>OY978448.1:24275108-25525108 GCA_963854805.1 Plagodis dolabraria | reverse complement strand
AGAACAGAAAAAAACAAAACTTATATGTCTATCTCTTTCACACTACAGTCACGGTAATGTTATCTATATATAACATGATAACATTACCGTGCTACAGTACAATGTCTAAAGGCTTTCTTGCGAGTCCTTCATTGCTTAACAGTTAACGTGGTTTTATTTTATCGGTATATAATCTCGTGTCATTTATTTACTTCAGGCTGTGGTTTTATGATCTTTTGGTTTTGGTGCAGTTAAACATTTGTAGAAATAACTTGTTTTAAAGAATTAATATGAATAAAAAAATAGTTAACGTGCTCTTAATTTTACAATTAGTGATAATATGATTCTATGTTATATATAAGCGACAATTCAAACACATAATTGAGAATAAAAAAACTGACAGAGATAACCTCCTGCAAAAATACGCAGCTTGGCTCCAGGTGGTAAAAATGTATAATTTGAGTAGGTACTGTTGTTATATAACAGGCTTTCTTTTTCAAGTCGAAATCTTCTATGCAAGTCTTATATTAATCTGACCATTCTGCAACCCTTCTGTCATAGAAGCTTGCACTAATATATTCAATTGCTTATTGAATATATTAGTTTATGATTTATTAGTTAATTATTGATCATTTTATTATTTAAAATAAAAACACATTACAAATTAGAATAGGTACAGCGGAACAACCTCAATTTATTTTGACAAAAACTTCACTAACCCAGTGTTAGCGAATTAACCCTCCCACATCGGTGGGTTAAATTTTTAAGATTTTAACTCTAGGTTTACTCTTAATTTTTGATGGTGCAAGATATATTATTCATTTTACCCTGTGTTAGCAGTTAACTCCGAATTAGGTTAACTATGAAACATGCAAGTGGGCTTTAAAAGGTTATATAGGCTTTGCCCCTGCAGTGAGAGAATTACAAGGCCGTTAAAGAAGTAAATAGGTACATACCATCAACTAGACTAAGCAGCTCACGCAATCTGTTAGTAACGTATTTGTCGCGGGTACCTTTCAGTTTGATCCTGGCGTATTTAAGGATATCTTCCTTCTTTAGCAAAATTTTTGAAAATAGATTGTTACTTTTTCCGGGAAACATGAAATCAAAATCATTGAGTAGCTGTAACAAGAACAATGTCATTAGCGAATGTCCTGGAAATTGATATATTGCTAAGTATGATATACTTACTAATGTGTATCCTTGATTTTGTTGTAGGGCCGGAAAATTTTTAAAATACTCTTCAATATTGCCTTCGCCTGCCCTAATTTTATTCAAACGAAACCCTTCCGTTTCTTTCCAATTATTTTGAACAGTTCCCCAAGGTTCTACGTTGTTCTTGAGCCAAGCGATGTTTTCTTGGTGTTCTACAACAATGTCCATAGGTTGAATTATAAAAATATCCTGCCATATAAAACTATTCCATATAAATTAAATATAATACATTTTTAAATAATTTTAGTAGAAATTACTACGCAGTGCTATTCAATTTGCCAATTTAAGTATTTACCCATCATAGCGTATCATATGGAAAAAGCATCATTTCATTATATTAAATACTAAAAATTTAACTAGTGAAGTTGCCTACTCTCTGGGCATATGGTGTAGTAGATAAAATATTAATTATATTAGAAAAAATTTAGATTGCATGACAATGGAACAAACAGATACAAGATGTTCAACATTTTTCATTCTGATGGTGAGTTAATCAATTTAAAAGAAAATTATTAATATTCTTATGGCTTTTATGGTAGCATTTATGGTACTTGATGTAGCAAAGAACGTGGTTGGCATGAATGTAGGGAGCATTTTGTAATTTAATGGAATAAATTACATTCATTAATTTCGAGGAACTAATAGTTTAATTTTCAACGTAAAGCAACGAAAAATAGTATTTCTCACCTTCTTCTGACTGTTCAGGCGACCATGAAATGCTTGATGTAGTCGACGCGCTTGAAACTGATCGCGACCTATTTGATTTTGGTAAGTCACCTATTTCTCTTAGTTTTCTGCGCCGGCATACATAACTTTCGTATAATTTCCCACTGGCATTTTTCTTTTTTCCACCATCAGTGGATGCTATGTATGCTGAATAATAAACAACAGCGCTCTCTTTAGTGAACAGTTGACATATCTCTATGCTTAGGCAGCTGAATTCTCCTGTATCAATCGTTTTTGAAGGATTGTTTTCAAGTAAGTTATATATCAAAAGTTGGCTTAGTTTTCTACGTGAACCCTCTTTTAGTAGTCCCCCTCCAATTTGTCCTTCTTTTAAAATGGCACGGCCATCGAGACTTGCCTAAAATATAAAATAATAATAATATAAAAAAACAGTGCAGTTATACATTTCGTAAATACTACTACTAGTAGGTACAAGGACTAACTACCATCTCAACACATCTTATAGGACAGGTTACAAATTAAAGTCAGTCACACTACAAGCTGTAAAAAAATCGTAAAAGCTGACTATGTTGTCAATATAGGGAAATACAAACTTAGACAAATTAAAGTTTTTTTGCCCATTTCTTATAATAGATAAAAAAGTACAACAAAATGTTACTAGCTTCAACACTCAAAAGTGTGAAATAACTTATTGAAGTCGGTACCATGACAGTTCAAAAGTATTTATTATCACAATATTGTGCGCATGATACCGATTTCGACAAGTTATTTCACACTTTTGAGTGTTGAAGTCAGTTTAATTTTTTTGTAAAAAAATTCTTTACCCTTTTTAATTACTCTTGCTACTTACGGAATCGATTCTCATTCACTGTCAATGACTAGGTATATCATTAAGATAGGAAACAAAACTTTTCAGTTATTAGAGTGTAACTCAAAAATGGCTAAACCGATTTTGATGAAATTTGAAATGTACCACACGGTAAGACTTACCCTTCAAATAAAAATAATCATAAAAACCGGTTCACCCAGTCTAAAACTCTGAGGTAGCAAACATTAAAAAAAAAATGTGTTGAATTGAGTCGCTTTAAAACTTTTGTTTAGTTTGTAATACCCTGAATCAACCTCTATATTAATAGTCTACACTACAAATAAAATAAAAAAATATTACGCTTAAGATTTTAAAAACCTGTAACAAAGAAACAAACAAATTATTAAGGTTTTGGTGAACATTAAGTAAATAATAGCTTTCAAATAGGTATTTGTATATTATTATGAACAGCTGTGAATTGTTCAGTAAAAAAAAATAATGCATATATTTTAAAAATGACAAAATATTTCGAAAATCCCAATATTAGAAGTATATTCTTGGCTGACCAGGTCTACTGTTCCCAACCCCAAACACCTATACTGTGTTGACTGAAATGGCTATAAACATTTTTTTGCACCTAAAATACAATACAGGTTGTTCCACAGAAAATCAAAGAATGTTGATTGCAAACAGCTCATCAACTTGCAGAATAGAAAACCATATCAAATCACTTTTAACTAAGTATTCAGATGGCAAATGTTCTTACTCACTCTATTGTTTCCTTGTTGAAATATATCAGATTTATTGCTTATATCATTCTGGTTCACATCATGTTTGCTCGGTATGAGATCATATTCGTCTTGGTACTGTAAATTACAAACATAACTTTACTTGAGCAATAGTCATCACTGATACAACAATCAAGTGTTAGTTACAAGTTAGAGCATTTCTTTTGTATTTGGGTACTCAATATTTTAATGCCAAACAGTTGCACATTCATTATGATATAAAAACTGTTCCTATACTGAATTAAAATAAAATTGAATAAATTGAGTTTTATGGCAACAAAAAAAAAACTGTTCCGACATACAAATACCACCCATCAATAGAAATGCATCATAGTTAAACACCCATCATTGGTCAAAATATATTATAGTTGGGATGTATATTAACATATACAGACAAACATGTATAAAGGCTATGCGAGATTGGTATTTTGAGAAAATCTGCTTTTCTTATTTTTGAGTATTTGGTATGAGTTTCTATTGCCATAATGGAGTACTACACCTTTTCAAAAATTTAGTCTTCTAACACACTGCCAAGTAGTCCTACCTAACAGTAACCTAAAAACATTCCTTATTGTAAACTCTCACCTGGGACACAAATGATGATGATAACTTAATTGTAGGTATCTAGTATTATTATATGTTCTATGCCGAAGGTGAAACAATACATTAAATGGGAAGAATGTCATATATTCTGTGGTAGAGATTGACATAAATATTGGAAAAATAATAGATTTTCAAAAAATTTTATGAAAACTATGCGTTTCCGCATGTAGTAACTTTGCGTGTGTGCTTATAACAATGTAACATTTCTATGAAAAAAATATCAAGCCCCAACTCAACAGATGGTAATGGAATCATGTGCCGAGCATTTTGAGATTACAAAAAAAACAACTTACAACAATAGGGATATCCGGTATCAAATCTCCTTCATCTGCAATCTGCAAAGTATAACATTCATTACTTTCATTGTTATTTTGATAACTAAATACCTAACACATACTGTGATCCAAACATTTCAAATGTTTAAAATGAAAGAGTTTCACCATGTATGTACAGAACCCATTAGGATTTGAAGATCTAAATATGGTAGCAAACCAAGAATATATTAATATGTATATGTATGTGAGAATTTGTTTATTAAAGATTAATTAAAAATTATAGAAATAGTGGCTAAATAGATATGAATGATATATAAAAATAATATAACAGAAAATTTTGTTAAGATATAATTATGTTAACCATAGTTAATATTCGTGCATAATTACAAAATAGATTTCTTACTAGATCTAGAAGATATTATATTTTAATAGATGCTAATAATTACCTGCACACTTTTTGTAACTTGTATAGGTGTCGCAACATTAGTCCTATTTTTTGATAGATTGTTTTTTGATGTCTGTAAATATAAAAAAAAATATAGTCAATAGTCAGTTCAATGGCATAGTTTATAATATCAGGTTTAGGACCTCTAGAACCTGGGTTCTTGATTCTTAGGTCTTGGATTCAATTACCACTAGGTAAATATGTCAATGAATTTTTGTTCCAAGTATACACTCGTGAAGAATTGCGACGCAGTATTATTAAAATAAGTAGATATCATCAGCCAATAAATTTATGAAATGCTCGTATGTAGTGTTTTTTTATTGGGAGACTATAAGGAAATATGAAACCATTGAAACACAGTCCCTATCATCATTATTTTATTTCATTTTTAACGGCAAAAGATGATGACGAGTTTGTGTATTGAGTCTGTGTGTGCATCAACGTAACATATTTTGATGTGGGTACCGCTGTTTGAAAGCTGATGTGATCGAGATGGTTCTTAGTTATAATTTAAGGAGATTTGTTCAGGCATTTGAGGATCATCAGCTATTTTGTTGAGGGTCATTAAACATTTCCAATGTATAGCTACTTGTTTTAAAAATGCACTTACCAGATTATTTTTCAAATCTTCTATTTTTTTTTTGAATTTTAGTCGCTGTCCTATTTTTGGGAATAATTCCTTTATTTCCTCATCTTCCAGAAGTAGAATAGTATCCAGATCTAACTGATGATCTAAAATAATGAAATCAATACATCAATCATGGTACCTATACAAATAATTGTTGTATAGTTTCTGCATAAATCCATTAACTGACCTGATCTATTAGAGCTCAGAAACAATCATTTTGTGAAATTCCTATTAATCGTGTCTGAACTCTAAAGTGACCATTTTTTTTCATCAGAGCAGGACCCTACCTATTTTGTATAAAAAAATGTAAAGTCCCTTGTATTTATTACATTCGGAATAGAGTGCTTATTACATGAAATTTGTAGATGTTAAAATATGGAGAAAAAAAATATTTAAATATCTTTTCATCAGAGGCAGCGGGATAGACAACCTGCAGGCGGAACTGTCCCGCCCAAAGCGGGACGTATGGTCACGTATCAAAGGAGTAGGTATATGGAAGCCATTTGACTTAAAAAAACTGATGACTGAACTTGTTGGCATGTAATATGGCGTCTAAGCTACTCAGTGAGTAATAATACTAACCTTGAAAAATTTTAATGTGATCTTCACACTTTATATCTCGAAGAATATCCTCAACTGAAGACAACGTCGTTGTGTCAATGGTCACGCTGCTAGTGTCTGTCTTGAATATGAAAGGTGGATCACTATTATTCGAATTGCTTTCTTCAAAATCTCCAACACTGTCAGTGTCGCAAATAGCATCTTCTATGGCATTCATCGTGTGAAGATAGAAAGTAGTAATATTTAACGTCACAAGTATTCAATGCAGCTAAGTTCACTCAAAAATAGAAAACACGAATGATAAAACACCGGCACCCACTAAATCACCAAGAAAACATCGCGCGGCTCAAGAACAACGCAAAACCTAACGTTAACGTTACGTTACCCAACCAAAAAGAAAGATTTAAGAATTGCAGGGTTGCCAGGTATCTAACTCAATTCGCCTGATTTTTGACGAGTTAATTGAGTAGCCTAATTTTTTTTGTCATGTCTTATTCATCTTATTTTTGAGTAAAGTTGCGTTAGTAGGTAACTCAAATAAGTAAAAAAGTAAAAAATAGACCACGAAAACCAATAAAATTTTGTGTAACACATTTATCCTGATAATTTGTGGTATTTACTAAATAATCAAATCAAGAGATTACGATTGTTTTCTTATCCAATGCTCTTTTAATAAAAGAAGGTCGCCACGCTTATAGCCTGTTTGTATAATATATAGGTAGGTACTTACATGTTGTGAAGTAGCGTTTCACTTACTACTTGTTTTGACTTTGAACAGTGATAAGTGTGTTGATGAGTTAGAGATATTGTTTTCTCGTTGTCATACGGGTTCATCTATCCCACTTCAACAAATAGTGGACGCAATGGAACGCGAGCAGCATGAAAGTACTGCAGATTGGTCACCACAGAACACTTAAGACATAATTGCTTCGAGCAACTCGGACCCCCTTCACGGGCGTTGCTTGAAGCATAATTGTTTTAAAGTTAATATTAAGTTGTTGTTAAGTGAGTAGCAAGTTCCGTAGCATAGCTATGAAGAATAATTAATCAAAAATTAGACAAACGTGGTTAACGACGTTGATAATGCTAGACAGCTCAAATTGTGAGGATAACATCATGTTAGTGGTATTTTAATAACAGAGGAGTAATATTTTAAAATATATCAAGTTTCATTTGTGCAGGTTTTATATGTTAGATTTTTTGGCGCCCAAAAACCGTCTATTTTGCCACTCATTCACTCTCTGACGATTATAAAAACCTCTAGGGTACTTCTTAAGTCGTAGGAAGCAAACATTTTGCATGTAGGCTATTTATATATGGCGTATTTTACCCCCAAAATAATAGGATATTTGCTGTGGAGCAATTTCAAAAATAACAAGAGGCGAGATTGTTTTGATCGCAAGATCAGCTGCTTGCAGTCTACTTATCACAAATTAGTTTTACGCATACGAAGTCGTCATTCTGAAAAACGTAACATTGTAAAGTATGTAAGTACAAAACACTGGCAACACAGAGTAAAATTATACCTTCATAATCGCGCCAATTTTACTGGATTTAACTGCCATACAATACGTAGCCGCACTGAGGAGTAAGTAGCCCGGTTACGTATAAAGACGGCGCATCCGTATTGTACGTAGTCGCAAGAGTTTTAAGTAGGTCGGTCACTTAAAATGCAGCTGCATACGTATTTTAAGAGCCCGCGCCCAGAGTAAGTTTGCGGCCACGTATAAAGACGCCGCCGCATACGTATTGTACGTAGTCAGATAAGTTATAAGTAGGTCAGCCAATTAAAATGCAGCTAGCTGCCTCGGACGGGTAAAATTTAGTTGCATACGTACTTTTGGCCGTTCTTGTTAGATAATCTATATAAATAAATTCAATTTATAGCAGTGATTTATCAAATAAAATCTTCTTGATTTACTTAATTATAATTACAAATGCGTACACATCAATATGCACCATTCAATATGAACCTAGTCAACTCAGTTAAATCAATGACATGGTTGGCCAAATAGGTAGGTTTGGTAGGTTGAAAGTGTAGGTACTTTAAAGGTACGTTAGGTAGGTACTGTATTAGGTGGTGATTGCTGCTTTGATAAGTACCTAGCTATATTTAGGATATACCTAATCTAGAATACCTAACATAGACAATAAAGCGAATTTTGTGTGAAAAAACATATTGTATTATTTAATTGTAACAGATATACGTTACACATCAATTACTTACACTTCGATATGTGTAACGTAGATTACTAACTAGCCATCTCGATTCACTGACCTAGTTGGCCAAATAGATAGGTAGGTAATTAGACATGCCTACATAAATAAACCTTCGCCTTTTCCCAATGGGGTAGACAAAGACCAAAGACCGCCACTTGCTTCTCTTCTGACACACTTCTCTCGTTTCTCCTAACCTATTAAATTAATGTCACCATTGTAACCCCATGTTGTATATGTCCAAAAACTTACAGGTTTTAATTAAAATTACTAGCCAAAAAGACCAAAAATTAAAAATACTTCTAACAAAAAACAATACCTATGAACACATTTTAAATTCAGTAGATTCAACGAAAAAACATGAAAATATAACATATTTAGATAAAAGTGGGTTGCAGAGTTTACTAAACAGCATTAAAATATTTTGATTGTCAACTAAAGAATCAAAATATTTTTTTTTATGCCTGATAGGTTAGCCTTTGAGCACTATCTCACCTGATGGTATTTGCGTATGGGCTACTTTAGGCTACAGCAACTAAAATTCCGCCACATTAGGCTACCTATTTTATGTATGAGAAACGGCGAGGCCAAGTGATGTCGGCAACACTGTTTGCTTTTCTCGACATACCTACGATATCACCCCGAGCCAAGCCCGAAGCATACGATGTAAAATCACATTTTGCGCAGTGATTGCATTGCGTTGTAGGTACCTACGTAACACATTAATGCTTACATAGGTACTACTGCTTGGTGGATGAATAAATAATTGGTAATGGCGTGGTACCTCTCCAAGCGAACACTGACATAGAGCCCTACCACTACAAGCTACAAGGTAGGTATCTATATTGCATACGTAGACTTAATACCAATGTATTTCAAACATGGTAACTAAAGGCCGCTTCCAACCGTTCTCTTTGGAAACGTATGGGGGGGCCTTTCTACAACAGTGGAATTCCTGCGGCTTAGATGAGGATGATGATGAATTAGAGACGCCTCTGTAGACCTAGGACTATCAAAAGCTTATTTAAAACGTAGGTAAGGACTTAATTATCATAATAACTTTTTTGACAGCAACCAAACAACTAGGTAAAAATATTAGCTTAATATACTAACTGCAAATAGAAATGACACAAAGCAGTGGAAATCAGTTTGGCAACTTAGTTTGGACACAAGAAAACGGCCGGATTATCGATATTCACGATGCTCGAAGAATAGGTATAATGCGTAAACTTAATTTCGCCGACAATTCAAGGTACTATCTACCTTGAATGGTCGGCGTTTAGTTTACCGAACTGGTATTAAACTGTACTCCAAGGCGAATTTCGTGCACTAAATACTTTTATTGTGAAATGAATGTTTTGAACATAATATTACTTACTTTTATAAGTACTTAGAGCATACTCATCAGTGAAAGTAGTCGTCGACTATTTGATCAGTTAATAATCGACATCGGTTTGTTTTTGCAGGTCTTATGTCTTGTTCATACAAGAAATTTATTTGTGTACCTACAGTACCCAGTACATTGCAAGCATAACATAATAGGTATTTTAAAGCTAAAAGAATTGACCGAAAAGCAACATACCTACCTATAATGTGGACAAAACTAAAAGTTGAAGAGTACTTATTTTACAAATAACCAAAATATAAAGGTTTTTTTATGTTAAGTACTGAGTGACAAGACAAGTCATTAGCCTAAACGCGTACGGTGAGCATAACGCTGGCACATAACAAAAAAAAAATTCCAATTTTCAACTTCAAAACCTTATGGCACTGCGATGCACCTGTCATCTGTTTTAGTTATTAATAAATTTTAAATCTCGGTCTGTCCTGTAATTTTTCTGGAAACATTGGCCTTCAAACCGAAGAACCATTTGCTTAAAAACAATGAAACAGATATAATTTGTCATTTTATACTATGAAATGTTAAATATATCATACTTATATGACCCAACGCTTTACACCTTTGGGAGTTATTGTCATTTGTTTGTTAATTTTTTATCAAGATTTATCTAGAACGTACAAGAATGTAATTAGCGCGGCTAATTAATCTACGTATAAGCATACAGTTAGAATGAAGCCGCATACTTACAGTACGTACTCCACACAGGGACTTATAATGCAGCCTTATTATATGCCGTCCTTAGTGTTGTACCGGAACGTATGTAACGCGGATACTTAATCTACGTACCGGTGTACAGTAAGAATGTAACTTCATACTTAAAGCACGTACTCCACACAGGCACTTATAATGTAGCCCATTACATGATGTACGTTGTGCCGTAAAGGAATGTAAGTAGCGCTTATATTTAATCTACGTGTTAGCGGGCAGTAAGAATGTAACTGCACACTTACAGCACGTACTCCACACAGCATGCATGATGCAGCCCATTACATGATGTACGTAGTGCTGTACAGGAATTTATGTAACCCGATTACTTAATCTACTTACTAGCGTATGGTAAGAATATTACTCCATACTTACGGCACGTACTCTACACAGGCACTTAAAATGCAGCCCATTACATGATATACGCAATGCTGTACAGGAATGTATGTAACGCGATTACTTTATCTACATACTAGCGTACAGTTAGAATGTAACTGCATACTTACAGCACGTAATCCACTCAGGGAATTATAATGCAACATTATTACATGCTGTAAGTAGTGCTGTACAGGAATGTATGTGACGCGATTACTTAATCTACTTACTAGGGTACAGTAAGAATTTAACTGCATACTTACAGCACCTCTCCACACAGGCACTTATAATGCAGCCCATTACATGATATACGTAATGCTGTACAGGAATGTATGTAACGCGATTACTTTATCTACAAACTAGCGTACAGTTAGAATGTAACTGCATACTTACAGCACGTACTCCACTCAGGGAATTATAATGCAGCCTTATTACATTCTGTACGTAGTGCTGTACAGGAATGTAAGTAGCGCGGATACTTAACTTACGTACTAGCGTACAGTAACAATGTAACCGCTTACTTACGGCAGCGTACTCCACACAGGAACACATAATGCAGCCACATCAGATACCGGATATATCAGGCTGACTACGTATGTCATGTTGTTATACCCTTGATAATGAAGCAGAATCTTTATACGTAAGCACCTGTAATACCATTATGAAGCATGGTGTTTCATATAACTGGATCAGTATAAAGGTTCATTATTAAGTAGGTGACAACTAGAACAGTGTTGCAACATTCGTAATCTGTATCGCGCTGTAAGCTACGTGGTACATAACCTGTGACTAGGTACGTATACGTACCTTTTTTTTCTCAGTGTAATAAGATACCCAGGAATGTTTTTTTTATAAATATATAGAAAATATTGTATATAGAAATCTTTTTATTCTTGTTTCAAAAGTTTTCCAAGAAAAACAGGGCTACTTATACTTACCTCGCCTTGACAATATTTATCTTGCATTACCTGTACAAACATTACATTATCGCACACTCTGCTCCTGGTTACTGAATACACACAAAATGAAATAGGTATTTCGTAAAGGATATGTTGTTTTTAACCTCTTTATATCTACTCGCTCCCTTGTATGATCCTATACCTATTACCTACTCATAGTATGTCATGAAAATGAAATATAGAAGGAAACAAATATAAATTTTCACACACGGTATTACATAACTATATGAACATAATAAATCGAACAAAAAAACAACTTCAACATAAAATACGCATTATTATAGGGATAGCTCAAATACTACTCGTCAGATCTCACTTAAATTAAAATGGGACCAAATGACAAGCACCAGCTTTAAAATATTAAAAAAAAAACATTAACATCTGTATACCATGAGATAACACACACAAAAAAACAGTCGTATCAAGAACCTCATCCTTTTTTTGAGGTAAATTAATGAATAATATCTACACCACATTTTCAAAATGGACTAAACGTTTTTGTATTGCATAAAGCAGTGGTATTATAGAGTTAGCATTTGGTTGCTTTTGGTAAGTGATGATGTGGTGTACTCTTCTCGCCGGGCGGCGTGGAGTAACCTTATATTAAAACCTTTTCTATGTCTTCGAGGATACAGGTAGGCGGGGCTTATAACTAGGTATTTTCGGCTAAAAGAGAACCTTAACCTATAATAAGGTTAAATTACCGGTACATGGGCACACCACACCGGTACTTAACTAATGTATGTCGCAAGGAAATGGGCGCGGTGCATTTACCCACTTGTGACCAACTATTTGTTACAGGCTGAGGTTAACTCTTAACACCAAGTAGGCCTCGTACTTGTTCCACCAAGATAGTATTTATAAAAAGGTACTCGGCGACAGATTTTGTCCTTGATGGTGGTCCGTAGCTGATCAAGGGAGCATTCGCAAAATGCCCTACTCACCAGAACGTGAGTAGGGCATTTACTTATTTACAGTCATTAGACTATGACGTGAAGATCAAGTCTGCGACGGGAATCGAAACAAGGAACTTTTATGTGGCAGTCTATTACAACTGGGTCATCACTGCTCCAAAAGGTCTCAGTGTTCGACCAATGAAAGGTGCGTAGATCACATTAAGCGCTGACGTTTGCGGACATGCTCGGTTGCAACAACTGTAGTTAGTTTGTTGGTTTGATCTACTTTTCTACTTATCGTGATATACATAGATGTCGTCCGCGCGCTTCAGCACAGGGCAAGTACTAAATATAGCCAAAAATAATTTGCTAACATGGTTCGCATACAATTATTAATGAGTTGGTAATTAATGTATTTGGTATAAGTACGCGCTCCACGATGTTTGATTCAATTATTAAAACGTTATATTCATATTAATTTATTTCATAACGATATATAGTTAAATGTCAAAACAGTATATTATACTTAATAGATAAATTAGTGAACCAAGTATTATATGTACATATCGAATTGTTTAATAATTGATACAATAATTGCGCATATTATGGTTAATATTATTAAATAATTGTCTATATAAATTAAGTCAATTTCGGTTATTAATAAAAATGTTATTAAAAATACAATAATTTAAAAATAATCATGCATTTGGATGGTGAAAAAGCAATTAATTAAAAATGGCATAAAAATACATTTATATAAAAAAAAAAATTCTTTGTACAGTCAAATAAAGAGCCCATTATAGTCATAGTACGCTTTCTCATCTAGTTTTTAATTTTGTGCTTAAAGAGCTCGAATGAGGGAGTATTACGAACATATAATGTGATATTGTGTTTGAAACATTATTTTTATTATATTAATAGTTGTGATAATTAGTTATAAAGATGTTTCTGTTAATCTAAATACAAAGAAAATATAATTGGACACTAAGTTATTACAATGTACCCATACTATCGTAAAATAAATTTAAACAGTACTATTGAGTGGCAACACTGGAAACCTTTTAATTTAACTATTCAAATTCCTTAGTTTTATCATATTTGTTCGTGAAAAGGAGTTATCCTTTCTTCTTTTAATCATTCCTAAATTACTTTCTATTTATTATATAATATGAGAGTCTTTATGCATGTCTTCGATTCGATATCTTGGATCAGTTCCAAGAGACAACGTGGTAACTACCGAGGGGATAGAAGAAGTGAATAACATACTTTATATTCAGGTATCAAAAGACAAATGTTTCGATTACTTATTTGCTAACCACACGAGTACCACGAGTATATACAATCTGTTATTCTAAATCTATCACAGCAAAGGTCAATATTCCATAACGGTGTACTTATAAGTTCATGTCTTTCCTCAGAAGCTAACTTGGTGGAAAGTTTGACATGTTTATAATTTAGTTTTATTCATGAGCTCAAGTAGCAAGTCACCGTTCTTTATCCAAGGCAAGATCTTGATTGCGGCACGCGAAGTAAATGAAGCGGATTTTTTGCATAACGTAGAACTTCAAAGCTTGAATTTGCGTTAAATATTTCAGGATTCATATTTGTAAGGCGTAGGTTTATAAATTGCTTAAACATGAAACCTTGAAGTTACTAAAAATCTTAGTGATATACGCAAACGACTAGCTTTTATATTAACTAGAATTCCTCTGACACAGCCTGTACAGTAAGTGGTGGCTAGTGTTCATTTAAAATGACAAGTACGTTCTTATACTCGATAGTCAAGTAATTTGGCCAATTTCACACCTGACGATGACTGTTGAACGCTCATTTTTTGAATGCTTGCCTTACTACACTGAGAAAAATTTCATGTTTTGACATACGTAATTTTAGCCTCAGCATACGTATTTCTTGTTTAAAACGTGACTAGCGTACATAAAGATGAGACAACATGACGTATAATGGCCTTGCTGTAACGAGCATTGTACATTACAATAATGTATGAAAATCATTCGTTCATTCATTCATTCAATGAGGTACTGTCATGCAAATAAGTATGTAACATCTTGACAAAGTAAGGATGTTACTTACGTAGATCCTGGTGCAGCCTACTTACGATAAGTATGTTTCCTACGTTTATTATGTTTACTATAAGGAGGTAGTCTACGTCAAACTTGCTACAGCCTATTAATGGTAAAGGTGATTCTGGCGTTTAACATGCGTCAGCTTACGTACTGTAAGGAGGTTGCCTACATCAGCTTTGGTACAGCCTATTTATGGTAAAGATGTTCCCTACGTTTACCATGTATTGAACTACGTACAGTAAGGTGGTGGCCTACGTCAATATTGTTGCAGCCTACTTATGGCAAAGATGTTCCCTGCGTTAGTCATGTATCGGCCTATGTACAGTAAGGAGGTACCGTAAGTCAAATTTGATGCAGCCTACTTATAGTAAAGATGATCCCTACGTATCTCATGTATCAGCCTACTTACAGGAAGGAGGTTATGTACACCAATCTTGATGCAGGCTACTTATGGTAAGTATGTTCCATACGTTTGTCATGTAGTGGCCTACATACAGTAAGGAGATTGCGTACGTTAATCTTGATGCAGCCTACTTATAGTAAGGATGTTCCTTATATTTATAATGCATCGTCCTACGTACAGTAAAGAGGTTGCCTACGTCAATTTTGGCACAACCTACTAATAGTAAGGATTTTTAATATATTTATCATGCATTCGCCTATGTAGAGTATGGATATTACATATGTACATAAACCTGGACCATTATTACACTTAAGATGTTATTAAGAGCACCATTTGTAGTATACAAAGGTAAACCTCTTTACTATATGAAGGTTGCTCCTGGTTTATTTATGCGCATTGGATTACAATTTGTGCACCCTACTCTACATAGATTGATGCATTCTATACGAAGAAAAGATCCAAACCATTAGTAAACTGCACTAAGGTTTACGTATACAACCTAGCTGTACAAAAGCTGATGCACGATTTAAGTAATTATTCAATATGCAGGCTGCACCTGTAATAAGACAGTAAATAAGCATATTAAATAAATAAATTCATAAGGTTAATAAAAATTTATTATCATCAATTTGTGATCTATTTATTGAAAACAATATACAAAATTGTAAAATATTTAGGTCCATTATCAATTATCAATTTAAGTTGAAAGACAGGTGAGCGTAGCCAGCCTAAGGTGGTACATGACATTATTAAGGACGTGGTGGAAAACTGTCAAACCTCAGATATCAGGCTTAAAAGACATGCGTACAACATTTCACGGAGTTTGAAAAATTTATCTTCGACATGGTCTCCATATACATTTTATTTTTCTATGCGGAATCAACAATGTATGCGAGGATCAAAGCAGTGCGGCGCACAGTTACAGTTTCAGATTCACCATCTGGAATAAATAAATATTTTATGAAATTTGTTAAATAAAAATGACACTCCCTAAAAAGTATTACCAAGAAGGTAGGAAACAATAGCTTATTAATGTCAGACTACACTCGCTATACCACAATAGTTAATTGTGCTGCACTTGTAGCGTTACGTTTCCAGCTTATTTGTAGTCGTCGGGTATATTCTAAGGGTATTTAAAGTACTTACCACTAGCACTAGTCCCTGGAGTTATAAGAAAAGCCCCTCATTATTTTTTTGATGTATATGGTTGAGATCTTGTAAAATCTGCAATCAATAACATTAAGATCATTCGAATAATTCCACTATGAAAGTATTATGAAACATATATATGAATTATGAAAGTAAAATATCATGTAGGTTTGAAAATTTAACATACCAAAATATACCTTGGGGTTATCGGAGAGTTGGATTGTCATAGGTAGTCGGATGTGTTCTTTATACTCATAATATTTCTTTAACACCAGTATCAGCAGTCTTTCTCGAGGATTTTTGTACTCAGTGTCAGGTATTAATATTATTTTTAACCAAGTCAATTTGTCTTCTAATAAAGTAGCATCTGTAACAATCGTGTAGACTTCATTTACATAAATATATTTGTTTTATGTTTAACCGGCCTTGGGATGCCCGGATAAAATTGCACCATCCATATCTTTCTGTGGGAGTTGCAAGTGGCGACAAAAGGGAAAATATCACAACTTGGACAGCTGCCTTTTCCGAAGAACTGTCATCTTACAAACGAGCTCCCAAAGTTGCTTGCCACGCATGGACATTATGGCAAATGAAATGAAATAAAATTATTGCAATTATAGCTCCCTTTCTTAATAGAGGGAGGCATTTGTTCAACGTTTGACTAAATCATTTATAACTAAAGACTTTAAAAAAACAACAAAGTCGCTTACCTGTGAATGTTGCCGTTTAGCATTTGAATTCACTGGTTGCCGGATAGCCAGGCTGTGTCTTTGGCCTTTCTTTATACACACAGACCCACTTTGGGGCGACTGTAAATTGATTTTGGAAACTTTGTAATAAAAGATTTTTTATAAATAATCACTGTTGAAAACATTTACATGCGCGCGTGACGCGATTGCCACGGTCTCGCAGAAAACTAATATTATAGCTGTTGCATTACGCTCCAGCCAGTATTGCCAGCGTGTAAATCAAAATCAGCCGAGTATTCACATAAAAATATTTAAATATTAATACAATTAGATATTAACTTTGATATCATTGATGCATTGCTTAGACTTTTCAAAAACTATTATAATAACAATTGCTCCCCGCGGTTTCATCCATGTAGACAAAACAATCCATGTTTAGTAGTATTAGATTAAATATTTATAAAAAAAACTGAACACTTCCTTACACCCTCAAAAGCTCTGTTTTACAATTAGTATGGCTAGATTAGGAAATACCAAAATCTTCAGGTGAGAATGTGGCTAAATGCTGTTATAAATAAAAAAATATGTAATTTTTCCTGGTCAAGAACAGTAACATCAGTAATGCTAAGTTTTAATAAAACACTTAAAAATATAAAAATATATCCAATGTCGATTCCGCCTAATTTTCTTGCTAAGCCGACGTGACGTCACAAACAACACGCAGTCAAACCGTTTGACGCGTGTCGCTTTTACACGAAGCATCCTCAGGAGGTCTTGACTATACGAGTGCACGATCGCACCTTCTCGACTCACGTTGTTTGTGACGTCACGTCGGCTTAACAGGAAAATTAGGCGAAATCGTCACTAGTTATATTTTAATAGTTTTTAAGAGTTTTGTTAAAATATTAATTTAATGTTTTTTTTTATATTTTCAAAATATTTGATATTATTATATTTCCGCAAAGTAACGCCTGAATCGATTCATTAGAAATACTAAGGTTAGTAAGTAAGGACGAGAATGTATATTTGTTATATTTGTATATATATATATATACGCTGAAATTGCTGGACCACTTTGGATGAAACTGAAATATAAATAGAAATATAGATAGTTTAGGTCTTAGATAAACACAACGCAAACTTCTTACTATCATAATCATCATGACCATCACCACTTTTCATTATTGCCTACGTGAATGATACTGCGGGATGCAGTAGGTATATACCAAACATATTTTTTAAAAATAACAGAAAAAAAACCTTATATCAATTTTTTATTCTATATAGTCAATAGTATACTAATAAATCATCTCATCAATGTATTACTTTTTATTATTTCTGTGCTTATTGAACTATTATGATGAAAACACCACGTAACGATACCGATATAAGCAACGTTATATATATGTTGTATGTGATGTAAAAAATGAGGCACAAACTAAAAGTACAAATGCACATAATAGACATAACTAAAGAAGTACCAAATCGAAATATGGGGTTTCAGTGCAGAGTAACTAGTTCTTATTTATTTGCACGCGTATAACAATTGATTTGTTTGTATTTTATACGAACATGAGTACGAGCGCAAATTTGATTGTAAATGAAGAAATATTGAAATAAGCAATGGTCGAAAATCAGCGTTTATGAAACATTGCTTTCGTATTTTTTTATTCGGCATCTGGCAACACTGATCTTCTGTCGTAAAACAATCTTTAAAATGTCGAGGGTACAGTATATTATTGCGCCCGTAACATTTAAATAATGTTCAAATGCAGTATGTCTAAAAACGTTTAATGATGTTCCCTACGTTCATCACGCATAGGCCTACGCGCAGTAAGTAGGTTACTTAAATGAAGTTTACGTAAATTTATTGAGCATAAATTCACGTACGGTAAATAGTTTTTCTACGTCAACCTTGAAGCTGCTCACTGCTATGGTAAAGATCTTTCTTACGAAATCATGCATCAGCCTACGTACTGGAAGGAGCTTGCATAATTCGCTTACTTATATCGTGCATCGGCCTACGTACAGTAAGGAGTCTTAGCGCAGTCTACTTAAATGTAACTAATAATGTTTTCTACGTACCTACATCATGCATCAAGCTACGTACATATAGGAGATTGTCTACTTATACCTTGTTGTTGGGTACTCACAGTAGGAGTCTGTTTCCAAAATACTTACAATAAATAGACGATCTACTTATAGTCACGACGCAAACTACTTGAAACATTATTTTTTTTAGTCAAGACGTTTGTGTCATCCTGTTAATGTTGGAGTACATTTATAAAGATGCGACAGCATAATGTAATGTTCTATCTGTGACGTCATATCCATGGACTACTTCCTAGAATGTATCTGCCTATATCGGTTACGTATGTTGAGTCTTGTTGACGGACCCGACAGACGGGTACGTATTTAACGGCAAGATCAGTACACAACATGTTGTAACTAAGTGACGTGTTGATACGCTTCAACATTATTTTGTATTATCTAACATTTTTACGGCTGTAGATTACGTATTTTAGATAAAACTACACATACATTGTGAAAAGACTTCGCTACATTTCATTTTTTTCTCAGTGTAGCTAGTAAGGCAAGCATTCAAAAAATGCGACAGATTTTCACAGATTTTCCACTCTCTTCGAAAATCACCAAGCACCTAATAGTTTATTCCGGCAGCAGTCCTTGAGAGCCAGTTAAATTCCAGGTACATTATACTTAACATCTACTTGTCTCAGAGGGACGAGCGCAGAGCAGTTCGTTACTTGTGACGAATGCATCTGTTATGGGCCTCTGCCCATATCGTTTAACATCAGGTGGGCATCGAGATTGTCCCGTCACAATTTCATAAAAAAAAATAGTTTTCTAATTGGTGAACATGATGTCTCGTTTTCCAGTCGGAGATAGTTGTCTTGCAAAATACCCTACCACTATCAAAAGTAAGAGCTAAAGTCATTTTGAATTAGATTTTTTGGGTCTTTCCCGCTTCAAAAGTATTTCCTTTTTTATTTTGATGTACAAAACTGAGTAATTTTGTATAGGCATAGATGGAAATAACACACATCCTTACTTATTGTGTAATATAAATGTGTTATGTCCCATTCAATAATTGTCTGTTACTCATGAAAAAGCTCACATACGGAAACGGTGAATCTTTGGTTAAAAAAGGGATTATCTAGTAATTTTCCTGTTAAATCCAATACCGTTTGTGTTTCTTAGCATGTTCTGTTTGTGTTTGGTTCGAGTGGGAACAGAACAGTTTCCGAGAAGTATGTCATATGAATCATTTATTATTCCTGTAGGAGGAAAGAAAAACACAATTCTTTTTATCACGTGTCACATGTTTTGTCTTTTTTGTGGGAAAATATAGCTACTGGAATAATTTAGATGGTAACATTCCGAATAAAATTTGGAGATGTAAAAATCTTTATTTTTAGAGGCACTCTTAACAATATCATAAAGACAGATAATTGAATGGAGATCAATGTATCGTTTCAAAATATTAACTTGTCCTAAATCGACCGACTGATTGAATTGATTAGTAAGAAACACATTATAAAACGTAATAACGATCTGTAATTATAGGTTCTGCTAGTTAGAATCGATATATACATTTTCGATATACTAATTTGGATACCTACTCGTATATTTGATTGAGTATACTCCTCCTACTAAAGTGGTCATGACCTCGTCCTCCTTTTTGTTCTGTGACCTTGGGTACTTCAAATAGAATAAATTTATCGGTTTTAAATATATATATTTAAATAATCTTATCATAGTGTGATTAGTAATTCCCAAGAGCATTTTCAAGACCGTCTTGTGAGAAAAAGAAATAAATGAGTTTTAAAATTTATTGAAATCCCTTGCTCGTTTCGCGTTTGTTTAATTTTCAGTGCGCAATATAATCAGAACATCAAAAACAACCATCTAACTGCCAACATCAGTATCAGTACTAATATTATAAAAGCGAAAGTAACTCTGTCTGTCTGTCTGTCTGTCTGTTACGCTTTCACGCCAAAACTACTGGACCAATTTGAATGAAATTTGGTATGGAGATAGTTTGAGACCCGGGAAAAAACATAGGATAGTTTTTATCCGACTGCGCAAAAAGAGGTTAATGTTTTCGCGCGATAATCGACATACGCGCGGGCGGAGCCGCGCCCGGAAAGCTAGTAAATTATATTCAGTTCAATTTTAATTACATATAACGTTCTAATTTTAAATGAACTCTGAGATGTATCAGCAAAGTGTTGGTGTGGGTTAGCAATAATAAAATAACTACAGTGTACATTTTAATAAATCATAAATCAATATTCTGTCTATAGTTTTGATCGTGTTCTAAACACATTTTATGCTGATTAGAGCGTTTTTATAAGGGTTTTCCGAGGCTGTTATATATATATATATATACACCAGTTTTACCCAATGTATCTATAAAAGTACCAACCCGTTGGCGGGCGAGAATGTCACTCCTCCATTACTACCAGCGGGTATCCTAAGAGGTGACTAAGGGTCAGGATTTATACCAGAAGGTGCCCACCTTCTGGTATAAAAAAAAAGCAGCCCCTGAGGAACTTGCTATCTCACACTGCGCTTGATTATAGCAAACCCCGTCTAATGGGGCAGTGGACAATCCAGGTGATACAGGACCTACGAAAGATTGAGGCAGTCTTTCAATTTGTAAGCTAAAACATATTCATTGTTCATGTAATAATTCTAGCAGCCAAAATATACCACATATTTTATTCCTTTAGAAGTTAATAGAGCTCATGTAACATGAATAACCACGTACCTCAAAAAGCTTATCCGTCATCATACTGGCTTACTCCGGGGATCATTCCTCTGAGCATAAAGGTAACGCATAGTGTTAATAAATATTTAATATAATAACCTAATTAGATTCGCATTACTTATGATGGTATGATGAGATGTTGAATAGTTAGTTAAGACAAGTATAAATAAATTAAAAAGTAAAAAACCCGACTGCAATTTATTTATTTTCGTTCACCGTTTTATCGTTCCTGCAATTTATATATTATATGAATTCGGTTCTTAAAGCCCTTCATTTTTATACTCTAATCGATGGGTTTGGAAGAAAAAGATATATTTTACTCACAATATGGCATATGTAATCGATCAGTTTGTTTTTTTATATACCTAATGTCACATGGGTTATCTAAACAAATCTAACGATGTCACATACATTAAAATCGGTTAAGCCGTATGAAAGTTATGCATAAACATACATACATACATGAACCCTGAAAACATAACACTCCTTTTATTGGGCGTGTAATAAACAAGACGTATCGAGCAACATAATATTTCGGACAGAATTTTACTTTTATGAATGTTGGGTAACCAAAGCGGAAGAGTGTATTTGACAGAGATGCGATAGTGTAACTATGTAAATTAGATAATATGTATATACTAGACTATAGGAAATGTGTGTGTCACAGGAAACTTGAAATAAGTACCAGTAGCGTAAAAGTTGTTAATATGCTGCCATGGTATGTATGCGTGGGTATGTCATGTAATAGTATGCAAGAAATAAAAAAAAAGAGTTTTGAGGATGACTTTCATGACAATAATAGGAAAATCGCTGGGGCGGCTTTGTATAGCGACCCAACAGTGAACACCAAGGATCCTGAACCTGGCCGGGCTCACTTGGTCGTCCGAAAGTGGAGACGCAAGAGCGAATACCTGTAAATTTTCACGGAAGTTTAATTTATTATGTTATATATTTGAAGCGCTCGTAGCGTAGTTTACTTAGTCGTTCTAAACCTATTCAACGTCCGCTGCGATCATTACATGAATGGGTGACCGCTGTGTCATTACTACTGAGCACTTCCGTGCTTCTGGGGCCATGTTTAGCCGTCGGTCTCAGTTGTCTTAGGATGGCAGTCTTTAAGCACGGTGGTAGGACATTTTGCGCTGGATAGCTCCCATCCTCAAGTAGAAAAATTGTCGCCCAGTACATAATGGCGTGCTTCACCAGTAGTCCAAAGCCAGTAATTCTAGGTTAGCCTGAACAACATTTTCTACCATATTATTACCTAGCAACAGGTGAGATAGTAGTCAAAGACTAGTCTGTCAGCCATAAATAAAAAAAAACATAATGAGATAAAAATTTAAAAATAAGCACTTACTTACATAATATTGTACGACAGTCTTCTGTTTTGTAAATTGAATATAATAAAAAATAAACAGTATTGTATGATGTTTTCAGATCTGAGGAAGGCTATTATGAGAATTTTGTTGTATTTTGAGATTAAGTTTTTTTTACCACTAATTTAAAACCTTGTTAATCTTTATTAAAATCCATGTTTTTAACAAAGTCGCAAACTCTAAACAGTCAGTAACACAATGACTGGATTTACCTTTACAAGTACCTGATTTGATTTCTCACTGTCCAAATTTGGATAGGCCTAATTGCTGTAATGCAATGGTTTCCGGTTAAACGGCCAAACGAGCTAAGGCTTCCCAGATATCGAATGAAAACGGTTTTCAAAGAAGCCAAGCAAAGATAAGAAATTAGTTTTTGAAGGAGTTTCGTGGGCTTAAATCGTTTCCGTGTTTTTATTGACAAAGACGGAAGGGAAACGAAAACGGAAATAACCGAGCATTCAAAAAAAACTGGGCTAACCTGGAATACATCTTTGACCTTCACATCATCACTTACCATCAGATGAGATAGTGGTCAAAGGATAACCTATCAACTATAAATAAAAAAAGAAAAGAAATGGGACTGACTCCAACATAGAAAAGAATAACTTGTGGAATTTGGTTCCGTGCTGATGCAAACCACACTTGAGTTGACATGTTGATAGTTGAACTTCTACAAGTTATTTCATATTTTTCATTTTAGAACGTGGGTTTAGTTTTTATTTAAATTTTAATTCTTATTAAGTAATGAAGGCTTTGATTTCAGGATCGATTGTCACCCACCTACAATACTAGTCACTAATTGCTATTTACTCATCCAGGTAGAGCCATATACCCCGTAGGAAGTCGGATTCAAATTTTACCCCCTTCATACCCTCTCGTAGGTATAAGAGGTGATTTAGTGTTTTTTTAACGCAACCTCTTTTGAGGAATCGTCACCATTAACTGCGATCCCCAAGACGCTTCTCAACTGAGAGGATAATGGCAAACCCCTCCAATGGGACTTTTTAGTTAATTGAGTATAGCTTAAAAACTACTCGATCAATGTCGATGACATTTAAATGAGTCAGAAAATAACATTAAGAATGAAAGATTCCGTAAAAGGTTATGAATGATCATTCATAAAAAGATAATATAACTGGATGACTTAAGAACTGTCCTCCATTTTTACAGGTTTCAAGAAAGGTAGATCAATAAATTTTATCACATAATATTATATATAACCGATTTATGCTTGCAAACACATATATACATATACCAGTTCTTATATTTGTATGTTTGTCCTTACATTTCTGCGATTTGAATCGGTTTTTGTAAATGTTTAGGGCTTATACATACTTTACAATAGGGAACATGGCATAATTCATCAATATTGTAGAAGTTTATATGTAGGTACTTCAGTTGTTTATAAGATATGGACTAATACACGTAAGTGTGACGGCCTGGCTTATTTATGAGAGCTATAGGTGTACTGTCAAAGGGAAAACATCTCAAAACATTGGTAAAATTTTAGTTTATGTTAGAAAAATCAAAATGGCCGAAACCAAAGTAGCCTCATACCCATTATTATAATGTATACAACACGGTACAAATTCGTAGTTACAAAAAACTGTACTAGTTTAAAAATCAATAAACCTTTAGATATTTAAAAGTACCTACAGAGCTGCCGCTGAGAGAAAGCGTTTGGCAATTATTTTTATCAGTATTATTTTCCCAGTTCAAAGTAACATAGACACTCTGATTACGTAATGTTGCGACTGTCGGGCATTTAACTGTGTAAAATTTTTTTTTTTTTTTTATTTATGCCTGATAGATTAGCCTTTGACCACTATCTCACCTGATGGTAAGTGATGATGTGGTCGAAGATGTTGTACAGGCTAACCTAGAATTACTGGCTCTCAAGGACAGCTGCCGGAACACACCGTTAGGTGCTTGGCGACAGATTTTCAACTCGAGGGTGGTAGCTAGCCAGTCGGGCTTCGCAAAGTGCCCTACCACCATGCTGTAACGACTGCCATCCTAAGACAACAACCGGGACCGACGGCTTAACGTGCCCTCCGAAGCACGGAAGCGCTCAGTAGTAATGTCACCAGCGGTCACCCATCCAACTCCTGACCGCGGCGGACGTTGCTTAACTTTGCTGATCGATTCAGAATGGCTAAGCAAACTTCGCTACGAGCGCTTCAAACGCTACGATTTCTTATTGTATAGTTTTCTCCATTTACAAGCCAACGGCAATATGTACTGTCAAACGCATTCTCTCGGCGGCCGTACTATAATAAATGAATTAAATAAATCATCAACAAAAATAACTTACCTGAATGTTAGGTTTTGGCGGAAATCTGGCCTTTTGTGAGTTGTGGGCCTGAGGAATATCAAACACACAAGGTGTTTCATATTGTTAAAAATATTCATAACTCAAAGCGTCAAATTAATTCGATAATCGTTTTATATCGATCCATTTGGATACCTTAACATAGAGTCATGACAATATGCTACAGTCGTTTTATATATTACAAGTTAACCATCTGCGATATATAGAAAGCACTTCTGTGTGTTTTCAACCGTGCACCATCGATATAGTGCACTATTTCGCATTGAATTTCTCATTTTATATTGGACAGAGAAATATTGTATCCACTATACTCGCAATAACGATAAAAATACCTTCTATGTAGTTTTGCTCTACGGCAAGACAAAACTGGATATTGTCATTGAGAAATTTATCGGGCCATTTGCGATTGCAGCTACGTGTTCGATGTGAACACATTATTTGAAGAAGATTAGTAATCTCTTCTTTATGAATAATTCTTTATGGTTCTGATTTATACAAAATAACCATGCATATATATAGAAAAGTACAAGTTTCGGATTGATGTTCAGCTGCCTTCTTGACTAAATTCGTCATGGTTGTACATCCCGTTCCTGTCAGTTAATGAGGGCGCTAAAGCTACTTTTTGATGAATCTTAATTATCGTATTTAAGTATTTTTATCCCAACGGGGTGGAATAAATATCACATGTGCCTGACAAATAAAACCTACATAATATATAGTAAAAGTACAAGTTTCAGATTGATAATCAGCTGACTTCTGACGTCAATACTTCGTAGTACCTCCTCCCTACTTGTCAGCTAATGTGGGTGAAAAAGCCATATTTTTTGATGAACCTTAATTATTGCGAGTCTAATACGTAACAAGCAGTCGATGTCGGTGCTGTTCTTATACATTTCGGAGACTATTGATTTAAGAAACATCGGCTAACTTATAAAATATTGTTAATACTTTTCACAAATAAAATACTATCATGACAGTTTTTCGGCCATAAATCCTCGAGAAGGAAACTGGAGCCTATTTTGATGCTAGCAATTTTTATACACACATATTTCTTTCAAATGTTGTTTTGATGAAACTGTCATGAACTTTGTTTATTATGGTACCAATTTCAGGAAGTGATTTTGTTTAAACTTAATTAAATGCCTGAAATATTGGACATGATTTTTTAAAACGCAAAACATAGCTAGGATCAATTTCTGAAAGAAATACCAAATGTTAAGGGATAGCTGATGCACCCCCGCACCATTCTGTTTTGGCTTTACACAATATTGAAATAAAAATACTTATAAGCTATCAGTCGTTACAAGTCCGTAGGAGGCAGAGTGTCCTCATTGTACCAGTGGCCCACTTATCTCACCGAGGCGGTCTTATATTATTGCAAAGTTAATTGATTCCATTTCATAATCTTTCACTTGTGGGTTTCAGCTATCATAGATATCTGAAAACAACAACGTCTTTTATATCATCATATAAATAGATAAATTACCTAAGCGATTGCCAGTAAGAGTTCTCTGCTCAATTGCTCAGGCTTAACTAGAAATGATTTAAAAGTAAACATAAGCTTCTTAGCTATAAAACCAGTAGGAGGAAAATTGGACGTTCCCGTTCCAGAGCGGCCTACTCATTCCCGTCTCACGGACGAAGCCGCCGTCGTCGCCGTCGAATGAAACCTAATATCAGTGCGGAGGAAATTCACTTTGAAAATCTGCCACATCTGGCATATTGTGAAATTCTCCCGTGATGGTGTAGTCATTACGTTCAGGTGTTCTGATCGTATAATCTCGGTGCGCGTGTTTGTATAGATTATAGGAAGCATGTTGTGTTTTCAAAATATTGATATACTATATTCATAAAGTTCTAGTTAATATTAAATATATTGTCGTTACAAAAATTTTATACAGATAAATTCTTTACTTGAACATTTACATAACATACTAAATACTAGCTTTCCGTTTCCTATGACGGTTATCGAGCAAAACCATTTACCTCTTTCCTTTTTTTTTTTTTTTTTATTGCTGATAGGTAAGACTTTGACCACAATCTCACCTGATGGTAAGTGATGATTTGGTCGAAGGTGGTAGCAGGCTTAACCTAGAATTACTGGCTCTCAAGGACAGCTGCCGGAACACACCGTTAGGTGCTTGGCGACAGATTTTCAACTTGAGGGTGGTCGCTAGCCAGGCGGGCTTTCGCAAAAATGCCCTTCCACCATGCGGTGAAGCTCAAGCCCGCGGCGGGATTCGAACCATGGACCTGCTGCGTGGCAGTCCGTAGCCAAAGCCACAGAGCTATCACTGCGTCTTTCCGCAGTTGGATAAAAACTACTTAATGTCCTTTCCCGGGTCTCAAACTATTTCAATACCAAATTTCATCTAAATCGGTCCAGTCGTTTTTAATTTAGTAAATTTTAATTTTATAAGCTAATTTAAAAACGGATTCGCTTTTATATTAATTTATTTTAAAATTCGCTCAAGTTATCTTTATATCGTCTTAAGATATGCTAAGATCAAAATCTGTTCAGCATATTTAATTCTGACATATATACATATATCTCACATACATATATCCACACAAACACACCATCTTACTCTCCCATTTACAATTGTAAAGTATAATGTTATTACCATCCAAATTTCCGAGCAATTTGACTGTGGCCATCCATTAACACTGAAAACTGTTTGTATACCTCAACAGAGTATTTATAAATTTAGTAAAGGTGAAACCATAGATAATTTTATCCATTTAGAGTAACCCAATTTGTACAATTAATTCCAGTGATTTGAAAACTTCCGAAGCTAACAGCGATGATTAAAGGAACAAGTTCCTCAAGTCAAAGTAATTAAAGGCAAAGAATTTTGTAGGCGCACATATAGCTTAATTTAATTACGTATGTCGAGACCGAACGTGTCTTGTTATTATGGATGTATGGAACCAGAAATAAATCGTCAAAAGCAAAAGTGAAGAACAAGCTAATATGTAGCAATCAGATGGGTTCTTGTATTTATGTCTTCTAATACTAGAATACCAAAATTAAAAAAATAAATTCATTATACCCTAAGCTCTCGCAATTTTCTGTAACTGCTTTATATTACTGTTGTTTTGAAAGTACTATGTTGCGCACTCTTTTTGCAAATGATTAATGCTTAAATACTAAATACAATATGTTACCGTTGATATCTAATTTGTGGTGACAATCAAGCGGATGGCAGCTTGTTTTTTTGCAACCCAACACCACCACCTCAACAACAATAACATCCACAGATTAACAAATTGCTCCACCATTAGGGGTTTGCCTTACCCCCACGCTTGGCAGGCTTTTGAAGGTCACAGTTCTACTTCAGAAGGCACTGATGCCAACATTTTGAAATGTATCCTTTCGATGCCTCTTCGACTACCATAGTAAGAAATGGGAAGTGCAGTTCTAAACAAAGTGCCCTCTTCTAAATAGATGTTTTTTTTGCCATGATAAATGTTTATCAAGATTAGAAGATCCTCGTTAACTAAGCGCATTTTGTAATTGTGTAAATCTATACAAACTTAAAAAAATAAACAAATCGTGTAACTGAACATAAATTGTAACACCCTCCAAACAAAACAATTGTTTTCACTTCCCTTTCCTCCAAACGAGGAAAATCTATGTTTCAAAGAAGGAAAATAATATTGGTTCCACATACCCTTGCCTCGACGCGTGTTGCAGGATAATGAAGATACGACCTTCAAAATCTTACCTTTTTGATACATCCGTAGTAACATTTCAAAAATAAAGATTTTTTGATAAAAGTGAAAGTGAATCTCACAGAATCAATTAATCAATCATATCACAATCATAGTTTATTTACAAGAATAAAAATAAAAAAGATCTTAAAAATATAATTGCACACACGTGTACTCTGTCTGCAAGCAGTCGTGCATATATTATTTCATGCAGTTACATTGCTTCATTATTTAGTACACATTATTTAGTCTTGTTTGTAGTACATATAATTTTTTTTCATTTGTAGTTGAACTATAGGTGACGCTACATCCCAATACGATGGTTAAAGAACGATAGGAAAAAAATGAGTTATGACTCATTGTCATGTTACTTCAATTGGATTAGAGCATACCCTGGCTAAAGGGGTGGATAAGGGGTCGCAGGCTCGAATCCCGCACGTGACTTACATTTTACCTCTCGTAAATTTGTAAGTTACATTGCAATTTAAAGGCGTCTTATATTTTACATAATTTTATTTTTACATTTATATACTTTAAATTCCTTAACAGTATAAAATCAATTACTTAGCAGCCATGCAGTTAACTCTTGAAATTATTTCCAGACAGTGTATTTATGCTGTTGGGTAAGCAGTTATACATTGATACATACATATAATAAGCGTTTCGCTTGTATAAATCCTTTTGGGCAGGACGTTCAAATAAAATTATTACAAACTTAGATATTTTTTGACGGGTATATACTTCACTGCGTTTCAGAAAATGGTCTGGGTTTTATTTGGAATAAACACAAATATTTTTAATGTACAAACATGGTAAAGGAATTATATTTCATTTTTATAAAAGAGGTTCACAACTTTCTACAAACCTTGCCCTATTAATAACTCTCACACATCGCTTCTGCACCATAAATACTTTCTCTACCTCAACCGAGTTACCCCACATTACAAGGCCATAGCTGAGAAGAGGTGACACATGGCCATGATATGCCATCAACGCCGTCTCCATGGACACAGTACAATTATTCCTAATATACTTTAGGGCTAAAACAAAACTTTCAAGTTTCTTGTACAATGTATATGTTGTTTTCCAGTTTAGATGTTTGTTAAGGGTCAGTCCTAAAAAATGTGCTTGTCAACATTTTCAATGAATTGATTGTTATAAGCAATGTTAAGAAAATATAGAAGAAGAAAAAAATATTATATGTAGGTCTTTATTTCGTAACAAGTTTCATGAATATATTAAACATGGATATAGTAGGTATATACAATTTTACAGAGACGCAAGAAACGATAGAAAAACAGTATTGGAGTGGGTAGTAAGGACGATGACGTCAAACCTATCACTTTCATGTCTGCCAGGTCCCACGCTACTGCACGTAATCTTCGGATATACTCGTATTTTAAACTTTATAATAGGGAAATCTTGGTTTTATCTGTTTATGACTTGTTTACGACAACATTTCTTCTTCGTATTTCTACTATATATATATTATAATATTTTTTTTAATGTTATTGTTACGGTACCTTGAAGCTTGAGGCCCACCTGATGTTAAGCGGTATCATCTGCTTATAACAGATGCAGTTCACTTTGCACTGCGCCCGTCACCTTGAGACATAGTTTTTAAGTCTCATGTGCCTGTAATTTCACTGGCTCTCAAGGACTGCTGCCGGAACACACCGTTAGGTGCTTGGCGACAGATTTTCAACTTGAGGGTGGTCGCTAGCCAGACGGGCATTCGCAAAAAACCCCTCCACCATGCGGTGAAGCTCAAGCCCACGGAGGGATTCGAACCATGGACCTGCTGCGCGGCTGTCCATAACCAATGCCACTGAGCTATCACTGCTTCAGAAATTTAGTTACAATTAGTTTATAACATGTTCCGCAGAGAGCCACAAACTGCTACTACCACGAAAGCATTTAGGGAACCTAAAGACCATTGTAGGCCCACAGGTAGTCCGAATGCTCCAGCCCACTATTGGCAGCGTTTTTTTTTTTATTTTTTTTATGCCTGATAGGTTAGCCTTTGACCACTATCTCACCTGATGGTAAGTGATGATGTGGTCGAAGATGTTGTTCAGGCTAACCTAGAGTTACTGGCTCTCAAGGACAGCTGCCGGAACACACCGTTAGGTGGTTGGCGACAGATTTTCAACTTGAGGGTGGTAGCTAGCCAGGTGGGCATTCAAAAAGTGCCCTACCACCAAGCTGTAACGACTGCCATCCTAAGACAACAACCGGGACCGACGGCTTAACGTGCCCTCCGAAGCACGGAAGTGCTCAGTAGTAATGTCACCAGCGGTCACCCATCCAAGTCATGACCGCGGCGGACGTTGCTTAACTTTGCTGATCGATTCAGAATGGTTAAGCAAACTTCGCTACGAGCGCTTCAAAAATAGTGATAGCGTGCCCAGCATGCTATCACTATTGCCCCGTTGGATTACAATGCTTATTTGTTGAGCCAAATAAGTACCAGTTTTTGATTATGGGTCACATCAACCAAGCGGTCTGATATATTTTGGAAAATAAGATGAACTCCCGGCCACCACGGACCCAATGTCTCTACACCAAACATCTCAAATATGTAACTACTGAGAGATTAGCATATTTCCGCTGCTTGAGCCGCTCCGCCTAAGTAGCCGCGGCACCAGCCTTCATGTTTGTTTCAGAAAGATGTGACGCCACTAAAGTGTCAACACACGTAGCGTGCCACACTAGAGTAACGAGTTTCATGTCATTTCTATGCCGCACTGAAGTGACACGGAATGAGAAATTAGGTAATGCGAAGCAACGCCACGGGAATGGGTGCTAATCCATCCGATCCGTTGTACCCTTTGTATGATTTTGTATGTGTGTTTGGGTAGATTGACAAGTTATTAATAAATTATGATCGTGCGATCTATCACAGTGATATTACCGTCTACGATAGTATTCAATTATTTCAAAAAAGGCACTTTTGTTATTAAATACACAATAACAGGCGTTACATTGTGGAAATCCATATTTTATAAAAACAAATATTATAAGAAAACATTTAATTAATATTTTAGTAAAACACTTGAAAATAAATTCCGCCTAATTTTCATTGCAAGCCGACGTACACAAACGCCATGCAGCCAAACCGGAAGAATTTTTGATGCGGTTCAATTCTACACGAAGCCTCCTCAGGATGTCTTGACGAGAGTTTCTCGATCGTCCACTCGAAGAGAAGAGAATATTTGTTATTATTGTCTGTTTCCTATTTTCCTTCCTGTTCCTTTGGTTGGAAATTTCGTATATTATTTGCTAGCCTGGCGTATCGATTTTAGTAAGGATACTAACCACTTCTCGTAGAAAATCGATACGTACCTAATGATTATAAGCTATCAATTATACTTTCAACCCAAACCCCTTCGACCAGATTGAATAGAAGTAAAAATGTATCGCAGTGCTGTTTACTAGAATAACACAGATAGGTTCCAATGTTTAATGCTAACTAATGACTACTAAAGCGTGGGCAGTGGTTAGCGTAGCTTTACTTTCGTACTGTGCACATAGATCGTCGTTAATTCCCGATTCTCTACGCGAGCCAGCAAGCCGCCCAGTCCGGGGTTGGTTAATTACAGTCTACGGTAATTAGTCGACCGGACACCGGAGCAGACACCTCACTCGATATTCTGACTTTGTGCTGGATCTGTTGGTACTTCGGTGTAGCAACCCTAAGTAGAGATTGTGTGTATGAATGTTTGAATCCATTAAAATTCTTGTAATGTTATATAAGAAAGCGTACTCTAAACACTTATATATTTTCGTCATATTAATTTGATTACAGTAATCAAGTCAATATGACAAAAAAGTCAGCAATAACGTTGTACCTGTATTATGTATCAGCTGGATTGTCCATAAGCCCCACGCTTGGCAGGCGTTTTGGGGATCGCAGTTTAATATATCAGTTCCTCAAAGTCAAAGTCAAAATCATTTATTCAATTTAGGCGTCTACGACGCTCTAATGAAGGTCAATTACAAATTTTTATATTGAAATATACTACATTGCACTGCCAAGTTCAGCAAACAAAATTTATAGAGCCACTGCGAGAAGAACGGGCAAGAAACTTGGGGCCATTCTTTTAAACGTCTTTTTACAATGTGTTGTTATACACAATATAATACAATAATAACAATATTTAATTACATTAAGTAGGTGACAGGCGCTAGCTTGGCAGAGGCGAACCAGTCCAAGCATTTTTGTCGTTTAAGTAATCACAAACTGTGTAGTAAGATTTCTTTATCAAAATATTCTTCACGTACAACTTGAATTTTTTTTCTGTGAGTGTTGTAATATGTTTGGGCAATTTATTATAAAACCGCACACAATTGCCTAAGAAGGACCTTTTATTTGTCTTTGCTAATCTAAAACCTGGCACCGCTATTTTATCTTTATTCCTTGTGTTATAATCGTGATTGTCACTGTTTGATTTAAATTTGCTCAATTTTTTACGAACATACATAATATTTTCAAATATATACAGACTTGGTAAAGTTAAAATATCAATTTCTTTTAAAAGATCTCTCAGAGATACCCTAGGATCCATTTCATAATCTTCAAAGCTCGAATTGCACGCTTTTGTAAGATAAAGATTGTCTTTATCTCAGCAGCACCTTAGATGCCTGATATCTAAAGGCCTTGCTGCCCGCCCACCTTCCGGTTATTTCATCTTTATTCACCTCTTACGACACTCACAGGTAGCAATGATAACATTTTAACCCGGCACCCCACGGGTCTCCTTTATTATCAGAACCTCTTATTGATTACCTATATTATCAGTCTCTAACATGGGTTTAAACTTTCAACTTGTTAACTAATCCGGGGACAGTACAGCGTATATTTAAGCGTTATTCAAATTTATTTTTAGGCATATATATACCCTATCACACTATTTGAATAAAATACAAGGAATTTTCTTGTACTTACTGAAAAGATTTAACATGATTATCATTAGCCGGAAGACGTCCATTGTTGGACAAAAACCTCCCGCGTAGAACGTTCTACTAGCAGTTTATCATGACTTTTAATTATTACTACTTGCGACTTTCGGTCCGCCAAGCATTGTGGCCTGCCCATTAAATTTTTATATCAGTAAAGGCCATTAAATCACTGGTTAAACAGTTTGTAAATGTTGTTTCTGAAATTAAAAGTAAATTACTTAAGTTAATTGATCTTTGAAGTTTACTAATTAAATAATGTCTGCCAGGGGTCAGTTCTCACAAGTGGTGAAATTCAAAGTCAAACTAAATACGTTCATTAAGTTATCATGAAAGTTAGTGAAGGGCGATTGGTATCTCAAGCTGAATTCAGCTCCAAATAATAGTTTGAACAATTATATAACAATTTGAAGCGTTAGTAAAATCGATTCACATACTACTGATCTACACTAATATTATAAAAAGGAAAGATTTGTATTTTTGCAAGTAAAGAATAAATTTAAAAACAAATGAACCGATTCAAAAAATTCTTTCACCATTAGAATCCTTCATTATCCCTGATGAACATAAGTTATAGAATATTTTCAAAAAAAAATACTATATATTAAATACTCGTGCAAAGCCGGAGCGGGCCGCTAGTTATTAATAAATTAGTATTTGCAGACATCATTACAACAGAATTATTGTTTGAAAAGGCACTTATTTCGACCAGATGAAGCGGCCATCAACCAGACTACTAGACACCCTAGTAGTCTAGACACCCAGACTACTAGGGTGTCTAGTAGTCTGGTTAATGGCCGCACCGCTCCCTATGATGGTTAAAATAGTAAAATTACAGCGCAAAATTTTTGCTCAGTCGAGCGAGTCATAATAATTAAGGCATCCGATGCGTAAAATCGGCGGACGCGGGTTCAATCCCGGTCGATCTGAAGTTTAGAGTTTGTGAAATATATGTAGTTCATGCAGCTTTTAATAAATTTTAATCTAATTGGAGACCAAGGTAAGATTTTAGTATATAAGTATTAATCCTATTTGGATTCGAGCATATCACGTGTTTTATCAAAGTTATACGTAGAACCAAACTATGTCTGGCAACACGAAGGTGTTTGACACTTCAGCCTTGCCCTTCGGGAATACAGGCTACTGTAAATTTTTGTGTTTATTTTGTTATTACTATTCCATACAAATACTATTGCAACAACAAATATATGCCTGCCTACTCAAACACATACCACGTCCACGTACTTTTAAGAAATCTGTCGCCAAGCATCCAACGCTGTGTCCCAACAGATTTCCTGGAGAGCCAGTAATTATAGGTTAACCTGAACAACATCTTCGACCGATTTTGAAGCGCTTGTTGCGAAGTTTGCTTAGCCGTTCTTATTCAATCAGCTAGTCAAGCAACGTCTGCTGTGGTCAGGAGTTGGATGGGTGACCGCTAGTGACATTACTACTGAGCGTTTCCGTGCTTCGGAGGGCACGATAAGCCGTCGGCCCCGGTTGTTGTTTTTCGATGGCAGTCGTCACAGCATGGTGGTAAGGCATTTTGACAATGTCCGCCTGGCTAGCTACCACTCTCAAGTAGAAAATCTGTCGCCAAGCACCTAACGGTGTGTTCCAGCAGCTGTCTTTGAGAGCCACATCATCACTTACCATCAGGTGAGATAGTGGTCAAAAACTTTGATATTAGATATGATAAATCAACATGTTTTTCTACTTTTAGCAACTTATTAAACATAATTTTCAATACGATACAATCATCTTGAATTGCCATTTACATCATAAAGGCTAAAAGAAAGTTGAGGTGTTGACAAATAATTAAATATTTTTTGATTACAAAATTAAAACATAATATACTACTAAACCCTCCATTTCTGCGTAAAAAAGTCACAAACATACAAAAAAACTTAAAAACTTTCGCCTTATACAATGAGTGTGATTGCTTAGCGAGGCTGGTCTTAGTAAACTAAAAAATGTTTTTAAATACATAGTAGATCTTCAATGTTATGTCCAGTGTCTAAAGCAACCTTTTAAGAATTACATACAGTTTATCAATACAATTTTGCGCTGTAATTTTACTATTTTAACCATCATAGAGAGCGGTGCGGCCATCAACTAGACTACTAGATTTTATCGGTCGAATTAATGCCTTATGAAACACTAATTCCACCGATATGATGTCAGCAAATACTATCAGTAGTATGTTACGAATCGATTCTTACAAAGCTTCAAATTATTAAATAATCTAAATAATTGAAACTATTATTTAGAGCTGAATTCGGCTTGAGATACCAATCGCCCTTCACTAACTTTCATGATAACTTAATGAACGGTATTTAATTTAAGTTTGACTTTGAATTTCGGCAGTTGTAAGAACTGACCCCTGGCAGACATTATTTAATTAGTAAACTTCAAACATCGATTTACTTAAGTAATTTTCATTTTAATTTCAAAACAACCTTTATAAACTGTTTAATTAGATATCATGATATTAAATCTGATGATTTAATATAATGATATTAAATCATCAGATTTAATATCATTATATATGCCTCTATTATCATTATATATAAAAATTAGGTGTCACGTTGTTTGTCCGCGATGGACTCCTAAACTACTAAACCAATTTTAAAATAAATTTTCACACCTTGTGCAATTTGATTCAAATTGAAAGATAGAATAGCTAACATTTCTATTTATAGTCGTAATTACCCGTGCGAAGCCGGGGTGGGCCACTAGTTATATATAAAAATTACGTGTCACGTTGTTTGTCCGCGATGGACTCCGAAACTACTAAACCAATTATAAATTTGATTTGCACACCCTATGCAATTTGATCCAAATTGAAAGATAGGATAGCTAAAATCTCGATTTATATTCGTAATTACCAGTGCAAAGCCGGGATAAGCCGCTAGTTGATGTATAATTTTAATGGGCAGGCCACATGCCCCGTGGGGTGCCGGGCTCAAATGTATTAGTGTATTATATGTATTAGTTTAAGTATTTTTCTTTTCTTGTTTCTGATTCATTAATAATTTGATTAAGTCATGTATTACTTTCTTGATTTGATTGTACCTTTAGCTTTTTATCCCGTCTTGTTATTCCTGTATTTCCTCTCCATCCAAAGGTTGCCTGGAAGAGATCACGTGATTAATATTTAAAATTAGTGTTTAGGACGCCCATTTATACACTTTATTGTAGGCTTTCTTTTTCTTTCATATAATTTTTGCATACTAAGGGATGTAACAATAAATAATTATCTATCTATCTATGTAATATTATTAGAACTGCAAAATATTCACGTATAATAATGTGTTAGAGCTTCAAAATAAATGTATATGTACTGTAATATGTACGTTTGTACTTGCATTTCCCCGAAATATATAAATAATGAATGACATACTATTAAGTACAAGTACAATTGACTACTTCTTTTTTGCTTTCTATAAGCTAAAATTGCATTTTGGTGCTTTCTTCTGCAATATTCTCTAACATTGAAATCTTTAGCACAGTAGATATATCTATTCTTACTACCTTTTTTATCAGCGGTATATTTCTACTATTAAAACTCTAAGAAATAAATACTACATATATATTATATCTTTAGCTCTATATATCTACTGTGTCTTTCGGAGAGACGCACCCAGAAACGGCAAAAATAACATCTGCTCCGCGGAAAAAAAAACCTAAAAATAGGATTTTTTCAAGCTACTGTGTCTTTAGAGATTACTATCAATTACTTAGGCTGTATTCTCGATTCATCAATGAATTACTTATCCCTTTACTTATCTCTACGACATAGAACATAAAATAATACTACGTATCTACGACACAATTATTATTTCGTAGCACAAATTAATTAATAAAGGCTCGTAAACAGTATTTACATATAACAACAAACCGAATGGAACTCATTGCCCGCGTCTTTGTTTCCCGATTGGTATAATTTGGGTGTATTTAAGTCTAGACTGATATAGTAGTAGGTATCTTCTAGACAAGCATGCTACATCTTCGGCCGCATTATCACTTTCCATCAGGTGAGATAGCGGCCAAATGCTTGCCTACCTTAATTAAAAAAAAACAATTTACCTTAGTAAGGTTAAAAGTATTTGTATTGACTTTGCCTGGTCACGTTAACCTACCACAAACGAGTGCGGTAGGGGGGAGGCGTTCTGCTATAAACTTTATGTGGTGCACGTGGCAGTATAATGAAGATACAAATGCGTGAGAATCAATTTTGGTGCATACTTTTATAATTTAGTATCTACCTTTCATGTTAATGCAGTAAATGGTTGTAATAACAAAACAGTAATAATGCACTCCAATTTGAAGACCGCAGTATTTCCGCGTCGCGAATCGCGTACATTTTCACTCTTGCAAATAAAAATAGCAAGTCTGTACTCTACAGTTTTACTAACTTGGCCTCGATACTTTGTTGAAGTCGACAAAATAGGTCGCCCGAGCAAACTTTCCAGTTATATCTGTTACCTGAAGTTTCCGGAAATATGACGATAGTGCTCTTCGATGTGAACTTATTCAATATAACTTGCTCTTAAACGTTTAGCTATCTCATTTATTCTGATAGGTGACCTATATGAACCTTCGATATTGATTATATTACTTTGTTGGAATACTTCAAAGAAGTTCCGTACAAGCTCACGGGTCTATCAGCTTTTGAAAATATAATTTCGTTTACGGGACTTTGATGTAGGGTTTATCTCATCGTGGAATTTCTGCGGTCGAACCCGTGTTAACTCGTATGTTCTCGTCTATAGCTATGTTTATTTATTTATATGTAACTTTCTGTAATAAAGTTATATGTAATAATAATGACACAGTGGACGTGATTATAATAATAATTTATTTGCCATAAAAGTAGTATATTATGGTACAAGTGTGTAATGCTGTGATTACCGCTGAGGTGCCATTGAGACTCAGCCATGAGCTTAGAGCCGAGGACGGTAATCATCAATACACATGTGAATAATACGACGTTTTTCAAGACACTGTGATTAAATACTAAAAAGTCATTTAATTTTTAAAAACGAATTTAGATTTCTAGAAATTTCGTTTTCTTTATTACAGAGAAAATAGAAGTTATATTTGAGTAAAAGTTTTATTCATTTAAACGTACTACTTGTAATTAACTATTTAAATACGAAGTTGTATAGTGTGTGTATGAGCAAACAATTGGTAAAATAATTTATTTTTACTATTGAACACGATATTTTCTGTTTCGAAACTTTTTAAAGAACTCAACCAGGATTATAAAAAAAAACTCTATAACTCACTTGTGAATAATAGCAATGAAAAAGTCACAGTTTGATTATAGGTGTCATTATGTGCCTAATTGCGATGAAATTAGAGCCACTTTATGAGCAAGTGTGTTGAGTATTTTATAATAATATTATTTTTAACTATGAACATTATTTACAAAAATTGAATCACAACACTAACTTACTATAATTTACTGCGGTCCCAAACTAGGCAAAGCCTGTATCTTGCCGGCTCAATGTGAGTGACAAGCTGGAACGGTGACACTCACCTTATGAACATAAATTAAACTATGGCCAGTATGGTCATAGGTTGTCCTATACTGATCAATTACATAGATTAGAACGACGTGATTCATAGTTCGAAGCGTACCGCTGCTGGCTTGAGTCTCACCACGTCAGGTTATTTTTTGAATCATATCCTAACTTACCATTCGGAAGTAGAAAATGTAACTCCATAAATATCAAAGTCAAAGTCAAAGTCAAAGTCAAAGGTAAGTCAAAGTCAAAGTCAAAGTCAAAGTCAAAGTCAAAGTCAAAGTCAAAGTCAAAGTCAAAGTCAAAGTCAAAGTCAAAGTCAAAGTCAAAGTCAAAGTCAAAGTCAAAGTCAAAGTCAAAGTCAAAGTCAAAGTCAAAGTCAAAGTCAAAGTCAAAGTCAAAGTCAAAGTCAAAGTCAAAGTCAAAGTCAAAGTCAAAGTCAAAGTCAAAGTCAAAGTCAAAGTCAAAGTCAAAGTCAAAGTCAAAGTCAAAGTCAAAGTCAAAGTCAAAGTCAAAGTCAAAGTCAAAGTCAAAGTCAAAGTCAAAGTCAAAGTCAAAGTCAAAGTCAAAGTCAAAGTCAAAGTCAAAGTCAAAGTCAAAGTCAAAGTCAAAGTCAAAGTCAAAGTCAAAGTCAAAGTCAAAGTCAAAGTCAAAGTCAAAGTCAAAGTCAAAGTCAAAGTCAAAGTCAAAGTCAAAGTCAAAGTCAAAGTCAAAGTCAAAGTCAAAGTCAAAGTCAAAGTCAAAGTCAAAGTCAAAGTCAAAGTCAAAGTCAAAGTCAAAGTCAAAGTCAAAGTCAAAGTCAAAGTCAAAGTCAAAGTCAAAGTCAAAGTCAAAGTCAAAGTCAAAGTCAAAGTCAAAGTCAAAGTCAAAGTCAAAGTCAAAGTCAAAGTCAAAGTCAAAGTCAAAGTCAAAGTCAAAGTCAAAGTCAAAGTCAAAGTCAAAGTCCAAGTCCAAGTCCAAGTCCAAGTCAAAGTCAAAGTCCAAGTCCAGGTCCAGGTCCAGGTCCAGGTCCAGGTCCAGGTCCAGGTCCAGGTCCAGGTCCAGGTCCAGGTCCAGGTCCAGGTCCAGGTCCAGGTCCAGGTCCAGGTCCAGGTCCAGGTCCAGGTCCAGGTCCAGGTCCAGGTCCAGGTCCAGGTCCAGGTCCAGGTCCAAGTCCAAGTCCAAGTCCAAGTCCAAGTCAAAGTCAAAGTCAAAGTCAAAGTCAAAGTCAAAGTCCAAGTCCAAGTCCAAGTCCAAGTCCAAGTCCAAGTCAAAGTCAAAGTCAAAGTCAAAGTCAAAGTCCAGGTCCAGGTCCAGGTCCAGGTCCAGGTCCAGGTCCAGGTCCAGGTCCAGGTCCAGGTCCAGGTCCAGGTCCAGGTCCAGGTCCAGGTCCAGGTCCAGGTCCAGGTCCAGGTCCAGGTCCAGGTCCAGGTCCAGGTCCAGGTCCAGGTCCAGGTCCAGGTCCAGGTCCAGGTCCAGGTCCAGGTCCAGGTCCAGGTCCAGGTCCAGGTCCAGGTCCAGGTCCAGGTCCAGGTCCAGGTCCAGGTCCAGGTCCAGGTCCAGGTCCAGGTCCAGGTCCAGGTCCAGGTCCAGGTCCAGGTCCAGGTCCAGGTCCAGGTCCAGGTCCAGGTCCAGGTCCAGGTCCAGGTCCAGGTCCAGGTCCAGGTCCAGGTCCAGGTCCAGGTCCAGGTCCAGGTCCAGGTCCAGGTCCAGGTCCAGGTCCAGGTCCAGGTCCAGGTCCAGGTCCAGGTCCAGGTCCAGGTCCAGGTCCAGGTCCAGGTCCAGGTCCAGGTCCAGGTCCAGGTCCAGGTCCAGGTCCAGGTCCAGGTCCAGGTCCAGGTCCAGGTCCAGGTCCAGGTCCAGGTCCAGGTCCAGGTCCAGGTCCAGGTCCAGGTCCAGGTCCAGGTCCAGGTCCAGGTCCAGGTCCAGGTCCAGGTCCAGGTCCAGGTCCAGGTCCAGGTCCAGGTCCAGGTCCAGGTCCAGGTCCAGGTCCAGGTCCAGGTCCAGGTCCAGGTCCAGGTCCAGGTCCAGGTCCAGGTCCAGGTCCAGGTCCAGGTCCAGGTCCAGGTCCAGGTCCAGGTCCAGGTCCAGGTCCAGGTCCAGGTCCAAGTCCAAGTCCAAGTCAAAATCAATGAAGGCGTCTACGACGCTCTTATGAAGGTATATCCGCCTCTTATAACGGCGAGTACCGCCAATTGTCCTTGAAAGCTCATTCCAGTTTTTGGCTTACCTGGCTTTACCATTTACTAACAAATAAGATAGTGTTTAAGGGCAAAAAAAAAGAAACAAATCGTTCAATTGAATGTTATTAAAAGTGCTCAATGGTCACAAAATTTTTGAACCACTGGAACCGCGTGACAGACAAAACTATTAAAACGATATTTTTTCTGGCCAATAATTCGTTAAAATCTACTCAGTAATGAAAACAGATATCTGGCTGGAAGCATTTGGGTCTTCTATAGACAGGAGTAAAACACTAATGTAGTGTTTTTCTTTATAACAATTCGCCGTTGAAATAAATTCAAATTCAAAATCATTTATTCAATTTAGGCATCAACGACGACGCTCTTATGAAGGTCAACTGCAAATTTTAATATTGAAATAAATCGTATTGGGTAGAGTCGCACTACTCTTATCAGGTCCGTACTCCTTCAGTTCTTTAAACGTTAAACGACAGTAAAACATATCCAAGTATGTATACCGTTATATTATAAAAATATTATGATATGTGCTTAACACTGTAGTTTGCATTAGTATGCGAAAAACTGTTTGGGTTTTCCGAGACACTGGTTGATGGGTATGGTTTAACTAATCAACTTGTTGCACAAACTAATGTAACAAAGTGTCTTTTGTGACTTGTGCCAGAGCAGCTCCGAGTAGGTTACACTTAAGGGTATATTTTAGACGAACGCCCCCATACAAATAGCAGCTCCATTTTCATTTTAATAATAGCGAATAAAACTCAATGATTTTTTACCTACGTAATCACTACCCTAATACCTAGGTTTGTGGTGCATCAGATTTTCATTAAATTATACAGTTTTGCAATTACACTAGCTCAAAAACTCGTAATTTTAGATAAAAGAAAGACCCAACTTTAAGCATCTCTTTCAAGAAAAATAAGCATGTCTTTAATATTTCTATTGCACCACAAACATGGGGAATATAATGAACTTTCTATAATGGGAAGTTATTTATACATGTGTAATATACTTTTTAAATAAATCTGGAGCTACGAATAACTGGCTCAAACTCCTAAAACGAGTGCTATATACTAAACGCTATATAATAAAAAAAAAAATTATAGTTCAAAAGAAAACGGATTTAAGCCAGAAACGATGGGTCTAATAATACACTATATTTACATGCGAGTTTTTTTAATAACACGTTGAGTTTATATGTAAGTTCACACTTTGGCTGGCAGGTATATGTCCTTAAAACATTTGAAATATTTTCGCCACGCGCTTGTTTCTAAGCCAGCTTGACAAGGGGCACATAAGTTCAATGGAAGCGAATTCTTCCTTAAGCGGGAGGCGTGCGATTCTCCATACAAATATGGGTTCCTCTGTTTTCTTTATGGATGATACCACTAGGCTATATTTTTTTTGATATAAAATCTATTCCTGCTTTTTTATTGATTCCACTAACTTGGTCTTGTAAATTTATATTTTTCAGCAACTAATTATAAAGGAAATAAAGGCCATTTTAGCGCTATGATCATTTGCTAACAAATTGTTTTAATTGCCATGGCTTTTGACGAAAAATAAAATAAGCCTGTGTACATATCCCCTTTCTTAAAATACTAATAATGTATCGGCCCCGTTTTAAGGAGAAAGGACTCCTTAATGATACGGTACAATGCACTTGGCTATGTGTTAGAAGGTTTGGGTAGATTTCATTACAAGTTTCGTAACCCGTATTTCAAATACGGGTTGCCTTTAATTAGCTGCCAGTACCAAATATTAGCAAAACAATAATATGCTGACTTAAATTAGAATGCCTTAGATGTAATGAAATTGATTACCTTATTAATAATTTATGTGTTTTTCTCATTTTATGCATACATTAATTTTGGATGAGTGTTGTTAGGTTACTAAGAAGTGACAATTTATCCAGACCACATTTTAAAACTTGATTCCACGTTTTGAACAACATCAAGGCAGATAAACAATTATGTTTCTACACGGGAGTATGATATATATACCTACATTATTTTGACGAAACAAATAACCCTTTTGACCTCACTATACAGTACGTAACCAAGCCCTTCGGTATTCGACCCTATCAACCTAACAGCCACAATTAACCCTCCGCCTTTTTGATGAAGGCATGATTTATCAATCACCGCCGTCTGTTTTCGCTTAAATTAAGCTCTTATTCCCTTCACTATAGGAGTAACTTAGTGATTATAGGCTAGCTAGCTATGAAAATAAATATTATTATATCCATACATACATTTGTAGCAAGAATATTTTTTGGCTCTCAAGGAAAGCTGAGTAACAGGCATTTGTAATTTTCTTCTTCATGTTAGTTACCAAGCTTAAGAGAAAATTCCAAATGCCATGCGGGTGTTTGCAAAATACTCTGCGAGGCAAAGTCAAGGTAAAACCCGAGGCAGTATATGAGCCGTAGTTCTCCTGCTCTCTGTCCAAAATTATTTCGCTGTAGAGCATTCCTTCAAGACACAAAACATTACCAGCTTTATTATGTAAACGTTCTATGTTTTTTCAGTCTGAAACAGCTGTCAAATCACATAGCATACGAGAACACGTGTATTTTTACCCATCACACACATTAATTACAGTCTACGTCATCTTTAAGAAAAGACGGCTTATCATGGCTCTATTATTATGTATCTTATATCATTACCTGGGATCGCGTCATAAATATAATAGTTACTCGTATTATTCTATTCGATTTGCGATTCCAATTTCACAGTCCAGAAAACCAAGACCACATAAATAAATTCATATTAATGTAATAACTCACGCACTTAGCACCACTCTGCATTACAATAAACCTAATATTTATATACTACTGACTGACTCACACATTATGTACGAAATGTCAGCTCTAATGATGAAACAGGGCAGGTTTCTAAGTATTATAGAGTGTACATTAGTTACGAATTAGTTTTAATAAAATGGTCGGATTACGAGATCTTATTTTTCGATGTCAGAAACACGAAGTTTTAAAACGGAGCCATCTTCTAATACTGAAAAGTATTAAATAACTTGTAGAAGTCGGTACTATGCTGATAAATAAAACTGACCTCACATTAAAATGCTTTGAATTTCACAAGTTATTTTATACTGTAGTGTCGTCAGTTTCGTGTTTTTTAATATATTTTTTACTTTTTAGTGTTGCATACATGTAAGCAGTATGACATACAAGATCATAGTCACTAGCCTAAAAAATTGTTCACCATGTCGACAGAGGTTACCTCTTAACATCAGATGGGCAATGTTGCTTGGTCCGTCTCAATCACATTAAAAAAAGTGTGTAGGGATATGAAATTAAGTGAATTATTGCTATTAAGGGTACTACTATTTAGTATCGTAACATTAATAATTATCTTATGTGACTCAGAAGCAATATTTACTGAGGTGAACGTTTTATCCCGGTATAAATAAAATCCCAAGTAAATTGGATATATTTGTATTCCACGCAGGTGAGGTCACGGGCCGATCAGATAATGTATTTATTAAATAATGGTATACTTAATTAAAATCGTCCTAACTAAACATAAATCCAATACTGAAACTGAGTCTACGTTAATATAATATTTACGACATTGCGGTCAGTTGCTTTTAATTAAATTTAAAGGTTTCTTACGCAAAGGTTGCAATTTTTTAGGTAAAGTTGTCAATTAGTAATATTGACCGTTAAAAAAAATAGTAGGTAAAAATGGTAAACAGTATTATTTTATTTTAAACTAGTCTAAGAATCGAATTATGAACTATAAACAAACTATTTAAATTATCAATTAATTATTACTTAATATTAGCTTTTTCTAATCTGTACCATTAAGTGATATTTAATGTATCTGGCTATAGGGAATTTTAATTCCCATTGGTCAGACTAGTCTAACCAATCTGACTACTGGGAAATACCCGATATAATAATCTTCCCTTAAAATTCAATAGATATGATTATGTTTCTAAGGCATTTTATAATTAGTCTATTATCTAATTTTATTCATAATCAAATTGCTATTCGGTGTCAACGTAATGGAATATTAAATAAATTATTACAATATGCCTATGATCACGGAGCGCCATATTCCATACAAACGTAGTTACGTCAGATATTTTTTTTTGCAAAAACACTTTAGGGTCTAGAAGTCAGTTCCATTTTTTGCATAAAAATATTTTTTCACACTTTTAGTGACCTTACGGGACTTTTTGCTACTTACGGGATCGATTGATTCATTGTTAACGACTATATCATCAAGATAAATAAATATTTTTCAGGTATTTGAGTGTAACTGAAAAACGGCTTGACCGATTACGATGAAATTTAAAATGGGACCAAACGACAAGCATCACCTTTTAAACAAAAAAATAATTTTCAAAATCGATTCACCCAGTCCAGAGGTAACAAAAAAAACAGACGAATTGAGAACCTCTTCCTGTTTTGGAAGTCGGTTAAAAATACTAAGGGCCCGTTTCAGAATATCCTGATAAAGTTCCGGGTTGCTATGCAACACATAAGGTAACTGAATGATAAAAATGACAGTTGACATGCAAGCTTTAACCGATGGATAGGATCGATGACTGTGAAACGCAAAGATTGTGTTTTGTTTAATAAATATGTTCTGGGTGGTAAAACCGGAGCTTACTCGAACATTCTGAAACAGGCCCTAAGTGTTCAAACTCGGTGAAACTTTGCATGTATGTCCTTGAGCCTTATATCTATGCTTCTGGTGTGCCAGATTTTCGTAAAATTTAAGATTTTCTAAAATTATTCGAAAAATAGTTTTGTATGGGAATTGTTATTTGACTATTTAGGGATAAAATAATTAATAAATCGAAAAACTGGCACACCAGAAGCATAGATATTAGGCTCAGCAATATGCGTACAAAATTTCAACGAGTTAGAACACTTGGTATTTTAGTATATTATGTTACAAGTGAGCTAAGTTGCTCATTATACACGAGGCTGTGGGTTGCAGCCCGAGCCGTAGGCGAGGCGTAAATCAGCCAAGTGTATAATGAGCAAGTTACTCACGAGTTTCATACGCACTTTTTCAACACCCTTGTGAGGAAAAAAAATTGCACAAATGCGATACAAACAACATACGAAAATTATGGATAATAGCGTGCAAGTTTTGCTTTTTGCGCGCGGCAAATGTATTTTGGTTGATTACATATAATCCTCTTTGTGGTTACAAATCTGTATTACCCGGTTAAACTAAAAATGCTCTGTTTACTCGCATATAATTTGCACTTAGGTACAAACTTAACTTTGTAGGGATAATTCTATTACGCACTAGTGTGTAATATTATTATGCACGAGGGTGTTATAGTTCGGTTTATGGCCCTAAGAACGATATAATAAAGCTCACTTTACGAGCAAGGGTGTTGAAAAAATATATTTTTTTCAACACCCTTGCTCGTGAAACTGCGTTTATATGGAAAGCGCTGTGTGAACTCTACTCTTAATACAAAATTCTGTTTACTTTGTTATTTGGCCTGTAATATAACCAATTAGTCAATGATAATTTGGTCGAGGACCTTGTTGAGGCCATGGGTGGAATGAGTGCTGACTCTCAAGGATAGCTGCTGAAACATAAGGTTGCTCCGTGGCCAATTTTTTACTTGAGGATGGTAGCGAGCTAGGTAAGCATTCGCAAAAAAAACCATTTCATTAAGTATGTGAGGTTCTCAGAATTGGTTATCGGCAATCGTGGCGTACGTCACCCTTCAAGGTTTATGTGTGCGCACTTATTTCTTCCATAAGCGTGTTCTTGTCTAACTACTGGGATGGGTAATAAAAGTACTGCATTTCGGTGATCACCATTAATTATTATCCGTCAGAATTACACAAATTTAGTTACAAAAGGTTATACTAATAAGGTGGGCTGAAGTACGGACGCTCGGTACAAACGTGAGGGGGCAACTGAGCGCATGAGGCTACTTTCGCAATATCATCAAATTGCGCTCACGTTGCATGTGTCCCTACAAGTATAAAGATTGAAATTTCCCAAATGGGTTGGATGGTGAACGACCGTACGGGAGAATATGTCAAGTACAACATGCTATAATCATTACGTTATCGTTGCATTACTAATTTAATATTAATGTAAGTTACTGTCTCTTTGCAACAAAAACACATGCATATAGTAGCTTGCTTAGCTTGTAGTGTTTTAATGATTATTAACATCCAAAAACATTCTATTCAGAATGACCCTTATAATTAAAACAAGAAATAAAATACCATAATAGGTTAGAAATTCAATAAGATGTCATAAAATATGTACTTACGGTATTATTGATTTAATTAGGGCGTTTAGCCTGCACATTAAGAAATAGAATCAATAAGCACTGCAGAACAAAGTAAATTTGTAATTGACCTTCATAAGAGCCTAAATTGAATAAATGATTTTGTATTTGAATTGGAATTACGTCATTCAAGGTAGTAATACAAATTGTTTAATTAACTACCATTAAGCTCCCAAAAGGGCCCTGTGGAGTGCCGGGTTAGAATGTCACCTCCCCATTTCTACCTATGGTAGAAAGAGGCGATTTAAGGTAAAATACCGGCCTAATAAGCAGCGCCTTCTGAGTTTGAGTGAGTATATCTTAAACTGCGATTCCCAAGATTCCTGCGTTGGGACTACGGCAAACACCCTCCCATATAAGGGAAGGCTATGTTCAACAATGGACAATGCAGCTGGTACTGTACAGTAACAACCAAAAATACATAAAACTATAGGAGTTGAAGCAATAATACGCATTGTCTACATAAGCCGCATGATTTTACGAAAAATATTATTATGTACATATATGTCAACATAAGTTTTATTGTAATTAAAAATATTTTTTTTTAAATATTTTTTTATGCCATATAGGTTGATTGCCTGATGGTAAGTGATGATATGGTCGAAGATGTTGTTCAGATGATGTTTTTGTTGATGTTAAGATTAAGATATTTTTTTTTGATTTACACCATATCAAGTATTACTTGCAAAAAAGATGAAGCTTCCATCTTTTTTGCAAGCTAGTTATAATTCCCGATTAGGTCCTATTTTTGTGGGTAGGAGAAAGATATTATATTAAGAAATTCAATCTTATATGTTGGTTCCTTTAATACTGATAACTAAGGGCGAACTACTGTACTGCATAGAGTATATTCCTTGCTGCTGGTTGTAATGTTTAATCGTAAATGAACACAGAGGGAGTTTGCAAATTGGTTAAGTTTCAAAATACGTGTGCGAGCCAGTGGACAATCAAGTTTGGTGCAAACTTAATTGCAGACATTATGTTGTTACTTCGTTCCGGCGGCATTGTTTCTAACTGTCAATGGAACACATCCTCGAGTAAGCCGATAACTGCATTTAATTACTTAGAAGTTGTTGGGTTGTTGGTGCTCTAACTGTTATGAGCAAACGTTTACATAAGCGTTGGCATTCGCTAAAGTAACGCTACTAGTATTAATATGGGAACATCGTTACTGTAATCATCAAAGTGTACTTTAATATCATACATAATTATATGAGTGTAGTCAAGTTTTGCTTGTATTTTAGCTTATCGTTTTTATATAAAATACAAGATATCATAACCATAAACATTACCAAAACTATGCAGAAAAAGTTAACATTGTTTGAAGTGGATTACATTTGAAAAACCGATCGAAGTAAAAAACAGATTTACAATGAACCCAATCATAGTTCACACAATTTATGTACACCCTGCATCTTTTACCGTATATATCACGGGGAGTGTTCTGAGGAACTGTTCGATTTACTACCTGCAGCTCAATTTCACCACCGGACTTCCCGGTAAAAGCATGATGTTTTATCAATTTCATGTCGACGTCTGGAAGTCCACAACCTTGCGATTTTCACGGCATTTTCTACCTCGCACCGCCATATTATAGAACCAGCTGCCAGGTGAAGTATTTCCGAATAGTTACGACTTAAGAACCTTCAAGAAGAGAGCATATTCCCTCCTTAAAGGCCGGCAACGCATCCTCGAGACCTCTGGTGTTTCGGATGTTTGTGGGCGACGGTGATCACTTACCATCAGGTGAGCCGCCTGCTCGTTTGCCCTCTTATCCCATAAAAAAACACCATATGAAATGAATGCAAAGTCAGACCATCATACATCGCGCAAAAATTATTCCGTCTATCGCAGTGTAAAATACCAAGTAACTGAATATATTCTACATCAGTAACTCCTGTTTTAACGGTCCCATACTACAAAATGGAAGCCTAATACAAAGCTTTGGCTGTCCGTTCGTCGGCCCAACATTTAAAAGGCTGTATCTATGGAACGGTAATAGGTAGCTGATTACAGAATTCGTTTTAGCATGGCGGATTGCCTCACAAATTATTATAAAAAGGCGCTTTCATATAAGAATACAAACTTGTTAATTTTAACGTTTTTTCTTTGTGTGTTATGAATCTATTCCAATGTGTAACATACAACTACAAATACTGAAAACTGGCCAAGTGCAGGTACGACCCCCCGCAAAGGCTGACAAAAAAATGACGATATAGTTTTGGTCCATTCTCTGTTTGTATGGAACCCTCGGTATTGGAGTTCAACTCGCACATAGCTGGTTTTTATTTTGTTATATATACCTGTATGATAGAAGCTATGAACTTGAATTCGAAAGATCAGGGACTATGAATATTCTTCTTTTGCAGCTGCAAAGGGAAACACCTTTCTGGATGGATCAACAATTTTGACAAGTATTGTGTAATGTCACACCAAGTCGGGATACCAATTATTAATGGCTAGAGAACTTTCCTGTTTATGTATATTTGTATTTGTATTAGTCACTTTTAATCATTGGCTACCAGTGACTTATACTATATCGTCAGTCCACCAGTGGAGGCCTACCATTTCTACGTCTTCCGGTGAAATATGGTAGGAACTCAAGAACCTTTCTTTCACATCGGTTATCGATTCTTCAAGCAATTTGGCCCGCACATTACCATTTAAACTTGGAAATTCTGAATGCTTTGTCGGTTATTTGGGTTCTTCGGCGAATTTCCTCGTACCAGATTTTGAGACTCCGAGCATAGCTCTCTATAGCTCGTTGAGTTACTCTGAGCTTGCCCGTAAGAGCCTCCGTTAGGGACCACTTACTTCTTAGTGCACTAATTTATCACTGGCAGCACACACTGGTTGAATATTTTCGTCCTGCGGGATATTCGATGCGAAAATTTTGCGTAAATTCTCAAACTGCCCATCCTCTGATGGGCAGTTTGAGAATTTACTTGGGGGCGGCCTCTTTGTCAAACTTGAATACATTTCGCAAAACGTGGATGGTGTTAGTATGTAATCATTTACTTTAGTTCTAATACGTGCTTAGAATTCTGGCTAAACCGAATTTCCATCAGCATATGTGTAGACCGTCAATCCACGTGGGATACACGCGCACATTTCTTTTTGAACAATAATTTCCATGCATAAAAAGACGGCTAATATATTGTGATTAATTAGATGTAATTATACACTGAAGCCCGTCGTTTTCGAGCTCTGCCACCCCTCGGGGTGTGGTGATTACGTCATCCTGCCTCTTTGTGAGGTGCCTTTGTGACTGGCTCAAGGATTCGAGGAACAATTTTAAACAGCTAGTTTTATGTACTCATGTTCTACCTTGCTCTGATCTAGGTGGCTTAATTTTATATACCTGTAGTTAGATTGTGGACTTATATTCTTATTCGTTGTTCTTTAGGTAACCTTGGTGGAATATCTGAGATTCGAGGGTTAGCTCTTAAAACAACGTACATAGGTTTGTTCGGTAACATAAAAATGATGACATGTAAAGAGATGTTAAAATATTAAAAAATATGTCAGTGTTGAAGTCGATATTTTTTTTTATATGAGACTATGAGGTAACTTGTTGAAGTCGCTACTATGATGCTTCAAAACACTAACCTCACATTATCATGGTACGACTTCCACAATTTATTTCGTACGTTTAAATATTGAAGTCGGTTACGTTATTTTTCAAAATATTTTATTCGTTATGTTAAGTGATGCATAAAAGATTTATGCATAAATGATTCATGATATATATATTTACAGCTTAAAAGATCATTATCACTCGTCTAAAATGCTGTTCACCATAGACAAATGCAATGCAGTGCAATCACCATTATATCAGGGCTGCAAATAATTGAATGTAACTTAAAAAGTACCAAACCGATGTTAAAGAAAATTAACTGGGACCAACTTATAAGTATACCGTTCCCATTAATAAAGAATGATCAAAATTAAATCATAATTGGCGGTGTCATCGCGTCAAATTAAACAATAAAAATACAGTTAAATTGAGAACCTCCCTTTTTTTGAAAGTCTAATATGTTAATTGACATATAAAATGGTTCCTAGGAAATAAAAAATTCAAGGAAAGAATTGATAGAATGTGTGAAAGTAATCATTATGTGAATAAGTAGGTAATTCTGATAAAGCGCTTATTTTAACTTAGCATGATGTATTCTAGAATACTACATTAAGTTAAAATAAGCTCACTCCACACTCTGCTTGAGAGATTTTTTTTTGTATTTGAAATTATAGTTATTATTCATTTAAATACGGTAACTAAAACCTAATCTATGTCAAGCACAAACGCGCACCAATCAAAAACAGAGAAAGCTCAAACTCCCATAGGAATAAATTTGAAAATTAGTTCCAACGTTCTCTAAAACTATTATCGTTTTTTCGAATAGATGTGATCAAAACCAAAAGCAATATTTCTTGCTGAGATTATACTATTTGCCACTCTTAAACATTTTTGTATTTTGTATGTGTGTAACACAATGATAAAGATGTCACATTCCCGTTTATCCAACCAAATAGTTAATGTTATATGCCAAAGGTCATTAAAAAGCCCATGAAGGTGCAATTAAAACTCAACCAGCGCGATGTAGAGGTAATAATTCCTAAAGTTTGTGAGAATTACTCCCATGGGAGTTAGTAATGCCTTTTCTGTCATATAATTCACAGTTTTATATACTCGGGATGATGAAGAAATATGGAAGATAAAATCATTGCAGAAATTGAAATAATTTTTAAGTAAAACTTATAAGACCGCCTCTAATGTCTTCGTGAAATTGAAAATCACGCAACAAAACGTAACCAATTAATTATAGCGATTAAAATTGCATTATAAAAGTTTCATCTACATCTTTTGCATACTTTCTATAGGTAGAATATTTGTAATAGGTGACTTACGAAAAATAATGCTCAAATAAACAGTATTGTACGTGGTATGCTACTAAAGATGTCCGATAGCCTTATCCAATACTATGACAATGCAAACTATTAATTGTATTTCTGTTTTTTTGGATGCGAGACGTATTGAAAGCTAATTCGCAAATGAAGTACTATGTTTAGTTAAGAACTAAGTTTCCGGAACATGATCATCTTATTACAAAATTACAACCAGTAGAGTAAATTTGAACCAGAAGCGGGAGACGAACTCGCGATCATCCGTCCTCGGCCGGGACATGCTCTGTTATTTGAGCTACCGTGGTGAAGGTGAGTCATTGTTCGCATACTTCCCTGCCTTGTAATTTTGTAAGCTTAATCACTTAGCAGGTGTTAAGGCTAGAATTACAATGCTATGTTCATCGTATACTTTCATCTGTTATTGTTATAAAATTCAAATGAAAATAATTGAATTTGCTCAAAATCAATTTCTTTAATGTGCACTTTTTCTACCTGTCCTGTGTAGAATAAGCAGTCGTGTGTACAACTGCTGAAAACCATGTACTCGGATGACCAACAGCTATTATCGTCACGGACAAGAGAAAATGCCAATTGGATCAAAATGAGATAAATATTAGCATATAATTTAGCCAAAATATACATCGTTGGATAAGATTTTTTTTTGCATCGGTCTTTTTAGGTATCAATCTTTTTAGGGCCCAATTTTTAGTGCTTAAGCATTTTTAATTTTCTTGAGAATTGGATTATATCAACTCTAAGCATTTTTAGAAAAAAAATCGATAGCAACATTTATTACAGTTTTTTCCTCATTGATATTTTTAAATAAATTAAATATTTATGCTAAAGCGACTTCAACATTATTGAGATAAATATGAATAATACTTTGTAATGTAGATAAAATAGATTTTTTTATAATGATATTTTGTTACGGTATGTAACTAAATCAGACTAAAAAAAACCATAGTGAATTTATATAGAAAACAAAAACTTTAAACCTCATTTCCTTAAAGTGTTAGCACTTCTGAACTTTCTCCATTCCGCTTAACTTTTTGGTATTATTAAATGTTATACATAACAATAATATTTATACATAACAATAATACATAATAATAATAACATTATATTGTTGCAAGATATACATAATATTTTCTTTTGGAATATCGAATTTGAGGCAGTCATGTATTGAGATGTTCCAGTCTCGCCATACGATAATACCAGTGTAATACATATTTTCAGATTTAAGATTTTACAAGGCGATGCATTTCACTCGTCAAAGTAATACGCCATTTAAACGTCAACAGTTCACAACTATTGTTTAATTAAGCAGGCGTAGCTATATGACCGTCCGTTACAGTACTGTTTCTAAGATACACGGCTGTGCGAACATTTATTGGGGCTAAATGATGCCCCTGAGTTTCTCCTAATTAACCGGCGGGGTGTAAAGGCGTATAAGCCAAGAACTTAAGCTCCCAATGGATGTGACCAACGCGCGACGGTATCCGGTAGACATCGCTTTAGCTGTGAAGCAATGTTGGAGTCTAAGTACTATGTAAGATGGTCTAAATTAGATTGCAGCTAATACTATGATGCCATAAAGCACCTGCCACTTTATAATTTTATATTACTCTTAATGTAAAATACTTTTCAATACACTTGCTCATAAAGTGGTTCTATTTTCTTTTTTTTTATGCTTGATAGGTTAGCCTTTGACCACTATCTTACCTGATGGTAAGTGATGATGTGGTCGAAGATGTTGTTCAGGCTAACCTAGAATTACTGGCTCTCAAGGACAGCTGCTGGAACACACCGTTAGGTGCTTGGCGACAGATTTTCAACTTGAGGGTGGTAGCTAGCCAGGCGGGCATTCGCAAAGTGCCCTACCACCATGCTGTAACGACTGCCATCCTAAGCTAACAACCGGGACCGACGGCTTTACGTGCCCTCCGAAGCACGGAAGCGCTCAGTAGTAATGTCACCAGCGGTCACCCATCCAACTCATGACCGCGGCGGACGTTGCTTAACTTTGCTGATCGATTTAGAATGGTTAAGCAAACTTCGCTACAAGCGCTTCAAAATTTAAATTTCACCGCAATTAGGCACATAATGACACCTATAGTCAAATTGTGACCTTTTCCATTGCTATTATTCACAAGTGAGTTATAGAGTTTTTATATTTTATAATTGGTTGAGTTCCTTTGTTTTTAAAAAAGTTTCGATACAAAAAAGATCGTGTTCAATAGTACAAACAAATTAATGTACCTATTATTAGCTGATTTCATACAACTTCGTATTTAAGTAGATAATTTCAATTTGTACGTGTTAAATAAATATTTTTTTAATCAAATCTTTAAGAAAACTTTTATTTTCTCTGTAATAAAGATAACTATAAATTTACCATTTGTACGTAGCTAAAACGCTATCCGCGAAAAGCCAAATAAAAGGAAACCTCATTCTTTAGTCTATGGTCGATCGCCATGCGCGTGCATTGGAAAACTGATTAATTTCTCCCGCCATTGCGAAAAATTTACGCTACTCGTTTTAACTGTTGAAATTATAGTTATTTATTAATTACGATGTCTACAAGTACTAGTTATCAAGAATATGATTTATGTTGTTCACTGCCCAATATAAAATGTGAAACCCTTAAAGTTATAGGAAGTTTACAACCTGAAAACTCCAAAGAAAAATATGTATTAGCGTACCAAAATTTTATGTAATAACCAAAGTTTAAAGTAGGCAACAACAAGAATCGTTTCTTTTTTCCTTTCAGAAAATCTGTTCATGGCGTACTTTAAAAATTATCTTCCAAGTTTTTTTTTTTTTTTACTCTAAACTGGGTAGCACTTGACCACTATCTCACCTGATGTTAAGTGATGATGCGATCGATGATGGAACGCGCTTACCCAGGAGATACCTATTCACTCGCTTCTTGAAGACCCCCATATTGTACTTAACCGGAAACACAGCCTCAGGCAGAGTATTCCATACCCTGGCGGTTCGCATGATAAAAGAAGATGCAAATCGCTTTGTTCGGGTAAATGGAATATCCACCATATAGCGGTGGCGCTTCTGAGTATCCCTGGATGTCCGGTTATAGAATGGGGATGGCGGAATCAGATCATGTAGTTCTGTGGCACACTCCCCGAAATGTATCCGATAAAAAACCGATAAGCAAGCGACTTTGCGGCGATACTCGAGACTTTGGAGTCTCTTGCTTACAAGTTGGTCGTCGTTTATGAGTCTCTTGGCTCTCCTCTCAATAGCTTCCAGTGTCTCCAGCTGGTATTTGGCAGAACCATCCCAAAGGTGAGAACAGTACTCCATACACGACCGGACTTGCGCTTGATAAAGATTGAGCAGCTGTCCCGGTGTGAAGTATTGTCTCACCTTCGCCAAAACACCAAGCTTTTTTGAGGCTACCTGGGCTTTAGACTCAATATAGGAGCCGAAATTGAGAGTCGGTGTTAATGAGATGCCAAGAAGCTCGAGATGGTTACTTATCGGCACGGACACATCTCTGAAAGTAGGAGCCAGCTGAAAAGGGCTCCGTTTGGCGGAGAAAAGACACGCCTGGGTTTTAGCAGCATTGAACTTAACCAGGTTGGCATCGCCCCAATCGGAGACTGCCTTCAGAGAAAAGTTCAAGCGCTGGACCATCGCTTCCCTATGAGACTGGATTTGTAATGCACTGGTTCGTGCGTTAGATGTATAACTCTCCACAACGGTGCTGTCGTCTGCGTACCCAAAAATACCGGGCTTAAGCAGATCATTAATATGCAGCAGAAAAAGCGTTGCGGAGAGTACTGATCCTTGAGGGACTCCGGCATTAATAGCCAATTGGTCAGAAGAACAGCCATCGATGACTACTCGAATCGACCGATCCCTCAAGAAATCTGAAATCCAAACACATAAACCAGTGGGAAGGCCGTATGAAGGAAGCTTGCTAATAAGGCTATCGTGCCAAACCCTGTCAAAAGCCTTCGAGATATCGAGAGAAACAGCAAGCGCCTCTCCGTGGTTCTCGATGGCTTCGCTCCAGATGTGAGTGGCATACACAAGAAGATCCCCAGTAGACCGGTTTCGGCGAAACCCGTATTGTCGGTCACTGAGGAGATCATTAACTTCTAGGTATGCCAGGAGCCTGTGGTTCAGTACACGTTCCATCGTTTTACACAATATGGAAGTGACTGAAATAGGCCTGTAATTGGCAGGGTCTGCGCGACTACCCTTTTTGGGCACGGGCTGCACGTTTGCAAGCTTCCAGGACTTAGGCACTTGACCAGTCGTCATAGACAAGCGAAAGAGGCGAGTCAATGTTGGAGTCAACTCAGGCGCACACATCCTCAAGACTACAGCTGGTATACCGTCTGGACCACCAGCTTTGTTCACGTCCAGATTGCGCAACGCTTTGCGTACTTCAGATTGTCGAATGCGGATTTCTGACATTAACGTCCCGCAGTTTGGCAGACTTGAAGGTACAGCATTGCCAGCATCTAAACGTGACGATTCTGCAAACAGAGAGGCAAATAAATTTGCTTTCTCTTCAGCAGTGTGCGCTAGGGAGCCGTTGGGTTTCAGCAGTGGAGGCAGTGAGGGACGGCAGAAGTTCTCTTCGATCGATTTCGCCAGGGACCAAAACGCTTTGCTACCCGAGGGGTAAGAAGCAAGTTTGTTCCCTGTTCGGCGTATATGATCGAAGCGAGCCTTCTTAAGGGCTTTTTTGCAGGACTTGGCAGCCAGGTTAAATGCTTTCTTCTTTTCACGTACATCTCTAGATTAGCGGGTTCGAGCATCAGCCCAGGCTAAGTAGGCCTCATGCTTTAACGCTTCTGCATCTTCACATTTAGCATTAAACCATGGGCGAGCTTTGCTGGACAGCGGGACGTCAGAAAATGGTATGAAATATTCCATACCTTGACGTAATACTTCTGTCACAGCATCCGCGCAAATTGAGGGATCGCTAGAAGAAAAACAAACCCGGCTCCAAGGGTAAGACGCGAAAAAACAACGCATCTCATCCCAATCTGCTGACCTGTATCGCCACACTCGCCGCGTGCCTTTTGGGCTGGGATCGGGCGGGGAGTAGACTGATACAGACTTCACCAGACAGTGGTCGGAACTACCTAAAGGTGATGAAACCGACACTGAGTAGCGGTCTGGATCTGTTGTCAGCAGAAGGTCCAAGCAATTGGCTGTGTGGCCATCAACGTCCGGTATCCTTGTAGCTCCTTGGACCAGCTGTGTGAGGTCTAGCGTCAAGGCAAGCTTGCGCATCTCTCGACCAGCGTGGTCTGTGCTCTGGTATGGGTATAGCCAGTCTTGATGGTGGGCGTTGAAATCCCCCAGAAGCACTAATTGAGCAGAAGGATATCTCTGTTGGGCCACATCCGCCGCCTCGCTCAGGTAATTTGTGAGCCTGGTCATCTCCGCATCTCCGCTGTGTGATCGGTAGACACTAGCATAAAGAATTTTCTCCATGCCAATGTCCACCAGAACCCACATGACTGAAAATTTGGGGTCTTCAAGGTTGCGGAGACGCCGATAGCAAATGTCATCGCGGGCATACATACAAACTCCCGCCCTGGCTTTGAAGCTATGTTCTAGCATATAACCAGGGTAGGCAAGGTATGCCGCGTCAGCTGGACATTTGATCTGCGTCTCCGTGAGGAACAGAATATGCGGTTTAGCGGTCTCGAGATGGTGGTGGACCGAGTTGATATTTGAGTGCAAGCCTCGAATGTTTGAGAGGTGCACTAGGAGGGAGAGGACGTGCTTCCGCTGTTGAACCTCAATTCTGTTTTTTCCTTTCATTTTTTCGGGGAGTGAAAATAGGTAAAGGGAAACGGAAGTGGAAACGAGGCGCATACTACCAACCCGTGACACAAATTAAGCCTTTTCACCCTATGGGAACCAATCCTGGAGACCGCGGGGACGCCCGAGCCCCCCCAGAGGTGTCCATCGGGTCCTCTCATCTGGTCGCCAACCAGCACGATGGCGCACCTCCGGGATTTTTCGCGAGATGGCGGGGCAGCCTTTCATGAGTGGCTGGCTCACTACTTGGGCCCCCAACTATCTGCGGTCGGCCAGCGGAAAACCGTGCCTCGGATCCCGCTGCTCTCCAAGATTGGCTGCCAGGTAAATTGACCTTCGATGTATCACGACTAGCTATAGCAATAAGCGCAACTGTTTCCGACCCGTTCCCCATAATGGCTTCACCAAACATCATGCCGAAACGCGACGGCACACGCGACGCCGCTTGACGGCATGGCTTTGTCTGGTGGGTGGTAACACGCCGCGGCATAAGCCTACCACCTGAAAAGTACTGCTCTTTTGGCGCCACCCAGGGGACACGTGTAGGACATCGAGGGCTAAATCCTACGGACGCGAGCAGTATAGTCCCCCGAAAACAAGTAGGTATAAACCTAGCTCTTTGTGGTGTATAATAATATAATCAATGTTAAAAAGTATCTACTGTCTGAACAAAGAATAGAGTGGACTTAAAAACATACTCTAATTTGTCAGCTTAACTAAAGAGACTATCCGATGGATTTAGAAGCAAGAAGAAGGTTTTATTATCGTCTAGCGATATTGAAAAATGTATAAAACACAATAAAAAAAAAACAAATCCAGATAACCAATATCTGGCTACTAAGGTTAGTTAAATAAATTTTATTTACTATATAAAATGATTTTTTGGTATTATTTTCTTCATAAGTGTATTTTATAACATCGTATGATACACGTGTGTATTGATAATTACCGCTGAGACGCATTGAGACCCGAGCCGTTAGATGAGGGTCTTAAGAGAGCCAGGGACCAACATAACACACTTGTACCATAATTCACTATAAAAGAGACTACGATATTTTGAATGTAGTATTCCTTGCAGAAATTCCTACAGGTATTTACGAGCTTATGGTGTGTTATCGTATCAGCCGGATTGTCCACTGCTGAACACAGCCTCCCCAACTATGGGGGCAGGGGGTTCTTTTTTGTTTTTTTTTTTTTGCCTGATAGGTTAGCCTTTGACCACTATCTCACCTGATGGTAAGTGATGATGTGGTCGAAGATGTTGTACAGGCTAACCTAGAATTACTGGCTCTCAAGGACAGCTGCCGGAACACACCGTTAGGTGCTTGGCGACAGATTTTCAACTTGAGGGTGGTAGCTAGCCAGGCGGGCATTCGCAAAGTGCCCTTCCACCATGCTGTAACGACTGCCATCCTAAGACAACAACCGGGACCGACGGCTTAACGTGCCGTCCGAAGCACGGAAGCGCTCAGTAGTAATGTCACCAGCGGTCACCCATCCAACTCATGACCGCGGCGGACGTTGCTTAACTTTGCTGATCGATTCAGAATGGCCAAGCAAACTTCGCTACGAGCGCTTCACCGTAATCCTCATGCTTGGCAGGCGTCTAGAGGATTGCAGTGTGAGATATCAATTCTTCAGAAAGCGCTGCCCATCTTCTGTTTTGTTACCCGTAGTTGCCTCATACCACACTCACTGGTAGACATGGGGGGTTGGGAGTGACATTCTAGCCCATCACCCCACATGTTAATACACCATAGCCCGCTATGGTGTATTAACTTACATTTATCCAGAGGTTTTAGGTCCTATTTTATATAGTGCGATCTATATAAAATAGGACGCCCACCCCCTTTTTCCATCGGACGTCTAGACAGACAGAGAGGCGCCATCCGTACATGGTTGATGTTCCCAGGACTCGTACGAAGCGCTTCGCTTCCACTTTTCTCGTGCGTACTGCGAAGGAGTGGAACTCCTTACCGCTGTCAGTTTTTCCCGATGAATACAACATGGGTGTCTTCAAATCGAGAGTAAATAGGTTTCTTCTAGGTAAGCGTGCTCCATCTTAGACCACACCAATGCTTAACATCAGGCAGGGTGTGGTCAAACGTAAACCTATAAAGAATAAAAAGAAATAAAAAAAATAAAAAAAAAAAACTCTGTGTTCTTAAACCTTATTGTGATCAACTAGGCATAGTACCATTTGTTAATTTATTGTATGAAATTTCTCCGGACTATAAGGAAAGGAAAGGTTAAGATATATATAGCCTTGGCCGGCCGAAGGATGAAACCCAAGACCCGGGGTTGGGAACAAACTACCACTGTACCATAACGATTGGCACGAACTTACTTTCTTCCTACCGACTTATATGTATATAGCTTAATTTGCTCTTAGCTACTATATGATAATCTAGAAAATATGAGAGATGAGAGTAACAGGTGATGTTAAGGACTAGTATTCTGTCATGTGTTAAGGGTAACATTGGGAACGCTTAATGTATTAATGTGTCATTTTATTACTTCCTTCCGTGTAGCAACGACTGGGCTGGATTATGTCTGTCGTTTCAGATGCTATTAGCGTAATGACTCTTAGTGGAATTTATATATATAAAGTATAATACCTACCTACTAGCATTAGGCTTTTAAGGTACGAATAATAAACAATGCTAGAGAGCATTTTAGCTTCTTATGGTGAAAAAAATACAGTCAAAATGAGTACTAATTTCTTTTTTGAAATTCGTTAAAAGTGTGACATAAGACTACATATTTCTATATAGTTTGTCGCTTAAGTTTTAATTGAATTGGAAGATTGTAAGACATTATCTAATACAATTCGTGCCATCTGAGCGAAATACAATAATCTTAAAGTTCTAGTCTAAGTTGCATCAAATTGTTCTGAAACTTTCGCAATGCAAACTGCAGTTTTTACTTCGCGAGTTTCCGATTCTTGTTCTGTTTGTGATGTGATTTGTTTAAAATGAAAAGTTTAAGATTGCACGACTCCCACGTTGGAAATTTTAAATTTCCGCTCGTATTCATTGACTTTGCAAGTCACAGGTCTAAGTTACAAGGACCCGTTGGAGTTTGCATGTTTTGTTTAGAACGATTCAACCTTTGTTGGAGGATTGTATGTAGGCACGTATACACTAATATTATAAATAGGAAAGATTTGTATGTAATTAATAAACTGAAAAACTACTGGACCGATTTGAAAAATGTATTCGCCATTAAAATCCTACATCATTATTGATGAACATAGGCGATAGAAGATTTATTTTTGAAATTTTTGTTACTCCTAAATACAAGGTCCACACCGGTTTTGCACCAATGCAAAACCGGTGTGGTAGTGTGGGCCGCTAGTGGATAATAATTTTGCTAATCAGCCCATAATCATTCACTTGTTGTTGCGTATTGGACTTCTCATTTTCCATATAGGTTTTTCAATCTTGTTCAAGTCTTAAATACTTACCTATATACATTGTTTTCCAACTTGAGATATACATATATGTATAACATCGTCTGACCTGGCTGGCAACCTCAAAGAACCTTTTTTCATACAGCTTTAGCACACATCAGCCTGATCTTAGATTTAAAAAACTGTGAAAAAGGAAGCTGCCGGAACAAACCGCTATCTAATTACAGAAAACCGGTGCTTGGCGACGATTGTCTACTTGAAAGTGGTAGGTAGTCAGGCTTTCTCATGCAAAATGTCCTACCATTTGCTATAAAGTCGAAGTCCGTGGCGGGTTGAAGCTATTAAGTAGGATAGGTACATGCTTTTAAGAACATATTAGCTTTATGAAACACGGCGATTCGTTTCTAAAATAAAGATACTAATAATTTGATTTGTCTAATATAATTATAATAATACTGCTATAATTGAAATGTCGTTAATGGCGAAGCAATAGTTAATGGTTAATATACAAGGCAAGCCACTATTCTTGAAATTTGCAGACTTATATTAGAAAATTAAATTCTCACTATAAAAATACATCCTCCAGCAAGGTTTTAAAGAAACAGCTCTTTATACGATCGTTACGGAGCGGAGTGGGTGGTCTCTTGGTAATCTCGTAGTGAGAACTTTGAGAGCAATCTTGTTAGGAATGAGGTACTATCTTATGTTAGTATACTAGGTAGGTATACGTGCTGTGGGTATAGTAGATTATCTACTTTCAAATTTTACCCTGCGATGAAAACATGGTAAGGAAAGTAACTTGTCGTGAAACAAGGTCTTCTTTAAATAACTTCTTTTTAGAGGTTGCGTACCCAAGGGGCAATAAGGAACCCTGTTAGACTCGGTTGTCTGCCGTACGGCAGGGGTCTTTATCTTGTAAGCGAAATGAGTAACAGACCTAAAATTTAGGTATTTTCTGAAGAATCTTCACTCAAATATGATGAATATATGATTGGACTGTAGGATATAGATATTAAAGATATACATTTCTAATAATATATTATGTAGTAACTCATATATTTGTGGTAGTTAGTTTACTACGAGACTTGCAACACTTCATCTACGTTATTATAGTCTGTGGTAGCTACTAGTCTATAGTCATTTGAGATACTATGACTCAGCCTTCAAAGCTTACGTCACAAGACGCGGCAGGTAACACGGCAGTCTGTTACCGACCTCCGAAGGCGACACACCAGAAACCAAATCTATATTGAGTGCATATAGTGTAAGTGCTGACAGTGTTTAGAACCGTGGTGAATCACGCCACTACATTTTGGCGACGAGGAAAAAAAGTGAGTACCTACCATTTTGAATTTTGACGGAAAGTCTGCGCGTATGTACACAATATTTTTTCTAAATTGCCGGCCATATGGCTACGGACCCTCCGATGAGTTTTGTAAGAGGGGAGGGTAATAAGGTCAAGGTGCTTTAATCGATTGAAAATATCTAGAAGAACAATCTGCCATAACGGTTATTTTTAATATGAACCTCAGTATTTCACTCTAAGTGAGCTAATCTTTTCAATAAATTATGCCTATAGGTTGACAAAATATTCTTATACAAGCATAAGATCTAACATGTAATTTGTGTTTGTCTGGCTTTGTGACAGTAACTAGGGGTGCAGGCTATTAAGAAAATCATATTTCGATTAGTCATAATTTATCCCATTGAGGATACACAACTGAAGGAGTTCGTGAAGGTCTACTATGCTATCAGACACACGTTCGTCCACATAAAATCTAAAGAGTTCGTAAAGGTCTACTATGCTATCAGACACACGTTCGTCCACATTAAATCTAAGTAGTTCGTGACGGTCTACTATGCTATCAGACACACGTTCGTCCACATTAAATCTAAGGAGTTCGTGACGGTCTACTATGCTATCAGACACACGTTCGTCCACATTAAATCTAAGGAGTTCGTGACGGTCTACTATGCTATCAGACACACGTTCGTCCACATAAATTCTAAGGAGTTCGTGACGGTCTACTATGCTATCAGACACACGTTCATCCGCATAAAATGTAGTTCCTTATACTGGACACTGATCGAAATATGATTGATATAGCGTTCAATATTGCTAATCATTTTGGGAAAGCGGAAATACCTTACTTGTGAGAAAAGCAAAGTACCATAGGTGTGACATTGTTGGATATTTTCAACAATGTTGTAAGATGAGAAATCTTCGCAAACGACAACACGCTGCTAACAGTAATAACCCTGAACCTTATAAGAGGTCAGGAAGGGACGATAGCACAAAATAATTGCAATTCGAGCTATATATGAATTGGATCCTATGGATCTTACCAATCTGTATATGTTCCTATGAATCTGTATATGTTTGAAAATATTATGACTGTTGGTAAAAAAAAAAAGTTTAAATTAAACAGTGACAATCACGATTGGAACACTGGGAATAAATATAAAATAGCGGTGTCAGGTTTTAGTTTCGCAAATACAATAAAGGGTCCTTCTTAGGTGGTTGTGTATGGTTTTTATATAATAATAGAGTTCCCAAAGATATTACGGGGCTCACAGAGGGGAAATTCAGGTAGCATGTGGGAATCATATTGATTAAGAAATCCTACTCCATAGTTGTGATTACTTGGACGACAAAAGTGCCTGGACAATTCCGCCTCTGCCAGGCTTTGGCCTGTCAACTACGTAAATTACACAAATATTTTTATATAGTTAGTAGTATAATAATTTTATTATACAATACGTATGTAACGCATTGTTAAAAGACGTTTTAGAGAGTGGCCCCGAGTTTCGTGCCCGTTCTTCTCGTAGTGGCCCTATACAATTTTGTTTGCTAAATGTGGCAATACAATATACAATATTTCAATATAGAGATTTGTAATTGACCTTCATAAGAGCGTCGTAGACGCCTACTAGCCTTTAACTTTGAGGACCGCGAGGAGGTACACTACGTTTTTCGGATCGACGAAGATTGCCTCATAGATTGTAACATTGGTAGAGTAAAAGCCAACCTATTGATAGACTCTGGCAGTAAAGGTAATCTTCTCACTGAGGAAACATGGAACCGTCTTAAGATGTAAAAAAAAAAGTAGCGACAGCAGAACAGCAATCCAAACAAGATATTTCCTTCCTATGCTTCCATAGGACACACCACTCAGTGATTGGATCATTGAAATCAGCAGTGCAGGTGCGAGATGAAAAACATCCCTGCAACATTTTATGTCATTAAGATTGGCACGTTCTAGGATTTTCTTGTTGAGTTATCAATTAACAAAGAAATGAAACCCATTTACCAGCCATGCCACAGAATACCACTAGACAAAACGGGTAAGTAGGAAATTACAGGATCTCCTGGACGCAGACGCAAAGATGTTGGATCACTCTGCATCTTTCGCCGTGTCTGTCGCGGGGAGTGTTCTGGGGAACTGTTCGATTTACTGCAGCTCAGTTTCGCCATCGGACTTCCCGACGGGGCGTGGTGTTTCATAAATTTCATGTTGACGCGACGTCTGGAATCCATGACCTTACGGTTTCGGTGGCGTTTTCTGCCTCGCACTACCAGCTGTATGAAGCCAGCTGCCAGGTGAAGTTTTTCCGAACAGATAGGACTTGGAAGCCTTCAGGAGGAGAGTATGTTCCCTCCTTAAAGGCCAGCAACGCATTCTCGAGACCTCTGGTGTTGCGGATGTTTGTGGGCGGCGGTGGTCACTTGCCATCAGGTGGGCCACCTGCACGTTTGCCCTCCTATCACATTAGAAAAGGTGAAAGGATCATCCAGTTGGGTATCACCCATAGTCGCTATATCGAAAGAAAACAACTCTGGATAGACATGCGAAAGGTGAATGCGGCGATCACGCGTGACAATCACCCTTTGCCAACAATAGAGCAGATACTAGAATGCAATTATTGCAATTCTGAACCATGCGTTCCACATCCTTATCGATCCACCAAACTGTTAGGCCACCAAACGTTGTACGTAATGGTTGCTTCATGGCCCTTCGTGAGCTGCTCCAAAAAAACTTGGTTCCGTAATTTGCAAGTCGATCTGGATCAAAACTGCCACCAGATCTAGAGGGCTAGCATCCGCAACAACCTGAGTTTTGTCAGCGGGATCGTAATAACCAAAATAGTTTATCATTGACAGTTGTTTTTTAACGTTTTGAATGCCTCTTGCTGTTTGGGCAACCACTCTCCAGAGGTATTCATCTCTTTACCTGTCTTTTACCGCAACACTTTTCCCAGTTGGTCAGTCAGGGTAGTAAGGTTCGGTATCCATTTTCCGACATAATTGACTAGGCCCAAGAAGCTTTGGAGTTCTTCTCAACCCTTGCTACAAACCCACCGAACCCTATGAAACGAAGGGAACTCCCTACTAGACTATTGTTTTTATGGACCTCTTAGGACCTATACCATCTGAAGAACATATTTTATAAGTGGAGAACATATTTTATATGTGTGTAGAGATCTCAAGGCTTGGGAGTTCCAGGATGTGGCAAAACAACTTGGGTGGTAAGGCAATTCGATGTGGACAAGGACATCATTATCACAACAACTACAGAAGTAGCGAAAGACCTGAGGGAGAAGCTTGCGCACCGAATTGGAGACTTAGTTAAAACCAAGGTGCGCACAATGGCTTCAGTCCTCGTAAATGGTTTTAAAAGAACTGAGAGCTACAGCCGCCTAACGGTGGATGAAGCTCTAATGAACCATTTCGGAGCCATAGTCATGGCTTCCAGGCTATCTGGAGTTGATGAACTTGTCCTCATCGGAGATGTCAATCAGCTGCCTTATATCGATAGAGAAAATCTCTTCGTATTAAGGTACAACCGCCCTAACCTGGTAACAAACATCACCCAGGAGTTGTTATGCACGCATCGGAACCCAATGGATGTCGCGTACGCACTGAGGGAAATATACTCTGGTATATATTCCTCAGCTCCCCGTACTAAGTCCCTTAAGCTTGAAAGGTACACAGGTGCAAAAATCCCCAAATCACTCCCCAACACTTTATTCCTGGTTCACACCCAGGAAGAAAAGGAGACCCTAATAAGCCAGGGCTACGGAGAGGGAAGTGGATCACGCACTCTTACCATCCACGAAGCGCAGGGACTGACATACGAGTCGGTCATCGCCATCAAGACCAAGAGCAGCATGAAGTTGCACGAGAGCGTCCCGCATGCCGTCGTTGCAATTTCACGGCACACTGGAACCTTCATATACTACGCAGATGACGAAAACGACGCCATAGGACGGTTCGTTAGAAAGGCGATGGTTGCGACACCAAAAGCCATCCATGATTACAACCTCAAAATGGCGATCAAAGATCGAAATAGCGCGGTAATGGAGGCCCTGTTAAAATGTGACGTGGGAGAATAACAAAATATGTAAATTTCTGTAGGTATATTATTTTATTGTAGTCCCAAATTATTTTTGTAATTGTAATCGTTGGCACGGGTATCCGGAGTGGTCATGCTCACAGAAAGGTGTTGTCTAGCGGCGGTGTTGTGTGTCGGGTCGCCATCTTCCCTCAAAAATGGTTGAGGAAGGCGATGGCTGGCACATGCGTCAACTCGTGAACGGGTGCTGCTAGAGGATACTGGTCTGCTCTGGATGCTGGTGCTAATGACATTAACGGAAAAAAAAAGAAAAAAAAAAACTTTTAACACTGTTCCCCCTTGGAATGTTGCATGTTTCCTATTTAATATTTCTTGCTTACTAATAAATTATGTCATAGTTAAAAAAAGTCACGGACCCTGGAGTCCGTGGAGTATAGATTTAAAATTAAAAAAAAAAAAAAAAAAAAAGGCTGGGTTATGCCGTAACAGTCACTGCAGACAACGGACGTCAAGTGCAAGTGATGAGCTGAATTCGTCCCTCCGGGTACATTAAACTCTACAACACCATTCCTTACTAGACACAGCAAAACAGTGAAGTTGAAAGGCAGAACCGAAACATATTAAAAAAAGTTTCGCATCAGCCAAATTGAAAAACGAGACTGGAAACCAGATCTGTTCTATTATTATCTGTCTATTACCTGATGATGTACAACAGCACTCCGAATCAGACTACGGGTAAATTTCCGTCAGAATTATTTTCGTTGGACTATTCAGAGACAAAATAAGCCATGTACATATGCTTCATGTTTTGCAAACCGAATTACAAATTATAGAGATTGACTATGTTCATGCACTATGATCTGCATAAAATGTACTCCTTAATTACGCAAATAAATTTTTTTTTAAGCAATAAGACCGCCCTTTGTATACCTAATATGTGTGTTAATTTTCTGTAATGTTTTTTTTCATGGTATGCAAATAAAGTGTTTCTATCTATCTATCTATCTATCTAAATATTTTGATTTTGGAAATTCTGCCACACATATATATCGAATATTAAATTATTGATTTAGAAACTAGAGACCGAGATGCAGAACGGAAACAGTTAGGTAAATAGTACAGTGATCGGAAAAGAAGAGCAACTGAACACAACACTGAATCAGGAGATAAAGGTGAGAAATGACGAAACAGGCAAGAGATACAAACGAAATGTTATTCATTTAAAAAAAGGTAGGAGGAGCACGGACAATTACTGATACTGATAAAGATAATGGCAGATCACGGGAATACATTGAGGTAGACTCGGAACCCAATGAGAGCGTTGACTAAGTTGATTTAAATAAATGCAAAGTAGTTCACAAGCGTAAATAATATTTTGATTTGAAAACTGGTTTTAATGTGAATCCTATATGGTAAGTATATATTTTGTAAGTACCTAGCTAAACCAAGTACAAGATTACGTCTTATAACAACTTTGATTACTACTTCAATCAGATTATTATGTAGTGTTCGGCAAGAGCTTATACAGTTATAATTGATTTTTATTTTTATATGAAAAAGGAAGAGATGTAGGATATAGATATTAAATATATACATTTCTAATAATATATTATGTAGTAACTCATATATTTGTGGTAGTTAGTTTACTACGAGACTTGCAACACTTCATCGACGTTATTATAGTCTGTGGTAGCTACTAGTCTATAGTCATTTGAGATACTATGACTCAGCCTTCAAAGCTTACGTCACAAGACGCGGCAGGTAACTCGGCAGTCTGTTACCGACCTCCGAAGGCGACACACCAGAAACCAAATCTATATTGAGTGCATATAGTGTAAGTGCTGACAGTGTTTAGAACCGTGGTGAATCACGCCACTACATGGACTAATTAAATATTTTATTAATTTTCAAAGAGGATGACATGAGTATGTAGCTGACATTTTTCTTTGTCCCCAGCTTGTGAGATATATCGTATAGAGCTGGTCAAGTAGGAGAAAATATTGTTTTAATATATTATCTTTAATAATAAATAAATATGGTGATGTCAAAGTTGTCAATTGAATACTTTTTTTTTATAAAAAAGTAACTTTGTATATAGCCTCCCCCATTGGAGGATGGGTTCATGAAGGAGAGGTTCACCATAATCCCCACGCTTGGCAGACATCTCCGGGATTACAATGTAAGAGTGTATATCTTCAAAAGAGGCTACTGCCGCCTTTCGGTTACAAAACCATCAAATTAGAGTATCTTCATTATATAAATTTCACTAGGTAGTCTTTTGCTAATTACAAAGCATCTGTGACTATGGACCCGGTAAGGTTCACGTATATAAAGAAAGTGATAAAATAAGACCGTGTAATACATTAAACGCTCCCTTCATTGTCTACATTACTTAAAAAAGCCAAACGCCTCTTTTCACTAGCCAAATGTGGCTAGTGAAAAGAGGCGTTTAGTGAAATTTGTTTTGATAATCAAACGCACAAGTTATCTTCAAAAATCTTGTCAGTGTTTTAGTAACGGCCACGGTACTGACCTACCTCAACATACCGCTATGAACGCAGCGCGCTGCGAGTTCATTGACCTTCGTATGCGTTGACTCACGCCTACACCCACCGCATTTGTACCAGCAAACCTGTCCTTATCTTTACATATTGTTATTGATATTACAAGCTAGGGGCGCGTTGTTTTTACGCGTTGCTTAGTAAGAATATTGTTTTTTGTGCTTAAAGTTTCTTCACTTCATCTCACACATAAAATGGATTGTTCTGCGGATTCATTCCCCATTGAGAATGAAGATAGTTTACATAGCACCTCTGACACATTCACTAATATCTGCCGTGATTTTAGCGTGAATGTAATACCCGTTGCACTTAGCGGTGAACAATGGGCTTGCTCCAAATGCTGTGCAAATAGAGGAAAAGATAGCCTATCAGATCCAGTGGGGTGTCCACAGAAACTTAGTGATACAAACGTCACAATCCGTAAAAAAAGGCCGTGTATTTCCATTGAGGAGAAACAACAGAAGGTGGAAGAGAGTGATCTTATAAGTGAAGTACGTAGTCTTAGAAATGAATTAACTGAAATGAGGCAACTGTTAGCTCATTCACACAAAATTATTAATGACAACAATACTAGACTTGACCACTATGCCTCTCAAGTGAAATTACTTCATGAAAAGATTTTAAGCTCTGAAGTCGGTAATTCCGCGGTAAGTTCGGACAAAGCCCAAGTACAATGTAGTGAAATAATACATTCTGAAACTATGAATAAAAATTTTAGCATAGGGGCCAGAATAAACACGGACTCAAAGAAGCCCGCCATCTGTGATCCTCAGAATGTTCATGAGCGCTCTTTTAATTCTAATTTGACCACCTGCAAATCCAAAAAGCGTAGAGAGACCACCAGCAACGAGCTAGGAATGCAATCAACGCCATCCACAACTCGAAATAAGGTTCTAAGCAACAGAAACAACTCAACGTGTCCGGAAAAAATACAGAATGTTTGGCACCATGCCGGAACAGCAACAGAACCGCATATTAAGGACCATACGGAATCGAAGGCACAGGAGTGGACTGAGGTTAGCAGGAAAAAACGTCGAATAACTACCATATATGGAACAGCTGGACCGTCGGTGACGACTCTTAAAGCTGTTGGGGCACACAAATACCTACATCTTTGGAACATGGAGTCTTGCGTTGACGAAGTTCGCGATTACCTTCAGAAGCTCTGTCCAGATGTCGCCTGTACAGTAGACGAACTTAAACCTAAGGGAAAAGGGTACAAGTCATTTAAGATAGGCGTCCCAGTCGCCTATTATGAGACATGTTTCTCGAGGGATGTCTGGCCATTGAATTCCAGAATTAAACCATGGGTTATATTAAGAAAGCCTCAGAGGCAATCTCCATCAGAGGAATGCACCCAGCCCTTTCGTGGCGTCGAAAATTCCCAGGAAAAGTTCTAGTTTCAGCATTCTTTACCAGAATGTTCGTGGGCTCAAGACAAAATTGATAAAATGGCGTAACAACCAGGCTCTGCTTGAACAAAGCATAATAGCTGCGACTGAAACATTCCTTGATGCCTCTGTAGGCGATTCAGAGCTTATCACCGGAGATTGGAATATCCTGCGTCGAGATCGGGTTTCTCGATGTGGTGGCGTCTTGTTAGCAGCGCGAGCTCCCATCACTCTAAATCGACGTCGTGATTTAGAGACCGATATGGGTGAAGATCTGTGGGCGTGTTTTACATGGCACGGTCGTACTATTTATGTTTGTGTCGTTTACATAAAGCCTAGTGCACATGATAGCGAGTATATGGCTTGGTTCTGCAAAATTGAAGATTTTATTACTAATTTAAAAGGAACTGTAATTATATTAGGTGACATTAATTTAAATAGTGCATCTTTGAACATCAATAATTATTTTTGTTATTTTTTGTCTTTTTGCAGGCTGTCAGAAATGAATTATATCACTAATTCACATGGAGGTATGTTGGATGTGGTATTGGTTCAGGAGACTGCTGAGTGTCACGAGGTTAACATAGACCGCTCGGAAGGGCTCGTCCATCCCGATCCATACCATCCTCCTTTAGATATCGAGGTAAGAATCTTCACATCTCGTCACTCAGATCTTCTCCAGCCCAGTAACATGGATCCAAAAAAAGATTGGAATTTTCGAAAATGTGACTATGAATTGTTATATCGAATGTTGGCTGAGACATCATGGGGGGAGGTTATGCGTGCTAGTGATGTATATACAGCCAGCAAATGTTTTTATGAGACAATTTATAGCATTTTTGATGCATGCATGCCTAAAAAACGGCGAAGAAATAATAAGAGTAAGCGTTACCCTGTTTGGTTCACTGCTGATATTATCCTCGACACACAACGTAAGCTGAAACTACACACGTCATGGAAGCGCTCGGGCTCTGAGGAATCTTACAGATTGTTTTCAGATCTCAGGGCTAACTTGAAATCACGTGTATCTACAGCTTACCTTAGGTACATGTCTTTAATAGAGGAAAACCTGAGAACGAATCCGCGTCAATTTTGGCAGTACATTTCAAGCTTGAGATCAAAGGGCGGATTTGAACCAGACGTGACCTATGATGGAGCCGAGTATTCTGGACCTGATGCCGCCGAGGCTTTTGCTAGATTCTTTGAGAGTGTTTTTCTAGCAGATGTGCCATTACTTAATATTACTGATGTTAGTGGGTGCAGTAACAACAGTAATCAAGTCAACATAGTAAATTTTACACCTGACGATGTACTTGGCGGAATTAATCGACTAAGAACAAGTAGTGCCGTGGGACCAGACAATATCCCTGCGTTTATTATTAAAGACGGAAATAAAATGCTCTGTAAGCCTCTTTGCCACATTTTCAACCTAGCTTTGAGAACAGGAGTTTATCCTATTCAATGGAAACTGTCTAGGGTAACACCAATACCTAAAAGTAGTAATAGGTCAGTAGTAGAAGAGTATCGTCCAATAGCTATCTTGTCTTCCCCTGCCAAAGTGTTTGAAAGAATTTTGCACAAGTGCATTTACAACCAGGTCGATAAATATTTGTGTAATGAGCAGCATGGCTTTAGAGGGAAAAGATCGGTTAATACCAATTTACTGACTCTTGTAAATTATATATCTGAATGCATGGACAGGGGGAGTCAGGTTGATGTGCTCTACTTTGATTTCCGGAAAGCGTTTGATAGGGTCAATAATGACATACTGCTGGTTAAGCTGAGTGCGTTGGGCTTTGCCCCACGACTCGTCCAGCTACTGGCAGATTATCTACGTGACCGCCAGCAGTATGTCAGGCACGGTTTATACGAGTCTCAGCCCTATCACACGCGTTCCGGAGTAAGTCAGGGGTCAATTCTGGGACCTTTGCTGTTCTTACTGATGATAAACGATCTACCTACGGTCATGAAACATGCAAAAAGCTTACTTTACGCAGACGACCTTAAGCTCTATGTGGAAATTCGGTCGGAAGCTGATTGTTTTGCCCTACAAAATGACGTAGACGCTATTTATGACTGGAGTTTGAAAAATAGACTGGAGTTTAATATCAGTAAATGCTTCGTAATGACTTTCGGTCGAATGTGGTACCCAATCTCTTATGGCTACAAATTAGGCAACCAACTCGTAGTTAGAACTGTCTGCATGAAGGACTTGGGTGTCACATTTGACGGTCAGCTCACATTTCATGACCACATTAAGATGTTGGCTAGGGAGTCTTTTAAGCGACTTGGCTTCATCCTTAGAAACACACGTGAATTTAAAAATGATGACAATATTAAGATAATGTTTGATTCACTAGTCCGATCTAAGCTTGAATGCAGTTCATGTGTTTGGAATCCTCATGAAACAACCTATGTACTGCTGTTGGAAAAGGTGCAGAAGGCTTTCCTGAGGACCTTGTACAAGCGGCAGTACGGTTACTACCCTTATTTGTATCCCACCAGTTTTTTGCTGGGTTGCTTGGGTTATAACTCTCTTGAAGTCCGCCGGAAAAAAGAACAAATCGTAACAGCATGTAAGATTTTAAGGGGAATCATAGATGCACCCAGCCTGAGTGACGAGCTGTGTCGATTTTATACCCCCGACAAGTATCTGAGAAACAGAAGACACAGACTTTTTGCAGTACCTAATTTCAGCACCGTTGCTCATGAAAACTCCCCAATACCACGCACCCTCTCGGCACTCAACCGTCTATTGGAGACCTACCCTGAAAGTGATTTGTTTGCGGATGAATGGAAGGTAATATTGTTTGTATGTCTAAGGTTCTGTGAAAGTGATGTTTGAGTAGGTGAGTGGGTCTATGTGATTTTTTTACTTATATTAATGTTTGTTGCTATTGTATAATTATGTTATTGTTAATTTATAATGTTGTATTGTTAATGTGTAAATGAATGTAATTAATATATGACATAGTATTTTTAAAACTAAAGTTAAGATTAATAATTTTGAACAGTATCTTTAATTAATGTAATTGGTATACTTACCGTTTTAATTAATTAAATAAATAAATAAATTAAGAGTTTACGCTCGTTTGCACATTTTGTCACCAAAATAAATGGTACTAGAAGAAAATGGGATTAAATCTTCAAAGTGTATTTCTGCGAATATAGGTACTTTTTTAAACATTTACTCTTTTCCTAAATATGGTTACAAGCACTATCGCGTGTTAAGCGAAAATCATATTTGACAAATTATTGGAGTACAAAAGTTTATACCCGGATATATGTATATGATATCGCGTCGGATGCCTAAACCTCCCCGGCCACCTGGTCTCGTCATTTCTAGCCGAAATTTCGTGCTCCAATTGTATTATTTTCACTGTCATAGGGGACAGGGCGCGACCATCAAACAGATTATTAGGCTTCATCTGATCGATATAAGTGTATTTTCAAACCTTAACTCTCGGTATGATGTCGCTACCTATATTTCTAAATATCATTATAAGCACTATCGCGTGTTAAGAGAAAATCATATTTGAGAATCCAATTATTTGTTAAATATGATTTACTTTATTCATTCAAACTTAGGCTATACTTACATGTCATTCATTAGCATAACTAATGGGAATGTAACTAGGTGGAAATTACAGTTCTTAATAAGTATGGAGTTGTCACTCCATCCCCATACGATGGTTAAAGAATAAGAGGACAAATTAGAGTTATGAGTCATTAACTCATTAGTCATGCAGTCAGAGCATGCCCGGCTATAGGGGTGGAAGTCGCGGGTTCCCGTACGTGACTATAACTTTTCCTCCCGTAATTTTGTAATACAATGAAAGCGCAAAATTCGGCTTAGTATAGCCATCCTCGATTCCTGCTTATGGTGGAATATTTTGTGCTCTAAAAATGTGTAACCTTAAGAGATTTGCCGCATGATACAAATAAAATAGGTATTGGTTTAATCAAAACTATATAACTAATTTGCGACATCCGTAACATTCAATTATATATAATAATAAAAGAAACGTTATACGTAGCACAAATTGGAATTGTTTATTTGTGTAAATTCGCCATTTGCTTTCGATTTTACTGTTTTATGTAAATTATTTAGGAATAAGGTTTTATTTTGGTTACTTTTGCGGCTTCAGCTGGTAAAATATTTGATACTTTCAGCAATTAATCACACCAACTGTTAAGTAAGCTGATGGGGAAAGCTCTACCGTAAGGCAGGCGTCTTATGGATCACAGATAAGGTGACAGTTTTTTTTATGCGAATAGATAAGCATTTGACAGTAGTTTTTTTATGCTGATACGCCTTTGACCACAATCTCAACTGATGATAGATGATGACGCGGTCGACGGTCGATCATGCTTGCCTAAAATGACAATTCCTCAGAAGGTGCTGCTGCTCACCTTCCGGTATTTTTCCCTTTAGTCGTTCGTTACGGCACATATAAGGCAAGATATGGGGGCTACAATTCTAGCCCTTCACCACACGGGGTTAATTCAGCAATTATTCCACTAAGAATGTTTAACCGTTGTCATCTTATAATTAAACAGTTTGCTCTTTGAGTTTCCGCTTCCCGTTTGGCTTTTGTTGAAAGTCGTTTCGCAAACGTACATACTATCTACTTACCTAATGGATTATTCACCACCTTGTGCAGCTGTTCTTATTTCTTGTTTTGACAAAGGTTAAAATAACCAATTTATTTAAGTTACATACTGTAAAGTTGATATGTCAAACATTGTTGGAAGATAAATAATGTCGGTAAACTTCAGCAAATGTTCTCCATGAAAGAACAAATAAAAGCAGCTGAAATACACTTAAGTATAGTTTTAGAGTTATACACTAAAGCCCGCTCCATTGAGCACAATCGTGACTCCCAGATGAAAAACTTCAGAAAACTTTGAAAGGTCGACTGATCTGACACAATACACGTTCATACACTATTCCAGACGGTTTTATATATCTTAGCAATGTAGAAATTACGACATTTTGAGAGCTAAAATAATTTCGCAAAACGTTTTTATAGTGCCTTTTATTTACACAGTAGTGATGAATGATTGGGGCTATGTGAGCTTAGAACATATAATAATACTACCTAGTATCATGCGAGGCAAATGGTAATAGTATTTGCCTCGTATGATATAGTTAATGATTTTTCGCAAAAGTAGGTACACATACAAACGCGAACGTAAAAAGTTTTTATGCTACGGAAGCAGAAATGCAAATCAGGGACCCAAATACATAATTAGCGTTTAGTCCGCAACTGTACATTTAAATAGAATTTATCTTCGAAGAATATTTTAATCAAGACATTTAATTTTAACTTACTGATCGTCGAATTTGTGTTTTTTGTTGATTTTTATGAGACTGAGACGGAACAAGCACGAGGCCTAGCAGGTAACCCTTATAACTATAACAATAACAACAATAACAGATGCATTTTATCACTAGTGATGAATTGCACTGTGCCCATCAGTTGTTTACTCTCATGTGCCTGTAATTTCGTCAGATTTTCCACTTGAGAGTGGTAGCTAGCCAGACAAACATTCGCAGAATGCCCTTTCATTGAGCGGTGAAGCTCAAGCTGGTTGTGGGGATCGAACTATGGACATACGGTACGGCAGTCCATCGCTATTATCGATCAGCTATCATTGCTTCTTAATATCTTAATATTCTTTTTCAGTTATAGTTGAGCACAATCAAATAAAATGAATCAATATTAAGTATATGCACATTTTTCCTTAAAAAGTAACAACATGATTTTACTGCCAAGACAATATGTTCTAGATTTTCAAGCGGTTAATGCACCCGGTGTGTAAAGCCAAAGGTTTTGCACGGGTTACATAACACGAGATGAAAATTTTGTTTCCCGACAATTTTATATATGATGTTCACTTAGCATGTGATAGTGCTTGCAATTATATTTAGCAATATTTAACTATTGCGAGATTGCAATAAAATTATAAAACACAACACAGAATAAGTACCAAAATGTCTTTATGTTTTCATACGGTTCGCTTTACATTTCATACAGATTGATAGCTGGAGTTTAACCCGTTTTTTTCCGGTTTCTATGACTTGTTGTTACACTTCGAATATTTGACTATGAAAATACTTACCAAGTTTTACGTTTGTCTGTAACAATTTTTATGATGGAGCAAACCAAACGAAACGTTTAAAAATACACGTTTTTTTTTGTATGGGGTAGCAATAGGGGTCTTATTTAATTTTAACTAGTTGCTATTATTATTTGATAGGCAATCGGTCATGCCAGATAAGACCTGCAAGCGCAGCTTCAGTGCAGTTACGTTAGCAAGTGTCCGACCGTCCGTCCGTCTTCAGGGCATCCTGTCCTGTGGCATCGGTGTATCCTTGAAACCATAATTGGTAGCCGATCAATATTTATTATCAAATATTGATTGCAGGTCTTATCCATTTAAAATTTAATAAGAATTACATTGTATAAAACGAAAACCATTTTGTGTAATTGAACAAAGGCTAATCATAGACTAAAATCTCAGCAGTTGGTATATGCCAAAGACAGTAATAAGGCTGAACCCAGACTCGGAAAAGCCCCTGAAGGATACCTAACCTAGTAACTATTTTTTACTTTGCGGTTATATCTAGCCAGACTAGTAATCAGTAAATGATTAACGATAATTTCTCATCAATTTCTATATAACAAGTGATGTAAATGATGATCAAAATATTATGATTATTTTGCTGGTAAGCTTTCAGCAACACTTTTTGTTACTTAGAGAGAAAAATAGGTATGTTTATAAAAGAAAAGATTACGAGACAGAATCTCAAATATAATTTGCAACAAATTTACGAGTCGAATGCAGATGCAAAGTCGGCAGTCAGCTTATACTATATCAAATGGCAGACTTAAGCTGTAAAGGCTTTAAATGTTCTGAGCTACAGCGTTTTATTTATTGCAGCTTTTAGCTTGATTTATCTCACTTTGTATTAATGGGATTCGCTGTAAGCAGAGGATTGTCGTTTTCCTGTCAATGTACTTTATCAGGATTTGTGAGATATTTCATCTTATGACATAGATATAATGAAATGGCTGACAAAGATGAATGAAAAAGAATCGAAGGGCTCAAGTGCTCGTTGAGTTGTATGATATTGTGATGAAGGTGACAAACAATTATTATAGATTTTTTTTTATTGCTGGCTAGCCTTTAACGACACTCTCACCAGAAGGTTGAGGTTAGAAAGATTTGTAACTGGACTCTCAAGGATGGGTGACCGCTAGTGACATTACTACCGAGCGCTTCCGTGCTTCGGAGGGCACGTGAAGCCGTCGGTCCCGGTTGTTGTCTTAGGATGGCAGTCGTTATAGCATGGTGGCTGGGCATTTTGCGAATTCTCGCCTGGCTAAAGCTACCACCCTCAAGTAGAAAATCTGTCGCCAAGCTGCTAACGATGTGTTCCGGCAGCTGCCTTTGAGAGCCAGTAATTCTAGGTAAGCCTGAACAACATCTTCGATCACATCATCACTTACCATCAGGTGCGATAGTGGTCAAAGGCTAACTTATCCGGCATAAAAGAAACAAAAAAAGCCATACTATATCGATTGACATCTTCAGACAACATCGGGACCGACGCTCAATCCTACGAAAAATGGAATCACTCAAATGACCCATACTAGCATAGTAGTAATTACATATCCAAGTAATTAACGTGGTTGATTGGTAGAGTATGTCTATAACGAAGTTCCAGTAAGTAAGAGTGCTTAAAATATGTAGGAGAGGCTCACCTAACCTATCAATAATACTTCTGAAAATAAATCAGTAGCTTCGAATCAATTGTTTCTGAGACAAAGCTCAAGATAAATTTGAAATTAAGTTTCCTATGAGAGTTATAACATCTGTGAAGAATTAAGTCTAGGTTCAATTGTTTTATAGATTTAAGCTATTTAATTTTGATAACATGAACTATCATTTTGATGGCTGTAATATCTCTCCCGTCTCCCGGTGAGCTTTTTGTTCATTGTACCTAACATTTGGATTCTATGAATAACTGGATTCAAATTGTTCTAGTAGTTTCTGAAGAAAATAGTGTTATACATACATACAAAAAACCTTCAACCCCAAACCTGAAGTGTGGCATATAATCGAACCCAGGTATTTTTTATTTTGACGTAATGAACATTGAAAAATCTCAGACGTAGGCGTAGTTCTGGGAGACCTCGTTTCGCATTCAAATGAGCGAAACAGATTGACGCAATAACTAAATAGGGTAAAAGTTTTTCTATAATTAAATACATTAATAAGTGTGCGTTTTTTAAAAAAGAAAATCTTTCCGATTCTCTTTCACATGGTTGCTAAATAACAATAAGAACTAAAAAAAATGTCCATACGATTTACTAGTTATACCGACACAAAACTTATTAAGGGAAATTTTATACCTGTATTCGTGATTGTTTTCTATTTAAAGAAATGTATAGAATCCTGTTTTTCGGATCAGGCATAGCATATTTTTTATATATATTATTTATATCTGTTATCTCTCTATTTAACATGTTCAAAACTTTCCTTTTTGAGACTTACTTCATCTTAGGAATATGGAAACGTTGCATTGGCTTTAAAGTTAGGCTAGGGTTCTTGTTTCTTTACATTTAAGCTTAGAATACAACATCGTTTCATCCCCACAGGTTAGTAAGTAGACAATCTCGGAAGTAAAAACTAGGTTCGTGTGACGTAAGTTTCTAAAAAGGTTTCAAATATTTGTACAAACATATATGTGAGCAATATGCTATACAAATTATCTACGCTATTTTGGCCTACCGTACTACCTACCGTACTTTAGAATGGAGAGGTAAATTCCCCGATGTCACCATCCATCAGCACACCCTCGGGCGGTAACCCAGGTGATGTTTTGAAAATTAAACCGGTGACGTTGTGCCGTTTCATAGTAACAACTTTTAGGACAGACGCGTATACACATTATACTGCGATATCCTGCAAGAAAACGGGCTAGTCTTTTTAATCGCTTATAAAATGCATAATTATCATTGTATTGTAAAGATTCTGGACTCTATTAAATTTACGTTGATTCAATTTCATTCGTACATTCTTTAGAGGATGTCCTTCATTCATATTGTATGTCATTGTCATGTAAATAAATGCAATTTAAAATCAGAAAGAAAAAAGTAGGCTTTCGTCTTAGAGTCGTAAAGATTTATTGGCAGTTAATAAAACTGTCCAGGCATTTCTAAAGGCTTGTGCATGCCTCAATGAACGCTCTCTTTCGTGACAGCATTCGATATTGAATGAAGTACTTACTCTTGAACTGTTCAAGTCGAGCCTTTGACGACGACAGTGATTTAGTTGAGCTCCAGCCTCCGTGGGCATAACACGTCAATAAGGTGTGTAACAGAAAATATTTTCCGCTTCACTTGTTTTTCATTTAGCTTGCATAAATCCCAGTCACGTCCGCCGATGCGACGACGTTGTGTTTAGTTTGTTCATTACGTGCCGCTTGTAATCTCTTGTGGATTATCTAATTTGCTCACGTTGCATATTGCGGTTTGCTTTAATGTTTATATTTTCACAGTTCAGATATTGGTTTGCTACTCATGAATTGAAGGTCTCAAGAAGTGTTTAAGTTCAGAATTTACGGTGGTTAGATTTATTAAGACACAAAAATTAGATAGGTATTGTACTTATCAAGTGACAAAATGAAGCTGCTGTCGTTAGTTTTAATAATAAAATTTTCATGTAATTAATTTCACCAATTATTAATAAAATGAACTAAGCATTAATTTATCAGAATTAGGATTTATTTATCAAATCAAATAATTTATTTGCTAAAATACATGTCATATAAGATCTTATATTAATTGTTAAGATACAATGTATTTAGTCAGCAAGCAGACGTGCAAATTTTTGTTGTATGAATTCAGTCAATATTACATTTTACAAAAGTCTTTAAATTCTTTAACACTATAAAAGCAGTTAATAAGAAGCCAGTGAGTCAAAGATCTTTTAAATTTGTTACCATCCAATATTTTGATGTCGTTAGGTAGACAGTTATAAATAGATAAACACATATTGTAAATATTTTTTTTATATAAGTTCTTCTTATCACGAGGTTCATATAATAGATTGGTGAACTTTGTCCTTTTTTGACGTGTAAAAACATCACCACGTTTCTTAAATAAATCAGGGTGTTGTTTAGTGAAGACACAAATGTCTTTTATGTACATGCACGGTAGAGGAAGTATGTTACATGCTTTAAAAATGCTTTTAGCCTCTTATCGTAACTATTTTTATACTTTTATAATTATTTTTAGACTTAGACCTTAACTAACAAATTGTGTACCTACTTGTTATAATAATATTAAGGTAAGTGAAGAAATATTTAAATTAAGGATATAAATCTACATACAGGCATGGTATATAATAATCATACTCCTTGCGTCGTTTTGCTCAATCATTTTAATAATGCGGCCTTGTTTGTTTTTGAAATTTAACTTCACGACAAGAAGTTATGCACCAAATTTTCTTCATGACATCTTCTTGCAGTTTTTACTTACTTTTGTCAGTCTTTCTCCCCTAGTGTTTATTTTCAGTTTTCTTTCAGAAGTAACAATGGTATTTAGTTTTTTGATTCTGATAATATTACTGAAGCTGAATCTAATAAAACAGTATATACCTTTTGTTAGCAATTAATATTATAAGCTTTTGGGGCAGACGTATGTTCTATTGGCCTGATTTTCTGGTAGTTTTTCTGTGGTAGCAATTGTTTTGGCATTTTTTCCGTCAGTAATTTCACTACGGAAAGTGTTGCAAGCAAAATTCGTGTTTCACCCCTGCTGTTTCATTATGATGCAAAAGAATTGATAAGAGTTTGTTGCTAGTTTAAAAAGTTGATTTTATGGCGTTTTTGTCAATTAGTTAGATTTACGGATTTGATGGTGCGAAATGGAAGATTGAGGTGGAGTAAATAGAGGACATAGGGGCTTCTTGAAATTCTAAGGACTTTTAAGCTTCAGTTAAAATTCAATTTATTATTATCTGGGCGTTTGGACTTCTTATCATATAAACAAAATCTGTACACAAATAGTTTAGAAATGGTCTACACGGCAATGCTATCATGATCAAAAAGGACTTTTGCAACTTGACCTTGATTAGCTTTATTCCCAAGTTAATTTTGTAATAGAATTCTTGTGACAGGTTCTAAAATTTGAAATAGGGTTTGCCTGTAAAGTTGAAACTTGGTGTCAGACTCACGTAACAGTGTTAGTGTTGATAAGTTTGAAATGCTTTGGAATTCATTTAACTTTCGCCATTGCGGAAACAAACTTCTACGAATGGGGCATTGAAAACTGTTTGTGATAGCATTTCAGGATTTCAAGAAAGGGACTTACTGTTTATTCAAATGTTACTATCTAAGGTAAATAATAGATTCAGGCCTTACTTTGCGAAAATCCATATTTAATAATAACAATTATTTTAAAAGAATATTGAGTCTCGATCGTGCGCTCGGTGAGTCAAGACCTGAAGAAGCTTCGTTTAGAAGCGAAACTAGTCGAATATTCTTCCGGTTAGGCTTCGTGGCGTTTGTGACGTCACGTAGGCTTGACAGGATAATTAGACAGAATTATCACTAGATATATATTTTATACTTTTTTAACTGTTTTATTAAAATATTATTTAATGTTTTCTTAAGATACATTTAAAATATTTATTATTATTATGTTATTATCTAACATTACATCCAGCCTTGATGCTACCTACTGATTCAAAATTACTGTTGTTAAGTATTAAAAAAGTGTATTGTATGCGTTGATACATAAGTCTCTAATTAATAAAGTTTTGTTACAACTGTGACAATAAAAGTATTGAAAAAATTCAATGAGACAATCTTAGAACAAACATATATACTCTTATGAATAGAGCTCGTGTATATTATTTCTTTCATTTAATAATTATAAATACCTTTAGTATAAAGGTATTTATAATTTAGTATAAAGGTATTTATAATTTAGTATAAAGGTATTTATAATTTATTAATAAAATTAATAAAAGTTCAAAATAATAAAATTAATTTAAACTTTGTTCAAAACTTACTTTGATTCTCTGACACTTGGTCGATATGATAAGGACATTTACCGTAATTGAAGTCAAATAAGGACTCCTATTTTGATTATTTTATTCTGAGCCTCACTTGAATAGAAATTGCCAGGTTATGATTAAGGTTAAAAATTGCCACGTTAACAGCATATTTGCGCCGCTTGAATTACTGTGCCGAAGGAGCTACGGTGTCAGCCGAAAGTCAAAGTCGACGAATTTAAATGAAACTCATAACATGCCTATAACACATTCAAGTACAGTCATGTGAATTATCCCTAAAAATATGATTCCATAAAATGTTCCAGTAGAACAGGCAATTTATGTAAATTTTCTTAAACATTTACCTATAGTTATAATTGCGTATTGCGGAGTCCACATGTCACAAGCAAAACTGATGAGCCATTCTTTGACATTACTTTGAAAAGCAAAGTGAGAATATTAAAACTTTTCCAAGGTTAATTCGATTACTGGGATGTTTTTCTTTTTGGAATTACACCGATTTCAGTATATATTCTCTTTTGATTTTCCTGTAAGTTTTATACTTGTGTTTGAAGTTAAGGTTTCTAAGTAATTATGTGAATATATTTTACAATAATTTATCCATAATGTGATTATCTTATAGTTATTTGTAAATGTGTATGATATTTTTCCTTCCCTTATCTCACATACTTTATGTGAGATAAGAGATAGAAATATATCATATAAGCGCTGATAATGCGTGTTGACAAAAAAGACTTGTTTTTTAGTAAAATATAAGTTTTTACAAGCATATTATATTATGTTAATCTGTATCATATTTTGTATATCTTAGTCGATTCCAGAACCCATTATTTTAAAACTTTTTTGATATAATAAAATTGCAAAGTTGACTCTGAGCTACGCATGTAATGAAACTATCTTAATTATAATTTATAATACTTAATATAAAAAAAACAAAATACTACGAACTATATACAAAACTACAGCTACTACTGTAAAAAAATTTAGACAACCTATAAGTCACTGCAGACTCTCAGGCAACCCATTTTTTATTTAGTCCTCTTTTATGATAATTAAACAAGAGGATATGTAACAATTTTTAGGTTCTTGAGTCTACAATTTAACTTACTTCGATTGTAATTTCGTTTGAAGCACTTACATGGACAACTATCCAAAAAGTTTTAACAGGAGAATTCACTAATAGTGTTTTTTTTCTAGACATGCGTTTTGAGCACTGATAATTAGGATTATTACAAAAACTATATAATATAAGTATTGAACTGTAACATCCGCGGATCATCCACTGCTGAACACAGCCTCGTCTATTAAGGGGGATTTGCCATAATCCCCACGCTTGGCAGGCGTCTCAGTGATTGCAGTGTAAGTTGACAGTTCTTTAGAAGGCGCTGCTGCCCACCTTCCAGTATTTCTCCCTTAGTCGCCTCTTACGACACCCACGGGATGATATTATTATGGGGAGATGCAATTCTAACCCGGCACCCCACGGGGCTATATGTATAGCTATTGAAAAGTATGAAATATATTGACTGAGAGGAATTGATAAAGGTTATATTATACACACTCATTTGATGTAAACGTCTAAATAACAATATTATCACGGTGTCAAGTCAATTTCCAATACGGTGAAGGTTCTTTACGTTTCAGTTTCACTGTTGTGCCATCAGTCATAATGGAGGATTATTTGATTCGATTCAGAATTGGACATAAAATAAGCACAACAGAAGGAATTCGAGGACAGTCTGTCGACAAAGTTACATCCAAAAATAGGTCTAGCCAAATTGATTTAACTCTCTGTGCCGACTTGCCTCCAAGAGAATAAATAAATCTACAGAATTCAATTTAGCCTCCGAAATACGTAGGACTGTCACAATTTCATTATATCTCAGCATATTGCGACACTATGACATTTATTGACAATAACTGTACTGTACCAATTTTCATACATAAATAATGCATTTTGTATACTCTGTTGCTTTTCTTTTTATATTCACTTGACTGGTTCTTTTGCGAGCTTTAAAGTATTATATAATAGCTATTAGGCACTCGTGTATAAATAACTTTTGCTCGGAACGATTTCATGAACCGTCCTAAACAAGATATCAGCTTATCGATTGCTTCGAAATTGGTTCATGATGTTAGCACGCGAGATCCGTCGATGAATTGTATAAGAAAAACACGGGTGGTAATCATTACAAACCGTTTTTGTACATTGCTTACGTTTGAATGCTATCTCACTTTATGTGTGAGAGAGAGTACTTCCACCATAAGACTTAACAACTTTATGTCCCAGGGGGATGGGCATATGCAGTTCAACACTTTGGACGAATTCTGTTATAGGTGGAGGTGTTCCGTCACAATCTCATATACGGTATATGGTAAATTTATATGTATGTATGTATATGGATCGAATCCCGCCGCGGGCTGGAGCTTCACCGTATCGTGGGAGGGCATTTTTTTTCCGGCATTCTTTGAGAGCCAGTAATTTTAGGAAGCCTGTTAACACCGTCGACCACGTCATCACTTACCATCAGGTCAGATTGTGGTCCAAGGCTTAGCTATCAGCATTAAAAAAAATGCAAGAGATGATGCTGTTGGTAATAGTATTCAAGCATGTGCAACCGTCAGGGCTCTTCTGTTGAATTTAAAAAAGAAATCTTGTTCCTAATATATATTTATGATAATGGAATAGGTGCCATTGATAGATGTTGTCGTGGGTTCGACCGACGGAACAATTTTTCTGTTAAAAAATGTTACAGAATCTGGAACTAAGCAAGATAAATGAAAATAGGCTCGTTATATGTGACAAAACCATTCTCTACAGTTTAGGAAATATATGCACGAATGTTGAGCCAACGGAAGCATCGGGATAATTCTACTTTCACGACTTTGTTGGTTCAAAAAGTGCCTTAAAATCGCATGAAAATTATCATTAATTTAAAAAGTAAAGTTAACTTCGGCGATATCATTATCTTTTGTTATGTTTTACGTGATAACTGTGAAATATAATATTATTATACCAGTTAGCCTTTCTTCCTCGAATTAACTTGGCTCCAGTAACCGTAAAATGACCCTTAACGGCCGTTCGAAACGAAACTATCAGAAAGTCTGTAAGGAAAACGAAATGTCGTGACTTAATTTAGATTAACAGTCTAGTAAGTTAATGAGAGCCATTCTGGGGTAGAAACGACTTAATTCTGTAGGAAAGTATCGTTTGCTACTTTAATATAGGTGATTGTTTGTGTGTAGGCGAGGGTGAATTGATGGGTGTATGTTTTATGATTTAATGCTGGTTTTGTGTTTGTGAATTATCAAATATGTACCTAAGAAATGTGCGACTAGTGCGACTAAAACTTCTGTTTTTTTTTTATTTTACAATTTTAATGATAGGCTTTTCTTTGACCACTATCTTATTTAATGGTAAATGATAATGCAGTGGAATCTGCTGTTCAGGCTAATTTAGAATTAATATCTAAAGTTCTTTTCATTTATTTAATATTCTGTGATATACATAAACGCTATTTGGCTCGAGCGCGACATTGACCCAAAGGCTACCTACATTGCACCTTATTTTACTTTGTTTAAATCCACAAACAACGTTCCATATTTAATCTTATTCCTACAAAATAGTTTAATTTCCGAAATTATTAACAAAATACTACGAGCAATGCATTTTATTGTCAAACTATTTAACGTTAAGCAGAGTTGGTGCCCAGCCTCAAGTCTAGGAAAAACGATTTATGAATCCTAGCTAGGTTTTGATTTAATTATAAACAAAACATATACTTTCAAACATATTCTGCAGTCTCTTTTTCCAACTATACGATGTTTTATTTGATAAAGTCACTTTTGCAAAGCCAGCTCTTGTTGTTTAGTCCTAGCCAGCTACAATCTTTTGATACATCAACGCTGTTGCGTCGATCTTAATGTCACAAGTGCGATCCCTGGGTTGGATAGTACTTAATTGTGTTTTTCTAACAAAGTAATTTTTCCCATCAGACTGGGACTGTGTGTCCAATAGACGACAATAGGCTCACCTCCTTACAAACTACTTCAATAGATTCGTCCAAAACATTTCTGGGGAAATGCAAGTGTTTTTAAACACTTCTGTCTACCCCTGTGGTGAAAGAAACATGAATATATATCTAAAGGCTAAGAACATTTTTGTTTACAAAGTTTCATACAAACTCATAGGTCAATGGATATCAACTACCGATAAGAGCTAATATAGCGAAAAAATTACAATGCATTCATGTGATATCGATTTTTTACAGGGAAGACAGTGATAAAGGGACTAGATTCACTTAAGATATTACATGGATCGATACTAAACCTCTGCTAGCATTATATGCAAGTAGCACCATATTATTATATGTTCTATGGTAGCACAGCGCCCAAATGTCAGTTGCCGTGTTAGCAAACAATATCCAACTCGATAATCCAGAGAACAAATCAGCCGTTTACGTTTATTTCGATAACCAATCACTGCACAAAGCTCGTGATCTAGAAGCATTTAGTTTATTGTTGTTTTTATTTGGGGACTTTTAATATAGAGTGATAAAAGTAGTTTTTGATAATATCGTTATCATTCTATTCCATAAGTTTGGCAGCCTTATTGTCTAATGAGAATGGTAGTGGAGATGAATGTTAGTATTACATTTTCTAATGCAATCTGTTTTAAATACCTTGTATATTTAAATTGCTTACATTCGTTTGTTCATAGAGCCTATTACGACCAAATTCTTATTTAAAATATAAAATATCATTAATTCAAATATCAACACGAAGTATCTCCTATATACCATTGTAGTTAGACAATAACGTTGCAGTTCATATTTATGCCAAAGTTTGGAAGTACGCGCTTCAGAAGCTTTATTTGAAGGAAATGGTGTATGAACTCCATCCAGCGGTAGGATACGTTTCCATTTATATGATCTGAGTCAATCGAATAGTAAGCCTCTTCAAACAATAACTATCCAGTGCGATTTCTCATGTTGACACAGGCCAAACAACGCACATAACGCAATCAACCGGACGGCAGCTTAGCCGTTAGCATATTGTTTGTTTCAAAACCAATCTCTGGATCAAATACAGTCTTGTGATCAAACTATTTTTATGTCTGATATTCCTCTATGAAAACACGTACTCTTGATAATATTTTTATTAGCATTATTAACTAACTTCAAAAAAAGGAGGAGGTACTGAATATCACTGTATTTATTTTTCACAGAACTTTTGACTGGGTGAACCGATTTTAATGATTTTTTTTATTTAAAAGCTGGCCAATCGAGCCGTTTTTGAGTTACACTTCATTAACTGAACTGTGTTTTACTATCTTGATGATATTATAGTAGAACGAAAATTTATCTCATAAGAAGCAGCGGTCAAAAAAAAAGGGCAAAAATTTGATTTTACCACAAAATGGAATCGACATCAACACTCAAAAGATGTGCAATGAAAGGTCGAAGTCAAAATTGCGATAATGCGTATTTTTGAACTATCATGGTACCGACTTCAACAAGTTATTTCATACTTTTGAGTGTTGAAATCGGTTCCATTTTAAGGTAAAAAATATTTTTTCGTAAACCGCACATGACTAGGTATATTTTTTTCCTCTCGTAATATTTTTAATTTTATAATGCAAAGCATGCGTTATTGCAAAAATAGGTTATAGGTTTGCGTCATCTTTTACAAGTTTAAAGCTAATTGCAAAATTAGTCTTGTTTGTAGTACAACCTAAGTTAGACTATAGGGGTTGTTCCTTCCCCATACGATGGTTTAGGAACGAGAGGAAAAAATAGAGTTATGAACCATTGTCATGTTAGCTCATTCGGTCAGAGCATACCCCGGCTAAGGGGGATGACGCGGGTTCGAATCCCGCACATAACTATCATTTTCCTCTCGTAAATTTGTAATTTTGTAAAGACTAACCATTGTATTTATATCACCCGATAATCATAAAAATAAAGTCATATAATAAAGTCATATAAAAATCGGCCAAGTGCGAGTCGAACTCGCGCACGAAGGGTTCCGTACCATTAGCTATACAACATTAGACTTCATATTTTGATCTTTTTTTGTTTTAACGTGCGCGAGCCCGACTCGCACTTGGCCAACTTTTTGTATCTGTTGTTATAGCGACAACAGAAATACATCATCTGTGACAATTTCAACTGTCTAGCTATCATCGTTCTTGAGATACAGCCTGGTGACAGACGGACGGACGGACGGACAGCGAGGTCTCAGTAGTAGGGTCCCGTTTTTACCCTTTGGGTACGGAACCCTAAAAATGGTAGTGGTTTAGATTAAGGGCCTGTTTCAGAATGTTCGAGTAAGTTTCGGTTATACTACCCAGGACATATTTACTAAACAAAACACTATCTTTGCGTTTCACAGTCATCGATTTAGCCTATCCATCGGTTAAAGCTTGAAACACGCTGCATGTCAACTGTAATTTTTATCATTCAGTTATTTTATGTGTTGCATAGCAACCCGAAACTTTATAAGGACATTCTGAAACGGGCCCTTAGACTAAAAAAATAAACTCGATCGACTGGATAGCGGATTGCGGCCGTTTGCAAAAATTTGACTTAAAAACCAATCAATGGTATACAATTGATTGGTTAGTGGTTATAACCACTAACCAAAGCTCGCAATCAGCTGACGAATATGCAACAGTAATAACGTACGATATAGCAGCATGTTATATATTATACTATCGGCCCGCCCCGGCTTCGCACGGGTAATTACGTACGACTAGAAATTGAGATGTAAGTTATCCTTCAACTCGGATCAAATTGCACAAGGTGTGCCAATCACATTTAAAATTGGTTCAGTAGTTTAGGAGTCCATCGCGGTAAACAACGTGACACGTAATTTTTATATATAAAGATTACGCTGTACTCGTCATCAACATTGCAGGAATGTAAGATCACAAAACTAGTTTTATAGAGGGTGTTATATTTTTTGTCATTATTGACCTGTTTTGTTTTGTTTGTTTTTGCAAGAGTTCATTTCAATAGCCAAATTGTTATAGGATTTATGTCTGTTTACATAAAAAAAATCTACAGTAGATATTTCTATGATGATAAAAGTATAAGTATTAATATTTTGGTATGATAAAATATACTTATGTCGGGTTTGTTGCGACGGACTTATCTCTAGGACGTTAAACATTACTACAAACATCTCACTTTAAAATTATTAATTCTTTCTAGATTATTCTAGCTTCACCGGCACGCTCGCCTGGCTCACAGTTCTAACCCTAATCTTTTGTCCGGGACTACTAGAATATGCTTTAGTTACTTTCTAATGTTTCCCCGTCACGTCCTCCGTCACAGCTGGCTCTCGTTATAAATACCTGCTAGTCTTCAGAAAAACTGCAAATTCTATTTGGTCGATGGTTTTTTCGACATTATTATATTTAGAGCTATCTAAATATTTGTTTCGCTAAGAATAGTTGCATATCCTAGTTTGTTTGACAAAATCTCTCGAATAAATTATCCGATTTACATGAAATTTAGTACGAATATATAACTTGTGTCCTTATATTTTTAAGTTTATATACATGAACCAAAAATAATTGCTTTATCTTAAAAATCGCAAAAAGGGTGGATATTTTTAATGTGATGATAGGTTGGGTACATACATATAGATCGAATAAAAAAATTTTACCGCGTAAATAAACAGTTTGTGGCATACTACAAGTATTACAATAATAAAAATATGTTTATGTTAGTTAAATTCGAACTGCTTATATTTAAATCACATCTCAATAATAAATTCAACCCAAAGTCAAATCTTAGCAAAGCGCTCGATTGATGCGACGAGTAATCAAAATATTGTAACTTATATGGCTCAACGAAAAATTATTTCATTTCAGCCGGGCAATGCTGCTAGTATGCTGGGTACGCTGCCAACTCGTAGTTTTTTTTAATATTTTTTTCAATTTATCGCTGATACTTTGACAACTATCTCACCTGATAGCTGATGGTAAATGTTGATGTGGTCTAAGGCATACCCCCGAAAAAAAATAGACAATCATTTCAGCGAACGAATAACTTTAAGCAACTATCAGTCGATAAAATACAATCGGTTGGTTAAATACAAACAATGCCTAACTCGATCATTGCAAGAGCAACTCGGCCGTTTCAGTTTATCTCTGATTCAATCACTAGAGCAAACATTGTATACTGTTCGAAGCTTCAAACGTTCTGTTGACATTTATTTTATTTAAGTTATTGGCGTCTACTTATACGGAACGCTTCGCAAAGGAACTTGAGTCTTGTTAAAGTACTTATTTATTTTAGTAGCAGTAGAAACCCATTGTTAAGAGTACTCTTACAATACCTATTTCTACTGCCAGGGAGAAATGTTCAAATTACTTTTTTTTTGTGCCTGTTACTTTAGCCTTTGACCACTATCTCACCAGATGGTAAGTGATGATTTGGCCGAAGATGTTGTTAAGGCTAACCTAGAATTACTGGCTTTCAAGGACAGCTGTCGGAATACACCTTTAGGTGCTTGGTGACAGATTTTCTACTTGAAGGTGGTAGCTAGCCAGGCTGGCATTCGCAAAATGCCCTACCACCGTGCTATAACGACTTCCATCCTAAGACAACAACCGGGACCGACGGCTTAACGTGCCCTCCGAAGCACGGAAGCGCTCAGTTGTAATGTCACCAGCGGTCACCCATCTGAGTCATGCATGACCGAAGCGGACGTTGCTTAACTTTGCTGATCGATTCAGAACGGCTAAGCAAACTTCGCTACGAGCGCTTCGAAACTGTGTTTACATAAAGGGTATGGGTGCCGGTGAATTACAGGCACATGAGACTACAAGTGATTAGTGAAGGGGGACAGTGCAGTTCTCCACTTGTGCCGGACTGGATCTGTTATAGACAGTGGTTACCGCTTAACACCTGGTACGTCTCGCTCTTGTTCCACCAGGATAGCATAAAATAATCCTACTTAAATATTTGCAATACCATACGCGTTTGTCATCATCATAATTAACTTCACTTAGAAAACTATCGCGAGTTTTGTCCATTACAACTAAATAGGCACCCAGCTGGGACTCACTTTATATTTACCGGATAGATAGATATAGGCTACAATATAGCCCAAAGGCTATACTCGTATCTATCTAATATACTGGTCGGAATATAACGTGAGTCCCAGCCGGGTGCCTATTTTATCAGATTTTTTGCGGCCTCGTCATAAAGTTGTTTACAACTACTATACTGTAAAATATGTTGGCGTATACGATAAACTACGATATGGTAACTATATTAACATAATTTAAGTATATTAAAGCATCTAATTGCTGTGCTAGATATATTTTCATATAAGTTTTTCTTCTTTATATACCTACATATTTTACTTTGAAAGTCTATGGGTCACTAAAAGTCAGAGCTGAATATCAGCTCTGGGGATTAGTCCAAAGCATCCATCCCAATACGATGGTTGCATGAAGAACGAGAGCAAGAATTACAGTTATGAGTCATTGTGTCATGTTAGCTCAATTGGTTAGAGCATACCCCGGCTAAAGGGGTGGATGGACGCGGGTTCGAATCCCGCACATGACTATAATTTTTTCGCTCGTAAATTTGTAATTTTGTAATGTAATTCGCCTAGCAGGCGTTATTGCAAACTTAACAATATTAAAATTAGTCCAAAGCATTACAACACCAGTGCAGTTAATTCATAATATTATGTAAACAAATTTAAACCTATCTCTGCTTATAATGCTGTTGTATGCAGTTCTGTCAGGAATAAATATTTTTATCTATTTTTCTTTCTAAATCATAATTAACAGTAAGAATATGTCTAACATTAAACAAAGGTGACATTAAACCATAGTGCTTCGCCATAATCCTCACGCTTTGCAGGCGTCTCGGGGACCGCATTATAAGATGACAGTTCTTCAAAATGCTGTTTTTTTTTTGCTTGATAGGTTAGCCTTTGACCACTATCTCACCTGATGGTAAGTGATGATGTGGTCGAAGATGTTGTTCAGGCTAACCTAGAATTATTGCCCACCTTGTATTGTTTCTCATAAACACAGGAATATATAGGTGGTGCAATTCTTGTCTGGTGCCTTACGGGGAACATTTAAATACTGTTACATCATTTCTCAAAGGGGTAGACAGAGTACACGGTATACTATATATATATACACTTGATACGATCTTGGCATAAGTCTTTCACATCCTTCACTCCTATTATAAGAACGTTGGTTAAGTGTTCTCATGATGACGTTTTTGAAAAAGGATGCATACTTACCACCTGCAGCATGTCATATATAACATATCCAATATGTATATCTCTACATATGTAATATAAAACAAAGTCGCTTCCAGCTGTCAGTCTTAGATCTTTTTTGGGTAAAAAAGAGTATTTTTTTAACAGATAAAGTGATTCAATAGAAAGGTTAATATGTTTAATACATGCATAATATAGTAGAGAAATACTGATAATTTTATAAGTTTCTAATGTAATATCGTATATAAATAAACACATTTTTTGCGCTTACATTGCAAACTCTGGCTGAACCCTTCGATAAAAATAATGTACTACAGTATTGTACACCTTAAAAAGGTCTTCAAAAAAGTCCGCGAAGGTATATGTCTATCTCTTAGAGATAACCCACAATGACCATTTTTTATCCTCCAATTTTTATTACCCGTGCGGAGCTGGGGCGAGCCTCTAGTTATAAATATTATAATCAACTAAATACTTCTAAATATAATCAAATTATGTGCAGTTCTAATATGTCAGCCAGACCAATGCTTGAATTGTGTCTCTTCACTAAACTTGTGTGTCACCGCTGTCAGTGTCAGTAAGTATTGGATATTTGACTCATTTGAGTTGTTCAACCGAAGAACACAGATACAGCATTGAATTAGGTTAAGTAGACATGAAACTTTGTGGGGTCACTTTAAGCCGACCAATAAAATAACTAATGGAGTCCCTGGACTAAAGCCTCCGATTAATTACAAATTTTGGGTAATAAACCTTTGTTCCGTGATCCCGTGGGGTGCCGGCATCCCGTGGGGCGCCGGGTTAGAATTGCACCTCCCCATATCATCCCGTGGGTGTCGTAAGAGGCGAATAAGGGAAAAATACTGGAAGGTGGGCAGCAGCGCCTTCTATAGAACTGCCAACTTACACTGCGATCCCCACGCGACGCCTGCCAAGCGTGGGGATTATGGCAAATACTCCCTTAATAGGGGAGGCTATGTTCAGCAGTGGACGATCCGGCTGTTAAAGTAAACCTTTGTTAGCATGAAGGTCTTATATCTCGTACCTCATACCTAGGGTAGGCCCGAAAGTTTAGTGAATTTGAAAAAATCATTAAATAAAAGCAAAAAAAGTAGACATACTAATTTATATTTACATAAAAGTGAATATTTTGTTTATATTCATCGTCCGGATCCATCGCGCTGCAAACACTCCTCAAATAGGTGAAAACATAGGTTTTGCATGGTGGTAGGGCATTTTGCGAACGCCCACCTGGCTAGCTACCACCCTCAAGTAGAAAATCTGTCGCCAAGCACCTAACGGTGTGTTCCGGCAGCTGTCCTTAAGAGACAGTAATTCTAGGTTAGCTTGAACAACATCTCCGACCACATAATCACTTACCATCAGGTGAGATAGTGGTCAAAGGCTAACCTATCAAGCATAAAAAAAAAACGACGTAAGTTGAACTATATATGTTGCTCAATCCCAATACGATGGTTAAAGAACGATAGGAAAAAATTGAGTTATGACTCATTGTCATGTTAGCTCATTTGATTAGAGCATACCCCGGTTAAAGGGGTGGATGGACGTGGGTTCGAATCCCGCACATGACTTAAATTTTTCCTCTCGTAAATTTGTAATTTTGTAATAAAAACTCGACTTCGGCTCGAGTCATTGCCTAGATTTTTTGAGAGATTGGAACTACTTGCCCTGGTACAATAGTATTGTATCGGTTAGAGTAGGCCCAACGTATATTTGCTTTGTGACTATTTGGAGAGACACTAATCAGGAATTATGTTTGCCTTGAGCTCAGCGGCGAGCTCGGTGTTTGATTGTGTAGGTGTGTATCAAGTTTGATCAAAATCTGTTTATGTGTATCGGATGTGAGTTTTTTTTATGGGTTAGGAGGGCAAACGAGCTGGCGGCTCACCTGATGGTAAGTGATCACCGTCGCCCACAAACATCCGCAACACCAGTGGTCTCGAGGATGCGTTACCGGCTTTTAAGGAGGGAATATGCTCTTTTCTTGAAGGTTCCTAAGTCGTAACTGTTCGGAAATACTTCACCTGGCAGCTGGTTCCATAATATGGCAGTGCGAGGTAGAAAATGCCGTGAAAATAGAAAATGCCGTGTGAATCGTGAGTAGCAACACAAACACGCACTTAGATTTGCATTTAAAAGTTTTAGTGTGTAGTTTCAAATTCTCAAAACTATAATACTGTTTTTTTCTCCATAGGTATCTATATCCTCATTGTATTATTATTTGCTGGGAGGGTTTTGAGTTATGCATATTTTTGATAAATTATAACCTCACTATTTTGTGACACTTCGCTAATGAAATTTATTGTTTTGTTGGATGTGTAACAGATTTTTTAGCCTCGCCGGCTGCTGCCGCGGCACGCTCACTTCGCTCACTCGGCTCGCGCGTTGTGTTGTCACAGTTTCAGCCTACTCTAGTTTTTTTCTGGTGACGTGTTCTTATTTAATATATTTTTAGATTAGATTTCTTTTATATTATTTTCTTGTTAAATATGCATTTCCTTGAAGAGTGGTGGGGTAGGGAAGGGGTACCCCATACAATCATATATATACATTTACGTAAATTTATATAATACAAAATGTTACCAAACGTATGACAAACGTAGGTAAAGCGTTACGTACGTTCATTGGCGAGAATTCTATATAATCTGTGCTACTACAGACAAGTAATTCGTGACGGACCGGCAAAAATAATAGTTTTTTTCTCAAAAACTTTTTCATCTCAATTATGTTTTTCTCATAAAATACGCGTTTGCTCATGTTCAAACTTTGCTTATAGCAATGTAATCTTTCTGTAAAAATAATATCTACCCCCAACACGACGGACGGCAAAGGAAAACTGTGTCAAAGAAAGGATTATGCGGTGATAATACCCCAAAAAGTTTCCTATTTTTTGGTAATTATTGCCTATTTATATTAAAAGAGTGTACAGTGAAACTCTGAAGACAGTCTGAAAAAAGATTAGATCATGTTGGCGCATGATAGATGACAAGAATGTATATAAAGGAAAAAGACAGATATGACTAGATCGTAGCAAATAAATATCCATGGTCACTGCCTACCCCTCTGGGAACTGGCGTGACGTAATTTATGTGTGTATGTAAAACTTTATTGGTTACCCTAAAATTGTTGCAGCTATTATCATTTGTTCTCTCTATTAAGAGAAGGTTTCCGTATGATTTACAAGGAAAGTTGTACAGACAATGTAGGCACTAAAGAGCAAATTACTCGTAAAAAGTTATTTACGACTGTCTAAGCACATGTGTTTTCTCTATGTTAGATGTAGATAGGTACCTAACCAAAGTACGAGGGTGAATCAAAAAGTTCTTAGAAGTGCATATATATGAAACCTTTTTGGATCAAGTTCGATATTCAAATTAAAGAGTGTCTATCACACTATATTTATGCAGACTGTCACTTATTTTTGTCAGTTCGTTCGCATGTAATAAATTTTTTTGTGCAACGAGTTGCTAAAAAGTCAAAATTATGGATAAAAGTGAGTTACGTGCGGTGATAAAATATCTCAGTTTGAAAAAAATGTCTACGAAGGAAATTTTTTTGGACATTCAGCAGACATTAGGGGGTGATGCTGTACCCTATTCTACGGTTGCGTACTGGGTGGCTGAATTTAAAAGAGGTAGATCAAGCTGTAAAGATGACCCGCGTTCTGGGCGGCCTTCAACCTCCGTTACAGAAGAAAATGTCAAAAAGGTTGAGAATCTGGTTTTGGAAGACAGAAGAATGACTATAAAACATATAGCTGAGATCCTAAAGATATCTTTTGGTAGCGTTCAATCCATTTTAATTGATTCACTGGGGTTCAAAAAAGTGTCTGCAAGATGGGTGCCACGAATGTTAACCGACGAAAACAAAAAGCGACGTTTGGAAATTTCCAAGCGTAATCTCGAAATGTTCCAGCGTGATCCGGATAATTTTTGCCGTCGTCTTGTCACCATGGATGAAACGTGGGTCCACCATTTTGATCCTGAAACTAAAAGACAAAGCATGTCTTGGAAACGACCATCCTCTCCATCCATTAAAAAATTTCGAGTTGCTCCTACCGCTGGCAAAGTTATGGCCTCTGTGTTCTGGGATAGTGAAGGAATCCTTTTTATTGATTACATGCCAAAAGGCCAGACGATTACTGGACCCTATTACGCAAATTTAATCCCGAAAGTGCGTGAAGCGATTAAAGAAAAACGTCGTGGAAAACTGTCGTTGGGCGTGTTGTTCCTTCAAGATAACGCTCCTGCTCATCGATCGGAAGTTGCGGTCAACGCAATCCGCTGTGCTGGCTTCAATCTCCTTGACCACCCACCATATTCTCCGGACTTAGCCCCAAGTGATTTTCACTTGTTTCCAAAATTAAAAGAGGAAATTCGTGGAACAAAATTTCACGATAATGACGCGGTTATAGCTGCCGTAGAGGACTTTTTCGAGAGTCAAGAAAATATTTTTTTTTCACAAGGAATAAGGAAGTTAGAAACGCGTTATTCTAAATGCATTGCATTGGAGGGAGATTATGTAGAAAAATAAAATATTATTATTTAAATCTTTGCATTTTTTAATATTGATTCCAAGAATTTTTTGATTCACCCTCGTATATGCGATGTTACACAGATGACTCATGAGGAAGTCATAAAGAATTTACCAAAAAGTAATGGCTCTAATGAGCTTAGCTGTTGAAAGGATCTGACGTGTATAGATTGTGTGCATGTATACAAGATTATATCAAGCTGTTCTATTTCCCCGGAACAAATAAAATTCGCCAAACATTCTGCCAATACCACAGTATTACAATATATTGTAAAACTGTGCCAATACCTAGAGGAAGTTGGTGAGAAAGTTTTGGACACGCGCCAGTTTGAACCACGTGTTAAGGTTTGAAATTTAAATGTCAAAGATGCTTTGAATTTAGAAACCGCTGCTTGTGTTATTTTTTTTCTTAATTCGTATGACCAAGTCTTTTTTTCATAGAGTGCTGCCGTATTGGTTATGTGCAATGGACTAGAAACAGTGTACGATCCAGCTGATTCTGTCTAGTGATATATAGAGGCCCTAAATACTTTCTTTTAGAAGATCATGTCTTTTTTTAGTTTTTCATGCCTGGTAGCTTTTGGCTACTATCTGACCTGATGGTAAGTGCTGAAGTGGTCGAATAGGCTCACCTAGAATTACTGGCTTTAAAAGACAGCTGCCGGAGCACACCGTAAAGTGCTTGGCGACAGATTTTCTACTTAAGGGTAGCTAGCCAGGCGGGCATTCGCAAAATACGCTACCACCATGCTATAACGACTGCTATTCTAAGACGACAACCGGGACCGACGGCTTAACGTGCCCTCCGAAGCACGGAAGCGCTCAGTAGTAATGTAACCAGCGGTGACTTACAACTCATGACCGCAGCGGACGTTGCTTAGCTTTGCTGACCGGTTCAGAATGGCCAAGCAAACTTCGCTACGAGCGCTTCTAAAGTCTGATGTACTGACGTATATTATTTGTTACTATATAGGTATTACATATTTTTGAGCAGTGACGGTTCAGTGGAATTAGCTATGGACTGCCGCGCAGCAGGTCCATGGTTTGAATCCCGACGCAGCTGCAGGCTTGAGCTTAACTGCCAGGTGGAAGGGCATTTTTGTGAATGCCCGCCTGGGTAGCGACCCCTTTCAAGTAGAAAATCTGTCGTCAGGCACGTTACGGTGTGTTCCGGCAGCTGTCCTTGAGAGCCAGTAATTTTAGGTTAAGCCTGTTAACATCCTCGACCACATCAACACTCAACACCTACCATCAGGTGACATTGTGGTCAAAGACATTTATAATAGTTTATTCTCTCTAGTAAATACTGAGTTTCAAAAAGTTTGTCCAAAAATAAAGAAACAAGTAAATGGAAAGTTGAAGTTCGGTGATTGTCAACTGCAGGTATTCGAAAATGTAGAGATTATTTGTATGATCTGTATCGCAGGAAGAATTTGACATCCTGCAAGCAGTTTCGTGATTATGTTAGGAACTATTCAAAAATGTTTAAGTCTGTTTGCTTGTGTGCTAAATCTCTTTTTATTAGAAATAAAATTAGCAAGTCTAAAAATAAAATAAAAACCATTTGGAATACTATAAATACTGAGACCGGAAAAAATAAACCTAGAGATTCTACATATGTCTTAAATGTTGATAAAAATCAAATATCTGATCCAATACAAGTGGCAAATATATTTGACAATTTTTTTTCTAACTTACCCCTAGAAGTCACTAAGTCATTGGGTGCATGTCCCGATGTAGCAGAAACTCTGCTAATACATAATTTCCCCTGCATTTCGCCGGACTTTTCTTTCAGACACACAACAATATTTGAAATTATAAAGACATTTAAAAATTTAAATATTAAGAGCACCGAAGACATGTGGGGTATGTCAGTTAAAGTGGCAGAGTCTATAATATGCATTATTGCACCATATTTAAAAACAATATTCAATCTTTGTATTGATAAAGGAAACTTCCCCGACTTAATGAAACAAAGTAAAATCACTCCAATTTTGAAGTCGGGGGCTACATCTGACCCTTGCAATTACAGTCCTATTTCTATCTTACCTGTTCTGAGTAAAGTATTCGAAAAAATTATGCTCAAACAACTTCTATCCCATTTTAATGAGCATAATATATTGAATGAGAATCAGTTTGGTTTCACAAAGAGCAGATCCACGACAGATGCAGGTGCTAAATTGATGTCACATATACTTGAAGCCTGGGAGAGTTCACAGGATGCTATTGCCGTATTCTGTGACCTTTCTAAGGCATTTGACTGTGTAGAGCACCGCGCTCTGATTCGAAAACTTTCACATTATGGTATTCGTGGAAAAGCTCTGGATCTTATAAAGTCATATCTGTCAGACAGGCTACAGAAGGTTAGAATAAATGGCAATACTTCTTCCGGGTCTTTGGTAAGAATAGGCGTACCGCAAGGATCAATTTTAGGACCTTTTCTGTTTCTAGCATATATAAATGATCTGCCTTGCATGGTTAAAAATTTCTGCGATATAGTTTGATTCGCAGATGATACCTCCCTAATTTTTAAAGTAGATAGGAGGGATAGTGAATTTATTCATGTAAATAATGTGTTATCTATGATCTCTAAGTGGTTCGCGGCTAATAATCTTCTCTTAAATTCAAAAAAGACCAAATGTTTAAAGTTTTCTTTACCAAATGTTACTTATGTTGAACCAAACATTAAGCTTGGCCTAGAAAAACTCTCTTTTGACAATGCGACAGTCTTCCTGGGAATTAAAATGGATTCAACTTTACAGTGGAATCCACATATACATGATCTATCTGGAAGACTTAGTTCTGCTGCATATGCAGTTCGTAAGATAAGACAGCTAACAGACGTAGCTACTGCTAGGCTCGTTTATTTCGCGTACTTCCACAGTATTATGTCTTATGGTATATTGCTGTGGGGAGCTGCTGCTGAGATAGAGACAATCTTTATCTTACAAAAGCGTGCAATTCGAGCCATATATGAAATGGATCCTAGGGAATCCCTGAGAGATATTTTTAAAGAAATTGATATTTCAACTTTACCAAGTCTGTATATATTTGAAAATATTATGTATGTTCGTAAAAATTTGAGCAAATTTAAATCAAACAGTGACACTCACGATTACAACACTAGGAATAAAGATAAAATAGCGGTGCCAGGTTTTAGATTAGCAAAGACAAATAAAAGGTCCTTCTTAGGAAATTGTGTGCGGTTTTATAATAAATTGCCCAAACATATTACAACGCTCACAGAAAGAAAATTCAAGTTGCATGTGAAGAATATTTTGATAAAGAAATCTTACTACACAGTTTGTGATTACTTAAACGACAAAAATGCTTGGACTGGTTCGCCTCTGCCAAGCTAGCGCCTAACACCTACGTAATGTAAATTAAGTATTGTTATAATTTTACTATATAGTATGTACTTAACACATTTTTAAAAAACATTTAAAAGAATGGCCCCGAGTTTCTTGCCCGTTCTTCTCGCAGTGGCTCTATAATTTTTGTTTGCTGAACGTGGCAGTACAATGTAGTATATTTCAATATTAACATTTGTAATTGACCTTCATAAGAGCGTCGTAGACGCCTAAATTGAATAAATGATTTTGACTTTGACTTTGACTTTGAAAGGCTTTTCAATCATTAAAAAAAACAGGTTTCTGGAGTGGTTTCAAGATGAAGATTTTTAACTGCATATGAAGATTTATATTTATAACCTTTTCGACTCAGAAGAAAGATAAATTATGTGAGATAAAGTCCGCCCTACACTTAAATGCTCATGTATTATTGTTATCCAACCTAGCAGTATTCTTGTTTAAACTTTGTATGGTTTTCATTACCTCTTTGGGACATACAGTACAGTAAAAATAGCACAATTACTAAAAGCTTTTAACAAATTTGACTTCGAGTAGGTCCTGACGCTACAATTTGACTCTGCCACATCCATAAAATTATCTTGTAAATGTTTAAAGTTTATTTTGGGTCTATCGCTACTTTATTTTCATTCCTAATTTTTGTTGGATTGGACTGGATGTTTAAGGCTTTTTGTTCCTTTAATAACATAGCAGGCTGTTGAGTTAGGTATATTTTATATTTAGATACATTTTAAGCTTAATTGTGATCGTAGGAATTTATTCAGTCTTCTCAGTTTTGTAATATACATATAGAAATCTGTCGCCAAGCACCTAATGGTGTGTTCCGGCAGCTGTCCTTGAGAGCCAGTAATTTTAGGTTAAGCCTGTTAACACCATATATCACATCATCACTTATAATCAAATGAGATTGTGGTCAAAGGCTTACCTATCAGCAATAAAAAAAATGAAAATATGAAAGACTCAATTAGACAGGAATATGTTGGAACGGCAAATTATTTGGGCAAACAAAGATTTGGGATAATTGAATCAATCCGAAGGTCCATTTCTATATGTGAAATATACCTTGATACCCTTCAAATTTTTGTCAATTAAGACCCGTTTTTGTAAACATTTAGGTTCAGGGATAAGTTATACCTACTTGTACCCTCGGGATGAGAGTATACATTTCCATTTTATGCTCCAAGAAATACTTGGTATTTGGTGATGAGATAAGTTTATTGCTTCATGCCTTAGGGCCTGTTTCAGAATGTTCGAGTAAATCCCGGTTCTACTAACCAGAACATATTTATTAAAGAAAACACTATCTTTGCGTTTCACAGTCATCGATTTAGCCTATTCATCGGTTAAAGCTTGAAACGCGCTGCATGTTAACTGTCATTTTTATCATTCAGTTATTTTATGTATTGCATAGCAACCTGAAACTTTATTAGGACATTCTGAAACGGGCCCTTAGAGTAGTATAATATTGGACATTCTGCCCCACCCATGTCGCTCGGCGAACAAGTTCGCCTTCACGAAGGTGTGTCAGAATGCCTGAATTCATCAGAACGCCGTATTATACTACTCCTTAGAATACATCGTAAGCGTGGGATAAGTAATTACAAAAATACCGTAAGCATCAGTCTAGATAACCTGGGTTCAAATGGTGCAATTGGGTTTTCCTAATAATATATTTTAACAGCAGATTTGACCGTGGTGGTTCTCTCTCAATAATATGGGTCTTAAAACGTAACTCGTAAAATGTTTAGCTACCACTTTATTCAGATACCTTTTCGGCAGTGGTTTACTTACTATACACTGAACAATATTTACTGTATTTATTATAACGATGTTCACAGATACTCATTAGGACGATTTGTTGAACAAAGCTACAAATATCTTAAGAACTAGCTAACACTAAATAATTACATGCATGAGAAATCCAAGTGAAAATAATTTAATAACATAAAATACTATCATATTATATTATATATATTTCCAATTTCCATAATGTCAATTAACATACATTAAAAGATATTAAATGTCAATAGAACTAATAACTAACATAAAATTTACTAACTACTACTACTAACATAAAATTAATAAAATAAAATACATTTTAAATAATAACAAATATTTTTAAAATATTTTAAGAATACATCAATTAACATACTTAAAAATATAACAATATATCTAATGACAATTCTGCTTAATTTCTTTTCTGATAAGCCAACGTGACGCCGCGTTGGCAAACCGGAAGAATTTTCGACTCGTTCCGATCCTACAAGAAGCATCCTCAGAAGGTCTGGACTCTTCGAGCGCACGATCGTGAATAGATAGACATATGTTTTTAAGTGTTTTCTGAAATATTGATTTAATGTTTTCTTAAACTATTTTAATGATATTTGTTAAAATATGGATTTCCGCAAAGTAACGCCTGAATTTATTCATTATGAAAATAATTATTTTATTGTACAAATAGCCATCTACAATGAGTCATCTTCTTACTATCCCAATCTAAGTGGTTTATATAACATTATATAGATTTTATTAGTAAAAAGTATTTTTACCAATAAAATCTATTGCGGTAAATCAGTTAAGGCTTAAGTAAGTAAGGCCGTTCCGTTTAGGCACCCCTAACATCTATACTCAAAAAACGTGTGTTTTTGTATCCAACCCGGGCGTGGTATGGATAACGGCATATGGATATTATTTTCCTTGCCATTTTCTCCTTAGATCAGTAGGTACATTAAAATTAGAATTTGCTATTTTCAACCCACGATTCCCACCCACTACCAAAACATAATATTAGTAGCTCCGTTTTCAACCTACATTATTTTCGCTTTCTGTATTTTACCCACGACGTAAAGAATAGAAGGGAGGCGGTAAATGCGTTAGGCGTTAGACGATGTTTGTATGTATGTCTGTTACCATTTTCTTGGAAATTGGATTTCAATGCGGTCTTTTGCGTTGAAAGTTATCATTGCAGAGCAGGTTCTTTATACGTGTTATGGCGGTAGAGCAGCAGGAGGTGCTGCAGCAGCCAGAATAGTCAACGCTTGAGGGCTTCTCAGAACGATTGCTGCATTTATTTAGGATAAAGTCGACTCAATACTAATACCATAATGGAAGATCGATATGACAGCTGTCTAATTTACAGTCCATGTCGTTCGTTTCAGTTTTTTTCACATTAAGTATAAATTGCACTCAAAACAAACACTTCACCGGTCCGGGAGACAGATGACAGCTATCAAAATGACAGTTCAAGCTATCAAGATTATAAGGCTTATATCTCAAAAACGATTGTACGTAGACAACTTGTTTAATTCCAGAAGTTATAGCTCTCATTGGGGTCTTTATTTCGAATGACAGCTGTCAAACTTAAATGGGCTCTTATCTCAAAACCTACTGTTTCTAGACTACTGGTTTATTTATAGAAGTGATAGTTTTCAATAAGATCTTCATTTCAAGTGACAACTGTCAACATTAAAAGGCCTACATCTTGATACACGTTAGACTTAGATTAGTACTTTCTTTACTGGTTATTTATTTCGGATGAGTATTATTTTTGAAATCGAAGTTCTTCGTGGCACCGAGTCACCGCTATTTATTCGTCGTAACGTAACACTGTGGAATCTTTTTCCAATGCGCCGCAGCCATCGGCCACGCGGGGTAGTGAATAATTAGCATCGGGTGGCCCTCAAAGTACCTATATACCAACAGATGCCTAAAAAAATTGCGGGATGTTGATAGCAACGAACTAAACGTATTAACTATAAAACACACAACCCACAAGTGATGGAGGAATTGGAATTAAAAACGGATTAAAACAAACCCAAGAAAAAGCGTTTACTAAATTATATAATATAAAAGATCATTTTTGCCGCTAAAAATAACAACATTTTTACACTATCCATTTACTTAGATATTAAAAACTAATAATTAACATTCTAAAAATTAAAATTAATTTAACAATTATATCTTTGGGCAATAGGGGTATACTCAGCATTTGTTATGATCACATCTCAGTTTGAAACGCTGTTTTTCAGTGTTACCCCTGAGCTCGGGCTAAGGTCTTGGCCGAGATACTAAAGTAATAGAAGAATACAGGTGAAACATAAAATGACATTTGTTACTTTATATTAGTTACTATTGTTTTTTTTTCGTACTATCAGAACAGACGCCGTGCTGGTTCTAATTTATACAATTTATAATATTATAAGTTTATGAAAAGTGGTGATTGCATTGAGAACATAAGATATACATATATAAACAAGACACTACAAACCATATACATTACAGCTACTACAATGAAAGCAGAAAGCATTTAGAAAACCTAAAGGCCATTGCAAGCCCACAGTAAATCCAAATAATCCAGTTCACTACCAGTTGACAGCGTGCTCAGCAAACTGGCAGTTTTTAACCGTTTGATTACAATGCTTATTCGTTTAGCCAAATTAGACCGGAATGTTAGCAGTTTCAGCATTTCGCTCCAATAAGTTTTGGAAAATAAGATGAGCCTCAACGGAAACAATGTTTCTGCCCCAAGCGGCTCAAATATGTGGCCACTATCTAAGTAAATAAATAAATTTTATATGTTGTGGGTATATTAATTTTGATTTTTATAACTAAAAAACTACTTCAGCGTGCTTGTAAGTAAGAGTAACGGTGTGTAAATAGCCTCTTTGATGACAACATACGACAGTTACTACAATGGTGATTTGATACCCATCGATCAAATAAAATTGGCAGCTTCGGATATGCATGAAAAGGGTTAACGAAATTAGAAATTAAATTCAATTGATATCTTTGTTTTGTGTACTGATACAGTGTACAAATGAGTTAATACTCATAACAATGGAGACCAGAAGGATGGTTATGTTAAATCCCCGCCACCGGAACCTTTTTGGTTCTGTCATTACTCATATACATAATCATATAGGTCTTTGTGTACACATCGGTACATACGTACATATTAACAGTGGTTAAGAGTTAAACTAAGTAACCTGAATATTTAGTGAGTTGAGTTACCCTTACAAAATCATAATATTATAGTAAAATATATCACCACGCCTTTTTAAGAGGATATATGAACGGAGAACGCTAAGAGTGTCAGATATCTTGTCATCTCATGGAATAGGGGGCGAGCCAATAGTCAGCTCTAGTCAAAGCTTTTTTGACAGATCAGACAGCGTATGCGTTCAAATAGTTGTACAAAGGAAGGAGGTTACAGAAGGAGTAATGTATTTACAAATTATTCGATGTGATTCTCGCTCAGCACGCGATACTGCTGAACTCACACGAAGGGTTCCGTACCATTAGCTATATAACATTACACTTCATATTCTAAGCTTTTTTGTTTTAACGTGCGCGAGTCCGACTGCACTTGGTCAACTTTTTGTATTTGTTGGTATAGCGGCAACAGACTACATCATCTGTGAAAATTTCAACTGTCTAGCTATCACCGTTCTTGAGATACAGCCTGGTGACGGACGGACGGACAGACAGCGAAGTCTCAGTAACAGGGTCCCGTTTTTACACTTTGGGTACGGAAACCAAAAAACCATAAAAATAAAAAACGAAAAATATACTTATATGTTTTTCGTTTTTTATTTTTTTTTAAACTAATTTTTCAACAATTCATCTCAAATGTTTGTTAGGACTAGCAGAAGTCAACCCTAAGAGGTTGTTAGCATTTTACCAATAACCCTGTATATGACCCAATACAAAAAGAGTTTGCCCCGGGACGCTTTATTATGCCTTTTAAAAATGCAGCATACCCATCGCTTCATCCAGCAACGCATGATTACACAAACGTAATTGGGGGCAGACGGCGAACACGCAATAACAGCCCTCGTACGAGATTTTAATTGTGCTATCCATTGTTGTACCGTGGAACAAAATGTATGTTGTGTATTGTGTAAATGGTTCATTGGACATACTCGTAGATTGTTCGTGATTTCTCTCGTTTCTTTTGTATCGTTTTTGTTGGCAGACCGTGAAGTTTCTGGGATAATTCGGAATAAAACTTGGGGCGCACCGAGCCTTTTAGGCGAGCCGCGTATGTGTGCGTAAGTAAGGCACGCCAACAGCATCCGTCCCCGTCCGACGGCCGAAGAATTACTCACTAGGTAATCTGTGAAATTACTAAAGCGGATAGGGACAAAGCATCGCGGCTCTGACTAAAATGGGCGGAACATGCGTGAATTTGAGTATTTCCTTCGTATAATAAAAACAAATACCTATTTGAAAAATGTAAGCTGTAGACGTTACAGATAACATGTTGTTTTTTTATTATTCAAATACGGATGACTTTCCGTTAAGTATTTACGCCGTACTAAGGGTTTATTTCGTTTTCTAGATGTAATTTTGGATTTTTTTTCCATCGAGAAAATTTTAAGTAATCGTGTTTCCAAAGTGTATGATTTATGGAATGAATCCTGATACATAATATATATAAATTGCAGAACACAAAATTAAGAAATAAAGATACGGCAAGGGATCAAACGAAACACAATTACGTATCGCTGCCTCGGTGCAGACTTGGTATAGATAGATAAATATGATCCAAATATGTGAGATCAATTTCATTTATCTAATTAATTTTAAGTACATTTACCTGTATTTGTGGAATGTGGTCAATGATGTTGTTAAGGCTAACCTAGAATGACTGGATCGAAGCGCTACGTGCGCTTCGAAATCCATCATTTGAGCTGATATGATTTGTACGTATTAAATGAAATCTTTGTTTATTTTCAGACTACCAAAAAACTTCAATCAAGTCACTACAAAATTTGCTGAAAAATTAAGGTGAGTTAGTACCTATATTTGAGAATAAAATGCATTTTTTCAAATCCGCCCATGTTTGGGTTGAACCTCAGTGCATTTTTGGCTCTGCATTGTAAAAAAATTAAATTTTTGGAGGCTTTTAGGTTTTCTTTCAGGCTTCTGCTTATGTATATATAATCTGTTATTTTGTCCGTAATTGGCTTCAGTTTCTCACCTGGTAAATTGCAGCTGATGGCTGCTTATATTATACTAGCTGTACCTGCGACTTCGTTCGCGATTGCCGTACCTGCAGACTAATTATTCACATTTGAGCACTGTTTATCGCATATTAAATAACTGGTCTGCGGTAAAGCACTCTCCAGCATAGCTCAGAAAAGTGTTTTTTACTTTGGATTTGAAAACTCCCGGGTTGTATTTTTCAGAAGACAGTAGTTAGGTAACTCAGAGAGTTCCTTCGCGGTTCGCACAATAAATGTTGAAGCAAAGTACTTTGTGCGTTTCTTTGTTATTTCGATTGTATTACGGCATCTTCTCGCCGATGCTCTCCTTACTTGGTGGTAGAACGAAGATATATTAGATTGTGCTCTTTCATTGCGAAGTCTCCGAAATGTATTCGGCTAAAGATAGGTAGTTAAACAAAATGATTGTGCCTTATGTTCGAGATTTTAGAGTTTTATCTAAGCAAGCTTGCAAAACTAAATAATGGTGCCGGGCTACCCGTGGGCTGCTGGACTGACCATGGGGTGCCAGGCCGCCTTTGCGTGATGGGCGGCCGGGATACAGAAAGAGAGACAAAAATAAAAAAAAAATACATCTTTGGCATCAGTATCAGCTACAAAGTGCTCTCAAATTTTTTTTTAAAATATCTTCAATATACAGAATTGGAACTGTTATAGTTGTATTATAAGTATAAATAATAAAAATTATACAAGAAATCTAAAAAAATTGTTAGCTGATTTCTTTTGTACGAAAATGTTGAACAATGTTTTTCTGACCTAACAATTTCAGGCAAAAGCAAATAGTTAAAATAATAAAGTATTTTAAATATGTTTATTTGGAGTTTCCATATTGATAGCAGAAATAAAAAATCATTAATGCCGAACCGTTGGCTGTAAAAATTTTTGGAAACTTGTTTTCTGTATAGCAGTAATGTATTATTAATATAAGTATTTTTGACAAGAAATACTTTACTGTAGGTTTCTTCATCTTTGGTTGTATTGGTACGTAATACCATTAAACTCTTGACGTCTACACTCACCAGTAAAGCTACAATCGCACGAGCGCTTTTAGTTGAGCACTTAGCTCTCGGAGCTTTAAATATAGCTTATTCTTATAATAAAAAAGCTCCCAAAATAGCCCTGGTGAGAATATATAAAAGAGAAGTCGTGGTGGTCTATTCTAAACGTAAAAATAGAGTGCGTTAAAAATATGAAAAATCCCCGTGTGAGCCTTGCCTAACTCTGAATATTAATACAGCCTGAAAATAGATCAAATAGTTTATAAGAATTTATTCTAAAATAACATAATAAAAGATATGATATATTTCGATATTATAAACTTCAACTGACCTTTCTTTTTAGGTACTGACTATCTGGAGCTTCTTATTAAAACTTTGCAACGCCAGTATGTGATTTCCAATACTTAAATTTCCAACCAATGTGACCAGTGACCTGTACGTCTTATATTAATCTAACGTTATTATTGTTACGTCTAATATGTTTTATTGTTGGTGTTAAAAGTTATTTTCAACACGGAATACAAACAGCAATCAGCCAAAAATACGTTCTCATTTCAAAAATACGTTCATACAGGCCATTTCTGCTGTATTTCACTATACAAAATTTTCGTAGGTTGATACGTCTTTGTCTTTGAATTTTGTTGGCAACAAGCTATCCCTTACGTTTCGTGCCTCGATTAGTTTTTGCGGCTGATCCAAATAATCAACCACACCGGAAAATATAACTTATATTAAGATAAAATAATAAATCATGATTTCTTTATTTTCACGCGCTGTCTAGGAAGCAAGGCCTTGAAATAATAGCATACTGTACCGTGGACAGTGGACCGAATATCAATCTCTCTGACAAGCCTGATTGTCCACTGATGAACACAGCCTCCCCATTATGGGTGGCCATTTTTCAGTAAAAACCGACTAATTTTATACCAGGACTTATAGTCCCCTCATCTTCACTACATCAGAGAAATTAAAAGAGCTGATGGTCTTTTAACAGTTTAATTTGTTTAATAGTTTATGATAACACTGATCTGGCGAAGATCCAGCGGATTCAAACCAAAAAATATAAATAAAATGTATATATTTAGACAAAATGACATGGCAAATATTAAGTATTATAGTGCAATCTTTGAACTGTTACTATGTCTAAATTTGTCATTAGCTTTGGTGATTACTGTTTTCTATAAACATATTAGGAATGAGGCTTTAATTTGGACACTTTTGCGGCTTCAGTAGCTACAATCTTTCTTAAGTTTAACAATTACTCCACGGAAAATGTTTCACCGTTGTCGTCTCTACAATAGAGCAGTTTGCTCTTTGAGTTTCCGCTTTCCGTTTGGCTTTTGTGAATAGTCGTTTCGCAAACTTACACACCAACTATTTATCTAATGGCTTTTTACCATTCTATATTTGTTATCTTGGCAAAGATTCGTCTTGAAAATTTATTTATATCATACGTGCTTGTAATATGCCCGATCACCTACGCACAAGATGTCCTCAAGTATGCATCTTACAGGGCCGTGGAGATGGCCTCCCATTGAGAAAAATTCTCTGAGAGTCAATTAGCCATTGATACGAAGTGAATGAATGTATATGTACTTTTTTAAGTTTGTGCAAGATTAAATTCGTCATCGAATAATTAAACTATACAGCAAATGTTATCAATGACAACAATTGAAAGCAGATGAACTACACTTATGTATGAATTCAGAGTGAGGCACTAAGTCCCGAGCTCCATTGCGCACAATTGTGTCTCCCAGATGAAAGCTTCAAAAAAGTTCACAGAGATATAATCTGAAATTATACACATAATATTCCAGAAATGTATACATCTTATTAATTTGATAAATACGATATAGTGAAAGCTAAAAAAATCGAAATATTTTTTTTTTCTTCACTAATTTTGTGTTTGACTCGATTTTTTATTTTTTTTATCCGAACTGGGTAGCATTTGACTCCTATCTCACCTGATGTTAAGTGATGATGCGATCGATGATGGAGCGCGCTTACCCAGAAGATACACCTATTTACTCGCATTTTGACAACACCCATATTGTACTTAACCGGGAACACAGACTCACAGTTTGCATGAATGTCTATTATAGTATAATCTTAAATTATAAGTTTAAGATTTTTCGCGAAAGTAGGTACACATACAAACGTAAATGTAAAAATGTTGACGATACGAACTCAGAAATGTAAATAAGGGACCCAAATACATAAATTACCGCAAACGCGCAAAATATAAACATTATATTATACATTTATTTCAACTTTCTGATCGTCGAATATTCGTGAATTTATACAGAGAATCCGTTAATGTTTTAAGTATTTTGTAGAGCAAAATGAAATTCTAGTATACGCTCTAACTGTGGGTCTTGTTAATGAACCCAAAATCGCACAACGAGCCATGGAGAGGCCCATGCTGGAAGTTTCTCTACGAGATCGAATCAGGAATGAGGAGATACATTGCCTGGGGGATTAGGGACCTGTAGTGGCAGTGGCCAGGGCACATAGCACGCAGAACTGATGGTCTATAGGGTCGAAAGGTTCTCGAATGGAAGCTACAAACAAACCAGCAGTCGCAACGTCGGAAGACTTGCTGTCGGAAGCACAAGCTGGACGGACGACCTTATTAATGTCGCAGGAAGATGATAGATGCTGGCTGCTTCCAACCATTCTATTTGGAAATCTATGGAGAAGGCCTATAACAGCAGTGGACTTCTTGCGGATGTAATAATGATCATGAAATGAAATGAAATACCAAACATTTCAGAAGACGATGAACGACATTATTTAACTAGCAAAACAATAATTATGACGAGATAGGAATAAGTAAAATAGAATAAAAAATCCAAAATTTTGTATTTAAGAGGCTGACAAGAGCCTTAATTCAAGTTATTCAAATCCACCGAAGCTCGGCCTGCAAGTCTTTTCTATTCAAAATTTGATAAGCATTTCATTTTATAAACAGAAACTATTTTCTGTTAATTGACCAGGGCCACTTGACAACAATCTCAACTGATGGTAGGTGATGATTTGATCAATGATGGTATTCTGGTTTAATCTAGATCTGGAAACTGGAAACTGGCTCTCAAAGAGAGCTACTGAAATACACCGTTAGATGTTTCGTGAAATATTTATACTTCACGGTGGTAGCTAGCCAGGAAAGTATTCAGGAAATACACTACCATGTAAACATTATAATTGTAACATCAAAATCAAGGACTATGAACATATTAAAACTATATTTATTGTAAATTATTAGCATTTCTTTCATTATTTAGATAATAAAATCGAAATGGTTACAAAAAAAAGTAAGTAAGAGAAATTCAGAAATATAATTTGTAGCAAATTTACGAGACGAATGCAAGAAAGCTGACAAACAGCTTATGCTGTATCAAACGGCGGAATGAAGCTGTAAAGGCTTAAGCTGTTCTGTGCTACAGTGTTTTATTTTCTTGCAGCTATTGGGTTGATTTATCTCACTTTGTATTAATGGGTTTCACTGTAAGCCGAGGATTGCCATTTCCCTGTCGATGTACCTAATCTGGATTTGTGAGATTTAATCTTTGCTTACAGATATATTTTGAAATGCTCAGTTACCAGACTTATTAAGGTTTATGATATTGATAATGAATAGATTCAGGCGTTACTTTGCGCGAATCCACATATAATTACAACAAATGTTTTAATCAAACATTAAAATAATAATTTAATTATACACATTAAATATATAAAAATATAATTGTCTAGTGATAATTTGGTGGAGCCACAGCTTTCCAGCCGTGGCTCCACCCGCACGTATTTCGGCTATCGCGCAAAACCATTAACCTCTTTTAGCGCAGTTGGATAAAAACTATCCTACGTGCTCTCCCGGGTCTCAAACTATTTCCATGCCAAATTTAATCGAAATCGGTCTATTAGTTCTTAAGTTTATTCGTTGCATACAAAATACAACAAAAAATACAAATCTTTCCACTTTATAATATTAGTATACAGAAGTACAGATGATATTGTACGAGCAGCATATCAATGATTGACCAATAGTTGTGTTTGCTATATATAATTTTCACCATAATCTCACCTGATGGTAACTGATGATGTGGTTAAAAGTGGTAAGCAAGAATAACATACACTTACCAACAGGTAGTTTAGTTAGTATTCAAAGACTAGCGCTCAGTAAAAAGTAAGTTCACGTCACTTAAGTCACTCAAAAGACTTCAAATATTCATAAAAATATTATGTAATCATATGCTATACAAATTATGTACGCCATTTTAGCGGACCGCACTACGTATCGTACTTTATCGTAGAGAGCTAAATCCCCTGACAGACGTCGCCATCCATCACCGCAGCCACGGGCGGTACCCCAGGTGATGTTTGAAGATTAAACTGGCGTTATACCGTTAGAAAGTACTTAAAAAAACAAACGCGTATAATACAAATTATACTTACTGTATATCATGCAAAAAATAGGCTAGCAAAAACATGATAGAGAAATAAAAAATATTTATTGCAATAGAACTCTTACTACGAGTTTGTCTGTGGAATTACTCCCACCATACAACTTTTATTGCGCCAAGCAATTTTTTTTAATTGTGACGGAATAAGTTCGAGGCCCACCTGATGTTAAGCGGTTACCTCTGCCTATAACAGATGCATTTCGTCACAAGTGACGAATAGTACTGCGCCCGTCACCTTGCGACATTAGTTGTTAAGTCTCATGTGCCTGTAATTCAACTGGCTCTCCAGGACTGCTGTCGGAATACACCGTTAGGTGCTTGGCGACAGATTTTCAACTTGAGGGTGGTCGCTAGCCAGGCGGATATTCGCAAAAAGCTCTTCCACCATGCGGTAAAGCTCAAGCCTGCGCGGGATTCGAACCATGGACCTGCTGCGGGGCAGTCCATAGCCAATGCTACTGAGCCATCACTGCTTCAAAATTATATATAATAATGATAATAAGAACAACGTTCGCATTTCTCTGTTCAGGTTCATACTTATAACAAACTATTATAGGAAGAGGTTACCGCTTGAGACCAGGTGGGCCTCTCGCTTGTTCCGATAGCATAAAAAATAGAAACATAAATAAAGATGACACCGTCACATTATTCGCACATATACTTACATATATGTAGATAAAAATAAATATTAATGAAGCTTGTCACCATGAAGAGAAGAAAATAAAGTTTTCTTAATATACACAATAATGTATTTCAATTGATGATTACACAACAATAAAGTTTTACTGGCAAATAGACAAGCTCCTGGAACCTGTTTTATCTCTAAAAGCGCCATCATAGCATTTTCATCCACTTTTATGATGCGAACGGAAAAGTAATGGTACCAATTGCCCAAGTCCTTGTTTCCTGATAATTATAACCCTTCAAGTCTAAAATAAAAAGGTCCTTAAGCATACTCCGTCTTCACCTACATCATCACATTTCATCAGGGGAGATCGTGTTCAAATGCTTAATCTATCTTGAATAAAAAAATATAAAAAAAAGGATGTCCTTTATTCGTGTTGTATTTCTTTGTTATATAAATAAATGCTAATAAAGTTCTTGTATAAAAGTGAACTTCCTGCAAATAGATAGGCTTTTGTCGTAGAGCCGTAACGATTTACTGGCTGTAAGTAAAATTGTCCGGGCACTTCTAAATTCTTTCGCATGCCTCAGTGAACCGTCTATTTCGTGTCGGCGTTCGATATTGAATTAAGTACTTGCTCTTGAACGGTTGAAGTCGAGCCTTTGACGACGACAGTGGTTTAGTTGAGCTCCAGCCTCCGTGGGCAGCACACGTCAAAAAGGTAACAGATTTTCGTCCGAACTTATTTTTTGTTTTGCTAGCGTGAGGCACGTAACTTGTGTTTAATTTGTTAATTAGATGCCGCTTTAATCTATTGCGGATTATTTCATTGGCTCACGATGCATACTCCGGGTTTGTTTGACTCTTACATATTGACAGTTTGGCCATTGCTTTGCCATCTATAAGGAAAGCAAGAGACTTCACTAGATCTTTCAAGAATCCAGTGTATTCATACAATCTAAATTTGATTTTATATAAAAATATATTTGAAGACAAATATTGGACTGGTAATATTTGCTACCAGATTTAGAGAAGAAAATTAAAAGTGAGTTCGGTTTTTAAATCTTGTGTATTATCGTAGGTAATTCTAACAAAATAATCAAAAATTCTACATTATTATGTAAATTTTTTGATTAAGACATTTGCTGTACATTAACGCTGTCAGCTCATGAAGCACTTTTGGTACTTGGCCCTTTAATTATAGTATTCCGAATTAAATTTTGTAATAACTTAGTTGTGACAGGTTCTAAAAGTTGAAATAGGGTTTTGATGTAATGTAGAAATGTGGTGTCAACTTAGAATACTGTAGTTGATAAGTTTGAAATGCTCTCGAATTTATTTAACTTTAGCAATTGCGGAATCAAACTTGTACGAAGAAGACATTGAAAACTGTTTTTGAAGAAGAAAATCATAGGATAGTTTTTATCTAACTGCGCAAAAAGAGGTTAATGTTTTTGTGCGATAACCGTCATACGCGCGGGGGGAGCCGCGCCTGGAAAGCTAATTATACCTAATTCCGAAAAAAAATACCAACGCACAACATTTTATAATAAAACATTCTTGACTAAGAGCAAACGTTTACATACATAAAATACATGAGCTAAATTAGAACTGGGACATTAGGAGTAGCAAAAAATATTTTCAATATAACGAGATAGGAATATTTTTATACGAGATTTATTAAATCCCAAGACAGACTTTTATGAAGAAAGCACTTGGTTTAATTGGAGAACCCTAGAGAATTGCGCGTTGGATAATTGCTTGGATCATTTTTACTTATATTTAATAATCTGCACTCATTAGGTGTATATTTTACTTAAAAAAACGCTCCTCAAGTGGCTCTTTTGATTGATATGATTAATGTATTCGATCGATTATGGGCAAGTAGCATTGTTTAATTTTGTCCTGAGATAGCCACAAAAATGTTTCTGTTAATCATAGCACATCTGCGCTGCTTGAGTTGCCCAAATGAAACTTAGTCGAAAGTCAAAGTCAATAAAGTTGGCACAAAGTAATTTACATTTCCATACCATTTTCAAGTGAATTATCCCCGAAAGTGTCGTTTAAACATGAATTAAGTTCGTTTCTTTGAAAAATATATAGGTACTAAGCAGAAAAGCGTTTCCGCAGCGCAAAAGGCCATTTTTGTGAATTTTCCTCAAAAAGTAGGCTAAGCGTGTAATTGGGGACTGTGGTCCGCATTTCACAAACAGAACTGATGATCCATTCTTTGAAATTACTTTGGTAAGCAAACGGGAAAGAATTTGAACTTCTTCAAGGTTAATCTTATTACCTTGATGTTTGAGTTCTCTTACGAGTTTTTGTAGGAATTCATGGCTTTTGGAGTTAGACCGATTTCTTTATTTAATGGCCTTTACTTTACTTCTCTTGTAGGTTTTGTATTAGCGTTTATAGTTAAGGTTTCTGATTGGGTTACAGCAGCGGTAAATTACAATTTATATATACCAATGATATGACGTGAAAATAAAGATTCTATATTACACAATATTACAATTATTTGGAACTTCATATTTTCATCTTTTTACTCTTATTCCATTTATGAGCGTCAGTACACATTGTGTTTTTGACAACAAGGGATGTTTCATACAAGTAGAGTAGTGGCAGGCTGCTCATTAAACTCATTTTTCCTTCAGTTCCTTTTAACGATCAACTAATAAGTGGATACGGTATAGTTTATCTTAGGTTCTTAAGTCGGGAACTAGTTTTACCTAACCCTATTTTGTATACCACAGATACAGACAAAAAAAGTTTAACTGGCGACTTTATACACAGTATACTTTTTCTAGATTTTAGGAGATATAAGTTTAGTTTGAATAAAGTTTATTTTTTATGTTATTGTAACCGAATCATCTTGAGACAAAAAGTTTTAAAATCTTATGTGCCTGTAATTTGCTGAATCTCAAGACTGCTGCCGAAACACACTGTTAGGTGCTTGGCGACAGATTTTATACTTAAGGGTGGTAGTTAGCGAGATGGAAATTCGAAAAATACCCTTCCACCATGCGGTGAATTTCAGGTCGGCGGAGTTGTTGACAGAAACTGACTAAGTTTTAAGATGTTAATATTTAATTAGTAAGCCGTTAAGCGCTCTGCGCTGGTGGCAGCGCGGTGCCATTAGGTATATGCGCGCATCGAAGATTCTGGAAACTTGCACCTACCAATATATGTTTCGTATTTCACGCTATATATATACGCAAAAATGCGGTTTGTATCATTAGCATTCAATTCATAATACTGTAAGACTACGTGGCTACACTATTTCAAACGTAAATAAATGCTTTTTGGGTTCACTGATGCTGAAAAGTAGGTCATCATAGAGGATTATTTGATTCAATTCAGAATGATGACGTACAATAAGTAGGAGAAATTTCAGTACAGTCTGTCGACAAAGTTACGGCCAAAAATAGATCTTGCTAAATTGATTTAACTCTCTGCCCACTTGCCTCAAAGATAATAAATAAATCTACACAATTCAATTTAGCTCCCGAAATACGTTGGACTAACACAATTTTATTATTCTCAACATATAGCATAACTATGACATTTATTGAAAATAATAGTTTTGTAGCAATGTTCTTACATTGTGGTTAGGTATTGTAGCACTAATTTTGTTCTTACTACTTATATGCTTATACAAGGTTCCTGAAATATTTAAATTAATATTTAAATCATGTACACAAAATTATTTAAATTAGTATGTATATAAAATTACTTAAAAAACAGCACAAAATTATTGTCCCGGGCGAAAATCGAACCCGCGTCATCTTATCATAGGAAACGGTGCGTAGTCATCATCCAGACAACTAGACTTCGATTCTTCGATCGAAAGAAGTGGTTTAGGCACCCGGCGCGGAATCGGGGGACGGGGGTTCGATGAACGTCCAGAAAAATAGTTATGTACTTTATTAATTGTAATCATTTTTTGAAATAATATATTTTTAATTAACATTAATATATTTTGGATTCAATGGTTCTTTTGTAATTTACATTAAAGTATAGCTTCAAAGCTATTAGGCATTCGGATATAAATTGCTTTCGTTCGCAACATCGAGTTCATGAACCGTCCTAACCAAGATATCAGCTTATCGATTGCTTCGAAATTGGTTCGTGACGTAAGAACGCAAGATCCGTCGGTTTGTAATGAAAAACGTGGGCACTAATCGTTACTAAATTTGGTGTAGGTACTTACATTTGTTTGGTTGCTTTACACCTGACAAAAAATATTATATTTTATAGCATTCACAACCCTCGCGCTCTGTTATTGAATTACGGTAAATATTATTAGTATAACCTGCTTTCCAGCCACGTTTAATGATTAACCATTCATACAACCTTGGTCTAGTACAGACTAAAATAATGTAGTTAAATTTGGAAAGGGTCAGACTGAAAAAGCAGAATGAAAACATGTTCTGCTAATAGTGGTAGATCGAGTATACATTTAGGTAGATATGACATTTCAATTATGGTGAATCTCTACCAGACTTTTGTAATATTCGGTATTATGCTAATGATACGTAGTGATTGTGATATTATTGTATTAAGTACCAATGTTGAATGGAACTTTATTGGAAAAAAAAGGAAGGTCCGTATGTCGAAAGGTTCATTCTTTATATGTATAAGATTATCATAAAACCTGTATCAATGCTTGGATCTGAATGTTAGGCAACTAAAGAAGCTGGTGAAAAAAGACTGCATTGGTCAGAGATACGAACGTGAAAATCGTGCAATACGATGAAAAAATATTAAGAATGAGTATATCATTGGAAGGTTGAAAAAAGCCAGTAATCACAAAATGCTTGGTAATTTTATGAGAAATGACGAAAAATTTATGTCCGTAAGAGGTGACCGATATATGGCTTAAGTATAGCCAAAACATATGTGGAAAAAGGATTATGTCTGTGAAATAATACTCATATGACATACAGTGATATGACGAGCAATACAAAAGAGTGCTTAAGTTAAAAATAATACTCGTGTACCTCGAGGTTGTATTCTTGCCCCGTGGGGTGCCGGGTTAGAATTGCGCCTCCCCATATCATTCCGTGGGTGTCGTGTGAGACGACTAAGGGAAAAATACTGGAAGGTGGGCAGCAGCGCCTTCTGAGGAAATGCCAAATTACACTGCGATCCCCAAGACGCCTGCCAAGCGTGGGGATTATGGCAAACACCCCCTTGATAGGGGAGGCTGTGTTCAGCAGTAGACGATCCGGCTGTTACAGCGGTACAATTATTTTTGAATAGTTTTACTTGTCATTAAACTTTCGTTGTCAATAAGACACAGAAAACAAGAGTATTTTTTCTTATAAAATAATAATAATGTAAAGCACGGTAGACAAAAAACAATAAAATTATCAGATAATAATTAAAATTATTTAAATGATAGTCATTTAAATAATTAGAAGTTATTTGAATATATATTACTATACTTTTTATCAAAATACTGGGCTTGAGCCAATAAGCAGATTAAGAGATAATATTAACTACTAGAAAACGGTTATATTTCCAAGCCTAAAGAGTTGCAATCGGTTCAATTAGTGCTTAATAACTGTTATAATTATCATTAGATTACAAAATATTTCTAGCTCCGGTGATATTGTTAAATTTTATTTTGTTATACTTCATTAAAAGACAATACTAACTATATGAAGAATAGTTAAATTTCCAAACTTACAAAATTGCAGTCGGTTCAATTATTGCGTCATAATATAAACTGCTATTATTATCATTAGATTGCAGCATGAATTTGACTCCGGTGATATCGTTATATTTTATTTTATTATACGCTATTAATTACCATAGAAAATACCAGCTAACGTTCCTTTCTCAAAACAACTTACGCTCCGGTAACCGTAAAATGAACCTTAACGGCCGTTGTAACGAAACTATCAGAAAGTCTGTAAGGAAAACGAAATGTCGTGGCTTAATTTAGATTAACAGTCTAGTAAGTTAATGAGAGCCATTCTGGGGTAGAAACGACTTAATTCTGTAGGAAAGTTGTTATAGGTAATTGTTTCTGTGTAGGCGAGGGTGAAATTATGGGGGATTTTTAAATAATTATTTTTGATTGCCTGTTTCTGTATCGTTATAGACTTTAGTCCAATTATTATATAACTGGGTAAGAATATATTGAACTTATAGAAAATAAATTAAAAAAGAATCGAACACTTAATAATAATGAGGCAGGCACTAAGAGGCTGTGCTATCAGAACCTCTTAATGTAGTAGGTATTAGGTTCTTATTAAATTTTAATGAAGTCCTACATTACCTTTTCTTAACCCTGTCCGTTACTAGCGTTACTCTTTCATTTATTTCCGGTTTCAGAATGAGACTGTCCGATGTCTCCAAATTGGGATATACGTTATTTCCCCATTTGCATACTCCCCCGAATAAAAATATTGACCGAGTCTCTTATTCAGCTTGAGTCAAAATGCTTTTGTATATCTGTTCGGCGGATGTCCGGCTGTTCTCCTATACAGGACGTTTTTCTCAACGGATTTTCGCGAAATTTTGTGATCAGTTTTATTCATTTATATTCATCATTCGTAGTCTTGCGAGAATAGATATATTACAAGTAATGGTCATAAAAAATTATTTCTCCGCTATCTCTGCTATCATTGCATGCAAGATATTTACATTAAACATTAAAAAATTACATATGATTATTGTGACTACATTATACACATCAAATTTAATCTAACTTCCTGTAATAACATTTAGTTTATATTTAAAATAAATTAACTATATATGTAAACTCATGTTTACAGGTAATTAGAAGTATTATCACTAAATTGTTGATAATACTTTTAATTTACAGAGTAACTGTGAAAAAAGTTGGGATATACTCGTACCTACGTACGTTCTGCTAGGGACGTACAATAATGTTTTGATTACGTTTTTAAATCACGTACTTTGTAAATATAACAAAAGAAAAAGGTATTTTTCATTTTGTTTTTAATATATAATATGACTTTCATCACTAAAACTTGGATCGTTTTATATTCATTAGTCAATCTTAATAAAAGGCGCGAGAAATCATGAATTGCATTGGCAGCATGCCACCACTCACGCGGACGTGATTACCTATTACGTTGCTGCACAAATGGGCACTTTTCCGCAATACTAAAGAGAGTATTCCCAACGAGGGTTGGCATTAGGAAGACAGACAATGGCATATCTGGGTAGAGAAATACACGTTTAATGATCGCTCGGAGTTTTAAGATCAGGTAGGAGTATAATGATAGTAATTAAATATGATACACAACGTTACCTAGCTCACAGAGTGTGAAAAAGAGAATATAAGGCAAGGGTATTTTGGATTGAATCGTTATAGTTACAAACCAAAATAAAACTGCCCCTCGCAATGGCGTAATTGTAAATCTTTTGATCAATGTGAGGACAAAGTTTATTTAGGGTGGAATACTATTTAAGGTATAAATGTTTGTGAAACGAATAAGCCACACATAAAACGGTTATGTTATTACTAAATATTGTTATAATACATTTATTTTTCTTTCGGTAGGACGAGTCTTTTAATTTAACATATACGAGTACATAAACACAATAAAGATTGTTACACAAAAATAAATATTCAATTGTATGGTTGTTTTTTCTTTCCTTTGCTTAAACAGTTTACCAAATTCATTTAAAAATCATTATATGTCTGTATAACATAATATAATATAGTCAGCGTAATTTGTAAATAAATAAACTCATATCTGTGGGGTGCCGAAATAGATTGCATCCTTCCACATCTGCTGAAGAACTGGCATCTTACACTGCAATCCCCAAGACGCCTGCCAAGCGTGGGGATTATGGCAGTATAATATGGTGGAACGTCTTCCGGCGATGAATGTGAAAACTTGTAAACGGGCGCATCTGGGTTTTTAATCAAGGCAGTTTTGATCCTCCCATCTGATGCCTCCTAGATTTTTAAACAAAGCAGTTATGAAACCTGCCATCTGTTAACCGTTAAAGCTACGAGTAGGATAAATAATTAATGTGGAATGCAGGCGTATCTATAGAACGAGTAAACTTACATCTCTAAGCATTTATTTCCCGACAACCTATTATAATAATTAAAAATTAAAAAACACGACTACCCTGTTAAACATATAGATACCTCTTCAAGCTTATTTTTGCCAGTAGCACAACTGTGTTGGCAAACACATAATCCATATTCCAGAGAACAAATCGACCGTTCGTATTCTGTTCAAAGTTCGTGAACTGTAACCATTGAGTTCATTTATGTAACTAATTAATTGTTTTTTTGATAAAAATTACTTACGTAGTTTTATTATTATATTATATTTAACAATTCAGTTAAGTAATACTTATGTCAAAGTCTTGGCTTACGCGATTGATGTGAACAACCAGACACGTAGTCGGAAATAGTGTAATAATTATGCACATGCAGCTTTTGCATTTATATTACGCGAATAAATGGGGTTGATTATATTTCACCTACATAGGTATGATGACATTCTCCAGTTATCTATACCTGACACGTCACTAACTAAACAAGAAGATAGGAAAAGAGATACTTACCTTCCAGGAAAAAAACTGCTTTGGTCGAAATTTTGCACCTTATTACTAGTTTACCTAATTAATATTTGCCAGTCTTGATGACATCAAAATTATTCATTTATTCAGGGATAACTACTTGAAAATGTATTTAAGTATGTAAAATGCAACAGATCAGCCTCTGAAACGACGCTATCTTATAACATTGAGTGGTTCATTGTAAAGAATAAAAATTACCACAATAAAATTGGTTAAAAACCGTTTTTTTTTATTGAACTAGGTATACTTTTAGCCTTTTTCTTTTAGCATAACTCAAGAACTTGTAAACTAGCACTTCTTGATATTGAGGTCTAACACAGCAAACATTTTATTTTTACAAAATGTAATTAAAATTTTTTTTTACAAAAAATGGAACTGACTTCAACACCCAAAAGTGTGAAATAACTTGTTGAAGTCGGTACCATGATAGTTCAAAAGTATCTATTATCACAATATTGTGCGCATGGTACCGACTTCGACAAGTTATTTCACACTTTTGGGTGTTGAAGTCGGTTCCATTTTTTGTATAATTTTTTTTTCAATCTTTTTAGTGTCCCTTGCTGCTTACGGGATCGATTGTCATTCATTATCAACGACTACATCAAGATAGGTATATATTTTTCAGTTATTGGAGTGTAACTCAAAAACGGCTTGACCGATTTTGATAAAATTTAATGGGACCAAACGACAAGCATCGGCTTTCACACAAAAAAAGAATTTTCAAAATCGGTTCACCCAGTCAAGAGATCCGAAGTAACAAACATATAAAAAAAAAATACACACGAATTGAGAACCTCCTCCTTTTTTGGAAGTCGGTTAAAATATCAAATATTTCCGTACAAATTGACCTAGGTGAAAATAAATTAAAAGTGGGCTTCTACTAAATAAATACTAAACCTCTTCTTACAGTGTCTATCAGTTGCACAACCCGCGAGTGTCAATACTCATATTGACACTGGCAAACAAGTCACACAACAAGAGCATAATTGCACGAATCACTGGACCAAACACAGTATAGATCTCATGATCAAAGTATATAGTTTAACTGTTTTTCTGTTACGATTTTGTATTAAGTGGATGGCAAAGTACGTAAATTTGATGGTATGTTGACTAATCTCTTTCCTAAACCTTACCACGAAATAAATATTATTATGTTAAAAATCTTCTTCAAGTAAAGAACTATAACCATTGTAGATATTTGTATCATCAGATAGTCAATAAAATGAAATAATAGAATATCTATACTTATGATAATGTGTATATAAATTTAATAATATCAATTCGCACACACTTCACTAATACTAACTAGATTTAAATAGATCTTTGTTGCGTTTCACAGGCACGCTTGTTTCGTATGCATGTAACCCATATAAAGTATGTTCTATGTATAGATCACATGGTTTTAATTATAATGCAAGTCGCATGCAAGGCTTCAGAACAACATTATTTTGTTTTTTTTTTTATTTTCTTATGTGCAATATGTAGCCTTTTCATGTATTGACCATGCAAAGTAATGTCTCTTTGGCCAGTAGAACCTGAATATTATATACCTTGAACGCCTGATTTAGTTTAAAAAAAATTTATCGGTTGTTTATTAGCTAAATTGGTCGGGTTTTTTTAACATATAAGATCTTAATAGATCGTTGAAATTTTCGAAGGGAGCAAAATAGGTCGCATGGATTATAAGATAAAATCTTTCAAATATCAATATTGTATCATCCAGTACACGAATAACTTTAAGCAACTATCAGTTGTCGAGTATTAAACACAAACAATGCCTAACTCGATCATTGGAAGAGCAACTCGGCCGTTTCAGTTTATCTCTGATTCAATCACTAGAGCAAACATTGTATACTGTTCGAGACTTAATCTGTTGATATTCATTTTATAGAAACTATTGTCTTATAATATTATGGAATGTTAAATGTTATGGTATTACCCTAATAAATACGAAAGTTCGTGAGCGAGCAGGAAGTGATGTGTTACTCCTATACGCTGAAATAGCCAAAGATATGGATGATACGTGGATGACATATAGTTTAGGTCCTGTATTAACACATACAATACTTATAATCTTGATCATCACCACTTTTCTTCAATGTCTACGCAGGTAAAACTAAAAGGCGCATGTACAGGTTTGGAAAGGAACTGGCTCTTAAAAAAATAAATGTTATATGGAATTTACTATACCATAACAATAATTATAATCAAATTGAATCAGACGTTACAGGCCCACATGTAAAACGTTCCTTTGCCCGAGAAGGGTAGACAGAGGAGGACCTCGGGTTTACAATTTCTACGATTTTAGCATAACTCTTTTAGTCCTGTTACTTTATTTTACCTTAATAATAACAAATATTTTAACAAAACATGAAATAATAATTTTAGAATACACTAAAATAAAAAAAAATATATATCTAGTGACAATTCCACTTCATTTTTAGCCATCCATCGTGCGCTCGAAGAGTCTAGACCTCCTGAGAATGCTTCGTGTAGAAGCGTTTCGCGTCGAAAATTCTTCTGGTTTAGCTACGTGGCGTTAATTAAGTCATATCAGCTTAACAAGGATATTAGGCGGAATTATCACTACTCACATTTTAAAGTGTTTTTCTAAAATATTAATTTAATATTTTCATTAAATATTTTTAGAATATTTGATATTATTAAATATGGATTTCCACAAAGTACAAGTAATACCTGTCTATTAATTTTCTTTTTCCTTCTTGAGACACGGTCGTTTCCCTAGGGAACGTATGCTGAAGTTCTGGAAAAAATATGTAAATCAACCCAACCTGTAGTAGGTTGGCTTAAATAACATCTATTTTCTAAACAGCTTACGGCGTGTCATGTAGCATATATAATGTTATACATGTACCCTTTTTATATATAAACATTGACCTAGAAAACGCGTGCCACTCAGTACACTAGAGGTTTTGTAGTGGCCTCTGAAAGATATAATAATCCCTAGAATTGGCCTGCAGATGGTTCATTGCATACAAAATTGCACACACCGTGCTCAGCCTTTACTGTGTCATTCAGTATGACTGCAGGTTACCAACAGAGATTGGCATTTAGCCATTATTAATCCGCTAGATTATGGATGCACTGACATCGGACAAAAAGAAAGAGGTGCTCAGGTGTTTGTGGTTAGCCGATGATGTTGTTCTTGTTGGCGAAAATGCAATCTGTCTCTATGTTTGTGTGTGAGTCTATCTCTTAGCATCAAATCTGTAAAACGGCTGAACCGGTTCTGACCTTATTTTCGATAGAAAAGCAGGATTTAACTCAAAGCTGTTTAATTATTTTTACGACGCTAATCTTGTTAGACGTTTTTAAGATGTAGCCCACGCTTCTCACAGCCAACCGTTAAGCATCGGACCTCGGTAAATATGATTGCTTAAATTACTTAGGATTTCAGCCAAAACATTAGTATGGTCAAAGAAATGCAGTTATAATAGAGTTATAGTTCCAATGTTTTATTGCTCAGCATTAAACCAATGACCCTGAACAAATATTGTGACGATTATAGCTACAATCTTAGATTTTTCAAATATGTACCCTGTCTTTGAGTCTGGTTTTGATCATATTTTTTCATTAACTACTTATTTTTGTTCAAATTGTGAAACTCCCCAAAGATATCCTGGAAAAATGTTAGGCGGTGAGTCCCTATAACAGAAGGGTGCGTACTAAGGCTAGTGTCTTCGAATCGCTTTCTATACAAACGTAGTTTCGCCATGTTTTAAATACCAAGGGTACATCCTCGTTGAAATTTTGGAAGCATTTTCTTTAGCCTATGCATTTTGTATACCAGTTTTCCGTATATTATTATATTATCAAAAATATTAGAAAAAATCGTTTTTATGGGAATTCTGATATTCAATTTACGGGGTAAAATAAATAATAACTAGAAAAATGGCAAACCAAAAGTATAAATATTAGGCTCAATGATATGCATGCAAACTTTCACAGAGTTTTAACACTTCGTATTAAAAATATGATTGCGTTTGTTTTGAAAGCACCACGTGCACTCTAGCCTCACAAATGACATATGGATGAAATTGAAGGAAGCAAAGATACATGACTGGATCGTAGCACGTGAAAATCTGCAGTGTCTGCCTACCCCTGTGATAGTAGACGTGACGACATTTATATGTGTGTGTGAAACTTTCTTAGCTACCCCAAAATTATTGTTGCAGCTATTACCATTTATTGCGTCTATTAAGGGAAGTTTTCCGTATGATTTATAAGGAAACTTTAGTTGTGTAGGCAATGAAGGCAGTAAAGAGCAAATTACTCGTAAAAAGTAATTTACGACTCTCGTAGCACATGTGTTTTCTCTATGTTAGATGTAGATAGGTACCTAACCAAAGTATATGTGATGTTACACAGATGACTCATGAGGAAGTCATAAAGAATTTACCAAAAAGTAATGGCTCTACCGAGCTTAAGGGTTGAAAGGATCCGACATGTATATATTCTGTGCAGGTAAGTAGATAGCATAGTTTAAAAAAGATATGTCATTATAGAATCTTAAAATCTGCTCAAAAAAGTTAAAAGGAACTGAAGTTAGTTGAGTCACAAAACAAGGAAAAATAGAGCACACAAAGTTCCTAAAATAGTCCTTAAAAAACTGATTTCAGGAAGATAGGTACAAAAAATAATATAAATATTATTTATGGTTGAAACTATGGAATGAAACGATCTAATAACATAATTTTTAAATTATGTAATTCAAAACAGGTGCAGGTGCTTAATTAGACGTGTATTTTTTTTATTGAATGTTTCAATAAATAAAAAAATCGTAATCTATGGACTGACTTGGATAAATATTGTTTATTCGATTGCGTGATGTGGTTTTAATTTCTAAAATTGTCTCAATGGGAACGTTAGATATTTAAAAACAAGACTGACAATACATAAATTATATTAGACATTGCTTGTGTACTAATAGATTTTTTTGCCAGTTGCCATTTTTGTGGTGTCAGCATCATCATAACATCAATCGGAATGTCCACCGTTGGTACCAACTAAAATTACCATTTCTTCCCATTTCACCCGGCAACCCATGGGTTTCTAACTTTTTGAGGTGTGATACCACAAATATTATTATGTAACCACTGCCGAGATTAACATAGCAAGTAGCCGCGGCACCAGCCCTTTCGTTGGCTTACTAAAATGTCCACGCATATAGCGTCCCACACTAAGGGCCTAATAAAATGTATAGTTAATTTATTTTTGAGGCTTATTTAATTGTTTTAAATTACTTTTTTATTTGACAAAATAAGTTAAGTTCTATTATAAAGATCATAAGTTCAATTTAATTTTAGGCTTTAGTACACATATTTAATAAGTTTTTCAATTTTCAGGGTTACCCAAAGGGTAAAAACGGGACTCTATTACTAGGATTTCGCTGTCCGTCCATCCGTCCGTTTGTCACCAGGCTGTATTTCAAGAACGGTGATAGCTAGACAGTTGAAATTTTCACAGATGATGTATTTCTGTTGCCGCTATAACAACAAATACAATAAGTTGGCCAAGTGCGAGTTGGACTAACGCACGTTAAAACAAACCTTTTAGGTTAAAATATAAAGTCTAATGTTGTATTAAACTAATGGTACGGAAACCTTCGTGCACAAGTCCGACTCGCACATTTTTGTTTTAAATACAACAAAAAAATCTCTATAAAAATACACACATATATATATATATATACTATATAATTTTCAATTAATTAATTTAACTAACAACCAAGATTATACCAATATTCCGTACCAGTATTATATATACCAATATTACACGTGGGGTATCGAAGAGCCCCCATAGAATCCTATAAACGTCCTATACATCTCAGATTACCAAGTCTCTACCTACAAGACTATATCAAGTTGATCGATTTCCCCCGATTCAACGAAATCCACCTAACACGAGCCAATGGATTACCTTACCCAATGCCTAGAGGAAGTTTGTAAGAAAGTTCTCAAACGTTTGTGGCCATGCTATAGTTTGAAATACGTGTTAAGTCTCTAAGATTTATATGTCGACAATGCAGTGAAATTGTTGCTTATTTATTTTCACTTATTCCGTCAATACCGTAAAATTGAATAGTGACCATATTGATGGTGTTTCAATTTTCAATATATTTTCTTAATCCCGATTTGTTGCTATATTTTATCACAAATGTATGTAATGTCTTGGGCACAAGAAGAGAAGGGCAGTCCTGCAGGCCCTGATAACTACAGTCATCATATAGCTTTCCCTGTATACTTCATGTGTATTAACTCATTCTATCAGTAGCCCTAGCACGAATAACTTGCGAGAACGTAAACGTTACGTTAACGTATCGAAATGTCACCATTTTGTATAGGATTTGATCAGCGCCCCTACAGTGCGTAAAAGGAACTAAATTTTGGCAGATTGAAAGGTTTTGACATTTAACGCGTCGAGATATTAACGTGAACGTTTCGTCACGTAAAAAGTTTTGTATGAAATCGTGAGCACGAACCTAATTTTAACGTAAACTCGAAGGCTGGCTATCGAGTGTCTGTCAAAAATCTACGAATGTTTGTCATTGAGAAGTTTTCATTGAGATGGTTGACGTAACGTTTTGAATTTGTAATAAAAACATCGAAATTTCATGTTTTTAATGTGTTTTTTCATTCATATTTCAACTATGAAAAGAGTTACAAACGTGGCAGCATGATTACAAGTTGAAATGTATGTACCATTTCGTTTATCAGAAACAAAGTAAGTGTTAATTAATTTATGGCACTGGAGGGAAGTGATGCTAATGTACGATGGACCCAAATCAGGACATTTTCTAAAACTCTGCATCAAACAGCCTCTAAATTCCACCGTTCCAGCCCACATTTACACCAACTTCGCTCTTTCGATATGTCTCGCGGCGCTGCAGTGTTGTTATGAAAGTCTTTATTGTGCATGGTCAAATCGAAAACAATAAAGCTCTCAGCAGATCGCCCATCATTTAGATCAACTAAGGCTGTCAACAAATGCACCAGAAGAAGGCGATACTAGAGGAATACCAACGGCTCGTCAGACTAACTACCTATACGAACTCTGAGGTGATGACCATGCTCAAGCCAACAGTCTAACCACTACGAAGAGAAGATTTTAATATGAAATGTAGAAGCTGTGATATTGGACTTTAGGTTCTTAATAAAAGTAAACGAAGTGCATTTGTGCGTTTTATTTATTGGTATATCGAAAAGTTCTTGGCTTATGAATTTAAGGATTATTCAATATCCTCTTGTTGGATGACGTGAAAGGCGACTAAGATAAGGATACGTGACGGCTCGCCACTACTCAGGTCGGTGTGAATGGGGTGTTGCTACGCATTGGGCGTACAACAGTGTTGATGAAATGGATCAGTGTGCGCTGCTAATGGTTGGCGCACACTGTTCCATCCGACGCCATTCGCTTCAACCTTCAGTATTTTTCGTATGGTGTGTACTCCAAACTGCTAAGCGCATATAACTATTCAACGCTTTGACTAGGAAGACGGTCGCTATATACAGCTATCTTAACACTAGCATCCTTGAGTAGGTCAATATAGGTACCACAACCTCGTCTACAAATTGCAACCATGCAATGTTTACCTACAGTGCTGTGTGATTAAAGATTAGCCAGTGAAATTACCTACAGACACATGTATACAAGACTATTGGGTGGCGAACTCATAGTAGAAGCATTTTTCTTCCCCCTCTGATCGTGTTATGGGCCTGGGTTTACTTGATATCACGCTCTTTTTGCCACACTATTACTTAAGAATACAGAAAAGGAGATGGATAAAAACAAAGCTACACCAACAGTAGTAATTACTTTATTTTTGGCAAAGTAATAACATACACAAAATTATAATCCAACCATAAGCTGACTCATACAAAATAAACACGTATAGGTCCTAAAATTATTATAATTTCAAAACAACACTATCAATCCTGTTGCAAGTCACAGCACTCCCGATTTTTTGTAACGGTGCATTCATGGAATGCCAAGTGGTTTGTATTTGCGAAACTATTAGGTATATTACTATATACTCGCTCCAGTTTGTTACAGTATTCTTATTTTCCAGAACAGACGGTAAAAATACCGCTGGGGACTAAAATTCTATCGGAAACCTCCTTCAGTGAACATTTAGAACCAAGAGAGTAGGTACACTGTTTGAACTCAATAACCATTTTCTGCTAAAACACCATCAAATTTAGCGCCAGCTACTCTTCACGACGGCTGACGACCCTTCAGGGTTTCATGAGACTCCTCTCTCTGATTAAAGGTGTAGATTCTGATAGTAGTTGTTTGTAATTAATATATAGTAGGTAAATTATCAGTGGCACAGATTCTAGGCTTGAGAATTCCTGACTCATAACTATTTATATATCAATTTTTATATTAAATACCTATAAAGATGTTTTATTACAGTTTAGTTTTCACCAAATAAAACGCCAAAATTGACAAATAGCAATAATAGAGGACTTTGTATAGGCTGAAAACATGGATGTATGAAACCTATGGATAGGAACTATTGTTCTATACATACAATAGGTTATACACATATATATAATATCGACGCCACAATATCAAATAACACTTTATCTCTTTTTAACTCATTAGTCATGTCTTAAGTAGAAAGAGATGGGGAAACGTTTGTCACTACATAATTCGGAAACATTTTGTGATGACGACACAATCTTGACAGCACATGCCACATTTCGCCATTTTATTTGCCCGGTTTCGTGTATTAGGGATAAGTATGGATTTGAAAAAATATATCGATGATTTTTATCGATATTGTATTAAGCTATACATCGTAATGTTTTCAACTTATTTTTATTTAAATATGGGCGTTTTCTATACATCGAACACTTTTAAAGCCCTGTCGGAATTCCTACTCCTACAGCCAACGTGATGATGACTATTCTTCATCAAGGCTATGTTTTTAAAAATAACAAAGTTTTGAGTTGGCTAGCTACTAACCCTCAAGTAGTATATGAGTGTTTTTAATATTCTGACGGGTCTATCCACGCACGAATTAACATCAAAATATAATATTTTGACTAACCTCCATACCAAACACCTGGTGTCTACAAGATTGACTGCAGCTGCGGTAGCTCATATATTGGACAGACTAAACGCACTATTGCAGAAAGGGTCAAAGAGCATATCGCAGCTGTGAAGAATCGTGACACGCATAAATCTGCGATAGCTGAGCACTTACTGGAGTCGGGACCTAACCACTGGATCGAGCTACATGACCCAAAAATTCTCTCCACTGAACGGCATTATTACTCTAGGATTATACGTGAAGCGGTTGAAATTAAGAAGTACAAAAATTTCAATCGGGAGGATGGATTTAAGTTGTCTACATCGTGGAATCCTGTAATTAGAAAGTGCTCGAGTCGTAATTTGCCGCCGCGTGCAAGTTCTGATACTGTTAGTGTAGTGTGTCGAGGTGACAGTGATAAAGACATTATCGAAAAACAAGCGGGGGTAGATTTAAATCGCTCCCGCTGCTCCTCAAGACGATGACACCCGTTTCTTCAGTCTACTCGTGACCACGGTCAATGCAACTTGATCGAAACGTCGAGGTTAGTCAAAATATTATATTTTGATGTTAATTCGTGCGTGGATAGACCCGTCAGAATATTAAAAACATGAGTATAGTTCACGAAAGTTTAAAGAAAAGTAGTATATGAGTTCCAGTTCCCCCTCTAAACTCAGCATGAAAATCATCATTATAACCCACGTCCCTTATGATATTCCAAGAGATGAGATTGGGGCCCAATGCTAGCCAGTCTGTAATTGAAAAGTATTCAAAGTAAATTGTATTAAAAAAGGTTACTATTTGTATCAACATTTTAGTGAGAGTTTGTTTATTTATTTTGTCAGTGAAATATAAGAAACCTCCGGACCGATCAAAACACTTCTTCTAGTAGGTATTTCAAAAGTTTGTTATCATTCCCTCCGAAATATTAAAATGCTAGTACCTATTCTTACATGACTTTACTTTATTGAAATATATAAACTACGTTTTATTTCTCGGTTGGGTTGTGGCATAATTTCACCACGCAAATCATCATATTCATCTTTTTACAATCATTACACTAATACTCGGCAAGTTTTTTACACGTTCATTAATTTTCTGAAGTTAGATATTCTATGGCATCAGAATAAATTCTATTGTAAGAAATATTACATACATATTGAATTTTTTTCTTTAACGCCGGTATGCCTTTATTAAATAAAATACTATGAACTATATACAACACTACAGCTACATCAATAAAAGCATTTAGACATACATATTTATATATATAGATTAGTAATATTAGTTGGCCTGGGATGCCCTGTTCTATATGCTACGAATAAATATGTAAAAAATAATGTATATAGCTCAAAATAAGCAGAACATTTTCACGGCGGGCGTGTTTAAAAAATAAAAGCTTGTAAAAGGGATCATACGGCGCAACAACATTACCTTGATGAGACCAATCGGATGCGATCATTTCTAAGCGCCAAATCAATTAACCAATCCAATTGAATTTGGAAGATTGTGTATGTTATAGTTATATAGATGTATAGTTATATTGATAACTGTATGATCATCGATATCGATAAACAAGTTATAATTGGAAGAAATCAACTCTTAAGATCGCAGCCATTTAATTTGCCCTTTCATGTTGTAGGTATACACGTTTATTTTATAGGTATTTCCGGTCCATAGATATATGTCCATGGCTGAAAAACTAGGAGGAAGTATCTATGGTGGAGTAGCTATGCGCGTATACCCGATAGAGACAGAGTATAAATACCTAATATTGCAGAATTGCCAGTGTTCCATAACATTACCCAAATTACAATGAAGCTTTTAGAAAAAAATATTGCCGCCCTTTCTGAAAAAAATAGAATTTGCATGGTACTTGCTTGAGGTGCACTGGACCGTTCAATTTGTTATATCGGGGAATTCAAAATTTAATGTATGTTGCTAGATTGGATAACTTTAGTACGTGTCTTGTTTTTAAATTGCGCAAATCGGAAATTATACCCTAAAGTATTTTGGCATCATAACTTACAAATATATAAAACGGTTTTTGCAGATTAGTAGAGAAATATATGAAATCAGATACATATATGTAAGATACAATTACAAAATACTCCAAAAAAGATTTCTGATTTAAGTAAATTATAGAATCATATACCTATAAATGTTATTCGATCTCGCAACAAATAGACAGACTGTTCAATTTTGAATTTCTCGCTACAGATTGAACGGTCCGCCTTAATGGCAGAGAAACCAGGTCAGCTAGTTTTAGAAAATTACCATGATTCTAAAACTAACTGAATACGTACAGAATATTTTTTGGTGGAGTTTAAAACTATGGCATTTTTGTTACTTAAATACATATAATTTCGCCCACATAGAACTTGGTTGGGCCGCGATCCCTTCGAGAACCTCGGTAATAAAGCATAGTTGAATGTTAATCTACTTAAAGGTTGTTATACATGTTATACGAATTAAGCTATCTAAATATATGTAAGTATCAAATTTCATCAAGGTCCGTCATTTAAAAATGCAAACTTTTACATTGGTTTAGTGGACGTGGGACCAAAAATCTTACTTATTACATTAAGAGGTCCAAATAACTGTTTACCTACGTAACTTAACCCATGGTACTATTGGATAAGTAGCTTGCGCCTGTGGATTCAACCGCGTGGAATAGTTATACCGTAGTCCCCCGATAATACTCAATATCTCGGAATAAAGGTAGCGAATTTATTAATCCGGGTCCTACGGAATCCATATGCGAAATTTCGTTGAAAACTTCGGCGTTGATTGACTTGAAAGTTTGTATGAGTAACGAATTCATACAAACCTTCGTACCTATAATATTTCATAGTAAATAAAACAAAGTAATAATGTATCTATAGCTTTATGGTATATAAAACATATGTGTGAATAACATCGAGATTCAACATTTTGGCACCACTTACAATTTAATTAATTAATTATGTAATTTTTAATTGAATTAATTTTGTCGTGCTTGAATCCATACACGATGAAGGACAGCATTCCTTATGAAAAATGGAAGTCAAAATTTAATTGCGTTAATTTTACTGCATAATTGGTCAAAAGTGGTTCATACAAAATAACCACTTTTATGGGAAAAATCTTCGGTCTGGTATTCCGAAAATTGCTATAATTCGAAAAAGTATAATTTTTGATCTATGTTCACACTCTCTTTTCTCCCTAAACAAATTTCATCATAGTAGAGCGAGACAGATAGGCAAAAGAACACTACTTAATTTTTATGGATTATAATCTCAAAATCAAGAAATTATTTTGTAGTAAAATGTAAGATAATCAAATAATTTAACACGCAGACATTCATGTTATGATCAGAAATTCATATTTGATTCACATAGACTGTGTAAGAATGGTAAAAACATATGAAAAATAGTACTTACATATGATACGTAATGTGTTCCACATTTCGTTCAGTTCTGTTTTTACAGCCAAGAATTCTGCATTTCACCATGTTTGGTGGAAGCAGCAGCGTCGAATTTAACTTACAATTTACAATATACACATCAAAATCGTTGTTTAACACGAAAAAAAGGACACTTTCAAGCACCGAACAAATTTGTCTGCCACAACTGCGAAATGTGGCAAACAAAAAAATCGCATACGCCGAGCAGGACAAAACAAACTGATGCTGTCTCATTCAAACTAATGCAAGCGTATATATTACCATTCTTGTCTCACAACCAACAGAATATAAATGTCTTCTCCAACATAGATACTTTCTCCTAGCTGAAAAAGAATTCAAACCTCTTTTGGAATGAATTATTAGCTCTTAGAAAGAAGGTGCAATTAATTTGATTTACGCCGGATAACGTCACTTTCGTAATCCTATCGAGTTCACGTTAGCCAAGAAAGGATGCGTTGTGCTGTCAACCATCGACTCCTGCGTAAACGTTCTGTAAACTCGATACGTTTACTTTACGGACTATCGAAATGTTCGTGCTTGGGCTACAGGTTACTAAGAGTCCTGTTTGCAGGATCAAATAATCTATTCATTTGTAATTAAAATTGAAGCTAAAATTTTGTTTTAATCTTCACATCCCATTAGCTCCATAATTAGTATGAAAATATCAAAAGGTTCAATTAGGCGCGAATATATTGGAACGTCAAAATTATTCGGGCAAACGAGATTTTGGGATAATTGAATCTATACGAAAGTCCACTTTGTATATGTGAAATGTTGGTAAATACCCTTTCATTTCTTGTCAATTTATACCCTTTTTTGTAAACAATTAGGTTCAGCGATAAGTTAAACTTATACACTCGGGAAAAGTATTTAAACTTTCCTTATATGCCGAAGGATACTATTAATTCTTGGTATTAGTTAAAAGGGCGTACCTTATCAACAGTCACTTATTGATCATTTTAAGACTGAAAATACAGTTTCAGCGCTTCGTTCCGATACCCCTTCGGCTCTGCCTGGTGTAAGCAGGGGCACGATGGTTTTTAGAAGAATTCATAATTATGTTGTTATAACACGTTTTCTTATGTAGATTTTAAACCAACGAATACGATTTGATTATAAATTCCTTTGTCTTGTAATATTATGCATTGTCGCTAATCATTATGCATTGCACAAAGCTTCAAAGCACTCAAAAACTAACCAAAAACTTCATGAGAAAATCAAGTGCAAATAAAAACATAATTCTTCTTGTCCTATTCAACTCTGAGGGGGTAAGGGTAAGGCGCAATCAAATGTATAAAGAAATAAAATTATTTTAACCCAAGGGTGTAGAATAACATTGTGATAATTAACGTTAGATCTTTTGGATACGTGTTTATTTATATTTCTAAATAAAAAATTAAAATATTTGTTGCATACTTTTTCATCATATTCATCGTATCATTAACAGAAATCCGTTCATATTTGTTAGCCGTTCTAAACCGATCAGCAAAGTTAAGCAACGTCGGCCTTGATCATGACTTGGATGGGTGACTGCTGGTGACATTACTACTGATACCTACTTCCGTGTTTCGGAGGGCACGTTAATCCGTCGGTCCCGGTTGTTGTCTTAGGATGGCAGCCGTTATAAGCATGGTAGCAGGGCATTTTGCGAATGCCCGCCTGGCTAGCTACCACCCTCAAGTAGAATATCGGTCACCAAGCACCTAACGGTGCGTTCAGGCAGCTGTCCTTGAGAGCCAGTAATTCTAGGTTAGCCTGAATAACAACTTCGACCACATCATAACTTGCCATCAGGTGAGATAGTGGTCAAAAGCTAACCTATCAGACATAAAAAATAAAAAACAACACTTCATTAAAAATAAAATAGTCTTCCGAAAAAAACTGGAACTGACTTTCAACACTAAAAAGAATAAAATAACTTGTGGCATTCGGTACCATGCTGATTTAAAACACCGACCTCACTTTCTTTGGCTTCCACAAGTAATTTCATACCTTCCACTATTGAAAATCGGTTCCGTTTTTTTTTTTGTAAAATTTTATCTTTATTGTTTTTAGTGATAAAGACTGCTTACAAGATCATTCACTTCTCGCCTAAAAAGTGTTCATTGCGACAAAAGTAAATACTTACCATTAAATCAGACATTCGATTAAACCAGATATTCAAAAAAAAAACAGTTTATTGACTATAACTTATAAACTACTCAATGAGTCTAAAGAAAGTGACCACATCGGCGAGGCTTACCCTTTCCAATAAAAAAGAATTTTGAGACTTTGTCTACAAACGGGGGAGAAATCTGTGAAAATACATAAAAAAATACAAACAGTTTAAAATAGAACACCCCCTTTTTTGAAGTCGGTTAAAAATACGCTTGTGTTGTACTCTAGATGCCTATTAATAATGCAGCATATTCATCGCTTCGTCCAGCAACGCATGATTACACAAACGTAATTGGGGGCAGAAGGCGGACACGCAATAACAGCCCTCGTACGAGATTTTAATTGTGCCATCCATTGTTGTACCATAGAACAAAATGTACGTTGTGTATTGTGTAAATGGTTCATTGGACATACTCGTAGATTGATCGTGATTTCTTTTGTTTTGCTTTTGTACAGAGAACGTTGTGTGTGGAGGATAAAGTTGGCACTAAATAACTTTGCTGTAATAATGTTTTTTTTACGGTGGTTGTCAATGTCGGATTTATTTCATAGCAAATAACTGTACACATTTTTTGAATTTTTTTCAAAGTGTCGGTGATATGGGGTTAAAAACTTTAAAAGAATTCTTGTATCTGCAACTTTTTTGTTACCCTTATCAAGGAATTATTTTTTTATCTATACCATTTCAAAATGTGATAGTCCTTTAATATGATAGAGAATAAAATGACGTTCGAAGTAATATTTGTAGGTTTTTTGTCCGGAAACACGACATCTCACGGTATTCCCACCAACTGCTCAAGGGGGGAAAATGTGTGATGAGGAGATTGGCGGGCTAGCAGCACTTCTTGTTCAGACTTGGGGTAGTGAAGTCGATTTTATAACATAGGTATCAAGAAATAAGTGTCTTCATTATAATATACATAAATACCTATATTAACAAGGAGGAAGTGTTTTAATTTCAGATAAAGGATAAGTGTTTAATTGAGTTTTTAAACTGTCACGGTCATTAAAATTATAATTATTATTACCAACGGGATATTTACCGTGTTTTTGGTTAATTTTGAGCTACCGATATTTCGGCACTGTTGCAAGCGCCATGATCACGAGTAAACTGAAGTCTATGCGAGTGGATGGTAGGCACTAAGAGTAGACGAACCGGTCTACCCTCTTTCTAGTACGTTTTTTCGGCAAGGCAATACTATTATTGTCATTGTCACTCACACCACTATTTAAAATGTTTAATTTTGAGCTACCAAAATATCGGGAACTAAAAATTAACCAAAAACACGGTAAATATCCCGTTGGTAATAATAATTATAATGATAACTGTTTAAATTTTATGAGTAATATTACAGTATAAGATATTTAGGCTGTGGTACTATCATCGGTAACGAAGTGGTCATATAACCTTTACTGACTCCTGTCACCATTTAAAAGGTATGCAGATCAAATTCTATACTTATTTTATTCAGCTAAATGATCAATGGTCGATGTTAATTTTCAAAAGGGTTTAAGACAAAGACGTCTTCTAAATACTCCAAAATCATGAAAACTCCACGCTTGTAATTTCTTATCATATTTTGGTGGTTGTAGTCTACTCGCGCGATCCATACTAAATCAGGCCAAAAAATGTCTTGTGATTTATTTTTCTCTAGTCTTGTGTTTTGTTACGAATCAAATATAAATAAAATATAATAGGGTTACCTAATATAGTTTTATGTGGGGGAGGGTTACTTATTATATGTGTATGGAGTGGCCTTTGTTCAACAGTCGACTTCTTCCGGCTGATGATGATGATGATTATAGATATACCATAGATTGATAATATTAGTTGTGAGGTTTCTGTCGGTATTTTTATTTATATCAAAGTATATAAAGGAATCTATATCAAGTTTACTTAGGACTCAAAATGATAGAAAATATTAAAGTAGTTATGTTCTTCTCCATAGGTAAATATGCTAAGAGGTTATGCTTTGTAAGTATTAAATTTATTTTTATTTCTTTTCAGAATATTCTGACACTTCAATCAAATCACTATATTATAATTAAGGTGAGTATATTTACATTTCTAAAAACCAACCATGTGTGAGTCAAGCATCATTCTACCACATGAATAAATAACCGTATATTTATTCATGTGATTCTACTGTGGTCACAATCTGGCAATGAAAAAAAAACGTTTGATCACAGCATGAATCGGTTTTAGTACATATTTGAATTTGGTAGTTTATTTATATATATTTTGACCACCTCTTGACATGAAATTTCCTTAAAAAGTATTTTATTTATTATCTTTGAATCTTTGATATCAATCAAATACGTTATCTATACTTATAATAAAACTGTAACAGGTCCAATTCCGTACATGGCAGATATTTTGAAAAAAAAAAAATGTACAGTACTCTGTAGCTGATACTGATGCCGAAACTATATTTTTTTATATTTTGTCTGTCTGTCTGTCTGTCTGTCTGTATCCCGGCCGCGTATCACTCCAAAACTACAGAATGGATTTCAATGAAACTTAGCATGATTGGAGTTCATACTACAAGGTAGGATAATTTAGCTTTTTATCCCGAAATTCAGCATGGTTCCCTTGGGAGAGGGGATGAAAGTCAAAATATAGACTTAGTTGTAATTTATTAACGCGTAGTCCGATTTCAGACGTTCTTTTTAGGGTTCCGTACCCAAAGGGTAAAAACGGTCTGTCCCGCTGTCCGTCCGTCCGTCTGTCCGTCCATCCGTCCGTCCGTCTGTCACCAGGCTGTATCTCAAGAACGGTGATAGCTAGATAGTTGAAATTTTCACATGTGATGTATTTCTGTTGCCGCTATAACAACAAATACAAAAAGTTGGCCAAGTGCGAGTTGGACTCGCTCACGTAAAAACAAAAAAAGGTTAAAATATGAAGTATAATGTTGTATAGCTAATGGTACGGAACCCTTCGTGCGCGAGTCCGACTCGCACTTGGCCGATTTTTTTGTTAGAATAGTGGTACTTTAAAATTTATCCCGTAAATATTTCAAAGTCATCGGGTTCGAAGTTCAATAACAGACATCAAAACCTAAATATTACGTTCCAAATAACTTGACACCCAAAATGTACAGAAACCTTTCAACGTACGGCTCATCTTAAGCTGGCGTTTGCACTTTATCGTATAGGTATAATAGATAGGTCTGTAGTCGGACCTCTCCAAAAGACTGATTTTTCAAACGATAAAACACAGTTTTTTTATTACGATAAGCACAACTTCCCTACGTGTATTTTTCATAACATGCAATGCTCTAATCAGTCTAATCTATACCTATAACAGGTTGCAGAAGGCGGTAGGGAAGCGCGAGGGGTAAGACGCTTACATTTATCTATTTATACTTAAAATAAAACTGTAACAGGTCCAATTCTGTACAGTGCAGATATTTTGAAAATATGTTTTGAGAGCAATCTGTAGCTGATACTGATGCAAAAACTGTTTTTTTTTTCTGGCTGTCTGTCTGTATCCCAGCCTCGCATCACTCCAAAACTACTGAATGGATTTGAATGAAACTTTCGAGCACGATTCGAGTTCATACTACGAAGAAGAACATACGATACTTTTATCCCGAAATTCAGTACGGTTCTCTTGGGAAAGGGGATGAAAGTCAAAATGTACATTTAGTTGTAATTTATTAACGCGTAGTCCGATTTCAATCATTCTTTTTTTGTTACAATAGTGGTTATTTAATTATTTTCCCGTAAATATTTCAGTCCTCAGTTTTGCCGTTCAGAAATTACAGATATCACAAACTAAATATTTCGTTTTAAATAACTTGGACCGCGGAATGTTGAGAAACCCTTGAACGTACGGCTCATCTTAAGCCCACAGGCAGCCCGGAACCCCACGGGAAGCCCGACACCCCACAGACAGACCGGCATCCCACGGGCAGCCCGGCGCCCCACGGGCAGCACGGCACCCTTATTTACTTTTGCAAGCTTGCTACGATAAAACTCTAAAATGTGGTACATTTGAAGCAGTGATAACTCAGTGGCTTTGGCTATGGACTGCCGCGCAGCAGGTCCATGGTTCGAATCCCGCCGCTGGCTTGAGCTTCACCGCATGGTGGAAGGGCATTTTTGCGAATGCCCGCCTGGCTAGCGACCACCCTCCAGTGGAAAATCTGTCGCCAAGCACGTAACGGTGTGTTCCGGCAGTTGTTCTGAGAGCCAGTAATTCTAGGTTAAGCCTGTTAACACCTACGACCACATCGTCACTTACCATCAGGTGAGATTGTGGTCAAAGGCTTACCTATCAGCAATAAAAAAAAAAAACATTCACCACAATCAGTTTTTTACGATTGTTATACTTTGTAATTAAACAACTTTAAACGATTTAAATCGCGTATATTTATCATTATTTTTGTCCCGACGACGTTTCAAACACTTTGTAGTGATCTTGGTCACGGGGTGACTGTCGGGACAAAAATAATGATAAATATACGTGATTTAATTCGTTTAAAGTTGGAAGTGCACAACTTTAGTAGATTGTTATACAAGGGTCGAAAGGAATTGGTAACTTTCACCCGCGGCCAGCTCTCTACTTTCATATCGAATTTAAAGAAAGTAAATAAAGTAGCTTTTCTAAAAATTATTCATTGATAAAATAACATACTTACTAAAAATTTATTGAGAGGTTTGAACTATTTGTGAAATTTTACGTAAAATTTTGTTTGGAATATTTACGGGCGGCTATAGCCCGAATAGGAATCTCTCTGCTTTTCACTACTAATATAAGGAATAAAGATATAAATATAGTATGTTTTTTTATATTATTTATTTGGATTTTAATAACATGAGCAGTATATTTTTAAAATTAATGTGGCTATAGTCCAAGTAGGAATCGATGACTTACATCCGTGTTGAACACTCTACTTTTCATTTCAAATATGAGGAGGGTAAAAAATAGTAGTTTTTCTAAATATTAACTAAAAATAATAAACATGAGTAGAAGATACAAAGATCACTAGGAGTTAGAACAATGAAATTTAGGGAAAGTTTTAATTTTTTTTTTACCTACACTTTCTACCTTATATTTAGTTACTACCCTGCCAAACATAGTTGTTATTAATTGTTTTACAACAACAGAATATTTTACAACGAAAAATCTTAGACATATAACTTTGTTTACACCAATGTTTTGCCTTAGGTGGGAAGGAGCGTCTCCCACCCGCTACTCAGATCAAACAAACACTCCTTTCCGAGAATGAGAAATAAAAAAAAAAAATCGATCTACCGTCAAACAAACCGCCGTTTTAAAATCGAAATTCTAAAGAAACGCACAAGGTACTTTGCTTCAACATTTATTGTACGAACCGGGAAAGAACTCTCTGAGTTACTTAACTACTGTCTTCTGGAAAATACAACCCGGGAGTTTTGAAATCCAAAGTAGAAAGCTCCATTCTGAGCTATGGTTTACTATAAGAGTGCTTCACCGCAGACCACAGTGTTGCTTAATATGGGATAAACAGTGCACAAATGTGAATAATTAGTGTGCAAGTACGGCAATCGCGAACGAAGTCGCGGGTACAGCTAGTTTGTTTATAAAGTTTGAAAAGACTATACAATACAATCTTTGAAAGTCAAACTACGAGTATTCATTCTTCAACACCAAACTGTAGGACAGTAGTGTGATGAATATGACCCAAAATATAAACTAATTGTTTTATTTATATGTCACGGTGCGTAATACAACCCAAGCAGGTAAATGGCGCATAGAAAATAAGGTTTAATACAATTCCTCTTGTAAATTCCAATACCTTTGTTACGTCAATTCACTTATCTGTCGTTAGTGTCGAGAGAAATTTGTAAAAGCGAAGCCTTTTGCACCGTGCAGTTTACTTTTGAAGGGAAACTCTTTTGTCGCTCAGTGTGTCGTGCTTAATTGTATAACAACAGTGTTGGACCGAAGCGCGTCCCTTGTTTGTTTTCCTGAAATATGTAGGGCAATGCACCTATATATAGGGCAATCAATTTTAACGGTACTTCTGCAACAGTGCACTGTTCTGAGGTACATTTAATGGTAACTTAATGGTTCAGGTGAACAACCAAATTCATATTAAAATATTTTTGAACGGGATATGGTAGATTTAACGGGATATTTTTGAACGGGATAGGTATCACTGTGCTAAGAATGTTCTCTAGACGAGTCTTACTTTGTTTAGAAGTGACATATCAGAAATTATTTTGCATTGCATCGGTACCAGAGTTCTTTAAAGCGCTTCCCATACAAACAAAATTTTGTCATTATGTTATAACTTATTATTTTAAATATTAAGTAATCACACTTAGTGAAAATTTTATGCTTCTGGTTGTCAGTGTTCTGTTAAATTACTTATTTTGAAAATTATTCGGAGATTCTGTTTTGTATGGGAATTGGGAACAGTTCGATTCACAATGAAAGATAAAATAAATAATAGAATGAAAAACTGGCAAACCAGAAGCATAAATTTTAAGCTCAAGAACATGCATACAAAATGCATGCGCCGAACTTGAACACTTTTGGTATATAAAGTATAACGATACTACGTTTGTATGGAAACGGCTACATAGACAATTACCTTAAGGATCAGGTTCAACTATATTCAGTTCAACTATAGGAGCTGGTAATGGAAAGTAAAACAAAACATGATTTCAATAAAGTTCAATCTCGATGCGCGCTGCACGTGGTGGCTACCTCGTTTTAATCAAGTAGTTATGAAAAAATAAACGCAAATTTGTTGAAATGTATTGAAATGAAATGTACTTATTTTTTAAGAAACACTAATTACAATAATTAACGGAAAACGGTAATTACATATTATTCTGGTCAAATTTAAAAAGTAGTTCAGCGCGCTTCACCATTACTGGCATACAAATATAAATGGAGCAAAAATTATATATACCTATACAATTTCATGGACATAATCACGATTTTCAAATTAACTGTGCACAAACACATACAGTATAAATCGCATTATTAGAGATCTAAATGATAAATTAAAATCGGATAAGATAAAAAATACAGATTCATCAATATTAAAATACTATCAAATTGCTTACTTAATTAATTTTAACAATGTCTATGTAAATAAAAATGTCAATGGTCCTTTATGTCAAAAAAATATTTCATGTCTTAAAAATAGTGATTCGTAAGCTATTGATGTAATTTAATTTTTAAATAATTTATAGGGAGCTCTCTTATTCTCTTTGGAATTTTGTTGTATACCCTAATAATCATAATTTGACAGTTGTTACAACGAAGCGCCGTCTTAAATGTAAGCATTTTTAGACGGGTCGGGTCTCTGCCGACACCTTCAAAATAGTCATTATCATGAGGTTTAGCGTACAAATGTCCGTGTACATTTTTGTTAAATCCAGATAATAATCTTCTGAACAGGAGTGTTGCCTACTTAAAGGCCGTTTATAATGATTGTTGGGCCCACATGTTAAGCGTTTTTCATTTTTGGAATCTCGTATAGGTTCCAGGTTCGATCCTCTAGTAGGATAGATAATTACTTTTATTTTCTAACAAAGACATTTTCAATATCAGTCCAGAGTCCAATGTATCGGACTAGAAAATACCAGGCGAAACGTGGGCGTTAAAATTTCTTCCGATTCTATGTATTTATACACATGTGTGATTATAAGCAGTAATACTCAACTTGGTTCCAGTATGAAAATCTCAGCTCTTGATTAGTGGCCCACTGGCATCATAATGTAGTCGATTGTTATTTTACAATATTCCATATATGAATCCAAAACTAAGAATAATTTACTATCTTATAAATAAACCTTCTTACATCGAATATTGGATTCGGCTGTGTGATCGGTCGCCTGCGTGACGCTAACTTTCTTTGTCGATCCTCTCTGGCAGTACACCCGCTTCGAGCGCTATTACAATAAAGATACTCCTTGTATGGTGACACCGCATTAGTTACACAACATGAGAAGTGGCATACATTTTTAGTGAAATAAAAATACAAAACAAGTAAAATATTTACACGAGCATAATAATCTAACATTTCCACTAAAAACAATTACTGTGTAATCCTTATAATAAAGCAAGCGTTTAAAACAGTTTAACCCTCATTCAAAGTAATCAAAGTCAAATTGAGCTCCGGCTAGATACGCGTAGCTCTCATATTATATTCAGTGAATATTCTATGTTGTAAGTTTACAGTATCTATGTACCCTATGATTAATTACACGTAATTACGAATTTACTTCAGGGTACTAATGAGGTTCACAATTGCTATGTAAATGTAACAATATTATTGGTTGTAATATACTAATTATGTAGATTTATTTTGGGCGTATTTTTCTGACGTCTCTTCAAACACCGGTTTTACCATTGTTGTTGTGTATCTTGATGATTCCTTTTCTCGTTGGACAGAGTATCTTCAAGTTGGTCCTCACTCGATCGAATAATTTTTGAGTTCCGTTCAATTAACTGACCAAAGTATTTTGAAGCAGTATGATGGCTCATTGGCATTGGCTATGGACTGCCGCGCAGCAGATCCATGGTTCAAATCCCGCCGAGGGCTTGAACTTCACCGCATGGTGGAAGGGGCATTTTCCGATTGCCCGCCTGGCTAGCTACCACCCTCAAGTAGAAAATGTGTCGCTAAGCACCTATAGGTGTGTTCCGGCAGCAGTCTTTGAGAACCAGTGAAATTACAGGCACATGTGACTTAACAACTATGTCTCAAGGTGACGGGCGAAAGGCATCTGTTACAGGCAGAGGTTGGTCCGCTTAACATCTACGACCTCGAGCTTGTTCCGTCACAATATCATTGAAAAAAACCTGGTTTATATAATAATTGCAACTCTTGCTGATGTTGACCATAGTTGTGGACGAGTGACACATTTTTATATTTATATATATATATATATATATATATATATATATATATATATATATATATATATATATAAAAAAATGTGTACTACTATCTCACCTGATGTTAATTGATGATGTGGTCAAAGATGTTGTTCAGGCTAGCCTAGAATTACTGGCTCTCAAGGACAGCTGCCGGAACACATGATTTTTCCCATCGTAATCAGTCTCAAGACTTTTTTGATCTTTTTCCGCTACTCTGCATTATTCAGGATTAGGTCATGCGTGAACGGCTGCTTGAGTAATCGATCCTGTATTATGTACTTACTGTAACAGAAATTGGGCTAGTTCAATGATCAATCTATGTAAAGCGAGTGTAGAACCAAAACAACGGCTATATTAATAAATAAGTTACCTACCAATACTACGCCATGCCTTATGGATTTTTCCACTGATAGTGAGCCCTGAACTATTAATGTAGAGTACCAGTAAATGTACAGTAAATTAAAGTTTATAATTTATATACGTAGCCCCTTTATACTTAATAATTATCATAACTAGACTGCGTGTTGAAAGGTACAATCATAAATTCTTCTACATCGCAGTATATTATCCAAGCCATTGTTCTTTTTATGCTTCATTTACTGACCCAGCAGTGAACGTAAAAAAATCTGCACCCTTAACACGCAAGCTTTGCATAATGCTATAAGAATACGTTATATAACGTTTTGCTACGTAAAGGCTTGGCAAGGTAACGGACAACCTCTAGTCACCAGGATGTTTTATTCACCGTTACTGGAGCGAGATTCAATATTCTTGATCTGAGATTTCTACATAAAAAGTCTTTGTAAGATATATCCATTCGTGTTTTCTCTTCCATTTCATGAGCCACGTAACGCCGCGTTCATACAAAGGGAATGGCAGAAACTGTCTCTCATTTACTCATACCTTCTATAGCTATTTCTTTTGAATCCGGATCTCCCTTTTCATAGACCATTCTTTTTCGTTCAGGAAAGGACGGTTTCCTCTGCGCAAAAAGCCAGTTTTTCATTTAATTGCCAGTTTCCTTGTATCAAAGATGTGTTTTTCAATAGTCGGATGCTGGTGTTTTTTACATTGACGTGACAAGCATTAGAATATATTAGACTTGCGAGACAAAAAATAGTACTACTTATACTGTTGTGTACTAATACTATACAAGTACCACTATAGTAGTTGGTACTTGTAGCTCAACATTGTCATGCGCTCAGGCGCAAATTATATAAAAAAAACCTTATAAGTTGTTTTTTTTTGCCTCATAGTGCCCTACCAACATGCTATAACGACTGTCATCCAAAGACAACAATCGGGACCGACGGCTTAACGTGCCCTCCGAAGCACGGAAGCGCTCAGTAATAATGACACCAGCGGTCACCCATCCAAGTGATGACCGAGGCGGACGTTGCTTTACTTTGCTGATCGTTTCAGAATGGCTAAGCGCTTCAATGAATATGAAATCATACTTCGAATATTCTTGGTCATGGATAATAGTGGAGACATCTATCTCATCTTATCACTAAACAATAGAGCGGTGTTATAATTTTAAAGCTTTTGTCTGTGGATTTATTTAGATTCATGAGTAATCCGCAAATCACACTATATATCGAGTTATATTGGAACTGGCGAATTACGATAATATACCTAATGTATAGCTGATGTAAGAGTACCTCTAGATGCTTTAAATTAGAATAAAATAATAATAGATATTAACAATAATAGTCTAGGGATTTTAGTTTCTGAATTTTCTTTGGAGATTTTTATTAATTATTAATTCACTTGATAATGTAACTACGCGTATGTACTCGTATGAATAATTACTTGATGTTTTATATTTATCAATAACAAAAAAAATATTGAAATGTAACATAATGTATGCCTTGGTTATTTGAAATTAATTTTAGTTTGGCGAAAAATAAGCTCGAACAAAAATATGCGAATAACACACAATAACAGATTGCTTGTACTGATGATTCAATTTTTTACCACGAAAAGAACCAAATAATAACTTAACCATAGAAGAATAATACATATATTGCGACATGATTGTTAAAAGGTTACGTAATATCATTTACTGTTTTTTCTGTACGAAAATCTGAATAGATTGCCAATAATCTGGCCAATAGCTCTGAATGCTTATAAATTGCTCTACTCACTCGATTCAAACTGTGATACATTGTACTCCCACCCTAACAGCCACTACTTCCCGAGTTTAGACCACAATGAGACACTGATGCTTGAAAAATGAGGGCTTGTCACCTGTTGCCGGTGACATGACAAGGCTTCTGGTTACGATCGGATCCAATGCTCGGGCTAAATGAATATTGATGAGTTGGCACGATCTCGAGATGTTGAGCTTGAATTGCTTCGAGACGAATTTAGTGGTAAGGTAATTTATGGATCGGTTAGCATCTTAATCCGTAGCAATATTGATAAATGTTACTTTTATTCCGTGAAGTGCAAAAAGAAAAGGGTCGTAGAATTTTCAGCGTGGCAAAGCTTAACATGATAGTCTCTAAATTGATTTTATTTATGCTATGTAGAGATGTACATCCATACCATATTGCCCATAAACACAGCTACACTTCTGAGAATGGTATAGTAGACTTTTGTCCAATTAGCGAGAAAATAAACAACAACTACTATACAGTTTCGCGCTAATTCCACCACTTGTCTTAATTCTTTTTGAAAACTTTTAAACTGAAATGCACTGTTGTACCTGAAGATACTTAGGTACCTGTTTTGAGCGACGGTATGTCATTTTTCGAATGCACAGGCTAGCTATTAACCAAGCAACTAACGGTGTGTTTCCAAGTTACCAATTATAAATTATGACAATTTGAGAGTGAAAAATTTTTTCATGTTTCCTTTTATCAAGTAAGTAAGCATGTAAAAAGAAAAATTGCAATTACGGAGTTAAATTTGGATTAAATTAGGCGTGGACGAGTAATCGCCTATTTTTATTTTTGCAATGTCTGAATTATATGTTCCAAAAGTTGATGTTGGCGTTGAAAAATCGTTTTTGCTGAGAGGTGAAAATTATATTACAGTAGGTGTTACCCGCTGCAACGCTCGTGTTGGCAATGGTCGCCCGAAATTGTGTTAGATTGTTTCATACGTTCGAGCACACGACGCTAATTCCGTTTCCCGGGAACGTATAGATGCCACGCATTTCTACTTGCTGCAAGTTCTAGTTGCAAGTAACCTGACATATATCTCATTATTTTAACTAACATTTCCGTCACTTTTAACCTAGTACTTACTCTTGTTACGACTTTTTTGCAAAATACTTTAATCATTATCTTGTTATTGATAATTTTCTGAAAAATTATCCTTGAAACTTGTTCTATTATTGAACCTTGTAAAAGAACTATGTGTGTGTATTAATTCTTTGATAGATGGTATTAGGTTCTTTCAAACGCTCACATGAACATGAGAGGTTTCACAAATTCTAGAATATTTATGAATAAAACAATAATCGACCCTTGTCTAGGTTTTGGACAGTAGAAGGGTTGCAAACAACAACGATCAACGACAAAGACGACACAGCCTACAACCGGGCTACGCTCAAACAGTCATGAAGTTGCTAGCGCCATCTAGACTCCTAGTCTGTCAATTGTATACAGTTAAAAATTTACTAGCGTACAAGCATACAAATTGCAATATTTCCAATATTTGTTCCTATTTATTATTTTACTGTAGAAGTGAAGATTTTAATTGCATACGCAAAGAGCAAAGACTGCACAACTTCAGTATTTTAATAACTGCACTGCTAATACATTTATACACTGTATTCCACCAGGTGACTACAAAATGAGTATTTACGCAACCGGATTATGTTAATATCATGCCGCGCGTAATTTCATTTGTATCCTGAACAAATGAGCTCAGGTCCATGGAAATTTAATTGGGTCTTGCCTTTTGTTATTATAGTAATTTAATATTAAAAATAAAATGGCTTCGTACCTTCTATACTAACATAAATGTGTATAAATATACTGGATACCGAAGTAAAATTAATGTACAATTGAATTACTTGAATGTATGATAAATCTAGAAATATATTTTATTTCTTTAAAATATTGAACAATTTTATTATATAATTTCATAAAGTGGCAAAGAATAATACTATATCCTATAAGGTATTCGTGCTGCCCACTGAGGGCAGTACGAGTATTTTCGTTTCAATGTTGTTTCAAATTGAGTATTTTCATCAGGATTTGAAAATTGGATGACAATCCTATACGAAATCTGGTATATATACGGGGCATTTCCCTACGACTGCAGTAAAAATGCAGCTGTTGAGTTTATGCTATAATCATTAGTTATTAATAAGTATCAACGCTGCAAACACAAAAGATTTTTCTCAAATGTACTTTTAGACCAAAACTAGAAGAACCATACCATCATTTGAAATTGTCATTTTGTACCAGACTTTTTAGAAGGTTTTTAGAAAAAGAAGATGTTTATTTAAAACTCTTCTGAAATTATCATAACATACCGTAATTCTACCTAAAGAACATTTCTACACGTATACATATTTACCCTTTTATTTTAAAAAAGCTTTTGCCTGTTAAAAAGACGTCTATTACCAACCGACCACGCTGTCCACCTAGTTACAAATATGTACTTAAAATATTACTGTTTGACTAATATTTGATAGTAAAACAACTTATGTTACACATTTTAATTGGTAGGTACTCTGCCTTTTGTTTTAGTTATAAAACTGTGTTATAAAAGGCAGCGTCTTTCCAATGTTTGCATAATATTGTTTACAGTTTTTAATAAGATAGACAATTGAAAAAAGGGTGATATTTTCTCAAACATATTTGATTTAAACTTCTGCTCTTTTGAATTATCTGTTGTGTGCGTGTGTGAGTGTGTGTGTGTATGTACGTGTGTATGTGTGTTTTATGAAGATGTGTCTGTGAGGTGTGTGTAGACAGGAGAAACCTTATAGTATTGAAGAAAGTAAATGTACCGATTATATCTTGTAAATTCCTCTTTTAGCGCAGTTGTTGTCTTTATCCTATATATATTCAATTCAATTCATTTATTTGCTTGAGTACGGGTACAAAAGATATAAAATATGTAGGAAGTACAATAGTTTCACCATAAACAACCTCGTACGAGGTGTGCAAATGTCAATTAAATATATTATACAATGAAATTGAGACTTAATAATAATAACGATGTCAAATATTTTTTTCAATTGTCATAATCTATTTAATATCTAATTACAAGTCAATTATTTAGCGTGGTAAATGTAGTAGCGATTAGAAGTCTATGTCCTCTCCTGGGTCTCAAACTAGTTCCATACCAAATTTCATTAAAATCAGTCTAGTAGTTTTTAAGTTTATTAGTTGCATACAAAAATACAAATCTTTCCTCGTTATAATATTGGTATACATATAGATTGTCGCAAAACATATTGACGGAGCTGAATTCTACTAAACATGGTAAATAGACAGATTTAAGGGAATTAGTGGTAAACAGTTTCTCCTCGAGAATAACTGGTGATTACAATGGCTTCAATCACATTCCAATGTAAAGTTTTTATAAGTAGCCTGGTACCAATTTGCAAAGCTTCGACGGGTTTAAGTTGCAAAGCAACATTACCGGTACCAACCCAAAAATTTGAATATTCATCCAAAGATAATAATCTTGGATCTAAGGACGGGAAAGTATTGCGGAACTCCACGGTACAATTAATTAGCGTCATTTTTGTTAAGCTGACTCCATAAGTCACCAAATCAAGTGTTACAACAAAACATGAGAGTATAAACTTGAAAAAATTCACTGGCAATGACTATATCATCAAGAAACGAAAAAAAAATCAGCTATCGGAGTGTAACTCAAAAACGGCTTGACCAATTTTGATGAAATTTAAATGGGACCACACGACAAGCATCAGATTTAAAATAAAAAAGAAACATGAAAATCGGTTCACCTAGTAAAAGTTCTGAGGTAACAAACATAAAAAGAGTACAAACGAATTGAGAACTTCCTCCTTTTTGGCAGTTGTTTAAAAAGTGAACAAGTGCTAATTCACCTTAAGCTATGGTCGGTTTGGAACGTTACTTCATTATAAAAAACCTCAAAACAATATAAAGCCTTTATAACGTCGGCGTTATAGGTTAAAATCTTTTTAAAGTGTCAACATCATATTTAATGTAAAAAAAATAATGAATTTTTATCGGAAAATTAATCAAAAAAAAATATCTATCACAATATTTTATTCTACTTCTATATAGATCCAGATAAATCTTGACCTCTATATTTTTATTTGCCGATCTAATGTATGTCCCTAAACATACATTTGCTGTAAAAATACTTTATTTTCTCGATAACATTAGAGTTTGTTTCAGCAGCATTTCCAGCTAATAACGTAGAAACAATTTATCTCCGTCGGTCCCTAATGCATCTCACAAGTCACAGTTTACACGTTGAAATATCTCGGGGAATTATTTTACCGAGAATGCACATTAAATTTTATAAAAGCAACGTGTAAAACGTGTTGAAAAGTTTATCTCATTTTTATAACTTATTTTACTAAACTTGTTTATCAAAACAAGCATTTGTAAGTGACAGCTTAATTCAAAGAATAATCAAAAGTAAATTATTGTAATAAAAATGGAATTGCCAAAAGTCTGAATAATTTTTTACTTATTGTTTACTTTGTGATTCAAAGGAAGAAGAGAAAATATATTTTTATTATATGTATAGGTCCTAAGAATCCTGCTTGAATAAACTGTATTTAACAAAACATTTTCTATAATTTCAATTTGCACGAAGATTCTAATTTTTTAAAGTGAGATCAAATTTGTATTAGTATTCATCAAAATAAATGTTTTAGAAACATCGATTTAAAGAACGATTACTAGGTACTTGATTTTGAGTAGGAGTGTAAAAGATAGTCGTCTGCTGCCATGATTCCATATATGTGTCTTTTCAGAGTTGTATTCTAGGAAACGGTATCCGGATACTGTCTCAGCTGTCAAAAATAAAAGGGGGTCCTCTTTAATTAAACGTGTTTCTCACGTATATGGAATGTAAAAGATTGAGTAAAAGAAGAAGAATGAAAAATGGTATCTGGCAAATGTCCACCACGAGCACGCTGACAGATATAGATTCTTTCATCAAAGTTTTTAATTTTCACTTTTTGGCAAAATGGTGGGTCTATTTCGTTAATCACATGACGGATTTTGAGTTTTAAGGCTGCCATCTATTCGATTGGCTACGTATAGACTTTGTCCTTAACATAGCCCCACAAAAAATAATCCAGTGGTCTCAAATCACACGATCTGGCTGGCCACTTAACCGCTGAATTTCGTGTAATTATGAGATCGGGAAATTTCTTTTGCAATAAATTGATCGTTTCATTGGCTTTGTGACATGTGGCACCGTCCTGTTCAAATAGTCAGTGATATCTACGACATCAGTAATAGGCCAAAATAGCGGTCTCAGAGGGACGATTATGTTGTCCAAAAATATCACGAATTTTACGAAATGTAACTTTAACATCACTACCATTTTCATAGTGGATTTTAATTATTTATATCAATTTCGAGCATAATTGAATTCATTGTAACAAATGCTAAAGCATCTACTACGAATACGTCAAATAACTAAATGTCAAGAAAGTGGTCATACTGTTTGTGTTGCCACAATTGAAAAAGTTCTTGTTGAAAAACCCTGCACAATCGCCAATCTTCATGTATTAATAATCGAATATCAAACGTATAACGAATTATAATAAAAACTGACCAAGAGAATTAATCGTCCAACCCTCTCTAAGTATCTAGGAGGGAATGAAAAAAAAAACATTTTTCGGTATATTCTATACGGAACCTTCGCACTTGGCCGCCTTTATTTGCATTTTAATTCGCAAACTACATGGCAAGCATGTGAACACAAGCGCGACAGATCCAACTTAATTACGGCTTAATTTTACATCAGAGTTAATAAAAGCGTAGTTCAGTAAAAGTAAAGTTATTTTTGCTTTTGTCTGCGCCAGACACAGTCTGTACCTGTTGCGCTGAGCTCGGCTACATCCAGTGACAACGCAACAATGGATAGAATCTCTCTTTGTTACGAACTTTGCTCTGCCCACGGGCTTAAAGCTAATCTGCAAGCGGTTGACACTTTGCAAGTTGCTTACTTTCATAAAATCTATATAAATATTTAGATCAACGTGATTTTATCTAGATTATGCCAATCAAATGCGCCTAAATACAAATTGCGTAGTTTTCAGTAAACATGTGGCTAATGAATTACCTACTAATCAATTGGATGGTGATGTAATTTGATTGATGTCATAACATTTTAGGATATCTATGAATGTTTCTGTTTCTAAATATATTATGTGCAGTGGTCATAATCAATAGGGTCAAATCCTAATAGTATTGACCCTCAATAGGTATTGGGCTTTTGGTGAATATTGAAAAAGGTAAAAAACATAAAAATGTCGTTTGTCAGGTGCAACTGGTAGCAGTATCTTGTATACGGTACGAAGGTTACTCTGATATACCTAAAAATCTAAAATCGTGGCCCCGTACAAATGCTACTCATACTCTACAAAACTAAAATTATGTCTTCTGAATTGTCTCAAAATCTCAAACTAATCTTCATGGTAAATAAATAATATAACTGTGTTTTCCAAAACTTATCAGAGCGCTTGGTCGATGCGACGCGAGATCAAAATGCTGGCATGACATTGCAATTCAACAGGGCAATGCAGCCAGCATGCTGGACACCACAGAAAAGAGAAAGCAATTATTATATATCTCTATGCTGGGCACTCTGCCAACTGGTGGTGGGCTGGACATGCGTGTCTACAATGTCTTGTACGTTGTCTAAATGCTTTTATTGTAAGTAGCTGTAGTGTTGTGTATAGTTCGTAGTATTTTGTTAATAAAGGCATACCTATCGCAAAACTGTACAATATTTTTTAAACTTCTAAGAATTTATCTTTTGTTTTACTGAAAGGTATTGTTATTGCATTATGTATCACTCACAGCACACATGAACACACGGAAGAAAAGGCAATTCGTATTTCCTGTGTATTATAGGACCTTTTTGGTAATCTATAATTTTCTCTTCAATAAAATATGCAGGTAACTTGACTATGGCAAGGTAAATGGAATAATTTGTAATTATTGTATAAATGTAGATGCACCAGCTATACTTGGTCATCTTATTTCTTATTTCAAATTATCTATACGTTGGAAGCACTAAAGAACATTCACGTAATAAGTCCAGTAGCGACCGAATCACGGAGTTGCTGCATGTTTGTGCAAATATACGATTGCGATTCGCAATTCCATTAGCTTTGCTTCCGTTCTGTTTATTTGAATATTTAGTGCTGCCAACGTCATAGCTTAGTTTCCAATGGGGACAAGGTATAAATGCACAAATTATAGCCGTACTATGAAATTACTTACGTTACAATCATCATGACAGAAATCCGGAGCATAATAAAGAGCAACAATTGTTGTTTAATCATATTTTGTACAGTGACATTTTTTTCCGTTTTTTTTTTGTACTTAACTTGACCACTATCTCACCTGATGTTAAGTGATGATGCGGTCGATGATGGAGCGCGCTTACCCAGGAGGTATCTATTCACTCGCGTTTTGAAGACCCCCATATTATACTCAACCGGAAACACAGACCGTGGGAGTCATAAGAGGCGCCTAAGGGAAAAATACCGGAAGGTGGGTAGTAGCGCCTTCTGAGGAACTGTTATTTTATACTGCTATCCCCAAGACGCCTGCTAGTCAAACTCCCCTTGATAGGGGTGGATGTGTTCAGTAGTGGAAAATCCGGCTGATACAGTACCATAAATGCATCGCAAAGTTGATATCGACCTCAATCCATGCGCAATACTAATAACAATTTAATTTCATCCATAAATGGACGATATCGGCTTGTGTGATACGTAACAGTTTGACGTTTAATATACAGAAAATCTGTCAAAAACTGATTCTTAAGATCAACTTGCAATGCAAAGATATATGTACATATTAATAAGAGTCTCAATCACGACTACATTGTCATACAATCACATAAATCTAACAGTATGAATAACTTACAAGTTTCCATCAAGTTATAATACTGTATTCAAGTTATAATATAAATTGAGGAAGCTTTCTTGGACAAAATCATAAAATCATAATATTTAGGCCCGTACCCATCGGGTATGGGCCCCAAAAATAAACCTAACCTGAGTGCTAGTAATGAGATTCCACTGTCTGTTTGTCTGTCACGGGACTATAGCTCGAAATGAGTAACATACCTGAAATTTTGATATTTTGTTTAGAACCAACAGATTAATTTTGGACCTGGAGTTGACCAACAAGATCACTATTAGATTAAAAAAATCAACCAAATTACTTTTAAGGGGACTATACAACAGTTTTTTTTTATCTGTGATCCAAACCATTTTTTAGCTAACGGGTTGTTGCGGAATGCGGAGTACTAAAAAAGTCCAGCTCGTGCTTGACAAGATTACTTTGTATTCTTCCAACCCATAAAACCTCAGTGTGATAAAATTTAACAGACTTCTTTGTAAAGTTGCCAAACTATTATATAATCCTAAAGAATCCAATTTCTATCACATATCACAATTCGATACAATATATTGCTTCATTTATGTATCGATTCAACAAGGCAAACTATTTTACCATCCATGTATTTTCAGTGGACTATTATATATATATACATATCATTAACATATTTATGAAAAATACATCTAGTGCCGACGCCCAGCTCGATTATAATTGAATTTAAACACTTTTTCTAGCCACGTATATGTATGTAACAGAAATGAAGTAGGTACTTTCTTTTTCATTACAAAATAAGTGATGGTATAGAATAAGGTGTGTTTTTGCAGAAAAGTTTTTGCACAAATCATTCCAAGTTTCGTTGTAAATTCATTTATGCACCAAAGTTTTCATGGAAAGCGCAGTCATGCAAATTACGTTCACCCGCGTTAAAAAAACCTTGTACAGTAAGTAAACATACTGTTCTATTCTAGGTTTACTGTAAATAAAAGGGAAAAGCTCTGCTTTTACTGTGGCTTAAAGTTTTGACTCAAATTATCTATCTACTCGCTCTTCTTTAACCGACTTTAAAAAGGAGGAGGTTCTCAATTCGACTGTTTTTTTATGTTTTTGTTCTGTTGCCTCAGAACTTTTGACTGGGTGAACCGATTTTGATACTAACCCTTTTTTTATTTGGAAGCTTGTCGTTTGGTTGCATTTAATGACATCAAAATCGGTCAAGCCGTTTTTGAGTTATACTCCAATAACAGAAAAATATTTTCCTATCTTGAGTCGTTGACAGTGAATGACAATCGATCCCGTTGGTAGCAAGGGTCACTTAAAAGAGTGTTTTTTTTTTTACCTTAGTCGGTTCCATTTTTTGGTTAATTTTTTTTAGGATTCGGTACTGGAAAACGGGGTACTATAAAAAGCCCCATGGGGATGTCAGGCTAGAATTTGCCCCCTTTAGCTACCTGTGGTTATCGTAAGAGGCTACTTCGGGTAAAATACAAGAAGGTGGGTAGTAGCGCCATTTAAAACTGCTTTCTTAATTTGCAATCTTCTAGACGCCCGCCAAGAGGATGGGGGAGACTGTGCTCAACAATGGACAATCCAGCTGATATGACCCTATTTCAAGCTCAGGTTTCCCGTCCATCCGTCCGACCCAGCGCTGTACCTTTGGAACGGTATCCGGTATTCGGTTTAAATTTTCATAGAATATGTGTTAGTATGCTCCCTCATTCGAACTCTTTAACCACAAAATGAAAAACTGGCTAGTTGAGAAATCGTTCTATGACTATAATGAGCTCTTTATTTGACTGTACATAAATAATAATAATAATATAGCCTTTTATTCAGATCCCTTAGTACAATGAATTTCTAAACTTATGTAAAGGACTAGCATTAAATTTTTAAACTTAATAGATATGAATAAGTTTAAACTAATATTTGATCCTGCGTTATCTTTCCTAGATCTGTTTGCCAGTTGGCAAAGGCCTCCTCCAACCTTTTCCATTCCTTCCTCTCTTGAGCCACTCTGTTCCATGTGACTCCTGCCACTTGTCTTACGTCATCGTCCCACCTTTTCTGTGGTCGACCTCTTTTCCTTTTGCCTTCCCTTGGGTACCACCATGTCACCCTTATGCTCCATTTGACGTGTCCAGGTGACCAGCCCATCGCCATTTGAGTCTTTTGATTTTGCTTATAATATCGGTAGTTTTTGTTTTGGTTTTGGTTCTAATAACGATTTTTTTACTCTGTCGGACTTTTTAATGTTTAGCATACTCCTTTCCATTGCATACTGGCAAGTTTCTACACTCGAGAGCAATGAATCCGGGTCACTTAAAGAATGTTAAAAATCTTGGAAACTAAAAATGATGCTTGTGCATGCATGCTTGCTTGAATCTTTCCCCTGGTCTTCGATACACTCTGTGTCGTCCATCGTGCTTGTAGAGCATAAATTTTGATTCGTCGGAGAACATAACTTTTGACCAATCTTCAATACTCCAATTTACGTGGCTCTGGGCATATCTTAGTCTCGAAATACGATGCCCACGCTCCAGTTTAGGGCCGTTTGCAGGTCTAAGGGGTTTTAAGTTAGATTCAGCAAGCCGACGTCTTACTGTCCATGCACTTGGGTTACTTCCTCCGAGGCGTCGAAACTGATTGGTGAGTTCAGTTCCTGTGAGAAAGCGATTTCGAAGCATGGTGTTCACCAAGTATCGGTCTTCTCGTGCTGTGGTACACCTGGTTCTGCCCGTTCCTGGTCTGCGTAGGTTAGAACCAGTTTCTTCGTAACGTCGGAGAACTCTTTGTACTGTTGACAGCGACACACCGACAGTCCTGGCTGTATCGCGCTGACTCCGGCCGGTTTCCAGCATTGTAAGTATTCTGGTGCATTCTTCAGGCGTAAGCGACATAATTTCAGCTTGAATAATGAATATAGAGCACTATCAACATGGTTTATGTACCCACATAAATGACAGATTACAAACAAAAGCAAAACCAAATGCTGTAATTTCGTAGTTCCATCTTCGAAAGTGGCCCTTTTTCAAATTTGATTTTTTTATGATATAACTTTACAATAACTAAGAAGTTTTAATACCTTCATTTAAGGAGTATTACATTGTCTATTAAATACAATTTATTGCATTAACCTAGCATTTTTAGTTTCCGAGATTTTTAGGATTCTTTAAGTGACCCGGATTCATTGCTCTCGAGTGTAGTTTGTTTGAGGTGATCTCATTTAAGGACCATGACTGACACCCGTACGTAAATTGACTGTACATAAAAATGAAAAATTATTTATATTTATTTTTTGTGACATATTTAATTAATTGATTTTTCACCATCTAAATGTATGATTGAAATGTCTTATATTTTTTAATGACATTTTTAACAATAACCAAAATTGACATAATTTATATAGACAATTTAATTCAAGTATATTAATCATATTATGCCTAATTATTGTATCAATTATTAAACAATTAGATATGTACATACTTAGTTGACTGCTTTATCTATCAAGTATAATATACTGTTTTGACATGTAACTATATCGTTATAAAATAAATGAATATGAATATGGGAAGGTTATAAACTAACAGGGCACCCCATGGTTATATTAAATTAATGACAAAACTACGATATGGTGATTAATCTCTTTCTGAAACTACCAGGACATAGTAATATATGCGTAATTAAATAGTACTTTTTATGCAGATCTTAGTGCATGAACTTAGTGAATATCTATAATTTGACATTCGGCTTGCAAAATATGTAGTATACATGACTTATTTAATCCAAGCCAGTATAAAGTGTGTGTTTCTTACAAAAATGCATGCATATACTTATATCTTATTTTAAAACAATAAATTTAAACAATCGTAACACATAAATTGTGATAGTAAAATAAATAAACGGTACATAATTACTTTAAATTTAAATAATTCAATGCCATAGTAAAAATATAATTAGTTAAATTTAAAGTTCATTTCAGTTTTATCAGAAGGAAGGTGAGAAACTCCCAATTCTTTAGTTGATTCAGTCAAAAATTTTTTAACAAAATATGAAACCGACTGCAACACCCATAAGTGTGAAATAACACACAAAAGCTAGTATATATAAAAGGCACAATTATACACTTACTACATTTCCAGGTAGGTATGATGATACCTCTTCCGTGGTTATCCACAATGTCAATTAACCTGCCTCTAAGCAATACTAGTAGAAATACAACTGAAAAACTCAAAGTCTTCACCTTATTTTACAAAAAATACTGAATTCTAATTTGCTTTGTGTTATCATAATTTAAACAGCTCACGTGTTGTTTTCTTACTTATCTTTCCGTGACTTGCCTGCTTGCGTTGAGGTAAAACAACTACATATAAGACTTTGTTTTGACATACAACACGCTAACACGACGTGGGTTGGTTTTCCTGTTAAAATTACGTTGGCAGCAATTTAAACCATCAAGCATCATTATAATGCAGGTAAATTTAATGTCAACCTTTGTCAAGTAAGTCAATATTTTCAATAAGGTTTTTTTCGTATTCGCAAATCCAATCATTACCTATTCAATAAAATTATTATCACTCAATTATGAGTCTGTTTGACTGTGGCATAAAATCAATTATAGTATGTTGAGTTGCCTGGACGAAGTTTCGATTGAATTGCATCAACTGTGGTGTGGTGTACAAAATCATAGTGAAAAATGCTGAATTTTTTATTTAATTGTATTTAAAAGATAGGCTTTAGCTAAGGCTACTGTCAAATACCTACTATTTAAAGTAATGAAGCAATTGTAGCGGAGTTTGCTTAGTCGTTCTAAATTAGGTTCAGCAATATTCTTTGCGGTCACTACTTGGATGGGGGACTGATAGTGGAATTTACTACTAAGCACTTACCAGCTTTAGAGGGCCTCTCCTTTTTTAAGCCATAGCATTGGTTGCGGTAGTTGACTATGTAGAACGCTTTCGAGTGAAATCCTTTTCCATGAATTTAACAGTATGTTCTGGTATTTTTCGTTGAGATCTAGTTGGCATGCCTAGGTTTACCATTTTCGACCACATCATCAGATACAAACACAATGAATGAAATAGGAAAACGTTTTTATTCGCTATAAAAATCATCTTCCACAAAAAGATCCGATTATGTCTTTGAACATAATATAATCAGAAATTCAAAGAAGATACCATGCACTTTTAGTGGCTTTGTAAGGTTCACGTTGATTTCGTTGTAGTAACGTCAAATTAGAGTATTTAACTCGAGCTACTGAGTTGCAAACTATTCAACACATTTGGTAAATCTGTAGTAAACAGAGCGAACACCTAGTTTATTTCAATGCTAGTACTTTAGGCGAGTCATTAGGGGGCCCAAAATTAACCAAAGCGTTATATTACTGCCCTTCGCACAGAGCATAATCGATAGGTATCCCTTGAGTGTTCGCAAATACAACGTTTATTTGTATTTCGTAAACGAGCTCAGTAATGAGGAAATCTGTTCTGCATAATTGGTGCATAATGAGTACACATTGTTCAGATTGAATAATAGCTTGTTCAGACTAATAAACTTGAAACATTAATTGAAAATAATTTACAAAATATTAGTTCCGTACACAGTGCAAAGTGGGTATTAATTATATTTTTTTTTGCCTCTAATTGTAAACCTACGATGATCTAATATTAGGCAGTATAATGATTTGCAACAAGTTTGCTTTATTAGATTGATTTTTTGAGAATAAGCCAAACCTAGAGGTTAAGCTTATTCTCAAAAAATCAATCTCTTTCTTGGTTCTTATGTCTTCACTACTCATCAGCCAAAGCACCTACTTTAACTGAGAAATAGTTTTAATTTCGTGTAATAATCTCAAATACCTTACTTTTGTACATAAAAATCATATAATCATAAACCTGCCAAACAGAACCTTCGTTTTCCTTTATATTTGGCAACGTGATTGTTTTTGGCAAATTACCTGTAGGAAATTACTGAGAATTTAATGTGTCAATAAAAGGAACCAAAATTCTGGCTTACAAAGCAAAATCTCAAGTTAAATTACTTTGCAGAATGTTCAAAGCTTTGCAGTCAACTGACATTCAAGTTAATGGGTGTAGGATTTTGGTATAAAAAATGTATGGCCCATCTTGTTCCCCGAGAGATTTCTGTCAGAGCGCGCGTCTGAATGCAAAAGAAGGGCCTTAATTTAACGATCCCAATTCGTGTTTTATCCTCAATATTTTCCCCGAATCTGTTTAAATGCTTAATTAAACAAAACATTGTAACATCATGCATTATAAATCAGTTTTGTTTCGTTGGCTCTTAAATTGAATGAGATGGTTCTAAACGTTGGAGTTCGAACATTGAAGATTGGTTGATTATAATTGATTTACATACGAGTGCTGGTTTTATTTATTGCTGATAGGCTAGCCTTTGACCACTATCTCACCTGATGGTAAAAGATGACGTGGTTGAAGACATTGTTAAGGCTAAACGAGAATTACTGGTTCTTAAGGACAACTACCGGAAGACTAGGTGCTTGGCGACAGATTTTCTTCTTGATGGTGGTCTAGCTATGCGGGCATTCGCAAAATGTCCTACCACCATGGAATAAGGACTGCTATTCAGAGACAACAACCCGTACCGACGGCTTAACATGCCCTCCGATGCACGGAAGCGCTCAGTGTTAATGCCACTAACGGGTCACTCATCATGATGTCATGACCGCAGCGGACGTTGCTTAACTTAGCTGATCAGTTAAGAAAGGCTAAGCAACGAGCGCTTCAAATTGATGGAAATTGATTTCCTTCTAATTCATAAACCTAAAATATCTGAAAAATTATACAATTATAAGAAATATGGACATACTGGACTTAGATTCTGTTTTATGCTGCGGCAATACAACTCCACTGGATTTTGGGAGAGATCTTATCATTTATAACTACTAAAGTAAAGTACTTAAACACTATTTAGATTGTTTAAGTACTTAAACACTATTTAGATTGTTTAAGTACTTTAAATTGAAGAAATTAATATTATTATTATAACTCTGGGGAGCTCATTGGTTTTATTGCCATAGATGTTGAATTTCAAGTTTTCATTACATTAAGTGTGACTCGGGCATCGTTCTGTTAGGGTACTTGCTACATTGCAACACACAAAGAAAAAAATGTTAGTTCTTTTTGATCTCATATCTTCAAAATAAGATTATTAATTGATGTTTTCAGTATTCGTTAATAAAATAAAGGATATGGTACACGATACAGCTCAATTTCAGATTCTTTATTAGTTTAGTTGTTGAGATAGTATTTATAACAAAAATGCTAATGAATAAATTCAGGCGTTACTTTGCGGAAATCCATATTTAAAGATAAAAATATTTTAAGACAATATAAAAAAATATTATTAAATGTTTTCTTAAAATATTTTTAATATATTTTAAAAATATTTAAAGAAAACATAAAAATAAATAATTGAATGTTTTCTGTAAATATTTGTTATTATTAACAAAAATGCTCTAAAATTGACAGCTTACATTACAACATTGTGAAAATTTCAGGTTCGTAACTCATTTCATTTACAAGCTAGAGACCCATATCATACGGACAAACGGTCAGACAGACATAGACAGACAGAACCCTACAAAATAATTAGAAAATTTTCAAAGTTTTAATGTGATAGGCATATATTATAATCAGAGATTTGATAAAAGATAACAACGATTTTGACATAACTACTGAAATGTCGCATGTACAGTATAATTAAGACATGATCTGTTTCGCGGCTTTCAGACTTGCGACTTCACGGAGTAGATGCGCTCCTAAACGCGTCAGTCCTTAGATTATTTATTCTTCTAGATATAAATGACTTGGTCATGTTAGTTTCCTGTCACAGAACCAAATCTTTTAACCCCAAACCCTCTGGTGCTGTCATTAAATGGTCGGAAGAGCAGCTTCCTCCGCTGTTACAAAGAGCTGGCACCAGTGTATGCCGTAGCTGATGCCGAAGCCTTAGAATAGGATGTCGATGCTGTCAGCCAATGAAAATTTACCAGCAGTTTGTAACACAAGGTTGTATAAGCTTTCCCGCAACGTTCAGCAGATTACAAGTTGTATTCACTAAAAGTCATAATATAGTTATTTACATTTCTAGGAATCTTCAAGTGAGTTGCGAAATTTTTATCATGTCAATAGAATTTATAAGAATAATACAAGTATAAATTAATTAAAATAGTAAAAAGCCCCACTGCAAATTACTAATTTTCGTTAAAAGTTTTATCGTTCCTTTCAAATTAAAACTGAGAGTGTCATATACTTATGGAATTGTTTTTCAAAAGCCCTTAATTTAGATACCTCACTCGTCAGGTATGGAAAAAAATGAATCTCACAATATGCCGTCTTAGCCAGTTTTTTTAATGTACCAAGTGTCGCTTGCACTATCAAAACAAAGCTAATGATATCCCGTACATTTAAATCGGTTAAGCCTTTTAGAAAGTATGGTGGAATAATGAAACTCATAAACATACGAGTATTACGAGTATGCTTTGTTGGTCATTTTATTAGATTTGATGAAATCTCTGATTATATCGTTTCGCTGCGTGACATGTGAAAAATATGTTCAAATTGTGTTAGTTGAATGTACAAAATGATCGGGATTGTACACATTTTTAAACTGCTTGAAAATGTATAAGTGCCTACGTAGTAACATGTTACTTAATTACAAAAACACGTATATCATACAAGATTTTACGAATTGATTATAGCCACTAACGGAATTTTAAGTGTGTATTACAATGTTTCCCTCATTAGCCAGAAATTCTTTGAAATTGAAGAATTAAAAAGGAAATACTCAATCATTTTATATGTTGTAGGCTGTAGGTGTTCTATTTCATGTACCTAATACTCGAAAGTAAATATTTGACGTTGTTTTTCGTTGTGGTTGGTTTCAAATCTAAACAGCCACTTTGAGATAGTTTTATAATTAACGAATTGCAAAAAAGGAAATCAGTAAACGCGACACTGAAGGTCTTGAAACTTTTAAGCCAGGCACTTCAATATTAATAGGGGTCAGAAAGCTGCTCAGGGCGTGCCTTAGTGTCCGTCAGCCGAGAGCTTTTACCCGACGTTCTTAGATTTTCGTATAATTAATTAAATTTTTGGTACCGACCCAAAAATATTTACATGAAGACGGTAAGCCGTTTTAATTAGTTTTAATTATAAAAACACAAGAAACGTGCCTAAGGAAGACAGCTTTATTAAGCCATTTTGACTGTATATTTTATATATTATCATACTTATAACATTATAATGTGTAGGGCAAAATACAAATATTTTACTGGGTTTTTAATTAAGTTATTTAGGCAAGTTAGTTTCATATTAAATTACCCCCGTGTAGTGCCGGGTTAGAATCGAACCCTATATATCTTCTTGAAGGAGATATGTATGTATATGTGTATTTTTTATTCATTAGTTATATACTTGCAATGCTACACCCCTTTATAATCCGTTTTAGAGATCTTCTCCATCCAAAGGTTGTCTGGAAGAGATTGCTTTTAGTGATAAGGCCGCCCATTGTAACACTATTATTGTAAATTGTAAATCTTCTTTTTTTCATGTTTTATGTGGCGTTCTAAAGTATTATATATCGTGCGCTCGGCGAGTCCAGACCTCCTGAAGATGCTTCATTTAGAAGCGAAACTAGTCGAATATACTTCCGGCTAGACTGCGTGGCGTTTGTGACGTCATGTGGGCATAACAGGAAAATAAGGCGGAATTGTCAGTAGATATATATTTTTATATTTTTTTTGTGTTTAATTTAAAGTGTTATTTAATGTTTTCTTAATACTTTAAAAATATATTTGTGATTATTTAATATGAATTTCCGCAAAGTAACGCCTGAATCTGTTCAGTATTATCTATCTATCTAGAAGTCGTTAGAGGCAACGCACGTGGAAAAATATAACAGACGGTTGGCAGCAGAGCCAACTGAAGAACTGTCATCTTACCTATCTGACGTCAAGCATAAGGATATTGCCAAAAATTAGGAACGCATTCGTTGAATGGTGACCGTGATGGCTATTTATGAGTTTGGATTTAGTTACTTGTAAATAATTTTAATACTTTTGTAACAATTTTCTGACACATACAATGTAATAGGTAATTGTGATATTATTGTGCTGAATTTAAAACATACGTTCACGTTTTTCGAAGCGCTCGTAGCCAAGTTTGCTAAGCCATTCTGAATCGATCAGCAAAGTTAAGCAACGTCCGCCGCGGTCATGACTTGGATGGGTGACCGCTGTTGACATTACTACTGAGCGCATTGTTATTATTATTATCACCAACAAGGGAATATAACAGTTGACCGTAATAAATAGAATGCCGAGGGTTGACAAGTGGCGTTATATTTAGATGTTCCTAATAAATGTATAACGTAATGTTGTTACGTAGAGAACAGTTAATTGCTTTCCTCTGACATCGGGTACCGAGTTATCTCGACGTGACTGGAATACTATTGGGTTTTGTGTTTACGTAGAGGCAGAAGTTTTGGTGGCCATTAGAAATGTTGTGGTTACATAAAATTAAAATTCTGAAGGTTTTTCTACACAAAGTATCTATGATTTATGCGGCAATTGAACGTTTCATTGGTTCTCGATTATTCATGAGAACGAAGTATTTCACTGATATTGTGAATCTTTTTCTATTTATTTAGATTCTTTGTTGCACACTCACAATAAAGACAGAAAATAATTATAACTATAAAATGTGTACAAAGGCGAGCTTAACCCTAAAAGCGTTCTCTTCCAGCAAACCTTAGCGTAGAGAGAAATGTTAATTGTAGGTTTCCACTGTGTACATATATTTAATTATAAATAGGCATATATATTTTTCATTTAACTATTATGAATTGTTATTTTAATATAATCAAATTTAACATATATAATATATATAGTAATTTACTAAAATATCAACTATACTAACAATAATATATTTATTGCTAGTATAGTTGCTATGTTAGTAAAAAAAAAATTATATTCGGAACAATTAATTCCATGGTCAATTGACAACACTACATGCAGCTTCAGTCAAAGACAGTCCTATATACGCTGTCATCCCTAGTTTTATTCAAAGCAAAATTCGTTAACTTTTAGTATGTATAAAGGATATTGTACATCCACTTTTAATCGAACTGAAAGCTGAATAGTCGCCGTGAGCTGTGCAACCTGAATATACGGTACAAACTTTTAAGTTACTGTAGAGGTAGTTTGCTCAAAGCATCAAGTTTTAATCGAGTAGACTGACATGTTCGAAGAGTCTATGTATAACCACAGATGAAGTTATTGTTGCAAGATTGTATGGTACATCGTCATTAGAACGAGAACAAAGAAGGCATGAATGTGAACTAATGTAATGTTTTGTATTGATTAACTTCGCTTGCGTAATTGCGGTCACATTTTATTTATTTATTTATTAACTTTTTTTATTAATAAACTAGCACTAGAAAGCCAATTACAGGTTCTCACGAATAGATTATGTGTATAACTAATATAAACATCTGCATTAACTTTACATAAACACTCATAGATAAATAGGTTACAATGGTTTACGACGACGCGACGGTTTGAAGAAGTTAGGATAGCTATTTAATTTTTGTAGGATGCGTTTATGTGTAAACTTTAACAGTGTGAGAAACTATGCATATACGTTAATTGATAAAATATTTTTTAACCGGTGGTATGCCTTTATTAACAGTATATTACGAACTATGTACAACACTACAGCTACTACAATAAAAGTATTTAGACTACTTATAAATCATTGCAGAATCACAGGCGGTCTAAATGCTCCAGCGCACTCATGCTGGCAGCATTGCCCCTATAAATTGCAATGCTAATGCGTTGAGCCAAACAAGTGCTAGCATTTTTTTTTACTTATGTCTTTACATATGGATATTAGACAGACACGCTGTTAGTGATGTAAGGGTTTCGTTTTCTCGTCTAATGCACGGAACCACAAAATTGGTACTTACATATAAAATAGGTAAATATTTTATTCGACAATTGTTTAGTTTTTATGACAACGTAATTATTTCTTTTATTACTGATAATTTGTATAACTTGCTCGGTTAATGCGAAATTCATACTCCCAATAATAAAATCCAAACACGTCTGGTTAAACGTCGATGTCCCTTTATTTGGCGCCTGTGCTTTTCCCTTTAGGGAATATAGATGTGACAATATGTTTTTGCATAGAAATATTAAAATCTGTCAATTTTGAGTTGCATTCACGCACCGAGGGTTCCGTACCAACACAGTGCGTCCCATAAAATTGCATTTTTTTGTATATATTTCGAAATTCTTAGTCGAGTCTTGAGTCGTTCTTAGTCTTAGTCGTAGGGAGTCAACTTTGCTTATTTTTATTATTTGTCATACGGTAGTTATTAGGTTTATAATCATACCAATTTTGACGCTTATGTATATTACCGTTTTACCATAGAGTAATAACAAAAAACATTTCAAAAAACACGTTCCTTTTATGAGGGTCCGCTTTTATTTTTAAATTATAGATATTATTATTTGGTATAATTTTATTGGTGGTACAAATATTATGTGAATATTTCTAAGGCCCCTGTTACGATTCCAAAGATGCCTTTAAATTAGGAAGGTCAGCTGAGGCATAGTAATAGTATCCAATTTTCTAATACGGAACCCTAAACATAAATTTAAAAGGAGTAATCACTTTACCCTAATATTGTAACTGCCCCATGATCCTATACAATTTTTTTTTTGTAAATATATTTGAAAAAACCCAAATTAATAATTTTAAAAATTAAGTAAATAAAGAAACATAAATAATAATATAACTAAAACAACCACCTAACTTAAACTGATTCTAAAACTGATCCTATTTTGAAACTAAAAACTGATCCTAAAAATGATCCTATTTTTGCTTTAACTTAAAGATCGTGCTTGACTAAAAATTCTGATCCCAAATTTTCGATTTACTAAATAAGCCTAAAATAACATATTAAATATTTTTCTTTAATCTAAAATTATTGTGATTTGAAATATGGCATGTGAATCGTCTAGTATAGTGGTAGGACCTTAAGAAGTGACCTATTGTAGTAATCCATTTTCTTTTAAGGTAATTAAGAAAGAACTTGTCTAACCTAACAGATAATACTCCTGAATAGTATCTCCTTAACCTAAAATTTTAATCTATCAAATTAAAATGTATATTATTAAAATGAGAATCCTAAAGATATCTATATGAACCTATTATACTAGTTTTTATACTATAGTATTTTTATACTAAATAATTGCAATTCAATCTAATATAATTTAGAATATTATTTGTTCATTTGATGATGTAAAGGAATAGAATTTGAATGTATTATTAGAATAATGTAGATATTCTGAATTAGTGAACATAGAATAACACCTCATAAAATATTGGAATAAGGTATCTAAGACCAATAGCAAATTATTAGGGAAACTGAAATCTAAAACTAGGTAAATCATTGTAAGAGATGTTACATAAGAGATAAATGTATTATATTTCTAAACCATAATTTCAGGAAAAGCAATTATAAGTGAAGTACCAATACGGTATTAAATCGTATAAAATTAATTAAATCGTTAGATTATTAATTCATTAAACGGCTAAATAATTTTTGTTAGGAAGTAAATAATTGTTTCTTAGAACAAAATAGAAATTACGGGAAATTGAAATGAAAATCAAATAATATATTTTACAATTAGATAAAAGCAGATATATGAATCCTAAAGTAATTTGTACAGAACCCAAATCTAATAATACGTGTTTAAATTATTATTGTAGATAGTCTCAAATTAAAAATAGGTACCGGGAAAACCTGACATAAAATATAGTTAAAATAAGTAGTATAGAATATGGCTTATAATACCATGAGTATAATAATAACTACAAATTATGTATATATTGGCTATTGTAAGGAAAACAATATGAAACTAGAATTTACTTGAATTTTTGTACTCATAATAATATATTGTCATGACTCCTAAGACTTCCTGAGATTTCCCCAAAAATTGCAAAATATATTAAAGCTTAACAATAATAACCTAAGATGCATAACTGCTTATCTAGTATAGTTAGTGAAATATATTAGAAGAAGATATTTTCTCTAAAATACCTAACATTGTAACCTAGACCTTAACTCTAGGAAACTGAGATGTTGGATTTAACTATATTATGTTTTGTGAGAGAGACTGACAAAGGAAATATACCAAAAAAGATAATCGAAACTTCGTAATCACCTTATATTTTAAGCGACTTCAATCATTTGAAGATCTAAATAAAAGAAGAGACTAAAATTAATTTAAATTATATATTACAAAATCCGTATTATGTATTTCTAAACGAACTTAAATCTATCGGAAATTATAAAGGAAACTATGAGATATTGAATATTGTATTCTAAAATACAAATTGACCATTTACTTCCTCAACTTATGTTCTCAACGTCATATAGTAAAATGGATATTATATAAGATAAAGTATTGAACAAAATTGTTTGATGAAATTTGATTAAGTAAATTGAATTATTTTAAAATTGGTCTATTTAAAAGAGTAGGAGAATGGACTATACTGATAGTTCATAGATTATTTTGACTCTGACTTCGACACTATTCAATTTTGAAAGTATAACGTTTATTGGTAGTAAACTAGCAAATAGGTATTTTATAACATATTGTTATTGTAAGATTTTATTGTTTGATAAGTTGCAACTTTGATAATTAGATGGATCCATCGTATATTAGTTAGCAGTTTTAAGGAAAAGTTCAAATGCTGAAGTGCCAGGGACTTGCAACCCCTGGAGTACGTTTCAGAAGGCCTTCTTTACGGCGCACGACGCCAATGCTCATCGGTTCACTTAGGTAAAGCCTTCTCCTTAAATCAAATACTGCTTAACTTCCTAATTTGAACACATTATTGGATAATTCATAATATCCATATAATGAGTGTCATTATATCCGAGAAATAATCAATCTTATTTCTCAATTTACTTTTACATATTTCGTACACGACATCATGTCTAATTAGTTAATATCATTGATATGATACGTTTCGGTTTGAAATAGAATGTTATTTAAAGTATTGTGGTACAATCCATATTATTATTTGATTTCAATGAAAAATTTGGTTATATATTTTAGGACTTACTTTGCCTAAGTTTTGTAAGATCACGTGTTTGTGATAACAAAAGTGAATTATATTTATACTCGGACTCATGTACTCAAATATGAATATATAAGGTTAAGAGGAGTTATTTTCCCTCTAATTTTCTCATGTCGAATATAATATCTTTCATCCTTAGAGCAGAAAGACTTATTGAAGGTGTGGTCGTGTGGTCGCATTTGCACCAATATTCAACAATGTATCATCATGGTTGAATAGAATTTATATTTCGTATTGTTGTATACATATATACGAGGACTTACATGCCTCAATGTTGTCGTAAGAGTGTCAGTCCATATTAGTTGAACAAACTTAAAGCATTCTTTATATCAACTTAAATACTTGAGTAGAATCATCATACACGTTTATCATACATGAATACTTAGACAAAATATTTTTTTTCTAGAACAATATTCAGAAGACATCAATACACAATCACATAATCAATATAATTTACTATTTCAGTAGATTAGAACTGATACACCCAAGAATAAGAGTTTATACTAGTTTAGTAGTGTATCAATCCCGTAAATTTTATAATACTCAAATAATTCAATGTAAACTTACGTACATAACTTTTCTCCACATGATTTTTGTGTTCTACACATATCTCCTTATAGTAGGTTTTCCATTTTTTTAATATATTTCTTATATTTTAGATTTAAGTGAAAATTACGTGTAAAATAAGATGAGAAAATCGATGTTTCATGTCATTTTGTATTCTTGACAGATCCTCTCAACATTTTCAAACTATTCTATGCCTCTTTCTTTTTAAACATAAAATGAGGTCACAAAATTTATTTCCAGATTTAAGACATTAAAAAGTTTAGCATACACAAATATTGACTATAAAAATGTCTTACTTAGGATGAATAATTTATTTCTGATCTTTAGATTATCTACCATATTCAATTACATTATTCATATTTAGTGACGGAACTTCCTACTCAAGGTCTGTTCCGTTACAATATTATACATTAATACGAAAGTTACTGTGTGCGTGGCGTGAGGGATTGTGTGCGTGTATATACTTGTTACATTCACCTCTGAAACCAAAGAACAGTTTTTGATATATAACTTAGATTAACACATAACAGATTTGAAGCGCTCGTATCCAAGTTTGCATAGCCATTCTGAATCGATCAGCAAAGTTAAGCAACGTCCGCCGCGGTCATGACTTGGATGGGTGACCGCTGGTTGGGCATTACTACTGAGCGCTTCCGTGCTTCGGAGGGCACGTTAAGCCGTCGGTCCCGCTTGTTGTCTTAGGATAGCAGTCGTTACAGCATGGTGGTAGGGCACTTTGCAAATGCCCGCCTGGCTAGCTACCACCCTCAAGTTGAAAATCTGTCGCCAAGCACCTAACGGTGTGTTCCGGCAGCTGTCCTTGAGAGCCAGTTACTCTAGGTTAGTCTGAACAACATCCTCGACCACATCATCACTTACCATCAGGTGAGATAGTGGTCAAAGGCTATCCTATCAGGCATAAAAAAAGCCTAATTTAGTAGTTCCAAAGGAAGATCCATTGAACCAAGATAAATGCAGTCGAAGCCATGAGTGGAAGCTATAGTCCTTTAGTTAATCGTATTCAAATTGATTGTATGGTATCGTTTCGATCAGTCTCAATTTCCGGTTTTGATTCCGTTCGTCAAATTTCCTATGTATTTGATGCCAATAAAGGTCTTCTCATTGTAAATTGATATTACCTAGTCCATTCTATTCAGAGTAGACGAAAGTTAAAACTTAACATAGACTCTGAGTGCTCTTGAGTTTTATATGAACTAGTGCTTCTATACGAACGTAGGTTGAGGCAAGCCTTCAAGTGAAACTTCATAATGAACCGGGAAGGTTTCATTGTAGTTTCATAGTATACTCGACGAGATATGAGTTGCGTGTAATGGATACCACTGTTTGAAACATATGGAAGTATATACAGTATGGGAGAAAGGTGTTATGCGAGCTCTTTACATTATGAATCAGTTTCTAAGGGATTGATGCCAGTTTCTTAAAAAGGTTATCGTATCACGATACGATAACGATTGGCTTTATGAGTTTTCACCTTTAGTAATTAGTGTTTTTTTTTATGCTTGATAGGTTAGCCTTTGACCACCATCTCACCTGATGGTAAGTGATGATGTGGTCGAAGATGTTGTTCAGGCTAACCTAGAAATACTGGCTCTCAATGACAGCTGCTAGAACACACCGTTAGGTGCTTGGCGACAGATTTTCAACTTGAGGGTGGTAGCTAGCCAGGCGGGCATTCGCAAAGTGCCCTACCACCATGCTGTAACGACTGCCATCCTAAGACAACAACCGGGACCGACGGCTTAACGTGCCCTCCGAAGCACGGAAGCGCTCAGTAGTAATGTCACCAGCGGTCACCCATCCAACTCATGACCGCGGCGGACGTTGCTTAACTTTGCTGATCGATTCAGAACGGTTAAGCAAACTTCACTACGAGCGCTTCAATCGTGTATCGACTCATGTAGATTTGACAATTTAATGTTTGAAATGTTTCAGATATTAGGGGTAGTCTACACATGACCACGATCACTGCAGAGTGTTTGAACATCACGATACAATTTTTTGCGTGGTGGTAGGGCATTTTGCGATTGCTAACCTGGCTAGTTACCACCCTCAAATTCAAATTCAAAATATTTAATCAATTTAGTCATCTACGACGCTATTATAAAGGTCAATTACAAATTTTATTATCGAAATATTCTAAATTGTACTGCCTCAAGGAATCCTTGAGAGCCAGTAATTCTAGATTATTTATTAACCTGAACAAAATCTTTGACCACGGAATTACTTATCATTAGATGAGATAGAGGTCAAAGGCTAACTTATGAGATATAAAAAAATACCGTTTATTAAGATGTTATTTACAACATTACAACGAGAGGAAAAACTAGTCATGTACGGGCTATAATCCGTTAATGTTGTTAATTTATAATGAGTTTCACGGTCAGGCTCTATTATCTTGATGAGTGCCAATTTTGAAATTGAAATAGGTAATCCTAGAAAAATTGCGGATAGTCGTATCCACCAGAGATGTGTGATAGATGAGCGGTGTAAGAGGAAAAAATACTCCAATATATATAATAAATCGCATCATTTCCTAGCTATGCTGATTTTAGCGATCATATTGGTGGATATTTTTCTCTTACAACGCTCGTCTTCACATCTCTGGCGCACTAACGCAGCCTAAAAAATTAATGCATTTTTTTCTTTGTAATAAATGTAGCATACTACTGTTTTACTGTAATAACCGGATCGTCCACTGCTGAACACAGCCTCCCCTGTTATGGGAGTATTTGCCATAATCCCTACGCTTGGCAAGCGTCTTGGGGATGTAGTGTAAGTTGGCAGTTCAATAGAAGGCGCTGCTGCCACCTTCCAGTATTTTTCCCTTAGTCGCCTCTTACGACACCCATGGGTTGATATGGGAAGGTGCAATTCTGACCCGGCACCCCACGGGGCAGTAAGTAGTAAACGTAGCATGTCAAACTATTTTGTTTACTCATATATTTTAAGTCCGTTAATTACTGATATACAAAAAATACGGCTTCCTTTTTTTTTTTTTTTTTTAGGGAGGACATAGATGCTGGCTACCGCCTGTGCGGTCGTCCAGCTCCACCGGGTTTTGGGCGAGGGCCTGGCCCTACAATAGCCCGGGAGGGAGAAGTGCCGAAGGCACTTCTCCCGAGACGGGCGTAGAAGGCGAAAAGCGCTTTCTACCTCCGTCTCCTGCGGACGCCGAAAACGTACCGCTATTATAGGAGGGGTTGACAGCGAGCTCAAGGGCACCACTGTGGTTCGGACCTCGGCTTGTCTCGCTGTCGAGAGACATGGGGGGGATCGGAGCAAAATGCCTCTGTGCAACTGCAGTGTTGCACAATTGGGCCCTAGATATACAATTGGGCCCTAATACGGCTTCCGTACTATCAATAGTAAATATAGTCATGAATATGATCAAAATGCTGGCACATATTTGGCTCTAAGAAGACGCATTGCAATTCAACGGGCCAATGCTGCCAGCATGCTGGGCACGCTGCCAACTGGGAGTGGGCTGGAGCAAATGCTCATAGGCAGTCCATTTGGACTGCCTATGAGTCTGCTATGACTTTATAGGTTGTCTAAATGCCTTCATTGCTGCTGTAGTGTTGTATATAGTTCGTAGCATTTTGTCTAATAAAGGCATACCGCCGGTAAAAAAAAGTATATAATTCATTTGAAATACTTTCTGTTGTCATAAAGAATGTTCGAGTAAAATTTTACTCGTAGCTACATCAGTGTACGTTCGGAAACCGCTTAAACTATAAGTATCGTACAGGCATATGGCATCGACCTAACATATAAATAAGAATGCGTTTACAGGAGATGGTGTCCGACTTTTATCATATATGTGAAAATTATGCTTAGCTGGAATATTATGTTGCCAACCCTCATATAAGAAACATACAAAAATATTTTTTTCGAAAAACAATTTTAGGCCCCTACCATATTATGCACTGTAGTAGACGACAAATTTAAATACAAATATATTACTTAATTATTCTAATTTGAAACATATTATAATGCATGAAAGTTGGCAGTTTTATACCATTTATGCGTATGTATTTCAAAAGCAACTTTAAGTCACATTAGTGCTAAAAATACATTTTTAATGATAAAAAAAACTGACCGGTTATATTTTTTACTTTCCATACTGTCCACATGTTGAGTATGGCACTACACTAAGTGCCAGGTATTATCATTTTGAATAATTTATACCGCATTTAGCAACTTGTGTTGTTTTGTAGTTAGGGGACTAAAACTTTTGGGTTACATTTCACCATTCCGCGTGAAACTCAAACAAGGTTTGATATATAATTGTATAGGTATCTACTACACCTATTATTTAACCCTTGAAGTTGTAGACAGAAGGGTATATTATGTCATCAGAAATAAATATCTTCAGCTTTGCGATCTAATATATAATATAAAAAAATGCTGCATATTCGAAAAATATACTAACCAATCTTTTACTTTGCACTTCCTAAACATTAAGGGGATTCTATTGATCTATTTAACATGAGCGTCTTAATATAGATGAATACTAGAAGTAGGTCACAAAAAGCAGTATGGGCTATATAATAAATATTTCGTTACGTTTCCGGTTTTATAAAATTTTACTGCTTCTATTTACTTTATTATTTTCAAAAACAAATCGAAAGTATTATAGTGGAGAGTGTAGTTTTGCCGTGTTCGTATGTGTTTGTCAATTTATACATGACGATTATTTGATACTGATACTATAATATACGCAACGGTGAAATCAGTGACTCTTAGCTATGCGTGTAGTAAATTTAATTATTTAAATTCAAATTCAATTCAAAGGAAAATAATGTAATCGTTTCTTGTTTGAATTTTTCATATCTAAACCGTGAGGATGAAAAGTTGAAAACGGAACTTAAAATAATTATAAGATTTGAAGCGCTCGTATGAGCTATTAAAAAGTTTCTTATATAGTTTTCTTAATTTAAAAGCATTTAAAAGCTCATAGACAATTTTCTAAATTTTTAATGTGTACTAAAAAAATGTAAACAAATTTTCTTGTACTACCGAAAATCTTATCAATGTTTAATGACGTACCCCCTTATTTATAGATGCAATGCAAACGTCTTGCCAGTAGAATGGTTCTGTAATAGTTATATTCTCGTTATTATGTAGTAAAATGACAGTTGACTACTAGTAGTCTAGTCTAGTCTTCTAGTAGTAGTATAACAGTGCCAGGCGATACTCGCAAAACGTTTACCAATGTATTTTTGCTATTAATTTCGGGTCTATGTTTACGTTGCTTTAAATCTGATCGGGCAAGTTAATGTATATCCTTCACAATGGAGCATTACCTCGGACGGCATTACTCTCAATTTACTCTGTCCTTTTCGTCTCGCCAACATAAATCCTAATATAAAAACACTCCATTACATTGACATAGATTATTATACATTCTGTCTGAGTTTAAAAGGTTTTCGTCACTATAATGATTAGCAAATTCAGAGTCTAGAACTGAAGAAATGCACATGGGATTAAATCACCTCTTGAATTAATTTAGAAAATCTTAGACACACTCACTAACTGTCGTTAGCGCTCCAAAATAAATGTTTATATTTTCACCCAAAACAACAATATTTTTGACAATTCATAGGCTAAGAGCTTAACTAGGACTCTTAAATTTGACTAATATTGAAAGTAATATTTTGTTATATAATAAGAATACATTCTCGTAGCTTAAAAAGTCGATTGAAAACTACTTATAATATGTTGCTACTAACTCTTAAACCTAGACTCGGAACGGCAATATTTAATTTTTGACAATAACTCATAAATTACATATTGGTTATGGGTTTTTGCACTTAAACCGTTGTCCGTCTATTTGTCTTATATAAATATTCTTTATAAGTGTATAGCATGGTATATAAAGTTCTTATAAAATTAAAGTGCTCATGTTTTGCTGTAGCATACAAATTTATTACTATTTAAAAGAATGTCATTAAGCGCTTGGTCGATGCGACACGTTACCAAAATGTTGGCACCTATTTGGCTCAACGAATAAGCATTGCAATTCAACGGGGCAATGCTGCCAGCATGCTGGGCACGCTGCCATCTGATAGTGGGCTGGAGCATTTGGACTGCCTGTGAGCCTGCTATGACTAATAGGTTGTCTATATGCTTTTATTGCAGTAGCTGTAGTATTGTCTAAAATTAGCAGCATTTTGTCAAATAAAAGCATACCGCCGGTACAAAACAAGTATGTCATTAAATTATTTAAGGTAGTCTCTTACACCATATTTTTTACCTTGCAACTAATCCTGCAGTTCATAAGTTTCTTTATTAAATTATGTAATGTTAAGATCTTTAAATTTATTTGGAAATATATTGGATGTCTTAACACACAAAGCTAAGCAGTTTTTAGAATATTTAGCTGGTTTTGGTATTACTTTATAAACTATTATGTACGGGTTGCGTTGTACTTTATTATTTACATCAAATGCATTTGAAAATAAATACTTGAGATCAAATATACATGTTTCATAAATATAAAGGGCAGGTAGCGGTAACAAAACAACAATACTAAACACCAACATTAGAATAGAATAATTTATTATCAAACTCCAGTTATACCTACTACACTAATCGTACATACATGCTTGAAATAATAACATAGAAGGTAACTTACTTAAACAATAGGTACGAGTAAAAACTCTGACAGCTGTGCTAGGTCGAACCTGTGTTACAGCTGTCAGCAACTTCCCACTGTGCGGTGATATTCCGACAGATTTTTAACTAATACACAACACATATTTAATAGTAAACTCTTTGATAAATTAAACATCCACGCAAATTGAACATATTACAATTGTAGGGTAGACAATACAATATCAACATGAAGTGCGGTCGTTGATAGCTGCATTCATACTCGTATGTGTGTGTGTTTAGTGCTGTCGGTATACATTGACTTGATTATAATATTGTTAAGTTTGCAATAACGCCTGCTAAGCGAATTACATTACAAAATTACAAATTTACAAGAGAAAAAATTATAGTCATGTGCGGGATTCGAACCCGCGTCCATCGAGCATACCCCGGCTAAAGGGGTGGATGGACGCGGGTTCGAATCCAGCACATGACTATAATTTTTTCTCTTGTAAATTTGTAATTGACTTGATTACTTACTTAATTGATTAGGTAATTAGTACGAATGTATTGTGTTTTCCAGTATTTCTTCCTTTAGTTATCTATCTCATACAGTACTAAACTTGTTAGTCATTATGTGAGACGTAAATTGTGAAATCCATTGAATAATATTTTTCAACGCATGTCGATTTTTAACAAATGACTATCAATTAAAAACCGTTTATATCGAATAGAAACGCAGTTTTACAATACAGTGTAAATAAAAAGCTGAAACAAAAACGTTCCCGCAGGCAATATGTCGCGCAAAGCTTTGGGAATTAAATGTAGCACAATAGATTTAATGGTTCGCAGCTATTTGTTGTCTAGTGTAAATAAATAACACTTTTTGTTGTGTCGGTGAAATAGGATTAGTGATTATCCAGGTGACGGATTTATTGTTTGAATATATTTTTAACTTCTCCATTTAAAAGTATCAAGTATATCACTTTTGCTCGTGCTTTCTTCTTCTTCTATAGCCATTATCCCATTTTTATTTGGGGTCGGCTCTCCTAATCATCCATCTGCAGGTTTGTCTTTCCTGGGTCGTCATTGGGTCGATATTATTTGCTTTCGTAAACCGAAAATGGTCATACAAAAAATTACATCATAATGTACAATAAAAATCAAAAAAGTATCAAAAGCCAAAAGTCAAGTCAAAACAATTAATAACATTATGGCGTTTACGTCGATTTTTCTTCCGTTACGTGTATCTTTAGGGATTTCATTATAAAATCATTTTTCTTTTCATTATTATACTTCGTATGCGTTTTTACACTTCCTGTTGACATAACATCCACATACGATAACACTCACGCACCCCTTTCTTACCTTTTAACTCACAACACTCATCACACTTGATGTTGAGTGATGATGCGGTCGAACATGTTATGCAGGCTAACCTAGAAGTACTGGCTCTTAAGGACAGCTGCTAAAATAAATACTAGATGCTTGGCGGTAGATTTTCTACTTAACTGGCTACCCAGCCAAAAGTGCATTAACAAAATGACAACAAAACAACAACCAAGACCGACGCGACGGCTTAACTGCCCTGCGAAGCACGGAAGCACTCAGTAGTAAATTCTACTAGTGACCACAGCCAATGTTTCTATATTAAAAATAACAAGGCATGATCCTCTACGAGCGCTTTAATAATATAATATACTAGCTTTCCAGGCCGCTCCACCCGCGCGTTTTTCGTTATCGCGCAAAAACATACCTTGTTAACCCCTTTTTGCGCAGTTGGATAAAAACTATTCTACGTCCTTTCCCGGCTTTCAAACTATTTCCATGCCAAATTTCATCCAAATCGGTCCAGTAGTTTTTAAGTTTATTCATTGCATACAAAAATACAAATATCTCCTGTTTATAATAATAGTAGTATAGACGAAGAAGATTTATGTAAATATTTTTTTTAAATTCCAATGTTACAATTAAATCAGACCGAAATAGTCTGAAACAAAAATAAGCTTAAATACATCTTTTTTGAAAATTACAACTGATAATTACGAAAAAAACCTGTAATCTTTTTTCATTAGAACGAAACCCATGTAATGTATGAAACTCGTTAACTTTAAGCTAAGATTATTTTGTTTTCTTGGATCAGCAGGGTCAGCATGACGGTGAAACTACCAATTCAGTCAAAACTTTTTCACTCTCATATTTTATGTATCTCGTGGCGAATATTTTACCATCGACCTTCGGCTCGATATACATTTTGTTGCTTCGATTTTTGGGTCAGAAAAGGTCAGGAAATGGAAGCTTGAACCCAAATCCCGGACGTGTGCTTTGAAATTGAATACTAACGATGCCTATTCTAAAAATGACGGAAATTCTAAATTGAAGGATTTGGAACTTACGGTGAATAATTTTGGCTGCGTAAGTACTAAGTAGTCTCGAATTGAAAGAACAATAAAAACATTTAATTTAATGCTGTTCTAAGCTCCTAATATTAGTAGAATCGTCGACTAAGGATATGGGCATATACGCTGGCCTTTATTAGGTGAGCTTACGCATCTAAATTGCTACTTTGAAAATCTTTGTTTATTCTAACATTGTAAATTTTCTGTGTTTTTGTCGCTCTGTCCCTACGTACGTAATTTCATCATTATTTAAAAGCCAAGTGTACAAATTCGATAAAAATTTGCACGCATATCTTTGAGATTAACACCTGTGCTTCTGGTTTGCTGGAAAATTGGCAAACTAGTAGCATAGATTTTAGGCTCAAGGATATGAATAAAAGATTTCACCGAGTTTGAACTTGGTATTCAAAATATGAGGAAAATACGTTGGCATGGAAAGACCTACGAAGACATCTTAACGCCTGTGGAGCGAATAATCTTATAAAATTAGAAGAAAAATATTTTTGTTTCGTTTTTTATGTCCCACCCTTTTGTAATAACTTTTTTATACCAAAATAAAACATAACGTAGATTAGGTAACAACATATAGGCTTAGGATAGCGAAAAAATCCTAAGTTAAAAAGGAAAGTAATAAAAAATACGAAATAATACATTACAGGCACAAGAGACTTTTAACATCAGGTGGCTCTCGTGCTTATTCCGTAAAAAAAATATAAAAAAACAACTTAAAAAAAATACAAAACTAATTTTTTATTCAAACAAAAAAAATATCAACTCAAAATGTTTGTTAGGACTAGCAGAAGTCAGCCTTAAGAGGTTGTAAGCATTTTTTCCACAGAAAAGAGAAAGCAATTTATATCTCTATGATTTTTTCAATAGCCCTGTATAATACATATTTTTTGATGATAAGTTAGCCTTTGACCACCATCTCACCTGATGGTAGGGGATGATGTTTTCGAAGGTGTTAAAAGGCTTAACCTAGAAGTACTGGTTCTCAGAACAGCTGCCAGAACGCATCGTAAGGTGCTTGGCGACGGATTTTCTACTTTAAGGTGGTCGCTAGCCATGGTGGAAGGGCATTCACTAAACGCCCTTCCACCATGCGGTGAAGCTCAAGCCCACGGCGGGTTTCGAAACCATGGACCCGCTGCGCGGCAGTCCATAGCCAATGAATCCATTAAATCCACAGAAATCTAAATAAATGGGCGATTGAATCTGTATGACTAATATTAAGATCCTCTTGACATGTAAATAAGTAAATCATTTGATTTGAATGCCACTGAGCAATCACTACTTCAAAAATGTGTATGTCATGAAGTGATAAGGCGGACACGTTTCCCGCCTAATCACATTTTGCTTGACACTGCTCTGCACTCGCCACGCCGAGACGTTTTTGTCTCGTTTGCCCAGTAACTTCACTTGCTACAGTGCCCTTCATGTCAAAATATAGCAGTGCGTACACACCACTTTCTCTGCAGAATATCTGACACTGGGTTTGCACAAACCAAGACTTCGAAGCGCTCGTAGTGAATTTTACTTAGCCGTTCTGAACTCGATCAGTAAGTTAAGCTACGTCCGCCGCGGTCATGAGTTTGGGTGAACGATAGTGACATTACTACTGAGCGTTTCCGTGCTTCGGAGGGCACGCTAAGCCGTCGGTCCTGTTTGTTCTCTTAGGATGACAGTCGTTATAGCATAGTGGTAAGGCATTTCGTGAATGCCCGCCTGGCTAGCTACCACCCTCAAGTAGAAAATCTGTCGCTAAGTAACTAACGGTTCGTACCGGCAGCTGTCCTTGAGAGCCAGTAAGTCTAGGTTAGCCTAAACAACATATTCGACCATATCATTACTTATCATCAGGTGAGATAGTGGTCAAAGGCTAGACTATCAGGTTTAAAAATAAAGACGGATCCTGGTTAATGAGGCCCACTAATATAGCTGGTCAAGACGTAGATCTCTTACGATGGTATGTTTTAAAATTATGCAGATTATGTATTCAAGATTAGAAAATAATGTTCATCTTAAGTGAACAATATTATATACTAGCCCTCATAATATCCATACTTTTTTTATGTTCGATGCAATTAGACAGCCTAAAAATTCCTTGCTATTAATACTAGGGTTCAATCCTACATGTTTAATGTTATTGCTGATGGGCTAACATTAGCCAACAATTGATTTAGTATTAGCTTCAATCGAAACTGTTAGGAAGTGATTATGTGGTCGAATGAAGTAACAGGCCTCTAGAATGATACATGCTTCTTAACAGCAGTTTCTGGAATACAAGTTATTACTCTACTTGAAGGTATAACAACCAAGCATGCAAAATATCCTAGGTAATACCATACGACTAGGATGGTAGAATACGCAAACTGAATATTTAATCATTTTCACTTCAAACTTTTACTATAACGAAGCACTAATTAAAAGTTGAGACATGAAATTGAATGGCTGCGCCATAGTCCTTAACTGAAAACGAATTCCATTTTCTGAATAAATCAAATGTAGCTATTTCGAATTTTATATGGAACGTGTTCGTTTTGACCACCGTCCTTTGCAGGGTATTGCGGTTTCAGTGTGGGAGATTTGATTAATTTTGTCCGGATGTTTTCTATGACTGGCTTAAAAAAGCTGCTTATTAAAGCTATCAAATATTGTGATGGAAGCTTTCTAGATATTTATTTTACATTTTGATTTTTAAGATGAAGAAACTTATCAAATATTTAAAATCTCATAAAAAATAGTTATGAAATGTCCAGATCGTACGCTTGAAGAATCAATACTTCGTGTTCGATTAAATATGTAAAAAAAAACATTATAGCTGGGCTATGTAGCGTTTCTGTCGGCGTATCAGCTTAGCAAGAAATGTAGTGGAATTGTCACTAGATGTCACTATATTATATATGTCAAAATGCTATCATCTATCAATATATAGGGTTAGATTACCACAAAATCTCTGAATCTATAAGATTAGAGATGTGTTACAAAAGATTATTATAAATTATTAATATTGACATTAAGCTTTTCGGAACATATAACGAATAATCAGAGATCAGCGAGTCTTACTTGAAAACAAATATATCAGGCAGAATTTTTAAAAATCTTAATATTTAACGATTAACCAGACAAATAAATGAGTCGTTGAATTTTTGTGAAACCCAATCACAATTTATTATAAAATATGTTATAATTTGTGAGTGAGGGATACAAGTATGTATATATGTTACTCCTTAACACCGAAACGGTCTAATTGCTTATAGATGTACTTCATTGATAGTTTAGGTCCTGGATTGACACAGTATACTTTACATCATCGTGATCATCATCAATGTTTATCAATGTCTATGCAGGAGAAACTGCGAGGTGCAGCTATAAGTCTGTTTTTTTAACAAACGAGTACTGATAATTTTAATGCGTTGCTATTGGCCCACGTAATCATCATACAGTTCATTCCACACGAACATGTAGGTACGTTCAGTTGAGTCTTCGACTACCTGCGCGTCCAAAATTATTGCTTGTAACAAATCAATACTAAAGTCGCAACTTTTGAATTACGGTAAGCAAAACAAAGATCGTTTTGAAAAATAAGAAGTAGCTAAGTCAACAAATCATCTTGTCCTACGTTTGCCGACGAATCACTGTGAGCTCAACCCAATTGAACTCGTTTGGTCTCAAGTGAAGGGTTATGGAAGGATATAACAAAAGTTATAAAATGTATGAAGTCTAAACTCTTGTTACAAGGAGTAGCTAAAGTGGATAGATAAAAATGGTGGTCATGTCTCAATCATGTGATAACCAAGATGGAAACAAAAATGTATGGAGTTGACAATCATGTACAAAATATGTTAGAGCAATTTATTATTGACGTATCTGCATCCTAGTCGTTCATCAGAACGATGACGATAATTTTTAAGATTACAAGAACTGTAGTAGAATTATTTGATTTATATATTCTAGTGTATAAAATATATGTATTACAATACTGTTTTGTACGCGCACGGAAAATTTTGGTACAAATATACTAAGTTCGCAAATTTAATTCATAAAATAATAACGTAATTTTATCTACAGTACATTTTAGATATGTTCGAAATGAACGGGCCTTAACAATTTCAAAACAAGAACAAAGGCATTGACCAATAACGACAATGACCCATCTCTCTCTGTCAATGTGCAAGAGACATACTCAGTACTCGTTTTTAAAAAATAACAGACTATAGTATGTAAGGAATAAGATGAATTAGTGATAGCCAATTGGTAATAGCTAATGGACTGCCGTGTCACAGGTCAGGGCTTCGGTCCCCAACGCCCACGCCGCCGGCTTGAGCTTCACCGCATGGTGGCATTTTGCGAACACGCGCCTGTCTAGCCACCACCCTCCAGTAGAAAAATCAAATCTTCTCCAGTAGAAATTACCTGTTATTTCTACTGGAGGAGATTTGATTTTTGATGAGACAGAACACCTGTATGTCTCAAAGCGACGGGCGTAGTGCAGTTGCAGTAATGAAATGCATCTGTTACAGGCAGAGGTCACCGCCTAATATCAGGTGAGCCTCGAGCTACTACCAAAAAAATAATGAAACAATTGATCTCAAATACAAGTTTGACGAAAGAGCAATGTCAGTAGCAGTTTATTATTGAAACAAAAACATGCAGTCTTTATTTTATTATATTTAGTAAAACTAATAAAAACTTTAAATTTCATCACACGAATATCATAACCTACTTTATTACCGTCGTAACAAGATTGTCTCTCAAAAATTAATGTGTAAAAGGCGTCAGGAGTTTTTATGAGAGTCATATACGCCGCCCTACGGGGCCATATTGCGTGGATGGACGCAACAGAGCGTTGAGTTATGACGTCACTGAGCACATATGTAAGCCTACGTGTTACTGACAGGGTTTCGCTAGGATTTTGTTCAGAAATAGAACAAGTTAATATACTATTTTATGTTCCAGGCTGGTAGACCAAGCAAAATCCTGTTTGCGTGTGGCCGGGTACCAAAGCCTTTGAGCAATTACTTCTGGATTAAAAGACTACTTTAGGAAAACAACTTAAGGACTAATAAAATATAGGGTGTGTACACATTTATTTTTAATTTTGGAAGCCACCGTTTTTATATAAAAGTTTATATATAGAGAAATATACTACTGACAACGCGTAAATAGGTTTGAGGGGGATTCGTGCCTAGGTCAGTAATATATTAGGTGTACTGTATCAGCTGGATTGTCCACAGCTAAACTCAGCCTTACCCATGGGAGATTTGCCAAAATCCCCACGTTTGGCAGGCGTCTTGGGGATCGCAGTTAAAGTTATCAGTTTTTTTTATTTTTATTCCTGATAGGTTAGCCTTTGACCACTATCTCACCTGATAGTAAGTGATGATGTGGTCGAAAATGTTGTTCAGAAAGGCACTGCTGCCCACCTAAGGCAGCTCTGCCCATCTAGAAATAATGAAATATTAGGTGTAGCAGAACGTAGTTCGTTGCCGCTATTATCTTACATAAGATTTTTCGAGCAGTATAGGGTAGTCAAATTTCAGATGATCGTTGCAAATCTATAAAAACTAATCAAATCGTAATGAAATGTACGTATTATGGAATCAAATTAAGCAACAATATGTTCACATGTCACTCACATTAACATGCCAAGGGCAACAGAAGATTTTATGAGTACTATATATATACGAGTACATCGCCCTATGGGGCCATAATGAGTAGATGGGCTCGATAGGACTTAGTGAGCGTAGTATTAGAGCGTAGCGATCTATGACGTCACTTAGCACGGGGTTGAAAGTAATATCTACTTTTATAAAAGCTAAATCAAATTCCGCATCTGAGAAATGAAATTGGGTCATATTAACTTTGATGACAAAGGAATTTTTTTCCAGTTATTGTAATATATTTTTATGCATGTGGTTTTTTACTGATGATAGGATGCCCTATCCTTTATAACAAAAAAATCCAATTCAATTAATTAATCACCGTGTTATTAAAACAACTGACAGGGTATTTTTGTAATGGGATTGTGACGCATCAAGTGACCAACTGAAGTGTAAACCTCTGCCTATAACAGATGCATTTCGCCACAAGTGACGAATTGCACTGCGCCCTTCACTATGAGACATACAGTTGTTAAGTTTCAATTCAATTCAATTTTATTTATTAATAAGAATATTGTACATAATATAGATCTTAAAAAAAACAGTATGTTTCAAATATTCTACCGTTTCCGGTGTATAAATGTTTGTTATTTACATTACATATTCAGTCTTTAAAAATTACATATTACATATTGGAACAATTAGTTAAATTTATTAAAAAAAAATAAAAAAAAAATTGAGTCAGTTTTCCATTATACAAATAAAATAGGCACAGTGCCTGTAATTTAATTGGCACTCAAAGGTTTCTGCCGATGCACACCGTTAAGTGCCTGTGCGACAGATTTCCTACTTAAGAGTGGTAGCCAGCGATGCGTGCATTCGCATAATGCCCTTACACCATGTGGTGCAGCTTAAGTCGGCGTTGGGTTCAAACCGTAGACCGGCTGCACCTCAGTCCATAGCATATACAGGTTATCATCGCTTCAAAATTACATTTGTTTTCAAAGTTCAATTGCATGAATTTCCGTTTTTTGAGTCAGTTAAACTAGTTAGCATGTTTTACTAGTAGGTTTCATAAAGTAGCGCCCCTTTTCGGAAGGGTTAAAAACCTACGGATTTGTTCCTAACTTGTTTGGCATCATATAAAATGCCTGTTCAAGGCTTAGCATTTCAATTTCTTAAAAATACAGCTTTAGGTGAAATAATATTTGACACGTACATGTCGCAATTTTCAATATATTTTTTCGGAAATTTCTATTATTAAAAACGTCTATGCTGTTAACAAAAAAAATACAGCATAAACGATTAATTTTTTTTTTTCTATTTGCAGTATCTGTACTTCCTGCTACGAGTACTACTGCTATGTGTATACTAGAGTATGTACTAAAATTTGGCGTGTCCAAAACACTGCCTGCATTGCCACGTTGAATTACAATTTTATTACATTGACTCAAAAAATCTCACGAGGATTTTGGACACGCGTCAATAAGCGACCAAGCATGTTTTAGCATAGTTGTAGGGCATCTTGCGAGTGCCTGGATAGCTACCACCTACAAATACAAAATCTCTCATTTGAGTAATTCTAGGTTAGCCTGAACATCTTCATTCGTCATGCGAACCGCCGGGGAATGGAACATTATGCCTGAGTCTGTGTTTCCGGTTAAGTACAATATGGGGGTCTTTAAAATGCGAGTGAATAGATACCTCCTGGGTAAGCGCACTCCATCATCGACCGCATCATCACTTAACATTGAGATAGTGGTCAAGTGCAAATTGCAGTTCAGTATATAAAAATAAAAAAAAACATAAACATTTTCGACCACATAATCACATACCATCAGGAGAGAGAGTGGTCAAAAGCTTGCCGCTTTGATTACTCGCTAGGGTGTGACCTAAGTTGTCTGCTATACTATATATGCTATACTATATACGGTGGTTAGACCCTTGCTAAGTTCGAGCAATATTACGCCGTGCCTAGCTTAATAGCCCTCACTTCGTCCAAACGTTTCGAATTTACAAAGCAAATAATTCAGTAAAATTAGAGAACTTAATACTAGTAAGTTAGCCCGAATCTGTCGATACCCACCACAGATCAGATTATAGTCCCCAGACTACGTTGAGACATGTCCGATAACCTTTGAGTTATCTTCAGTTAATAGAATTAATAGGACCCAAGCGAGAGAATATGAATAGATTATGTTAGTAGTTTGTGGAAATAGCCGGAATTTAAATTAATTTGCTGTCGTGTCCACGAATAACGACGTAGATTCTGTAAAGAATTTGAAAATATATAACAAACGCAACTACAGACATAGTGCATTATGTGACACAAGTGTGCACCCTTATCGCTATATTGCCTCGTGTGTTCAATCAACATTCCACACGTGTGTCCAAAAAAAGTGTGGACAATAAGAAAATGTACTTATATTTAAACTGGCGCGCTGATTTCGTAACTAAAAATGACCATAACGAAAATACCGAATCAGTTTTTTTTTATGCCTGATAGGTTAGCTTTTGACCACTATCTCACCTGGTGGTAAGTGATGATATGGTCGAAGGTGTTGTTTAAGCTAACCTAAAATTTCTGGCTCTCAAGGACAGCTGCCGGAACACACCGCCAGATTTTCCACTTGAGGGTGGTAGCTAGCCAGGCGGGCATGCGCAAAATGCCCTACCCCCATTCTATTACGACTGCCGTCCTAAGACAACAACCGGGACCGACGGCTTAACGTGCCCTCCAAAGCACGGAAGCGCTCAGTAGTAACGTCACTAGCGGTCACCCATCCAAATCATGACCGAGGCTGACGTTGCTTAACTTTGCTGATCGGTTCAGAATGGCTAAGAAAACCTCGCTGCGAGCGCTTAATATTAATTAGCTGAATAATTATCCATAGTCAATTTGTTGATATATACCATAGAGATGTAAAAATTGCTTTCTTTTTTTCTGTGTTATATACCTAGTACTAGATATAATACAAAACGAATCGGAATATGCCTTATCTTTTTGATAGCGATAATAATTGGATTACGAAGGTTTATAATTAAATCTTCTAGATTTACTTCAGTGGGTAAAAACTCTTTGGTTTGTTTTTATAAGAAAAACGAATGAAACGTACAATCACCTTGGTGAGAAGTGTGGAAAAGTTGTATTTTTACTATATATAACACCAGTGCAGTAAAGTAGAAAAAAGCACGCGTGCCTTATAGACTAAAATGATATGACACTAAAATCGGTGCATTTAAAGGCCCGTTACGAGCGACTGTGTTGAAAATACATATTTTATTGATGTATTATATCCGTATATAAAATACTAGCTTTCCGGGCGCGGCTCCGCCCGCGCGTATGTCGGTTATCGCAAAACAAAACATTAACCTCTTTTTGCGCAGTCGGATAAAAACTATCCTATGTTTTTTCCCGGGTCTCAAACTATCTCCATACCAAATTTCATTCAAATCGATCCAGTAGTTTTGGCGTGAAAGCGTAACAGACAGACAGACAGACAGAGTTACTTTCGCATTTATAATATTAGTAAGTAAGTAAGTATAGTACTGAGTACTGATTTCAAGTAATCAATTAAAGATCAAAGCTACCATAATAAAGCCGTACATGTGGGTACAAATCGTACTAGAGAATCGTAGAACGTATCGTACAAATGCGAATATACAAAATCATAACAGAGGCTTGGTTTATTCTTCTCCCGCAGGTTAAGGGGATGGAGGCCACTCCTGAAGTGGCCTCCATCCACACCACAGATCAGTATTACTCCCTCGATAGCCATTTCAATCCTCGCCTATTGATTATTGATTCTGAATGTCGCTGGTTAGGTTAAGTCGTCATTATTGCTGCACTTCTGACTAAACGTCTCACGATGTAATCTTCAAATATAGTGATCCGGATACTGCTATTCTGCAACACTATCATCGTAAATACTTGGAATATTACCACAACCATTACAACCCACAAATTAATACCACGTTGTTCACATGTAGGCCTGTACTAACTTATTTTAATCATAAAGTCATAATATGGTTATGCATAGTACTGACCGTGGTACTGATGTAGATTGTTTAGTCTGTGCACATACTTTTAAAGCCACAAATTTTACTACGTAGCTGTGTTACATACATATTCTACTTTTACAACTGCAGTGTCTCATGACGCAGGCTTCAAACTGTCAGGTGGGGCTTGTGTTGCACCACAGACTCACAAATGATTATAGAACAGCAGCTATTGCAGATTAGAAAACAACATACATCAAAGTGTTGCCAGTCCTGTAGCAAACCGAACAGCTAGCAAATTGACGTTAAGGGATGGCTAGATGGATGAACTGAAAGGAGTATTTTGGGTCTCTTCTCACCCTCTGACATATATTTTTGCCATCAAGGAAGCTTATTTATGCCTTAGGGATTTAACTTAGGGGATCTGGACTTTACAAGGTTTATTATGACGTGTATGTCTTTGTAAGCTTGTAGACCTGTGGTAGCACTTTATATCTGGAGGCAATAGATATTTGTTCAATAAGAGACCAAAGTTTTTTTGATCCGAATGCTGACTTTAAATCCCGAGCTAGAATCAGTCTTGAATTAATTCACAAGCATAATAAGTTATTCATATGTTGACTACTTAATATAGTAAGGGGCTTAGAGGCGCATGCGACCTGATTTTTTTTCTTTTTTTTAACTTTTCATATCAGCTGGTTGGAAAAGTATAGCGTTTTACGTAAGAATTAACGTTGTATTAAATAATAAAATCTTATTAACTATAAGCATAATAAATAAAATTTACAGACTACTAGCGAGAAATAAGAGAACATCGACACAAATTAACAAAAATTACAAGATACAATCAATATTATTACAATTCTACAGGTTCTACATTAGTATGAGTCACTTTTACTAAATTATGCATAATATCCTGGAAGTTTTCTAAATTATGGAAAAATATATATTTTTGGCTATGTCTCCTATTTTTGTTAGACCATATATAAAAAGCTGAAATAAATTTCAGTGAAGTGATCATCAAAAATTTATCACTACTTTTCTATTTGTGACTCATCTAGTCACTGACCTGGGCCATTCATCATCACCCGGAAGACGTCCACTTGTTGTTCAAAGGTCTCCCCATGGAGCGCCACAAAGAACGGCTACTAGCCGCTTGTAACCATTGGCTACCAGCCCAGCGACTTTCACGATGTCGTCAGTCCACCCAGGGCCATTGCGTTCGTCCAATAGGATGACATATGAATACATATTTATCACATGTTCTAATTCTGCTCATTATATCTTACTTTCTATACCTATTCAATACAGGAAAGAAACTTTCAACGTTTACTGTATACACATCTATTAATTAAACGTAATAAAATAAAAATAGTCAAGAAATGGGTGCATACTTGTACTAACCCATTTCTTGACTACTTTTGTTTTACCGATTTGGATCAAATGAGTCAATATTCAGTGTAAACTAATGTTAAACCATGGTGCTACTTTGTTGGTTGATTGACGGCTTCCGTTATTGATTTAAATTTATCGTTTTTGGGTTCTATACCAAAGAGCTAACGGAGCTAATTGTGTTTCTTTCCGTCTGTATATCTGTCCGTATGTTATTGGTCCCTAGCTAATAAACGGAACGAGTTACAAATATGAAATTTTGATAATTTCGGAAGACGTCCAAAGACAACTATCAACTATTATAGGGAACCACATGAGAACGTAGCCGAAAAACAATTAATGTACCCTAAGTATGTGGAGTGTCATTAATTATTCAAACAACATTGAATATAGTACAAATATGCATTTCATAGTTATTGATTTAAATAATTACATAAATGTGAGCCGTCAAAGTTGCCAATCATAGATCATTTTTGTGTTGTGTTCGTTTTAAAAAACGCAAACCAGTTTGGAATCTAGAAGTTCGGTATTTACGAATATTTACCAGTATGTATCCTCTATTTAAACGTAGACTCATAATGTAGTTTTGATGCTGTGATCAAATTCAACAAACATTTTTTTACGAGCTGATAGAGTTCTGAACCTTTAATCATTATACTAAAATATATGTCACTATGTAGTTAATTCTTTCACTTATATTCTCCAAGCCTTACATTTAGCAAATTTTGAGAAGAATATGGATCTACAAAAGTAAAACCTTTAAGGGTCATGTCATGAGCAAACCTCGTTAACTACAAACTAGAAATGTTGACACTCATCGCAAAAATCTTGGATATCTTTTGTTAGACACGATGTTTTATCTTGGCAAAAGAATATTGTTATTTATTATTTCAAAGCTTAGTTGTAGGATTCTGGTAAGATCTTTTTATGCTTACTAAGCTGGCGTTAGATAAATAACTATCTGTCCTGTTTCTAAGTGATGATGTGACTACATCATCACTTAGAAGAAGTCAGCCTAAAATACAGGCCAAAATCAAATATAATAATAGGAAATGATTCCCAAGGAGTGGCTGCTAGAACATACTGTTAAAAGAGTTCGGATACCGATTTTAAAATTAGGGTGGTAGCTAGCCGGACATATGCATTCACAATATGATCTTCTATGATGAGGTGAAGCTCAAGTCCATGGCAGGGTTCGAATCAAGGACCATAGCTACTGGTTCTTCATTGTTTTAGAAAGGAAAACTGTGTAAACCTTAAAAATTCTTTAATTTTTACGTACGCATAAAACTATTATATCACTTATGTAAGTACGTACATATAAAAGAAAGGGTAAACCAGTTATGGTCATGAATAAGATTTCTACAAAATGCCAAAAAGAACTTTTGAAGCGCTCGTAGCGAAGTTTGCTGGACCATTCTGAATCGATCAGCAAAGTTAAGCAACGTCCGCCGCGGTCATGAGTTGGATGGGTGACCGCTGATGACATTACTACTGAGCGCTTCCGTGCTTCGGAGGGCACGTTAAGCCGTCGGTCCCGGTTGTTGTCTTAGGATGGCAGTCGTTACAGCATGGTGGTAGGGCACTTTGCGAATGCCCGCCTGGCTAGCTACCACCCTCAAGTTGAAAATCTGTCGCCAAGCACCTAACGGTGTATTCCGGCAGCTGTCCTTGAGAGCCAGTAATTCTAGTTTAGCCTGAACAACATCTTCGACCACATCATCACTTACCATCAGGTGAGATAGTGGTCAAAGGCTAACCTATCAAGCATAAAAAAAACCCATTATGATATGATGTGAGAATAATTTTTTTTTTTTAATTATCAAATTGTTCGGATGATAATTAAAACTATTTTAATATACATTGAAATACTTACATTTATTTATTATTTATTTACATTATTATATGTTTTTGTCGAACTGAATGAAAATAAAACTGCACATAATATGAGCGGATGTATATTGCATACTTTGTCTATACACTGTTTGACTTATGGCATCAATAAATTATTTGTATTTTTATTTGAGTTGAGAAATAGGGCTGGTTTGCACCTCTATTTCTCAATTGTGACCTAATAACGTTATATAACTCTCATACGACCAGAAGTGAAAACGGCAATTTAAATTCCAGCTGGCCCGAAAGTTGTTTTCTAGCGAATATCCGGCACTATGATACGATAGTTCCGAGGTAACTATACAAATTTGGTTAATTGTGCCATGGCGAAAATGTTGCCATAACTAGCTTAAAATTTATTTTGGCTCGTTTGGGGACACGGAAGTATTTATTCATTGTTGCGGCAAGGCAAGTTGTTTATAACCTAGTTTTAATTAACTACGATCTGATTTTGTTGAAACAGTTTTCGTTCCAAAAACGTAAATAATCAAGTTTTATTGTTATGGTCTTTGTCACTTAATTTAGGTACCAATATGCTGCAAGTCCTTTCATATCAGTGATACATTTCTTGGCATTTTTTTTCATACTGCCTGCAGGATTGTATTTTATTATAAACGGTAAAATGCGTGTCGAGCCACGCACAATGTAGGGTTCCGTAGAAGCCTGATATCATAATATAGAACGATTCTGTAGTTCTTTATACCTCCACTTTCTTGCTGCTAAATATAAGAAATAAGAGTGCGATTGCCGCGAAGTTATTATTTCAATTGTAATTTGTAAATTAAACAAAATTCGTTTGTGAATTCTATAGGTAGATACTCGAATGAAAATGTAACGATAGCGCGATTTAGAATCCGTTTAATTGTAAATTGTAAGAATTTAAATGTCATTTAATTTATTTGCTGTAGCGTAAATAATTATTCTTTTATAAAAAGTTGATGTATATATGAAAGAAAAATAAAAAATATACACTGATATATGCAAGTAAGCTTATAAATGGGCTATTATATACTATATAGCTAGTCTGGCCATAAATACTGTAACATAAAAACTTTTCAGCTTTAGAATTATTTAGAATCTGGCACGCGTTTATTACTTCAAAAATTTCTGTCGATTTCGCGCCATTTCATATATTATTTCGTATTTATTATCAAATAACAATATGAAATGAGGAGTTAAGGAAAATAGGATAGCAGTATTCGCCTGGAGCAAAGTAGGTATTGAACCGTCGCGTCAATCATATTCCAGACACTTCAAAAGCTTGGTATCAGCCGTATGTTCGTATATCGTAATATCAACAGCTACAACAACACTTCCGCTGTCGAAGACCATAAAAGATCAGGGCAGCCGCGTGTCTTAGAACTACAAATTAATGCTGTTAAAGCCTGAATTGGTCGAAATCCCATAAGGAAGTAAAAATATTATGATAACTCAACAATAATCTTATAGCGAGAAATGAAGATTCCCGCTAGGAAAATGTCGCGTATTATAAAACAAGACCTGAAGCTCGGTGCTTATCGTCGATATACAGTACATGCCCTAAATCAATCTTTAAAATGAAAAAGTGTGCCTTCCGTTGCGATACACAAGTGAAAGGCACATAAATATTCTCTTTAACGATGAAAAAACTTACTCTATTGACGATACTACAATCAGCAAATTGATGATGTGTGAAATGAAGTGATCGATGACCTTGGTACGATAGGTACAGACAGCAAACACTTCTACTGTACCGCGAAGATGAGGTCAAAAAGTACTTTATACCTATATAAGTCGAAACTTTGTACTCTCATCTCTATATCTATACTAATGGAAATAGTTTGAGATCCAGGAAAGGACAAAGGATAGTTTTTATCCAACTGCGCAAAAAGAGGTTAATAGTTTTGCGCGATAACCGCAATACGCGCGGGTGGAGCCGCGGCTGGAAAGCTAGTCTATTATGTATGACATAGGGGATAGTTATAGTTTTATGGTTTTTTATTTTAGATCAAGTTTTCAATGCCAGTTTTTACCTCTTATAACAACCAACTACTTCATCTTAGTCACTTTAAAGGATTTATTCTATAAATTTTATATTTGGTACAAAATTATCCAACACCCAAGTTCAACGACTATTACTGCTAAACTAATAAAGTTATCTCAACCGCTATACTTTTCCTTTAAAGTCCATAAGACACACTATTAGCTTGAATTTTTTCAGATTTTTCAAGCCAGCAGTTTAGCTTTTAGAGGGGGGGGGGGACGCCCTGCTGGAAAATGGAGCATTAAATCGAAAAACAGTATTAGCAACCCCTAAGTCATTTTAGAAGACCTATTCAACCATTTCACACACGAAGATGTAGATGACAAAAAAAAATTTCATCCCCACATCACATGTATGGCAGGTACCCAAAAATAAAATATTTTTCAAAATTTTATTTTACCACTTTGTCGGCGTAATTGATTTACATATCCATACGAAATTACAGCTTCCTAGTACTAACGGTCTCTTAGCAAAACCTCGACAGACGGACAGACAGACGGACATGACGAAACTATAAGGGTTCCTTGTCAGGACTACTGAACCCTAAAAAAAGTCATAACATTGTAAGTTAACATTGCAAGGTATGTCAATGTTATTTTTACCGGCGGTAAGCCTTTATAAATTACTAGAATACCTACAAGTGATTGTTGACTCTCAGGCAGTCCAAACGCTCCAGCCCGCTACCATTTATTAATAGTTGGCAGCGTGCACAGCATGCTGGCAGCATTGCCCCGTTGAATTGCAATGTTTTCCGTTGAGCGAAATATTCTTGACTAGATATAAATGATCATAGATATAAAATGAAACTGTTGTTACGACTAAGTCATAAACTCATATTAAACAGAATAGATCTCATAACTACTCATAAATTCATTCGCTAAAAGCTACACGCCAGCGCTGAGCTAATCCCAGTTGAAAGTCCAGTCGGAGGTTGTTTTCGAGCGGTTGAACTGAACATCCGCAGCATGACTTGTTAGTTCCGAAGCAAGCATCCGGAAACTTGGGTTAATTGTGCGGCCATTATGAATAATTTTGCCATAACTAGCTCTACAATTTAGTTGGGTTGATTTGGGGACAAAACTAACTTACTTATTCATTGTTACAGAAAGTAATTTACGTGCGTCTAGGCGGTGTTACCTGGTCCCTTACAAAACTTTTACTAATTTGGTTTGTAGTGAAAAACATAAAAAATCAGATTCAGATATATTTAAGTTTATTTTGTGAAGATTTTTTTATTGGTAGTAAAACTTTAAACGTTGTGACTGTCACCCCGTAACCACGATTACGACACTGTTTGAAACGTCTGGATAAAAATAATGATAAATATACGCGATTTAAACCGTTTAAAGTTGTTTAATTACAGATGTGATATAATCGTGATAACCTAAAACAAAATTATTTTAATACATATCAAAATTTACAAAAACATTGTAAAATCGTATTTTAATGTTAACTTATGTGAGATAAAAATCTCGTCATAAAAATATCAATAAAAAAAACTTATTAGATGATTATATTTTAAAATGTATTAAAAATATTATGCTTGTTAATATTTACGACCACAACGACAATGTAACGAGATAAAAGACGTATGCTGTTCTTTTAGCAAATAAGTGTCATCATGCATTTTACATATACATATCTAACACAGATTAAAATTTGTGAGAACTTATAGACAAAAACCAGACAGCAAAAATACTGTGCTCATTAGAAAGGAGTAACTTTTTTGTTATGTTATCATTGTGAACAATAATTGGACCGTTGTTGCTTTGTACTTTGGTTGTGTTGTTGTAGGCATATGAACTAGTATAAAATAAAATATATGTTCAATTGAATCAAAACTTTCGGTGCAATCATTTTATGTAAAAAAAAAATATAAATAGACTAATATCGTATTTTTAACTGTGAAACACTAACACCAAACACAGTCTGAGATAAAAATAAAATATTCTAACCTTTCAAACGTAAACAATTTTAGTTTATTGTTTTGGCTTAGTAGTAGTAGTAGTAAAATACCTACCGTAATGTATACCGATAACTTCATAAAATCTATAGGTTATTATAGCGCATATCCTCACAAATAAAAAAGTATATGCATTAAGGGTAATAATCTTTTTATATTTGCAATTCGTCAAAAGATATACGCATATCAGCGTAATAGGGTTACTGTGCATGTTACCATCCACCGCTAGTATCTGTCCATTGGACGGAGTTGATTTAAACAAACGCGTAGAATAGCATTTCTGAACTAGATAAATTGAAGATGTTGGTTCTTTCTAGTACTTAATACCTAACAAACACATACCTGAAACAAGTTACTGCCTATATAAGTACGTTTATTTAATGAAATCATCGTAATTTGAGGCCTTGCTATATTTCAATGTGTTTATCACATTTCTATACTCTGACTTGTTTGTTAGGTTTTTGAGTTTATTATATGACACTTCAATAACTGAGACACATTTTCCTATCTTGATAATATAGTCATTGACAGTGAATGATAATCGATCCCGAACACGGGCAAAGCTAAAAGTAGATAAACATTTTTTTACCAAACAATGGAACCGACTTCAACACTCAAAATTGTGAAATAACATGTCGAAGTCGGTACCATGCGCACAATATTGTGATAATAGGTTCTTTAGAACTATCATGGTAACGACTTCAATAAGTTATTTCACACTTTTGATTATTGAAGTCGGTTTCATTTTTAAGTAAAAAAAAAATCTTGCAAAACTTTATTTGTCACGGAAAAAAACCGATAAAAGTAATTCAAGTCAAGTAAAAGTGCATGTTTGTAAGAAATTTTCGTCAAAAGCTTGTTATGAATTATTTATAAAAATAATGTCTATGGATTCCTAAAACAACATAACAATGCAACTTTTACCCTCTACACGAAATTATGCCCTCAGCTATCATCGAGCGAATGGCCATTGTGCTGTCTATGAATAAAACATGAAACAACAGTGTTGTTTTGTTATCATAACTTTGAAACATTTTAAATCCCTGAATAGATATTTGTTCTATTTAGAATGGTTATTTTTACATAAACAAACATTTTATTTTGAGATTATTAAGTCATACCTATGAGTACAATGAAGAATATTTCAATTTTTTTATGAGCTGACTTCCTTACATTGCAATAAGGCGTTTTTCAACGTAGAAGTAGAACTACGTTAAGCACGTGTTTTTGTCGACTCACAAAAGCCTCGTGTTACATTTTCAGTAATTCCTCACACGAAATTCTATTAGAGATGCAATTTTTTTTTTTTTAAAGATAAAGTCTTTGTTCGATGTTTTTGTCCATTATAAAATTCGCAATACACACAAACAGTCCTGTATTTAATCTAAACAACAGATGCAACATTAAAAACAGTTATGCTAATCTAACAACAAGCAACAATTGAATTTGAAACCATAAACAAAATCATCCATACCTAATCCTTTTTTGACAGAATGTACATTGAAAAATTTAATACTACAAAGAACATTGGTTGAAGGATAATAATCACAATGATGTCTGTTTTGCATCGCTGAACAACGTTGATTTATGTGTAAAATGTAAAAAAAATCTAGATTCTACAAAGTTTCTTCCAAAAACGGCACAAACATGTAACTTCTTTCGATAATGGTGTATTCGTTTAAGGTTTTCAATCACTCATCAATCAACACGCATCAATAACTGTTCGATCTCTAATAAGATACCTTTTCAAATTGCCATTCTTTTATAAAACTCTTGATTGAGTTCATCGCTTATAAGCAAAATTTTTGTGTATCAACCGGTCCTTAAAGTTTACGAGTGAATAAAAGTAAAAGTTAAATAATCAAAATAAATTATAAAATGCATTTAATATAAAATGTCTCAAACGACCCAGTTGGCGGAGATAGCAAATAGTATTATTAGCTACCCTTACTAATGTTAGGGTTTCCACTTTGCTAATTACTACTATGGAACCACTAAAACTTATTTGCGGCTTATGAGCCTAGAACTTCTTAGGTTTCAGTATCGTAAAGCAGTGGTCAGATTTTCGACTCGAAATTACGTAGGGTTACCTTATAATTAAAACATAATCTTACAATATATATGTGAGTGTATTTAAATCACACAAAGGAATGTCCGGGCCATAAGCACCAAACGAAAGAACAATAGAACCTGCTTATTCAAGTTTGACATTGACATACAAGAGGAGAAAATACAAGCATATGCATACGCATATAATTATGTACCTATGTAACAAAATTTAGGTGCATAGTATAGGTACTATTTCTGGTAATTTGGATGGAAATGAAAAGTCGAGAATTTTATGCTTAGGTTTTATTGTAAAATACAGTATAAACACAAATATTACTACTAACATACATTTCAATAGCTTTGAATAATTTATCAACCTATCAAATACAAACAAAGCATGTGAATGAACATTTACACTAAAACTTTCATATTGTACAGTTCTTTGCCATCTCATAATGAACCTTATTCCTTCCAGTTTAAACCAACCTCAAATGTGATCACACTCTTCTTCTTCTTCATTTTATTATGTTCCTAGCCAATGTACGCCTGATTGTCAGCCTTGACCGAGCTTTAATAGCTATGGACAGCCGTGCTGCAGGTCCGGTTTGAGCTTAACCGCATGGTGGAAGGGCATTTTGCGATTGCTCGCCTGGATCACCCACTTCAAGTAGAAAATCTGTTGCCAAGCATCTAAAACTGTCAAATTCAAATTCAAATTCAAAATCATTTGTTCAATTTAGGCGTCTACGACGCTCTTATGAAGGTCAATTACAAATTTTAATACCTATTGAAATATTCTACATTGTACTGCCACGTTCAGCAAAAAAAGTTTATAGAGCCACTGCGAGAAGAACGGGCAAGAAACTCGGGGCCATTCTTTTAAACGTCTTTTTACAATGTGTTATAAACAATATAATACAATTATTACAATATTTGTGTAAATTACGTAGGAGACATGTGATGGCTTGGCAGAGGTGGAAGTTTCCAAGCATTTTTGTCGTTTAAGTAATCACAAATTGTGTAGTAGGATTTCTTAATCAAAATATTTGTACTTAATCAAATTATCTGTGTTTCAGTAGCAGTCCTTGAGAGCCAGTGAAAGTACAGGCACATGAGACTTAACAACTGTATGTCTTAAGGTGACGGGTGCAGTGCATTCCGTCTTTACTTGTGACGAAATGTATAATTTATAAGCAGAGGTTACCGCTTAATTATGTGACGGTTATTCTATGTTCGCAATTAATTGCTTATTATATTACATTTAAATACCAAGTTTTGCCAAAATCTGTTAAGACGTTTCGGAGGTAAGAAGTAATAACCACTTCATGATATCACAAGCTTTCACTCGTGGCTTCGCAGTAATGACTCCTGCGGGAAATACGCTAACGATATCGGGATGAAAGGTTCCCTTCCCTTCTGTTAATTTAGGCCCTAACATAGCAATATTCATCAAAATCTATCTGGTCATTAATATATCTAACTATCATTAATAAATCTATAGGACCTATTAACACGGTGTATATTATATGGAGCTTTGTGTACTGTGGAATTAAATTATCTATTAATTTTATTACTTACACAGAAACACACACGCATACTTTGCTCCCTCCCCGGACGCCAAGTTGAGCAGACGTGCTGAGAGAACGTAACCATTTAAAATCAATTTTATTAACGTAATTTTACACCAAAATTCAGTTTAAAAAATTAGGAGTGCATAAATTCTGAGGAGGTTTGTCAACGCTGCGGAACCGTGAGTTAGTATATTCACTATCACTACCACAACGCGCGGACTCACACACATAAGTATAAATTTACTTTGCGCCTGGTGGATGCACACATGTCCGTACGCACACATTGACAAATACTTGCATGACAAGATTGTCTACAATCATATACTGTATGACCCACACCGCTCTCACTACAATAGTGTGCGATTGTCACTCACCACAAAAGTGTGTGTGTTGAAATATAGTCAACCCAGTAAAGAAACAGACAGCTAGATTACATAATGCCAAAATCGGCTCGTTCACCCGTTTCTTACGTTTTGCAATCATCGTCAGACACTGAGGCGTCCAAAATGACTAGAGAGGAACGTATCAGGAATAGAGATAAAAAACGCCGACTTTCAGATGATGAAGTTGATACTCTAACTGCTCTAAAAACTGAAATGAGAGATCTTTTCGAATCCCTTAAAACAAATCAGAACAGCAGGATGGACACACTTGAGAGCCGAATCGCAGGTCTTGATTTAAAAATATCTGCCGTCCAAGATTCTAATACACAACTGGAGAGCGGTGTTGGATTTGCTACCGCGCAACTTACCGATATTCAAGAAAGCATTAAAAAACTCGAAATTAACCGGAAAGAAATGATGATGCATATAGCGTTGTTGGATGATAAATGCGAAACTATTGATCGTAATATGAGAAAAACGTGTATAGAAATTAGGAACGTGCCGAATGCTAAGCCACACGAAAAGAGGGAATCAAAAGAAACCTTGTTTAATGCATTCTCGACTCTCACTAAGAATCTCAACCTAAGCTTTAATCAGTCTGAGATCCGTGACGTTTATAGGATCCCGACGAATAGCTCAAACGGTACCTCAACAATTGTTGTTGAGCTCTGTAACACTCTTTTGAAGAGTAAAACACTGGAAGCAGCGAAACGTTATAATAAAGCTCATAGACAAGGCCAACTTAACTCCAGTCACCTTGGCCTCCTTTGCTCAAAAGAAACTATACCTATATATATATCTGAACATCTAACTGCCAAGGCAAAAAAGCTACATTTCTATGCCAGGGAACTAGCAAAATCGGAGAACTACGAGTACTGTTGGACTTCCAATGGAAAGGTGTACCTCCGGAAACGCGAAGGATCCCCGTACATATTAATTAAAGCTGAAGAACAACTCAAATCCTTGAGGACCTCTACCTGACTAATATTACTTATGAAAACTTATATGTCTCCACTACTCACAATACTTATTTTATATTTTATACTTTCCTACCTAACTGTTAATCTTGCACTGTGCTTACCTATCTTGAATACATCGCTCGGCAACCAATTTATATTGCCTACCTGCAGTATATTATTGAACATTTATACACATTACGAGAATACCACTACCATAAATACACATACATATCTAATAACATATTGTTTCCAATCCTCACGTCACTCACAAACTACAACTTTTCACAAATACTTCACAAGAACAACATGTACGCTATATATATATTTCATGTCTCCCTCTTTCTCGAAACATTTTTTGATTGGAGTACACAGAGCATCTCTCTTTTTGCCTTTACCCACAATTCACTTAACTCTTACTATATACATGAAATACACACTATTACAAAAGCGCAACACTAAAACCTTCATAAGGATGGTTCCACACTTAAGCCAAACTTACTACTTAATTACTAAATCTTGCACGCGATATTATATTTATAGTTTTTCTTATAATAATTTTACAATTTGTTTAGTAAAGGTAATTGTCACATCAAGATTTTTTTTTTCTTGTACTAATATTAAGCACACGCAGTTTTATAATATTCAAAATTCGATACTATAAGTTTTATGGATGACCTAGATGCTGCAAATATTATCCCTAATACACGTACATTTGAACCTGAGTCTTGTCAGAATCTTATTGGCGATACTAATAAGCAGTATACTGTTTTGTCCCAGAATATTCGCAGTATACGGAAAAACTTTGACTCGCTTACCGTTTTCTTGTCACGACTCAAATTTCTCCCTGACATAATTATTCTAACAGAATGCTGGCTAAATGAATACTCACCTGAAATTTCACTCGATCATTATTTTTATCACAAATCCCTTAACTACCTTAACCAAAACGATGGTATTGTAATATACTCGAGATATGATATCAAGATAAATATAATAGAACCATCTTTTACCGATGCCAACTGTTTACTTATTAATGTTGAAAACCAGATTACAGTAATAGCATTATATCGATCTCCGTCTAAATCAAACATTGAACCATTTATTAATTCACTGGAAAATGTTATAAAAATAATACAAACTGAAACAATAATACTAGCTGGGGATATAAATATAGACATCAGAAGAAACACAACGGATTCTAATTCAGAGCCTTATTTAGAACTAACTTCCCACTATGGCCTCATGCCTGGTCATTTAATTCCAACACATGGTCAAACTTGCCTTGACCACGTATTTATTAAAAGTGGTTTCTCAGCACGAGTCGTGGTTTGTGGTGCTGACATCACAGACCACGACACTGTCTTCATTGGAATAGATAAACAAAAGCTTAATCTTGCAGACAAAACAAACAAAACTTGGACTAAATTAAACTATAGCCAAATTGCAACAGATCTTAAGGATACTGATTGGTCGAATCTTTATAGCCAAAAAGACGTTTCTACAGCATTTGATATATTTGTGAATACCATTAATGATTGTATTGAGGCTAACAAACATACCCGGTCTATGAAAAATTCTAAACAAATACGTCGAACATGGATCTCTCCAGGCCTCATGAAATGTATCAGACGTAGAGACTCTCTCCACATGACGGCCAGAAAAAATCCAAAAGATCTAGAACTGCAAAAGAAATACAAAACCTACAGGAATCTTTGCAATAACATTCTGCAAAATCTTAAAGATGCTCATGACCAAAAACTCCTTTCTGACAGCATGGGCAACAGTAAAGAGACGTGGAAGGCAGTTAAAAATATTTGCAATATAAATACCAAAAGTGCTTCTTGCTCTGCTTTAATCGATACTTTTCCTAATAGCACCCCTAAGAACTCTCGAAATGAAGTCAATACCTTTTTCGCATCGATTGGTAAAGATTTGGCCAGTGATATTCTCATAAATAACTCAACTACCGAACTGGAATTAGCTAGAAAAGCTTCTTTACTATCTAAGCCCCCCTGTCAATCATTTTTCTTTTATCCTACAAGCGAAATGGAAATACTTAAAATCATTGACAATCTAAAAATGAAATCTGCATCTGGTCACGATGGTATTAGTAACGCCTTTATCAAAAACGCCAGGCATGCTTTGGCTGCACCTCTAACTTTTTTATGCAATCTTAGCATGAATACTGGTATCGTCCCTAAAAGCATGAAAATAGCTAACGTTATTCCTATATTTAAAGCTGGTGACCCTCAGATTGCAACTAATTATAGACCGATCTCGTTATTAAGCACTATCTCTAAAATACTTGAAAAAGTCGTCAATAAGAGACTACTATCTTTCTTGGAGACAAATAAACTTTTAGCCGATAATCAATTTGGATTCCGCACAACCATGTCAACAGAAGATGCCGTGGTAAATATGGTAAACCACATCACGACCACCCTTGATTCTGGTCAGCATTGCATAGGTGTTTTTCTTGACTTGGCTAAGGCGTTCGACACGGTTTCTCGTCCGATCATTCTAAATAAATTAACCTCTCTTGGCATTCGTGGAGTAGCACTCGATTGGTTTACCTCCTACCTTACCGACAGAGTGCAAAGAACCTGTGTAGATAACTACCAAAGTGATCTTGCAGAAGTTGTATTTGGCGTACCGCAGGGAAGCGTGCTAGCACCTACACTATTCTTGATCTATATAAATGACCTCTGTCAACTTAATATTTCACAAGCACAAATATTTACTTTTGCCGATGACACCGCTCTGCTGTTTCACGGTGATACTTGGGCATCAGTCGGAAAAGCAACTGAAATTGGTCTCAGTCAAGTTTCCCAGTGGCTCCAGAATAATCTTCTAACCCTTAATACGTCTAAGACAAAGTACATAACGTTTAGTATATCCCAGCGTACAGCCCCTTCTCACCCCCTGTCAATAAAACTCCACATGTGTAGCAGCCAAAGTAACAGTAACTGTAACTGCTCAATTTTAGAAAATGTCAGCTATACCAAATATCTAGGTGTTTTTATTGACGAAAACCTATCGTGGAAGAAGCACATAGATATGGTCAGCTCCCGAGTTAAAAAACTTAAATATATTTTCATTAAACTAAGGAACGTCGCTGATCACAAACTGATTCGCTTAATATATCTTACACTCTGCCAATCAATTCTTTCCTATTGCGTAGTTGTTTGGGGTGCTGCTTACAGCCATCTGCTCATCAAAGCAGAACGGGCACAGAGAGCTATCCTAAAAATAGCATATAAAAAGCCATATCGGTATTGTACCGATCGTTTGTATGAGGAATTGAGTTACTTGAGAGTCAGACAAATATTTATTAATGCTTCTATTCTAAGATTTCACAAAACAGCCTTAACTTCAATTAATTCCTCAGCCCAAACAAAACGTCGCCTAATTTGGCCTTCACCTGGATTCAAAACAAAATTTGCTAAGAAATCACCTGCATTTTTAGGGCCATATTTATACACAGAAGCACAAAAAAAATTACGTATTATCAACTCTCTGAGACATGTCTGTAAAAGAGTTATTAGCAACTGGCTACAAACATTTAATTACATGGACACAGAAAAACTTATGCAGGTTAGTCAGTAATTTCTCGATTGCTACTACTAAAATACATATATCTCGTAATATCAAAATAAAAACGGCTCATGTTTGATATTGTTAATTATTTATCATTTGAAAAATTACAAAGCTCCCAAATTTACTTCATCACGTCATAATATCTCTGTTTATTTTACTTCTTTCAAATTGCTTTAATTGTTATAGGAAATGGATTTTAATTTTTGAGCTTATTATAATTTTTATTATTTTTTATGTTCTTTGAGTGACTTACTTGTATTTATTTATTATGTTACCTATTAGACCTCACACAGTCTACATGAAAAAAAAAAAAAAATTTTACTTAGGTGTGAAGAAAAAAAGAAATATATATATTTAGAATAATAAAAATGAAACAAAAATAAAACTTAATTGTATCACTTTTTCATACTTACCTACTTATTAGCTATATGAAAAGTTGTTTCAATATACTTAAAACAACCATTAGGTAGGTATAGTATTTATTTAATACACCACATAAATGATTTTATATATTTATGGATGTCTGGGTTAATTATATGTCAGTGTGAGCTGCAATTTAAATTCAACATAATCTAGTTATAAATATCTCAAAATCAAATAAACAAATTTAGAATACGTATACACTCAATGTGACACCAGCCTAATTGCACTCGCTACTTATAATGATTATCAATCGCACACATAGATCGAGGTAGCTGTTATCTATGCTACACAGACAACTCACACACTCAACTCACGCACACCATTCTCTATAAACTATACAAGAAATTTGCGGCTACACATGCTTCGGGATGCACAACACAACTAGACATTTTATCCTTCCTACCTCCATGTTACCTTTCGTATTTTAGTCATTGTAATATGAACAAGATCTCTTAATGCTGTATGTTTTAGTAAAAAAGTTGAAATAACTTAGATATAATTGTGTAATGTTTATGTAAACCTACGTGCAAGGATGTTGACAAGTCTTTTGTGAGCTAATAATTCACATTATCTGTGTATAAGTGTGATACGTATGCAGGTACCTACACTGTAATGGGTATGTTCCAAATTTGTGTTAATCAATTCAAGTAAGCTTATATTTTTTATATAATATGTATATTATTTTGTTGATCCGTATTTTTCTTTCTCTTATTAAAAATATGTTCATATATCCGAAAATAGGTTCTTGATGTGCAGTTTCGTAACAATGTATATTCTACATTCCAAACAGGATCTATCATAAATTTTTAGTTTCTAATTAATACTTAAATTAATTGTAATGACGTCTTATCCTTAAATAAATGTTCTCTGGGAGAAACTAGTCCACCCACAACACAGGGTATCCTAGTGTGGGGGCTAGTGTGATGTAAGACAACTTGTATATTGGCTATTTTATTGCATAGTATTATAGTAAATAGACAAATGTTACTCATCTATGGTTAAAATTCATGTCATCTGTCTGATCTATGTACCTGTTTTTTGCACAATAAACATTATTATTATTATTATTATTATTATTATACAAACTTTCACATTTTTATGAACGTCATGTAGTATTGTCATTTATATGTCATAAGAAGTGCTTAAGTATTTTTTAAATATTTTTTTTACATGATAGGTTAATCCTTTGACCACTATCTCACCTGATGGTAATTGATGATGTCGTAGACGATGTTTTTCAGTCTAACCTAGAATTACTAGCTCTCAGATATAGCTGCCGGAACACACCTTAAGTTGCTTGGCAACAGATTTTCTACTTCAGGGTGATAGCTTGCCAGGTGGTCATTCACAAAAGACCCTACCACCATGTAATAGACGAGAAATAATTAAACAATCCAAAATAACCAAGAAATAACCACAGTAACACAGTTTGTGGTCAAAGGCTAAACTATCAGGCATAAAAAAAGTTGTAACTATAGTAGTAACACATAGTAATAACTATAGTTGTAACTATAGTAGTGACTATAGTAGTAACTATAGTAGTAACTATATTATTAACTATAGTAGTAACTATAGTAATAATACTAGTAACCATACGTTTTCGCATGTTTTCACAGTTTTATTTTCTACAGATTTGAAACAATATTTTTGTTTTGGACTGTTAATACGAATAATACACTCTGTAGTAATATCATTCTATGGGCTCCAAGCGAACAAATGAACTTGTTGTGTGAATATTCTGCTTACACGCATTGGCTCGAATTCACGTCTTATCTTTAACTCGTAACGACTTTACCACTTCCTAACTTGTACCGATTACTGACTTTGTGGAGTTCCCAAACTTTTCATGGAAAAATAAGCCAAATATATTATCTTAAGAGACAGCCTGTGGTCATGAAGTTACAAGACAAAGAAATTGGTCCTTAACTTTCTTTATTATTGTTGTAGGGAATTTATCATATTACTTTATGTTTCACGATGGTATAATTATTTTCCAAATGCTTAGATTCAGAGTATTTTTAACGAGATATTGCTTTTTACCAGAAAAACATAAGTTCAGACATTTTAAGTGGATGCTTTGTCTTTATATAAACATTAAAAACTCAGCGCTCACACCACCAAAAAACACCAAGAATTTAATGTGGAGATTTTATGGCTCCGCTGCCAGCAAGCGCTACATATACGGCTAATCTATCCCAGATATTGTAATACTCTATATTTACTGCCAGAAAAATTAAAATCTTATTCAGTAAATATGGGTTGCAGGTTGCGTCCTAAAACCGGTAAAGGTTTACAAAGAATTACAAACTGGACTGTATTTATTGACTATGGCTAGCTTAGTTAAAAAAGAGTTCTAACCATTAATTGCCAGCCTTACTTGAATTTTATATTATATATCTTGGAGTCATCTCATAAATATAATGCATACCGACATTCTCTCTAAGAAAAGAAGCTCTTTCAAAACGTGCACATCAGGTTCTGTTCCAACTAGTAAACTATCGAATAGTTTTAGCGTCAGTGTAGAAGTAAGGATGTACTGGAAACGCCCTCTGACCGGCGCTACACCAAATAATCTCTTTAAACTATAGCGTAAAGAAGTGCTTCTTGTTTTGGGCCCCATTACAGGTTACTTTGTAATCTGAATTAATACATGCACAATAATGGAGCAACAGATAGATTTTTATATGGAGTTTGTATGCGTAAAGAATAAACCGTGGAGAACGTACTACACAGTGAAGACATGGAATAAGTAAAAATTGCAACAGGACTATGAGAGTCATTCGCACTAACGACATCTTCATCAACACATACGCGACTGGAGCAGGTTTGCAGCGTTTCAAAGTCATTCTCCGCTTTAGCGGAAGCTGGCCGGGGAAATCCACAAAACACATAAAGTGCGACGTCAGTGAAGTATTTATCGCCCCCAAATAGATTAAAGAAAGAGTTGGTTGGCCCCCCACTACGTGGCTGACGATATTGTAAAAATCGCGGGGAGCTAATGGTAACACCATTGGCTGCCCGAAGCTTTGTAGCTAGTATCTGTTCATTGTGGCGTTCTATGGGGCAGTAATTTGATCAACAGTGGACGTCTTCCGGCTGATGACGATGATGAAATAGAATAAAAAAGGCATGTGCTGCTAAATAAGTGGACTATTGTTACATTTTAGCTAGTCCATTATAGTTACAATAAAATACAACTTGTAATATCTTGGAAAACTTAAGTTATCGAAAAATCTCACTACAAGAATCTTATTACAAGATATCTTTTAAAGTGTAGATGATTTCTGATGGTTTGTAAAAAAAATTTTAAAATTTGTTATGAGTAGATCAGTAATAATTCTTAAATAGGATTTATATAAAACTAATATCATCTATTACATAAGGAAGTAAAGTTAAATTGTACTGGACGGGGTACGTTTGTTGTATGCCAGACGATCGCTGAAAAAAAAACATTACTAATAGGGTGCCAAACACAGAACCAGTCAACCCAGGCAAAGGTGATCTTGATTCGCAGGAAAAAGTCTGGGACACCAAAGACGGCATGTCTGGAAAGAGGGCAGGGAGGGCTTTGGTCAGCAGTGGGATATTACAGGCTAATAATTATTCAAAAAGAATGTTCACAGTTTTTAAAGTCATATGTTATTATTGCGTTCCAATATGAGTATATTTAGGTGTTATCAAACATAAAAATGACTGTTGCTTTTACCAATATTTATAATTGGAACTTGTCAAAATAACATGTAAACATAGTTTATGGAATATATGAGTAAAACCAATAATAATAATATCATCATCATTTAAATTGTATGTCTAGATTAAATTGCGTTTACTGTAATTAATTATTTTTAAGCATATTTTTTAGAGCCCGTTAAAATTCAATGAGGACTATTAAAATATATATTATATGTACGTAGTTTCTTTAAAAAATGAGTTTGCAGACTGGCAAACTAACACGCTTAAGTATTAAAATATATATCACATAAACATAAATTCACTTCAGAGGTTGCACAAAAAGTCTGTAGAGTTTAACAGCAAACTTTATTAAAGTACTCCATGAGATTACGAGCTGACTTATAAAAATATTTTACTTTCAAATGTGAAGTTTTTCTGCAAAGTAAGCAAATAAAAGTGAATAGCTACCCAACCCACCCCTTATCTATTGATCTAGGTGGTACGTAACAGTTCCCAAGCTCAGATTGATTCAGTTTATCCAAGACAATAAAAATTGGAAATAGGTATTAAAGAAATAATTGTTCGTCATTGAACTTAAACTGATGGGATATCCTGTGACATGAATAAGTTTAAATTAAAGATATTTATTTTATATAACTTCGTGAATATTTGTTGAAAATGTATGTCATCCCACGTTTTGTCAGAAGTTTTTTGGTTACCAGTAATAGTGATTGAATCCCATAGTTAGAACTAGTTGTCAGGATCTCCTCCTCCGTGAGGCACGACAACTTTTTGTTTAAGAAGTTGACTTCTACTAAGGCGTGAGGGGTGGTTATCGGGCGGTTAGATTTGGTGGGACTTGACAAGGTCCGGATACCTTGCTCAGTACCAGGGTTGGCATTGCTAGAAGTTTTTGTTCCTTTCTTCGTTTGGCCGCTTCTTCTACAGTTGAAAGGCTTCAGTGGTGCGCTGTTTCATAAGCGCGATCTAGAAAGTGCTTGACATTTTTGACTTTAGGTGTGATTGCCTAGACAACAGTGTTCTGGGTTTCTACCGGGGGCACTGGGCGCACCTAGCATGGGGAAAAAATCCTTTTTTGCTCTTTACGTGTCTTTATCTCTGTATTGATCTTCGGTGCACGACTCATAGTAGAGAATTCTTTGCACCTGGTAGGAGAGGCTGAGTTTTTAGCGGGCGTTTTGCTTAAAACACTTCCGAGGTTGTTGAGGAGTTGGTTCTGAGCTCAAAGGGATATTCAAAAAGAAACTTTCCGATGGCGCAGTGGTGCCAGACAGAGCATACCCATAATATTTTAATTAAGTATGCAATATTAGTGCGTATTTATTTACACACGCACACACATGAGTACCGCTGCTGTTAAAACAACGCCGCGTGCCGCCGTTTATATGGAGTGAACTAGCTGTTCCTTATACAGGTCCAGGACTAATAAAGGTCCATCCCTCGACCAAAATCCGGTAGGGTTATATTGTCCAGCGTCAAACAACGCGTTTGTCTTCACTAAAACTAAGTTTCCTATACAGTGGTCTGTGATGATGTAGACGTCATAGCATTTTTCTTTTATTTTGTAGCGTTACATAAAAAATAATATGAGTGAATTCAAATAATTTATTGTGGATTTTATTACAAACTGTTTTTTATCGAGTATTTGTTTTTGTGAAAATGTTTGAAAACATAACTATACATTATTTAATATCATTACAATTTCAACACACAAATTAACACATCGCCTAACCGTAAATAAAATCATACGATCCCAACACTAGTCCGGTATCGATCGAGTCGGTACCTACGTAATAACCGCTCTAAGAATACACCGCGGGGATTCGGTCTTATTCGACGACCAAAGGAGAAATCCTGGCTAATGCCATGTCACATTTTTACTACGGCGACATAATGCAAAATAGGAAAGCGAGAAGAGCTTAGAATATTCCACGATGAAGATAGTTCAGATTTGTACCTAGATTATAAAATAGAGCGATGCTAACTATAGGCTGGTATCGATCGATGTGTTAAGGGATATTCACTCTTATCGTATATCGAGGGATTCAGCTTATTTAAGGATTGAAGAAGCAATGCTATAATACCGTGTCTCATCTTTACGGCGGTGACGTAATGCATAATAAGAAAGCAGCTTGCATTATTCTACGATGTGGAATACTTTCGAAATTGTTTACGTAGACAGCTTGGTATCCCAAGAGGTTTTGTTTGACAGCCACTCTAAGAAAATCCGACGGATAGGATCCAACGACCGAAGATGAAAAAATACTGGCTGGCACAGTATTACAATATACTTGCGAAACTGTGCTGATATCGTATTACATCATGATTTCAGCTAGGAAAGCATCGTGCATCATTGTATATCGTAGATAGTTTAATGTATTATCTTTATGATGGATGAATGGATACGATCGCAGCTCTATACCTGTATTGAATAAGACTGTACATGACAGCCACTCTGAGAATATACCAATTAATTCAGCCGTATCCGATGTGCAACGGAGAAATCTTGGCTGGTATCGTTTCACAGTTTTACTTCAATGACAAAATGATAACTTTTCAAAATTTTTCTAAAGAAAATTTTACAGCTTGTGCGGTGTCCCACGGTATTACACACCGACAGACACTTACTTCTCGTTATATCGTCGCAAATTATCTACATATCTGAAAATCAGTATAAGCAATGTCGCGTGCTAAGCTTAAATAATCACTATGCTCCAAAGTTAAATGTAATTTTGTCTCAGCACGCGATTGTGCTTGTATATAGACCAATGTGTATAATATTTGGAAGTAATTATAACGCTATAGTAGCTTGCACTAAACCTTAACGTAAATAATTGGGAATTCTGTCTAGTTGATGTATTACAGCAGACGATCCTAACACTAGTCCGGTATCGATCGAGGCAGTACGTGACAACCGCTCTGAGCATACACGGCGTGAATTCAGCCTCATTGGAGGACCGACGAGAAAACCTGGCTAATACTGTGCCGTATTTTACTACAGTAAACAAAATGCATAATAGATAAGCAGGTTGCATTATATTACTATGTGTTATTTTCTTAAATAAGCACTGATTTTGTGCTTTTACGGAAAACTAATAGCGCTTTCTATAATGATACCATAAGATACAGGAAGGTGGCACGCTTATGCTCTAATATCAATGTTTTTTTAATCGTTACTAAAAATGGGGCTACCATTTTAATTAATTTTGTGTATTACATTATGAATACAACACTTGTGACCGTCATACTATATGAACAATGTGGGCACATATATATATTATTGGCTTAAACTATGTAAGCGTTGATGCTTAGGATATTTGCTTATGGTAGTAATTTACGTGCTTTAAACGCATAAATTGCAAAATGGAAATCACATATAAACAAAGACGCGCTTGGGTATATATACGAGTATGTTGGAATATGAATATGCACATATATACGCGTCAAATTGTAGTGTATAAACGAGTATAAACGCGTATTATAAGAGCAAAAACGAAAGCTCGTATTCGCATGCTCGTATAATACGCAATATAACCATTTAAATAATGCAGTCGTATAATCTATCAACATTAACGCTAGGTATCCTTCAGTCCGGTGTGACAGTTAGGCGACATGTCGAGTTCGGTAAAAAATACTGACAAATGAGAAATTAAATTATGTCTAACAGTAAGACAAACAGGAACAAGTAAGTCATTTGACAAATAGGTTACACTCTCGGGTTGCCACAATTGCAAGAAGAAAAAGTGTAGAATAATACATGACCGATTTTGTTAAAAACTGTGATATTATAAAAGCAACACAAGTTAATTCTTAGTGTAGTTTCTGCGGACTGAATTAATGTATACTAAACTTGTATTTAACTTAAGACAACAAAATCTAAACATTATATTATTCATCTGTACCTACTATAGATTTCTGGTAAGGTTTTGGAAACGAATTTTATTACTACTAAACTTTATTATAACAAGACACCGGCCTGATGGTATGCATCATGCCTATCCATTGCAGTTGCAATTGTCATCACCCCTGTTCAGCTTGACTACGCTCGTGGCTCTGAGCCACTCGTTTTTAGGCTTCCGTACCTAAAGGGTAAAAACGGAACTCTATTACTAAGACTCCTCTGTTCGTCTGTCCGTCACCAGGCTGTATCTCATGAACCGTGAAAACTAGACAGTAGATTTTTTGACAGATGATATCTGGTGCCGTTATAAAAACAAACACTAAAAATCCGCCAATTGCGAGTCAGACTTGCGCACTAAGGGTGGTAAGGTTCCCTACGAAAAAACTTCGGCCCTTTTACGAATTAGCATTTTATTACTTTTAAGAAAGATCTTTTAGATACGTACTCGTATCATAGCGTGGCAGATCGTGCGTATTCTTGCTATTTCAGTGTGGGTATCTATCTGGTCTTTGAGCTGTAGTCATAGGAAGGTTTTAGTCGGTTCTTGCAAATCTGCCACTTGAGATCTAATTTGCATAAACAAGCGTTGCCAAAGTTTAAGAATTTTGACCTTCGAGTGCCAGGTTGATCCTATCAATTTTGTGAGAGAAATAAAGACAAAACTAAACTATTTTACAGTTATTATATTATGTGTCTGTACGACACTCACTGGAAGAGATAGGGGACTTTGTAAAAATAACCCCTCTAGATATTACTCTGTCTGAAAAACCCCATAACTGTCTACGTTCTCGGGCCCGTTACTTTATATAAATCCCCACTACTTCTAGATTTCACAGCACAAGAAGTGGCGTAATGCCTACAGCCACCAACGAGGCAGTCGATAAATAACATGAACAAAACTTCACCTGGGTACAATTTCCAGAAAATAAATTAATGAGGTATTCTTGTTTCTAGCGTTTAAATAACTTCCAACGTTGTGTTTATCCGCGAAACGAATAACACAAACTCTCACTTGAAGAAACATAAACATTACAGAAACAATGTCTTATCCATGTACCGACAGACACAGGACTATACATTTTTAATGTGGGGAACCTGACTGTTGGTACAAAATTTACCTCCTGTTTAAATTACTGTCAGGTTCTTTTTTTAAAGGTTCCAGCGCATATAATTCATAAAAGAGCCACATGCAGAACATCTTTTCAAGTACCATGTTATACATGAATCTGACAAGAGCTTTACTTTATTATTTTTTATTGACTTTAATTGCATGAATCGTGCACACTTGATATCATCTCGCCTGAGCCCTTGATATCATATCAAAGTCAAATTCAAAATCATTTATTCAATTTAGGCGTCTACGACGCTCTCATGAAGGTCAATCACAAATTTTAATATTGAAATATTCTACATTGTACTGCCACGTTCAGCAAAAAAATTACACTGCGAGAAGAACGGGCAAGAAACTCGGGGCTATTCTTTTAAACGTTTTTTAAGAATGTGTTACATACTATATGGAAAATTATTACAATATTTATTTAAATTACGTAGGTGACAGGCGCTAGCTTGGCAGAGGCGTACCAGTCCAAATATTTTTGTCGTTTAAATAATCACAAACTGTGTAGTAAGATTTCTTTATAAAAATGTTCTTCACGTACAACTTTTCTGTGAGCGTTGTAATATGTTTGGGCACTTTATTATAAAACCAATTGCCTTAGAAGGACCTTTAACCGATATACGCGCGGGCGAAGCCGCGCCCGGAATGCTAGTATTATATAAATGTATGTGTCAGATTTTTTTTACAGCTTCCGAAATTGGGACCTTGCGAATGTAAAACTTTCTTGACCAATCTGACATCAGTAACAACGATCTTATTTATAACTATGAGACAGGTACATAATTGTAATAGTAGTTCCAAATAATATATTATGCTATGGCAAAATATCTGAATCGCAACAAACATGATAGAAACGACATCTACATTACGCAGTCCAATTATTAAAATACTCTATTGATTTGGTATTTTTCTATAGGCGGAGAAAATATTTGCTTCTAAATTTATATTATTTTTATGTCAACTGTCGATAAAAGGTTGGTTCACAGGCAGACAGAGCAAAAGTAAACAAAACTAACTTTAAGTTGTTGCAATATATACCTACTCAACTTTGGCGTTGACATATATGTCTATACAGGGCCTATCACGGACATGCCACTTGGAGGGAAAGTACCTTGAATATTGTAGATGGAACATTTTACTGATAGAAGACATTATTTCAATGTTAAAAACAATTTAAACTGCATTCATAGATATTAAAATAATTACATGGTTGAATCGGGAATCGAACCCGTTACACGAGAAAAAAAAACACCCTGTAGTTCTATCACACTGATCGAAAGATTTCATCATAAGGATTATTTTTTCCAAATAACATAGTGTCAGAAATTAAAGGAAGGCCATGAATTTTAACATTTGATGTGAAATCTTGAATTATTTCTTTAGAACCAGCCAGCCGCATTGCGATGGACAAAATAATATACACGTCTTTCGGCTCAGGATACGGCTCGATTTATAGCATACAACCAGGTACCTACTAATTACTTACCTCATTATCATTTTATTATGTAATTACATTGTAATAGGAAAATTTTTTTTTTTTTTTTTTTTTAGGGAGGACATAGATGCTGGCTACCGCCTGTGCGGTCGTCCAGCTCCACCGGGTTTTGGGCGAGGGCCTGGCCCTACAATAGCCCGGGAGGGAGAAGTGCCGAAGGCACTTCTCCCGAGACGGGCGTAGAAGGCGAAAAGCGCTTTCTACCTCCGTCTCCTGCGGACGCCGAAAACGTACCGCTATTATAGGAGGGGTTGACAGCGAGCTCAAGGGCACCACTGTGGTTCGGACCTCGGCTTGTCTCGCTGTCGAGAGACATGGGGGGGATCGGAGCAAAATGCCTCTGTGCAACTGCAGTGTTGCACAATTGGGCCCTACTGAATAATACTCTTTGACTATTTGGAGAGCAATTTATCGTGACCTTGTTTTTGCCTCGAGCTCGCCGGCAAGCTCGGTGTTTGATTGTGTGACCTCTGATTACCTCACACCTGGGGATTTTACCTCGACGACTTGCGGATAACGCTAAAGCTGCCAACGTAATGGCTGCGATGGGGTCATCCGGGTCGTCTAATACCTGCCGTGGTCGGCGACGGGGGGGTTTGAAAAATGGGATAGAAGAGGCAGTCGAGTAGTTCGATGCCTGGACAACCAATGGGTTCGGGTGGTGGGGCGCTCGATCAAAGTATCGGCGGGCGCAGTCCTTATTGAACTGCGCTAGAGAGGGAAGGTTTAAGTCGCAATGCAACTCGGTGTTCCGGATATACCACGGAGCGCCGGTTGCACTACGAAGAAAACGGTTTTGAATGACTTGAAGCTTATGGAGATGGGCCTCACTAGCATGACTAAACACTACTGATGCGTAAGTCATGATGGGGCGGATGCAGGCAGTGTAAAGTGTCTTCTTATTTCTAAGAGACATTTTACTCTCTTTGCGAATCAGGGGACCAAGGCGACCCATTACAAAGGCCGCTCTGTTACGGACGGTTGTTATATGATCGCTAAAGGTGAGATTCCGATCAAGGGTGACTCCGAGATATTTTGTTTTACTAACCCAGGGGATGGGTTGGTCGAACAAAGTTAAAGGTTGCGGGTAACGGGGGCGGCCCTTCTCAGTAAAGTACATAGCTGCACTTTTAACTGGGTTGACCGCGATGCGCCATTTACGGAACCAGTCACCGATCTCGGTGATGGCCCGTTGGAGGGCGGGAATGGACTTTCTACTGATATGCCACCCAGTGGTATAAATAGCGGTATCATCCGCGTATTGGGCTAATAGGACGTTAGGCTGAGAGCGTGGGATGTCGCTGGTATACAGCGCGAATAGAATGGGTGATAGCACGGAGCCCTGAGGGACTCCGGCTCTGACTGGGTGGGGGGAGGAGAGGGTGCCTTCCACGCGATAGCGAAAGCTTCTGGCTTTAAGGAAGTCTTGTAGGATGAGCACAAGACGTTCTGGCACGCCAAATTGGTATAGCTTGTAAATCAAGCCATTGTGCCAGACTTTGTCAAAAGCTTTCGCTACGTCGAGGAAGACTGCTAGCGTTGTCTGGGGTTTGGGGTGCTTGTTAAAGCCCTCAATGATGTGCTCCGTGAGGCGGTGCACCTGTTGGACGCATGAGTGTCCGGGCCTGAAGCCAAACTGCTCATCTGGGATAAGGTGGTGTTCCTTAGCATGGGACTGGAGACGGTTTGCAAGTAACCGCTCGTAAAGTTTGCCTAAGGCACTGAGGAGGCTGATGGGGCGGTAACTGGTGGGGTCAGATGAGCTTTTGCCTGGTTTGTGAATGCCAATGACATTTGCACATTTCCAGGTAACTGGGAATAAGCAGTGGCTCATAGCAGCATTGAAGATGCTGACTAGGAGATGGATGAGAGGAGGAGAGAGGGTTTTAAGAACCCTGTTGGAGATGCCATCGGCACCGGGGGATTTGCGCGGTCGGAGGGCCTTGATCAGTCTCGCCACCTCAGCGTAAGTCGCTAAGGTGATTGGTGGGAGTTCAGAGGTGACCACAGAGCTTTTACGTTCGACTTCAGCATCCACCGAATCGAGGTGAGCTTGGTCAACGTGATCTACGTTAGGGGAACACTGAGCCTCTAGGCTATCAGCTAGGCACTCAGCTTTGTCTTCGTCAAAGAACGCTGGGACTAGTGGGACTGGTCTGTATAAGGGAGGCATGTCGTTGTAGTTACTTCCTTTCATACCTCGCGCCAAGTCCCAATAAGCCTGGTGGCTTGGCACGAGGTTTGAAAGTTTGTCACCCCATTGTTGATCACGCAACTCAGACATGCGACTTTGAACCATGCGTTCAAAGTGGCGTTTCTTAGTTTTGTTCTCTTTACTGGGGTAAGAGTCGTAATGTCGGGTCACTGCTTTACTTTCCGTCACTAATCGTCTCACATCCGCTGGAATGACAAGGCGCCGGTCGTCCGGCACCATGACCTCCTTTGCGGATGCACCTACTACGGTGGAGAGGTGATTAGTGAACGAATCGATCGCAAGGGTTACGTCATCTTTAGTCAGGATGTCGTCAGGGATCTTGTCAAGGTCCGGTGAACTGATAGCCTTTAGGGCAACGCCTAATTGCTTCCAGTTCACTATCGTCTTAGTGGGGCGGGGGAGGTCTGTTGTTGGGTCGGGACCTAGTCGCAGTATAATGGGTCGGTGGTCAGAGTGAAGCTCGTGAACCACTTCTATGGAGCGTAACTGGAGTGTTACGCCTCTGAGTAGTGCCATGTCAAGCAAGTCAGGTCGAAAGTCTTCCGTGTGAGGGTAGTGAGTGGGCTCAGTGGGCGCAATTATGTCAAAATTAAGTTCTGCGACTAGTTTTTCAAGTGCAATGCCTCTGGGATTGTTGACGTTACAATTCCATAGGATGTGCTTACTATTGAAGTCGCCAATCAGAAGGACGGCGCTTCCTAATGAGAACAATGCTTCTAAGTCAGCTCGGACGATCGGCTTTTGACAAGCTTGGTAACAGGACGCTATGACTATAGGTTGATGACCAGTCATAGCTAGAAGGCAACAAGATGCTTCCATATTAACAAGAGTCGGGGTAGGTAAGGGGATGCAGTGCAGGGACCTTTTGTAATAGATAAGAGTGCCTCCCCCACGGGAGTTCACTCTATCATCACGTACCGTTCTGTAATTGGCAAACCTAGGGTTCGCCTTCCCCGGTTTTAGAAGGGTTTCCTGCACGCATATAATGTCGATAAGGTGGGTGCAACAAAAGTCGTGGACAAGGTCACGTTGTCTAAAGAAACCGTTAGCGTTGAATGACGCTAACGAAACTGAGCGCGGTTTCGTGCGTGCGGTTGTACTACCCATAGTGGTTGTACTGGGGAGGGGCCTGGGGAACGAAGCGCTTAAGGGCGCTTAGTAAGTTCGCGTGTTCCAATGTGTATTGGATCACGTCCGCTGGGGATTGAGCGTATTGCATCTTGTGGAATAGCTCTTGTACCTCATTGATGTCAACCGACATAGCCAGATCGCTGACTAGGTTGATTGCCTCTTGAAGAGGGGCAGCCATCAATGGCATAGGGGGAGCTTGTGGCCGGGAAGCGGCGCGGGGAGGGGCGCGAACGGTGTTGGCAGCGGGTGCCGGGAGCGCTGGGCGAGCCGGGGCCGGTGCGCGGGCAGGGGCCGCGGCGCGGGCGGGTGCGGGTGCGGGCGCGGGCGCGGGCGCGCGGGCCGGGGCGCGGGCGGTAGCGACGGTCTTAACCATACTGGGTGGTTTAGACCATGCGTTACGGGCTGGGAGCGGCGCGGGTATTACCTGTGAGGCAGGTACTACCGTTAGTTTAGGGCTGACCCGTTGGTAACGGTCATAAGAGGGGCGGGTCGGCCTATGCCTTGCCACCCTGTGGTTCACTCGTGGTGCTTTAGGGCACCCACGGTAATTCGCGGTATGCCCTTGAGCACCGCACAGAACACAACTGGGTGGGTCCGGCGAATCCCGGGTGCGAGTGCACGCTGCTGTCGCGTGATCGCCTAGGCACTTAACGCACCTAGCGCGAGCGAAGCAGAAACGGGAGGCGTGCCCGTATAGTTGGCAGTTATGGCACTGCGAGGGACTTCCATTTTTGTATGGGGCTTGGACATCGAGTCCTGAGAGGCCACAGACCTTTTTTAAATTAAAAATGGCCTTGCCCTCTGGTGTACGGTCTAGTACTACGAGTACTAGGTCATATGGACTGCGGTCCTTCCCGCTGTACATGCGGTGAACCGCATGCACAGGGAAGTCTTGTGCTTTAAGGTCGTCACATACCGCATCGGTATGTATCTCCTTAGGCACACCGCGAATCACAACGCGAAGGACTTTCTCCTCTTCGAGCGCATAAGTATGAAAACTTATGCTCTCTTTACGGAGGAGCTTTGTTAGCGCTCTGTGGTCGCTACTGGTGGGCACTTGGACTTTAATGCCCTGCTGCGTGGAGCGGGCATTAGTGTAATGGATCCCACGATCCGAAACTAAACGGGACAGCATGTCCCATTTGGTTTTGTCCTGAATGAACAGGGGCGGAGGCGGTTTTTCGCGGCGCGCGCTCGCATCCTGAGGGGACGCGGCAGTGGTGGCCGGAGCGGAGGGAGGAGACGCGGGGCGCGGGGCGGGGGTCGGCTTCTTGCCGGAGGCGGGGGCCTTAGCGGGTGCCTTGGCGGGAGGGGCGGAAGTTACGCAACTAGCGGCTTTAGGAGCACGCTTGCGTTTTCTATCTACGACGGTATAGCCGTCGTTATCTGAGTCCGAGTCGGTGCGTAAGGCGCGACTCGGATCTACCTCCATCTCCGCTTCGGAGTCCGAAGTGGGCTCGACAACGGCGATGGAGGGACGGGTGCTCGCTGGCCTCCCGATCGGTGAGCGCGAGCGAGACCTCTCACGGGGAGGGGCTGCCACCGTGCGTCTGTTGTCTGGGCCCGGAGCGGGCGAAAGCGGACTGTCCTCTGAGAAGGACCGGGTCAGAGGAGGGACGTTGGCCTCCGGGATTGAAGTCCCGGAGGGAGCAATAAGAGTGTCCGTAAGGCGGGCACTCGCTTCCTCTTCGAGGAGTTGCATATGAGCAACATACAGTTCGGGGTGGCGGAGGGCGAAGGTCTGAAGGACCTGCACCTCACCGTTAGAGGGACGGGACTGCATCCTGAGGGGAATACTCAGGACGCCCTATCAAGGGTTTGAATTCCCTCACACACCTTGTGAGCTCACTGTGTGAGAGGGAGTGTGTACCTAGGGTGTGCCCTAGTTGTGTACCCTCTCCGAGCTTTTTTCTCGGCGGAGAGGGGTGCTCCTAAGCGCTACTCCGGGGTTGACTAGGGGCGACCCCAAGGCCAGTAATCCCGGAGCCCAGCTTGCTTCGGCTGACCCGTGAAGCGGGAAAGGCCACGGTGCAAGGTTAAACCAAAACAACAACAGTGGCCGTTGTCACCGTAGGGTGTCACACTGCGACCGCAGCAAATGGCGGATTTGATCGTTCAGACGGGTTTGGCTGACGCTACCCCACGCCTGAACGACGTCGCTTAACAGCACAAAGTGTGTTGTTACGCGACTGTTACTATGTTGTGTCGGGTAGTAAAGTGGTGAAATGCGCACCGAAAAGTGCGGTCAAAACAAGACCACCAGCCCGATATGATGTTGTTCGTCCGAAACAAGGGACTTGGGTAGGTGGTAATGCCTGACGTCTTAGAGCGCCTCTGCGCGCCGGCACGGCGAGCTCGTAGCTCACGTTGCACGGCGGTCGGTGGCTGCTCAGCTTCTGCACAGAAAACAAAACTTCGTCAGGACTGCGTATTCCAAGGCACTGGTCTGCAACTAGCGTCGGAACGATGACCCGAGTGAGACGGCAATAGTGCGGGGACTATTGCGGTCTCACTGGGAGATACTGGCGGAGCTGTAGACAGGTGTGCACGGCGTGGCGGCACAGGTCGGAATGTGTGAAAAAAGTGTCCGAAAATTATTTTCAAGTAGGTAGATTTATTAGTAATTAGGTACTTATGAACTCCGGCTCCGTGGGGTGTGGGGTTAGAAATGCACCTCCCCATATCATCCCGTGGGTGTCGTAAAAGCGACTAAGGGAAAAATACTGGAAGGTGCCTTCTAAAGAACTGCCAACTTACACTGCGATCCCCAAGACACCTGCCAAGCGTGGAGATTATGGCAAATACCGCCTTAATAGGGGAGGCTGTGTTCAGCAGTGGACGCTCCGTCGGTTATAGTATAGTACTTATTATAATGTCAGTTTTATATCCTTACGGCAATGTCAGCTTTTCCTTTTTCTGATCAAATTTTCACATCAAATGTTACAATTCATGGTCTTCCTTTTATTTCTGATACTATGTTATTTAGCAAAAAATAATCCTTATGATGAATTCTTTCAATCGGTATGATAAACTACAGGGTGGTGTTTTTTTCCCGTGTAACGGGTTCGATTACCGGTTCAAACATGTAATTATTTAAATAGCTTTGAATGCAGTTTAAATTGTTTTTAAAATTCAAATAATGTCTTCTTTCAGTAAAATATTCCATGTACAATATTCAAGGTACTTTCCCTCCAAGTGGCCACGGTATGTGGCATCGCCGTGGGACGCCCTGCATATATTATTATTATAAAGAGGAAACATTTGTATTTTTGTATGATAAACTTAAAACAGTAGTTTTTTAAGTTTATCATACAAAAATACTGATTTGGATGAAATTTGGCATGGAAATAGTTTGAGATCTGGAAAAGGACATCGGATAGTTTTGGTCCAACTGCGCATAAAGAGGTTAATGTTTTTGTGCGATAACCGAAATACGCGCAGGCGGGGCCGCGGCTGGAAAGCAAGTATTACATATTTTGTTTTGTTCATTTTGCCGCTAACTAAGAGAAAATCCCTGTCCCTATGAAGAATAAAATTCATAAGTTGCTCTCATTTGAGAGTAACGAGTTTTGACCAAGAGACTTAATTAGTATTATTTTATGCACCATAACTTGTCTACTACCGCCACACTACCTATCTAATAGAAAATGCCACAGGGGAATTCAGCAGTATGACTTAAAAAATAGGAAGATCATTGCAACATAGGGTCACTACCATTTTTAAGAGATTAAAGGCCTGTTTCAGAATGTTCGAGTATGTTCCGGTTTTAGTACCCAGAACATATTTATTAAAAAAAACACTATCTTTGCGCTATCTTTGTTAACCAACACAGTCATCGATTTAGCCTATATATAGTTAAAGCTTGAAACGCGCTGCATGTTAACTGTCATTTTTTGTCATTCAGTTGTTTTATGTGTTGGTTAGCAACCCGAAACTTTATTAGGACATTCTGAAACGGGCCCTAACACTCAAAGTAGTGTTGCCTCAAAGTAGTGTATCTCTGACACTCGTAAACTTGAACCAGCGGTTTTCACTGATTTCCAAAAAATGAAGGCAGGGCGATCAAATCGCTGCATATATATTTACTGACTGACCCGACAAACATTGTTGTGCCATATAGGCAAATAAAAATGATAAAACAATGTTTAATTGTTAAATTATTATTGTTTAATGTTAAATTATTATTGTTTATTGTTTAATAATCTATTTGGAGGAGTTTTCTTACCTATTTGGAGTATTTTGTTACAATTTTATATATGAAAAGACCACGTATAAGTTTTTCCAGTGTGAAGTTATGCGTGGTCATAAATATACGAAAATATATACTTACATCTTTAAATCTCTCTTTTTTTGTTCAGTTTAGCATATCTCAAGGTTCGTCTCATTTAAATTTCATCGACATCGGTTTAGCAACTTTTAAGTTGATATTGACATTAATTTAACGTAAGTAAAATCGGTGTCAATATTATTTAAATATGTTTACTACTAACGAAAGTTTTAATAAAATGTTAGCTTTTAAGTTACACTCAACTAACTGAATAAAATTGTTTTGCCTATTTGCAAATACCTGAATGACATGTTAGGACCTCTTGTCGATAGTGACCGGTATAGTGGGCTAGTGAAAAAGAACTTTTGTAAGTAGTTTCTATCACTGGACAGGGCGATAATTAAATAAAACAGTATATATTTAATTATTTTTATTATTGCAAATAACATGCTCCGCGGATTACATTACAAAATTATCTGACAAGTATAAACTTAACATTTTGAAGCGGATCATTTGAAAATGGGAGCACAGAATATTTTTTATCAGCATGATATCGACTTCAACATATTATTTATACCTTCGAGTATAAGAAGTCGGTACCAATAAAAACAATATTATATATTATAAAGTATGTAGTATTATTAAGAGTAGTAAGCTATCAACATGTGTATATAATCATGTTGAGACAAATAAGTTAGGACCACCTTACCTTACGTATGCCTAATAAACAAATAATATAGCTAATAATTGCAAAAGTGCTAGTTAGACCGCGGGCTATTAGGGTTAACTAAAATAAGATTATGGTAAACTACATAAAATACCGGCAATTTCAGTATTCACTGCTGAACACTGCCTCCCTCATTAAGGGTTAGCCATAATCCTCACACTTGTTAGGCGTCTCGGGATCAGCTCAGAAAATGCTGCAGCCCACTTTCTGGTATTTTAAGCCTTACTCGCTTCTTACGGCACCCGCAATGTGGAGATAGAGGATAACAATCCTAGCCCTGCACTCCAAGGGCTAATGATAAATGTTATAAAATTTACAAATAAATTTTACTCTACGCAATGACCTTCAGACTATAAAAATAAGATAGAAAATATACATATTATCCGCTATCTTCTCAGCATTGGAGCTACTCTGATAAATAATTTAATTAAATTCTACTCAAGTATTTCATTCAATGAAAATAGTCCAAGTCTCAGGTTTGTTACTTGTTCCGCTTACTAGCTGAGAACACGGGAAGACAGGCAAACCGCGAAGTCTCATTACTGGGCTCCATTTTGCCCTCCGGGTACGATACCTTTAAAGGTGTAGTGAGATACGATTTCATTTTACCCATGGCGTGAAACCGTTGTAATGTTGTACAACGGGGATCAATCAAGTGACTATAGTAAATACTATAAGCCAATGGGAGAGGGAGAATCTTGGGTATCAATTCCTGAGAACGTTATAGAAAACCTCAGTAAAATTCAAAATCTTTCCAATCAATATCACTTCCAAGTCACAATAACGGCTAATATTCTTTTTCATCGGCACCTTTATAACTTTATTAACAAAATACTACGAACTATATACAACACTACGGCTACAACAATATAAGAATTTAGACAACCTATAAGTCATTGCAGACTCACGGGCAGTTCAAATGCTCGAGCCCACTACCAGTTGGCAGCGTGCCCAGCATGCTGGTATCATTGCGCCGTTGAATTGCGTTGCTTATTCGTTGAGCCAAATAGATGCCCGCATTTTGATCACGCGTCGCATCGACCAAGCGCTCTGATAAGTTTGGAAAATACTATAATCTCCCAGTCCCTGACGTCTCATGAAATAATAGAGCATCAAATTTAACCAATCACTAAACAATCCAGAAACTATTTAGGTACATTCAGATATTTTGATGTACATCGCGATATCGCCGTAGGTATATATTCTGGATATAAATGTATGAATGTCGAGACGCAAGCCATAAGTAGTAAAGTAGGTGACCCGATGTGATTCCGGGGCTTCAACTCACCGTATTACGGCATCAAGGTCATGTGTGCCGAAACTTTAGGGTTTGTATGTAAGGTCGACGCCATAACTCTATAAATAGTTCCTTTAATCTTCACGAATATTCACAGTCTGTTTTGAAGTTAATATTATTTTGATGCTAAGCAAAAACGTCAATGCAGTTGTATGTAAAAAACCAGCACAAGATTTAAAATAAAAATAAATCACACGTTCGGGTCACTCGTGGGTCATTTACGTGACAATGCTAAAAAGAAAAGTGAAAAACAGCTACTCGTATATAAACTTTGCTGTAGTGGACAAGGCAGCCATGCCGATGCAGACGCGGATGTCTTGGTTACTAAGAAATCAACTTCTTTATAATAACTGTTATCATTTAAAGAGAAGACAATGTACGGCTATACGGTAATGTTGTTATTCATGTAAGAATATGTTTGATGTATAATATAAGTACTATATGATACCCGCCTCTGAAGTACACTCTTGTTCACTTGTGATGCAAAATCAGCAAAACTTTGAAATTGAATTGGGAGGGCATTTTGCGAATCGTCGCGCTAGCTATCACTCTTATGTGCTAGGAGGTTGGCGACAGATTTAGAAAATCTGTGTGTGTTCCGGCAGCAGTCCTTGAGAGCCAGTACAATTACAGGCACATGAGAGACAACAACTGTATGTTTCATGATGACGGGCGCAGTGCAGTTCATCACTTGTGAAGAAATGCATCTGTTATAGGCAGAGGTTTCCGCTTACCTTCAGATGGGCCCCATGATTGTTCCGACACAAAAACATAAAAATAATAATATTGAAATCGTGTTTTTACTAAACACATACTGCAATTCTTCCCTTTATGAACTTATGTACTCGTACTATAATCTCGAGCCCGTGGTAGTTTTTAGGTTTTCGCGAAAAATACACAATTCACACAGAGATATTAACAACTTTAACAGATAAAATCGAATTTAATTTACATTATTTTTGACAATTCAGACATTTCAAACACTTTGCAGTGCAATCTTGGTTATAGGTAAATGTGTAGTATTATTATCCTATTGCATATATTAATATTAAGAAATATGTAATCGGTAGTAAGAACATCGTATAGCCGGCGGCGCCTAAAAAACAAACAGGCAAAGCTATACAGTAAACTGGCAAAATAGCATTTAAAAACCTATGTTAATTTAAGGGATGTATGAAATATAAGTAAATGGAAGCCTACTAAATGTTTTATTCGCTGAATCTATGTATGATAGAGCCATGATAGACCTTGGCATGTTTTAATTAGTTAAAAATATTGAGAGTGTCACGGCAAAAACATTCCAACGTTTTGAGTAAAGGTCTAAAAGCCTAAAATACATCGAATACTCATATTTTATTCTTATAACAAAAAAAAATTGGCCTATATTATTTTAAAATTAATGTAATATTGAACATGTAGGCAATTTTTAATTCTTAGATAGTTATTGGTACCTACGAACAAAACATGTAAAGAAACGTAATTCAAGCTCAAAAACAACAGAACGCAAACCTTACCGCAGCGGGCGTGGTTTAAAAAGTATCATTTCTAAGCGCCAAATCGTTTAACCTATTTGCATAAGTTAACCGATTTGGCGCTTTGCAGCCGTTTGGAGTATGGAAGATTGTGCGTGTTTTGTCCAATTGTGAACTTGATGAGTCCGAAATCAAAGCAGTAACTGTATTAGTCCAATTGTCACGGTAGATATCCCAGTGTTTGACAGAATTTCTCAAAATTCTAATAATAAGGTAGTATTTTTAGGCACACAACATGAATATTCACACTTAATTAGCACTGAGGCGCGTTAATGTCATGTTCGAATAACCTTTGAAATGGACGTAGACGTAATATATATACATATCATATCAAAGCTCTACTTACGTGATACATAAAACTTACACATACTCGTATACCTCTAAATATATATGCTTACTTACTAAAAATAGTGTAACGACTTGTTCACCAGTATTCGAGTTGATTGCGAGGTTCTTACTATCTATTTAGCATTATTGCTTTCCTACTAACATAATTTCGTTGCTACAGCGTAGAGCTTGTGTAGCCCATCCACAGAGATCCACAGGTACGAAGGTCAGACTCAGTAAATTCGGGTTTCGCATGTGAGGTCGACTCAATTGTATCCCCTCTGGGCTATTTTTACCCAATGCGTGTGACAGTGCAAGCTCGAAATGTAGGGATCACGTGCGGAATCGTCATTACGAGTGTCAATTTAACAGGTTGTAAGACAATGATTAATGTGAGAATGTTGATTTGAGGTGGACGACAAATTAGTTCATGTTTTTACTGTTGACTGTATGTACTAATTTTCTTTATAGCGGCGGTATGCCTTTATTAACAAAATACTACGAACTATATACAACACTTCAGATACTACAATGAAAGCATTTTGACAAACATACAAGTCTTTGCATACCCACTGGCAATCCAACACTAACTAAATTATAAATGGTACTAAATTATACATACATATATAAAACTACGCCTCTTTCTCGTAGGGGTAGGCAGAGACCATATATTTCCAATTACTACGATCCTTAGATATCTCTCTACAAATTATTGAAGAACAATTTTTTATGCCCCGTACGGGAAAATTTTGTGCGCCAATAATTTGTAAAATATGATTTTCGCTTAGCACGCGATAGTGTTTGAAATCATATTTATAAATACATCTCTCTCGTTTTATGTACACTTATCTATCCTTTCATACATAAGGCTCGGTTTAGGGTACTCCTGACCTGGCATATTTTTCTATTTACGAAATTATACTAAATGGTATAATCTTGTAAGGCGAAAGTGATATTATTTGCAAAAAAAATAATGACCAAAATCAAGTATGTAATTTTTTCCGTGTTTAAACTTAGGCAGGTATACTAATATTCGTCGAATATTAATCATAGTCTCTTATTTTACAAAATTAAAAAAATTAACAACAATGTAGCCGGGTTCCGCCAATTGAACTATCGTAGTCATAGCTCAAATTTATCTCTCGGTTCTATTATTATTATATAAATATTTCCTATCGTTGTCATTTATTTATAAGTTTATTCACTTAGTACGTTAGAAGTCTTTTATTTGATTATTGTGACCATTAAATCCATATTTTATGCTTGGGTATACCGAAACAGATTAAGTACGTGCATACTTAGAGTGTCAATACAATCTAACGTGTGATAATATCTTAAACTCTTAGACATAAATAAAACTTGTAGCTATAAAAAATAACCAACTTATAAATTCAGCTAAAACGAAACAATTGAATTAACAACCAGATAACATATAATTAAGTTATACATGCGTTGAACACATATAAACCAACATAGCCAGAGGCACACCACATATCTGTCACCAAATGATCCTCTCGCACAATCACTCCGAGCTCAAACCACAGTGGATATTTCACAGTAGTTGATGTCGGATGCTTTCAGAGACTTGGACAATCGTCAAAGTCTTCTTTTCAAATAATCATATCTGGCGTGAAGACAAAGTATGTGAGGTATGATCCCATCCCAGAGCATATCTCAGTATAAACAAGTCTATTTGTATTTTAGTCTCGTTTTCACGGTGTATTCTTATATTTAAACAGATCATTAATAACGTACATTTTATTTTTTTATATGGTGGATAATTTCTTTCTTTACTAACAGCCATTTGAAAATATTTTAGTTTGGTAATGTTTGTGTTTTGAGTAGAATCAACTACATAATTGCTAATTTCGTGAGAATTGATTTTCTAAATGTCAATAACTGATAATTCACAGTTTCAGTTAAGTATTGGAAAATCTAACATTCTAATATTACGGAACATGAGACTGGTAGCACCAATGTTGACATCTGCAGTGACGGGTTAGGCTAGTATTATAAACAACTTTATTTTTTTCTCAGATTAGACCTTTGGTTTCTAGGCACTTTGTAATACTTAATATAGTAATCATTTTAGTACCATTTATTTGTATGTAGCTTGGTAACTGTGTTAAGATTACATTGCGTCGAAACGGAGATGGCCCATCAAACCATATTAGAGTACGATCAAGGGGCCTGGACAGTGTCGGTACAATCTGCGCACAAGCTATAACAAACTTGCAACATTTTTCTTATATTTTATACAAAATGTACACTGGAAACTCCAGTATATACGGCAGCGCTGAGTGCATTTCCCCATAAAATACGAGGATTATGGTTGATTTTTCCGCTGTTCCGGAAAATGCCAGCAGAGGGAATGTTACGTAAAATGTACCTGTTTTTTACAAATTTGTAGTGATATTTTGTGGATATAAATGTTGACGCTTCAGTGGTATTAAACGATAGTGTGGTGTGGTGAGGCCGTTAGCGACTAGTACCTACCTAATCAAGTTTTATGGCATAGCAAAAACTGTGAGAGACAGTATTGTGTGGACCTTTTGTTTAATTTAGTTCTGCTTATTGAAGTGCAACAGTAAGTGGCCATTCCTTATATTTATATAGGTATTTTCGCGCATGTTATATGAAGAGTTATGAGTGAACTACCAATATAGCTTTACCAAGATTTGATGGCGTTAGGTGGCTTGCCATAAAAGTGAAGCAAATACTTTTACAGTATGTTCCTGTGTCATCTATTGTGTTTTCTGATAGTACATAAAGATCTTAAAAAGAACTTGAGAAGTATGTGATCAGGGTAGGAGATGCTGATGATATTATATATACTACACTTACTCATCAACACAGATAAAATAAAGTATAATGTAGATAATTTCACATATTACAAAGGAAGAAAGCATATACTAGGTTCGTCGATCTTCTTGTAAAGCTATCCGCAGTGTATAGTTAAAAGTTTAACAAAAACAAAATAAATTCCACTTAAAACAATTGATTTGATGCCTTTCATCGATGTTCTTGTACATAAATTTGCAGTTAGAAGCTTACAAAATGGCACATTCAATACGGGCCTTAGCGGTCTCTGAATGAGAGATTAATTTAAGAATAGTTACGCCCCGCGATTTCAGCCACGTTGAAATAGAGAAAGAAGAAGTACAAGTTTATCATGACGATATTAAGTATTATGTGTGTTAATCCACAGGGTCTTAGCTATACATACCTATTCCATATGTCATATAAATCATTATTTTATATTATGTTTTATTTTATTATTATTTTTTATTTTATATTATACCTATTATTTTCAAATATAAAATAAAATTTCATAGAAAAACGAACAAACATGCATAATCACATCCTCATATCCTCATTCGCACATTCATACAAATCATCGCATTTATAATATTAGTGTGATATAATACTTGTCTGAGTAAGGCTCGTAGATCACACTTATACTGACCTTAGCTGCCCTTGAGCTGTCTCGATTTAGACTTCCTAATATGTCCTGTTTGAACCAGTGTCTTGACAGTCATATGAGGTGTGTTCTATTAACCAAACCAAAGAGAACTTCCGTTATCGGTTATACATTCACAAAACAAAGCTTTGAAGAAAATCTATAGGTAGTAATAATATTGTATAAAATGTACATGAAATTAAGTCTTTTTTTCTTAAATATGTCATGCTGTGTGTCAAGGGTAATATCACTTATAGTATTGATTGCTAGGGTTATGGACTGTCGTGCTGCAGATCCGGGGTTCGATCCCCACCGCGGGGTGGAAGTCCATTTTGTGAGTGCTTGCCTGGCTAGCCACCGCACACTCAAGCAGAAAGCTGTACTTGAGAGCCAGTAATTCTAGGTTACCCTGAACAAATTCGACAATTCCATAATACTGCAGACACCACAACAATTCTATAATACTGCAGAAGTTATGTCACTCATAAACGCAGACTTAAATGAAATATACTCATGGGCTTCACAAAATTCATTGATGCTGAAAATCTAATCTAAAATCTAAAATGATTATTATAGGAACTCAGTCCCAAATCAAAAATGTCAGTTGTCAAAAACCATGTCTTTCCATTAATGGTGTCAGTATACCAATCGAACCTAATGCTAGAAACTTGGGACTACGTTTTGATCAGGAATCAAGGTTTGAAAAACACATACATGAAAAAATTGAAATGGGTTACTTAAAATCTTATATGGGATTAGAAAACATCTGTCCGAGGAAATCAGGCTTTTACTTTGTGATCTGCTTGTACTATCTCCCTTTAATTATTGTTATGCAGTATATGGGCCCAGATTGTAGGCTAAAACTGAAAATGCAATCCAAAGAGTACAGAATGCATGTACTAGATTTTGTTTTAGTATACCTCGAAGAGAACATATTACTCCTCATCTCGAAAAATATCTTGAAAATAAAAGCAAGAAGAGAGCTTCATCTAGTATGCCTTACCCAAATATTAATTTGGAACAAAAAGCCTGAATATCTTTTTGAAAACTGATTTTTACTTAAGACATACACTTGGTCAATACTAGATCCAAGGCTTTTCTCATGTTATTAATACCTAAACACAGGACCACCAGAGTGAAAAGTTGCTTCAAATACAGTGCGTCCAAAATTGGAATAACCTCCCTCCTCAAATGAGAACAAAAATTTGTAATACCTCATATAAACCTAATGGGTGTACCTAAGTACAAAAATATTTTAATTTATAGGCAAAGGACAAATTTTGCAGCAACTTTTAAAGTCAAACGCAGCCAAGCGATGCGAAATAACAAATAGTTATAATCACCTCAAGTTGAAAATCTGTCGCCAAGCACCTAACGGTGTATTCCGGCAGCTGTCTTTGAGAGCCAGTAATTCTAGGTTAGCCTGAACAATATCTTCGACCACATCATCACTTACCATCAGGTGAGATAGTGGTCAAAGGCTAACCTATCAAGCATAAAAAAACCTCACACAGCTCACACACGCACACAAACACACCCTCTCACACACACGTTTCCTCACAAATATACACACCGTACCGTATACCCAATTACCTACGAATAATTTTATTATACCTTTTGAATAGTAAATTTGAATAGTTATATACTACTAGGAATTATGTCATGTACATAATATTATTTTATTTTCTTTATATAATGTTTTGTATTTTATTTAATCTTTTAATTTTCATTAGCTCAGCTGTTCTTTTTATCCTTTAAATAAGTTTATGAAATATTTTTTATATGCAAGAGTGTAACGTGGATAACTTTAATTTTTATACGTATTATGTATGTATCCGCATCACTAACTTTAACTCGATTAACACCTACGTTCGAGCAAAGGGGTATGCTGAAAATCAGCCCTGCGTGAACCATCCGGCTTACGCAGTACAGTGCTGAGCCTACCCCCTCTTGCCAGTTAAATTAGATAGTTGTATTCCATTTTTTATTTCATTTCTGTTAAATTGTATTTTACTGGCAATAAATGTTATTTTATTCTATTCACATCAGCACTTACCATCAGATGAGATAGTATTCAAAGGCTAGCCTAACAGCAAATAAATATATATTTATATATATTAGTTATTACTAAGTTTCAAGTACTCGTTCGATCAATTCCAAAACGGTTTGTGTAATTCAACTTCATCTTATTAGCCCTCGAATATACGAGTAAGTATCTTGTATAGTCGATGAAGGTCTAGAAATCTATTCGTGATTCACGTATATAGAATAAAATAGGAAACTTGTGTATCAATAACCCCAATACTCTTGAATTACCTTTAGTATTACCGTTTCCCACCTGAGTACCCTCGATGGATTTGAATAAACCTTTTTAATTTGAGTTTGCGGGAAATACAAGGGAATTTCTTTTGTACACAATGTGAAAAAAAAACATATATTTAAGAAGAAAATTGATATTTAGTTTTCAGGGTTCCACACTAGAAAACGGCACCTTATTACTAAACCTCGGTTTGTCCGTCCGTTTGTTCGATCTTAAAAGGTAAATCTATTGATCTTTAATATGTAGCCAGAGGCAATTCACCGAAGATGTTATACTGAACAGAGTGCCTAAAAAATATAATAATAAAAATAAGGATTCCCAATACAAGAAACGTGTATTTTTTACTTTTTTGTTTAACATATAAACACGGAAAAACACACACGCAACAAGCATATTACGATATTAGAGTCTAGTTATCTCACATATTACAGTTAATTATAACAATCAATCAGATGCGATCTCCATATGATTGATTTTTATAATTTACTTCCAATTAAGATCAAGAACTGTATAAAAAAACAATACGATGATTTGGTACATTCTGTGTTGATAAGGAAACCTGTGTGTACGACTATACTCTTATCCTTAATCATTAGTGAAAAAAACAAAAGAGTACAACAAATTTTAGCAATATTATACTTAAAACGCACAAGTCTATCAAAGATATGCGGCATATTGGCCTCGCCTCGACTCAATTTCGCGAGCATGCGTGAAACGAGATGAGGCGATAAGTAAGGTTTCTACTTATCAAACAGCAACATAATGCACCTGTAGCAGGCTATCCAGCAAAAAAAGTTAGCAACTTTGTGTTGGTGACTAAAGATTCTGTAAAAAAATAAAATTATAGGCAAATTTTGTGTTTCCAACACGTTGGTGACAAAGATGACAACAATTGTTCGGTGGAGAACCGCCTTTACAATGATCATATAACTAAGTTGGTATAATTTTGACTATTACGATAACAGTACAACAATTTGTGCGTTTACTTTGAGACGATAGCGTTTGTGGCAGTTTCATAATCGGCATTTGTATCCAAGCGCGAAAGCGATGTCTTTATAATTTTGCTCTCCAATGATTGGCTCCAAATCGAACGACTGATAACGTTTTGACACCAGCTGTCATTTCGAAAGGAAAATGAGATTTAATTATATAAATATTTTACTGCGGTTTTCCAATATACATCAAAGACCTCTGACATGGACTCGGACATGGGTCAGAATTATCATTCCGCGATGTCATTTACAGCTGGTTTTTAAAGTTATCCGAACGGTGTACGACCACGTTCAAAATGCTATTTTTGATCACAACGTTCCAAATCAAACGCCCAATGTCATATGTGACGTACCATCAGGATATAAAGTGGTCAAAGACTTCTGTATTAGCCAGATTGTCCACTGCTGAACACAGCCTCCCGTATTATGGGGGGTTTGCCATAATCCCCACGCTTGGTCATTTCGTCTTGGGGATCGCAGTGTGAGATATCAGTTCCTCAGAAAGCGCTGCTGCCTACTTTCTAGTGTGTTTACGATACCCACGGGTAGAATTGGGGGTGACATTTTAGCCCGGCACCCCATGGTGTTCAAGAGTAGCCCATCAGAAATTAAAAAAACCTTTAAAATATATGCCTAGCAAAACTTGGTTGCTTATAAATCTGCATTATCCATATCCATATATATGTGATCCATGATGATTATTATTGATATTATGTTATATTTTTTTAATTAAGTTTCTATTTACGACTAAGTACAATAAGTTAGTTATGGTGAAATGAAGTAAATTATACGTTATATAGACCATAGCTACATAATTAAACATGACGATCTTAAGTTTTAAGACAAACGGCAAACGGTCCTGAACTAACATTGAACATGTTGACTTCGAAGCGACATATATCATATAGATACAAATGTAGTAAAACACAGAGATTTACTTTTATTTTATTCTCTATATAATCAATCGTTCATATCTTTTCATGTGAATGTTTTATCTGAAAATTATATATCCTTACATATTATATATATGTCCTCAAAGTAGGAGGCAGTTTATAAATCATATTAATAAACAGATCTCAGCATTGGGTTTGGTCATAAAAGGAAAACATGCTGAAGATATATAGATATAGACATATAAACCATTATTATGGATATATTTGTGACCTTGTTTCAGCTCTTAATGTCTGTTATTAGTTGATATTATTAGCTGACCACCTACTGGCACCCACGTTTTGATAATCAGGCTTTGGACGCCTTGTTGCAGATCTCACCAATTTCCACGTAACAGAAACAGTGTCAGAATAAACTTATATTCGACTCGGTGTCGAACCTAAAACATCGAGATTAAAAACCACATGTCTTACAAGGCAGTAAAATTAAAGTTATGGTAATTATCATATTTTTTTAATGACATCACCGTTAAAATATCTTAAGAAATATGTGTCTGCCGTTTACGGTTCTATTTCTCCGCGACGTAAAATAGGTATCTGTCGTATCTGTAAAATTCTGAAACCCTTTTAATGAAGAAAAATAAAAATACACGTAATATTGCCTAAAATGTCATAATAAAGCCAATGAAGTTCGACTTGGACTCTCACATCGAGGGTAACCACGAAACACAGAGTGAACTAGTAAATTGTATTTTTTTCGTAGTTTTTTTTATTTTTACTTCAAACTTTTTTATTGCTGATAGGCTAGCCTTTGACCACTATCTCACCTGATGGTAAGTGATGATATGGTCGAAGATGTTGTTCAGGCTAGTCTAGAATTGAAACCTTTGTTATTATTATTATTTCTTAGGTAATTTGCCATACCGTTCCAAAGATTCCTTTAAAGGTCCAATAGAAGCACGGAGAGAGTATTTGATGACTGTCTCACCTACCTGATACTTGATGATTTGGAATGGAAAATTGACTAAACCTACATTGGGTATAGGTATATACCCAATGCAGGTTTAGTAAGTTTTCCATAGCTCTCATGGACAGCCACTGGAACAAAACGTTGAGTCTTAGCGACAAATTTTCTTGTTGAGGATGGCAAAAAGCCCCGCGAATGTTAGCAAAATGCCTTACCACCGTGTAAAAGTGGTGTAAAGCTGAGCTTTGTAATCTTGAGATATATTTAATTTTTAATAAGAAATTTGTACTCTTGCTGTCTGTTGGGTCCCGCAAATAGTCTCGCCCTATATTACGGCCCAAAAAAGATTGTGAAACTTGAGTGTTAATATCATTTTACATATTCTGAGATGATAGGTATGTACTATGTGAACATCTATGAAAACAATAAGTTTAAACTATGACACCCTACCCGACCCAAACATATAAAAACCCATTTCCATCCAGGCAAAGGGAAAACGCCTTCAAATTATGTGGCTTTTTATGAAAATTGCCGTAGGGTCTAACTATCACTTGGCAACCCACAGCGGGCCTTGAAGGTTACCTGGCCCGGACCATCCACCCTGTATCGCTCGCCTTGGCCCGCCGCCGCTCCTTGGCGGGCACGCGAATCACCGCATTTTAAATTTCCCTATAGACAACCCTTTTGTAGGTTTGTTTTCTTTGCTTAGAATGTTGATTGTAATTTCAACAGTTATTTTGGGTGATTGAATGACAAAGCTCAGGAGGGTTCATTTACTGCAGAGTCGATTGTAAACAAGGTGTTGGTTGCGAGTATTTTTCATCATTAGCAAACTTTCTTTATTTTGATAGTTATTTAATTTGAATACCTAGAAGTGGTGTATTTGTCTTCCTAAATTAATTATATATTCTTCATAATTTTATATTATATAAATATTTCAATTAAATAATATTTTGTCTCCATTGTAAACACATTTCATAATTTATAATGATGTTATTTCAGACTTAATACTTAAGAAAATGATATGTATGATGATAGGAGACTTAAGAGTCCGTTTCAGAATGTTCCAATAAAGTTTCGGGTTGCTAACCAACACATAATATAACTGAATAATAAAAATGACAGTTAACATACAGCGCGTTTCAAGCTTTAACCGATGGATAGGCTAAAACGATGACTGTGAAACGCAAAGATAAAGTTTTGTTTAGTAAATATGTTCTGGGTATAGCCGGAGTATAACCGGAACTTACTCGAACATTCTGAAACAGGCGTTTAGCCATTACGTTATAATCTAGTATCGTTTTCACTTTCAAAATGTCGGCACCCCTACGCAGTACATCAAAAAAATCATTAAAAACAATTACCTAACCAATACAGTTCAAAACACAGACCTCATATTATTATGGTCAAACTTCCATTAGTTATTTCATATTTTTGAGTGTTGGTAGTCAGCTAGGCTTTTATGAAACAATTTTGTTTTCACTCATTAGTGATGCATTCTGCGTACAAGAATTTTAAGATTCTTGCTCGCCTAAGCTTTGTTCAGTTGTAATAACCATAAAAAATCAAGTTATATAAATATCTTTTTCAGTTTATTCACTACCACCATACTATAAAAATTGCCGCCGTCCTAAGATAACAACCGGGACCGACGACTTAACGTGCCCTCCGAAGCACGAAAGCGCTCACTAGCGGTTGCCCATCTAAGTCATGACCGCAGCGGACGTTACTTAGCATAGTTGATCGTTCAAGAACGACAAAGCAAACGAGCGCTTCTAAATTCTAGAGATTATTCTTATGTAATTTGTCAAGAAGTATATGTGCATTGTCTTCAAATGCTATATAAAATGCAATGCTGTTTACATATTTGTGCATTGTCGTCGTGTCTTTATGCTACAGGTCATGAATTCGATCCTCAGGTCAGCTAACGTTATTGGTTTTCCCTACAAGAAATTCTTAGTTCTAAATGGCAATAGCCTTACATCGCACAACCTAAAACGAATAATATGTTGAGATGTAAGTTATATATACACTTCTGAATACCCATTAGATATATATATATATATATACAGACAATAAAATATGTCATTTTGTTTTATTCCACTTTATTAAATATATTTTACAATTTTTGTACACAGGGCGGCCCGCGGAACACTCCTGTGATCATGACCTAGTGCCATATGTCATCGGCGCACCTCTCGCCCCGCACCGTAAGCGCTCGCCAACCTGACACGCACACTGATATACACGTAAGTACCAATTTAAAAAAAAAAAAAAAAATATGGACTGCAGTTGAATCCCGCCGCAGCAGGCCTGAGCTTATCCGTGCAGAAGGTTACTTGAACTTTCCATATTATCTGCTACCTTCATATTCAGTAACCTGGGGTTCGGATTGGGCTGTAAATATTAATCATTTTATACACATGGTTCATTTAATTACAATTTACGTTAAGCAAAAGTATCGAGGAGTACATTTCTGAAATATAAAATTATTGCCGTCACATGTATGTAAGAAGTTGTAACTTATTTCGAGTTATTTCATAGATAATCTAGTTGTGTCTGACAACGAATAAAAAATGAAAATCATGATCCAAGAAAACAAGGTCTTCTACTCCGAAAGAAACACAAGCTACGTCACAATCGGATAAGCTCTTTATTATAACGATTATTGCAAAATACAACACTATTCTTCTTGTGAATGTTTTGTTGTAGCATATCAATATATTATTACAATCGCCTAATTGAAAGTAACACATGAATCAACGTTCGTCAAAGAAAATGGTATGAAAAAAGTTGTCTTCCTATGGTTACACCATTTTGAAAATGATCGCCATATCTGTCGCACGTATATGAATTGCATCTATTTCGCTCTCGCTCATGCACATATGCGCAGTGATTCGCAAACTTTGTGGTCGGGTCATTAAGTGCTCATTTCCTTAAGCTACGAGTATAATACAAAATATATTTTTTTTTTCTATTCGTAACTGTAAGAGTAAAAGTATAAAAGGGAGTGATTTGAAATCTTTTTCATTTCCTGCAAAATAGTCTGTAGCCAAAGAATGGCATTCTGTATTGTGGACCTCAAACAACTACTAAATATGGTATGTAATGTAATATTTCCCCCCGAATTTCCTCAAATAGGTACAAAGTTTGAAAGCCGAAGATAGAAGTGATGACAGTATGCTTGTCCCGGTTATGTGACAGTCCCGGTCTCGGAGTGTAATGCCTGGCGTAGTATATTATTGTATCATGATGAAAATTACATTCGTGACATTTGCTTGAATTTTATCTGAGAAAAGAGTAAGGTGCGTACGGATATCTCTGGATGAATAGAAAAGTTACCCGAGTGATGTCCGGATATCATCTGTGTCAATATTTTACATTCATTCGAGGCCATTCGAAAAGTAAAAGATCATTTGACAGTTGAATATGTTCTCGATGCAAAACAGGATGATTTAACCTGTCAGTTGAATGGTAGCCAGTTGTCATTTGAGAGTCCATTTATTGCATATTTCTTGTATTCCTGGTAAAAATATATTTATGATACAACTTTACTAAATGACGCTGATAACTGGCAAGATTGCAAAATTCGAGCTGAATATGCGCTCTACTCTACACCTCTCTCTACACATCTACCCTAATGTCCCGGTTTAACTAAATAATCTTCCAACGTTAAACGTTAATAAAACTCATTATATCACTTTCTATACCAAATATATCTCGAAACCTCCCACTACCTATACCATTAAAGCCCATTCTTGTCAAACTCAAATATCATATTTTCAAACTAATTGCTCTTGGTCTTGTAATAGATGAAACACTGCATTGGAAGAATTGCTCAAGTTGAACAATTGGTACCAAGAGTTAGGCGTTTGATATATATTTTTAAATTAATTCGACACACAGCTGAAGCTAATGCATCAGCAATGTGTCGGTCGGATCAATTTTTTCAAATCAACATTTGTGTATGGCTCCTTGTTTGTATCTGTTATCTCTTACTGTATTACGATTTGGGGTGGTACTCACAAGACCACTTTACTTCCGGAATAGCCCAACGTGCAGTTCTGAAAGAGATGCTTCAGAAACCATTCCAATTTCCAACAACGCAATTTTATGCTGATACAAGAGTTCTTACATCTACACACACCTTCAGGCTACTATAGGCAACTTCATTGTACTGTTTTACGTGAACATTCGTCTTTGGGTATAAATCATAAGATTATGAAGAAACGCAGATGAATACATATAGTATGTCCCGTGGTTGTAAGCTATCCAGCTTTGCTTGGTCACCAATATCGCGTCTTAAGTTCACGTCTCTATGATATTGCAAACAAAAAAGCTGACATTTACACATCTAATAAGTTTGATTTCAATAAGAAGGTAAATATCAGGCTCTTATAGTTAACCTATAACCAAACAGAAGAATTACTACAAAGCGTGGCATAAGTACCTAGCTTATATTTTTACTCTATAACCTTTAGTCATAATTTTATATACCTACTCATTCTATTCAATATATATTTTCACCAAAGACTTCTAAACTGTCTTATATAAGAGTATTTGTTATCAACACTTGCCCACGAGATATGTCTGATTCACCGTCTAATATACGGGCAGTTAAAGTTACCAATATTATAGATAGATAACTCTTTATTGACAACACCATAATAACATTAGAAGCGCTCGTAGCGAAGTTTGCTTAAGCATTCTGAATCGATCAGCAAAGTTAAGCAACGTCCGCCGCGGTCATGAGTTGTATGGGTGACCGCTGGTGACATTACTACTGAGCGCTTCCGTGCTTCGGAGGCACCGGTTGTTGTCTTAGGATGGCATCCTAAGACAACAACCGGGACCGACGGCTTAACTTGCCCTCCGAAGCACGGAAGCGCTCAGTAGTAATGTCACCAGCTCAGTAGTGCCGACGACTTGGCAGTCGTTACAGCGTGGTAGTAGGGCACTTTGCGAATGCCCGCCTGGCTAGCTACCACTCTCAAGTTGAAAATCTGTCGCCAAGCACCTAACGGTGTGTTCCGGCAGCTGTCCTTGAGAGCCAGTAATTCTAGGTTAGCCTGAACAACATCTTCGACCACATCATCACTTACCATCAGTTGAGATAGTGGTCAAAGGCTAGCCTATCAAGCATAAAAAAAAAACAACAACAATAAACTTATCCCTATTAACCAACTTAAGTTGTACTAACTGGTTTTGTGACAATTTACTATGTGTTCCTGTGAAATAGATGATAAAATATGTTTTATACATAAATAATATACCTTACCTACTAATATAATATTTCTTACTAATATTATGAGAATAGTTATTATTACATCTAACTTTCTGTTTTACACTAACTACTAGAGTTTGTAGTATATTCTATATAATTAATCACGCTTTCAAAGCGCAAACGCTGTAATGTGCCATTTATCTGGAAGAATCTTTTTGCTTATCCGAAAACACGGATTAATTTAGTTTCGGAAACAACAATTACATTGTAATACAATATTTTATGTAGCCATTATGGGTATTAGATGTAATGTTATGTTTTTTAAGTTTATCCATGTATGGCTTAAGAAATAAAATTTTATTATTTATTATTTCATTTAAGTAAATTATCACAAATTATGCAATTTGTAAGATTCTAAATTATGGTACAGGTAATATAAATAATTTAAGCAGTAAGGAATTCACACATGTATTTAAATATCAAAGAAAGTTCTGGATAAGTTTGTCACTTTTTTATAATAATATACTTAACCATGAATCATTGAGATTTGGAGAATATTCTGTACATTATGTAATTAAGATTTTGAATAATTATGCAATTGATTGCATTTTTCACGGGTAAATGTAATTTTGTATACCTAGTTTAGACAATTCTAGAATAGAATATAATAGAAAACTCTTTATTGTTACACCACATTTAAAATATTAAAGTTTACATCATAAGATTTAATTAAATAATAATAACATAGTGTTACAATGGGCGGCCTTATCACTAAAAGGGGCAATTCTAGGGGTGACTAAAATAATAATTATGTTAATTTTACTCAATATAGTATGAGCAATATTTTATTTTATTATTATTGAGTCGCGTTTCGATGATTATGTACAAAACGTACTAAACAGTTACAAATTCAAAATTACTGTTTAATATTTGTATTTACCACGCAGACTGTATTTGTATTATCACGTTTCCACCTACCACTTAGCTTAGTGGTAAAAGCTAACTTAAATGTAACGGCTAAATGTTACCATAAGTATTCCGGTACTATAAGTAATGCCCTTCCGAAACGCGGACCGGAAGAGATTCTTGAAGGATATTTGTATCGAAAAACTAAAATGAGCAACCCCTCGATCATGGCTAACTAACTAACCTGTTCATAAACCTTAATTTTCTTAACCTTAAATTTATATGCAGTTACCGTCAAACATACACACAAACAACCGAATTCCCTGAATAGCCTCTAAATCTTTTTTTATCTTATTTTGACGGAACAAGCTCGAGGCCCACTAGATGTTAAGTGGACTAACCTCTGCCTATAACAGATGCATTTCGTCACAAGTCACGAATCGCACTACGCCCTCCACCTTGACCTGCCGGAACACACCGTTACTTGAGGTTGGTCGCTAGCCAGGCGGGTTTTCGCAAAATGCTCTTCCATGTGGTGAAGCCCTCGGCAGGATTCGAACCATGAACCTGCTGCGCGGCAATCCATAGCCAATGCCACTGAGCCATCACTGCTTTGCGTGGTCTGGTGGCTCTCTCCACCAAAACTAGTACCACAGTACCACACCTATTTGCGGCACCCGTGTGTTTCGCTTTAAATTTAGTAGTCACGAAAAGTTTGAAAGCACCGTCATCCTACAAAATTTATAAACAATCAAATATAATGAGTTTCAAACTTAATTATAATTACTATGATGGTAATTAATTGTTCAGCAAACTTATTAACACTAAAATATCATTGTTTTATGGCAAACAGTCACGCTACGATGGGGCAGTTAAAATGAATAACGTACTCGGAGCATTAGGCAAGTTTTGAGAATTAATTAACAAAAATATATCTTTAGAAACATAAAAGCCTGATTATAGGTATAACAGCTATTTACATTATACACTTTTTATGCTTAACTTGAAATGTAACTACATATTATAAATGTTACATATTTTTATTATAAATATTATAGACCAAAGTATGTGTTTGGCTAGTTTTCTTCCAATAATGCCAGTTTTCGTCCAGCTGTGAACTATGTACTATGGTACTTTGTTACTTTAGAAGACTGTTCGTCATCTTTCTACCCGAAACACAATTATATACTAGGGACTACGTTAACGCTAACAAAACGCATCACAGTAAATAAAATATTTATAAAAAGTATGACATGCTATTTGGCTGATGCCAACTCTCCTAAATCCTCATTGGTAGTTTCCTCGTTACCTTTTGGGTAGTCTTATGCTGCTCTTTAGGCGCATTTTTTACATTCAACAGAATAAAATGGACGGGATTGTAACGTGAAAATTTTAAATATTTACGTATGAAAATATATTCATAAAATAGCAAATCCTTATCCAGAGTTAAATTTTTGGTTTACGTTACTAGTTTTGTGTTACTAAGCTTACCTTCGTATTTTACCTAAACTGATCGCGATTTCACTATAGCAGCCTGTCTTTCACTTCTACGAAGTCCGATAGTGACAAAAGAATTTGACAGCGATTTAAGATGGATCCGTTACGCCCCTTGCGTACGGAACCCAAATAAAAACTGAGCCAATAATTGAAATAGGACTAACAGCTGCCAAGGGAGGTTATCGTAGTATATAAGTACGAAGTACCTCACCTGTATTGCCCAAAATATACTGTATTAGTATTCTGTCCGCGCAGACTCCCAATAGAATATTCAACTCAATACGGCCTATGCCGACATTTCTCAATCTAAATGTGTAGGAACATTATTTTTACTCTACGTGCTTTACGGGCCGCCAGCGGTTTAGTGTGGTGATAAGTTTTGGGAGATGTTTTTCTGCTCTTCGATTACATTTTATCTATGTATTTCGGATTCCAATATATAATAAGAGACACATACAAAAATAATATAATTTTCAAACGTGATACTTGGCTAGAACGGCTATGGTGAAAGTGAAAATTAATTTCAGCTTCGCAAAAGTTTCAAAAGTTAGGTAATAAAAAAGGCAATGTGCACATCATGTTGAGTTTTGAGAGTTGAAAGATCTCAACTCTCAAAACTCAACAATTGCAATTATTATGTATGTTTAAAAAATCATATAATAAACAGAATTCTTATAGAATCACTCGAATGTGTGTTTGTATCTCTGTCCTCCATGATAATTTTTAAAACGCGGAAGCGGGTCCATGGACCATGAAATCAGTGATATCGTGTACCCGAAGTGACTTTAGATTATCTAACTAAAATATGCATACAAATATGAAATTAAAAAGGGCCGAATATGCACAAAATATAACTCATCAAAATATTAATTTGATGAGTTATTATATAAGAGACAGAGAGTGATTTGAATTGTATGTATGATTAACCAAAGAATGAATAAGATATTCGCGGCTATCTGAAAATATACTAATTTAAATAAATTAAAAAGTTACTTTGACTCACTCAGTGAGCAAAATCGTTTTTTTCTCGTTAATATCAGTTAGCTAAACCTAAGTGTTTGGGCTACTGAAGTGAAAATGAATGTTGTCGCAGACTTTCGCGATTGTTACACATTAAACAACTTTATACTATCATAATAAAAAGACAGTAAAGAGATTGAGAGAATAAGAATATCAAGTAAAAAATATCATGGGTGCTATTTCCGAACACACCTTAATCAAAATCAAAGGGTGCAAATAAAATTTCGTGGCTGGCGTGGCGTAAAGAGTTGTATAAGTTAATAGTTATTTCAATTTATTTCTTTATTATTCCTGTTTATTATATTATCTCCTAAAGTATTATCGCTGCTGAAGTGAAAAGTTATTTGTGTTACACGAGAGCAAAGTTTTTTGCATCTCGTGCCTTTACATACCTCACCACACTCAGAATTCAACTTTAGAATCACTTGCTACTTTCAAATTAATAAATAGTAAAAAATTATAGGTCAAAATGACCTTTTTACATTGACAGGGATACGCCACCATTATATGGTGGATATTCCATTTACCCGAACGAAGCGATTTGCTTCTTCGTTCATCATACGAATCGCCAGAGAATGGAACACCATGCCTGAGTCTGTGCTTCCGGTTAAGTACAATATGGGGGTCATCAAAACGCGAGTGAATAGGTATCTTCTAGGTAAGCGCGCTCCATCATCGATCGCATCATCACTTAACATCAGGTGAGATAGTGGTCAAGTTCTACCCAGCTTCTCTATAAAAAATAAAGACTAACAGGACTTGAAATTTAGAGCCAAATTTAGAGATATTTCTTTATGCAAGACGTGACCGTTGTTAGATAAATATCTTTAAGATCATAAATTTTCTTAATTGCTCCAAGAACCAGGTTGTTATATAGAACTTCATTGATATGCCACGGATCTTTTCTGATACTGAGTTAAGGGCGCGTTACTGTTCGATATTTTTTTAATAGGTAACACCAAAGTCTTGTACAGAAGAAATTTTTGCTTGCCAGTCTTTCTATGGCGTCGGGTACGTAACCTGCACTGTACTGTCACACTATAAGCACAGAAATTAACACATAAAAAGGCGCATAAAACTTCACGTTTTTAGATAACTTTATGTTTTTAGATCAATTCTGGTCTTCATATTATATATTAAGTATTCGAAAAAAATATGCTTAAACAACTTTTATCCCATTTTAATGAGCATAATATATTGAATGAGAATCAGTTTGGTTTCACTAAGAGCAGATACGCAACAGATGCAGGTGTTCAATTGATGTCACATATACTCGAGGCCTGGGAGAGTTCACATGATGCTATTGGCGTATTTTGTGATCTTTCCAAGGCATTCGACTAAGTAGGGCACCACACTCTGACTTGTAAGCTTTCACACTATGCTATGCTTTGAATCTTATACAGTCATATCTGTCAGATATGTTACAGAAGGTTGGAATAAATGGCAATATTTCTTCCGGGTCTTTGGCAAAAATCGGTGTACCGCAAGGATCAATTTTGGGACCTTTTCTGTTCCTAGCGCATATTAATGATCTGCCTTGCATGGTCAAAGAGATCTGCGATATTGTTTTACTCGCAGATGATACCTCTCTGATTTTTAAAGTAGATAGGAAAGATAGTGAACTCATTCATGTAAATAATGTGTTATCTTATTTCAGAATGGTTCGCCGCTAATAATCTTCTCTTAAGTTCAAAAAATACCAAATGTTTAAAGTTTTCGTTACCAAATGTTCCTTATGTTGTTCCAAACATTAAGCTTGGCCCAGATAAACTCTCTATTGACAATGCGACAGTCTTCCTGGGAATCAAAATGAAATCAACTTATATTATTGATCTAGCCGGAAGACTTAGTTCTGCTGCATATGCAGTTTGTAAGATAAGACAGTTAACAGATGTAGCTACTGCACAAGTTAATTTCGAGTACTTCCACAGTATTATGTCTTATGGTACATTGCTGTAGGGAGCTGCTACTGAGATAGAGACAATCTTTATCTTACAAAAGTCTGCAATTCGAGCCATATATGAATTGGATCCTAGGGAATCTCTAAGTGATCTTTTTAAAGAAATTGATACATAAACTTTACTGAGTCTGTATATACTTACTTGAAAATTTATTATGTATGTTCGGAAAAAAATTAGTAAATTAAAATTAAACAGTGACAACCACGATTACAACACTAGGAATAAATATAAAATAACGGTACCAGGTTTTGGATTAGCGAAGACAAATAAAAAGTCCTTTTTAGGTAATTGTGTACGGTTTTATAATAAAATTCCCAAACATATCACAATGTTCACAGAAGGAATATTCAAATTGCGCGTGAAAAACATTTTGATTAAGAAATCCTACTACACAAATTGTGATTACTTACACGACAAAAATGCTTGGAAAATTCCACTTCTGACAAGCTATCACCTGTCTCCTACGTAATTTATTCAAATATTGTAATAATTGTATTATATTGTATATAACACATTGTAAAAAGACGTTTAAAAGAATGGCCCCGAGTTTCTTGCCCGTTCTTCTCGCAGTGGCTCTATAAATTTTTTTTATTGAACGTGGCAGTACAATGTAGAATATTTCAATTTTAAATTTGTAATTGACCTTCATAAGAGCGTCGTAGACGCCTAAATTGAATAAATGATTTTGAATTTGAATTGATTTTGAATATACTTTTCATTTTATTTTTTTACCTTGACCAATATCTCACCTGACGGTAGGTAAGTGATGGTGTGGTCAAAGATTTTATTAAGGCTAACCTTGAATTACGGGCTCTATTACGGCTCAGTTGTCGGAACACACCGTTAGATGCTAGACGACTGGTTTTCTACTTGAAGGTGGTAGCAAACCAGGCGGCCATCGAAAAATGCCCTATCACGTGCCCTCAGCAACGCGAAAACGCTCAGAACTAATACCACTAGAGGTCACCTATCCAACTTAAGAGCGTAGCGGCCGTAGATTAACTTAAATGTTCGATTAAGAACGGCAAAGCAAACTATTCATAAAATTTTCGGCTTTTACCGTCGAAACTCCGTTGCTCTTATCGCTTAGGTTTTTTTTTATTGTAAAGTAAGAAGACTGTGACTAATAAAACCCTACATCATGTCTATATATCCACAGGCTATCTACAATGTTGCCGCGCTGGCTGCTGGTGTGCAGCGTGGTTTTGCTCGCACGGCCGGCGCACCCCCAGGGCGCGCAGCAATGCCCAGCACCCAACACGATCACCCCCTGCAGCTGCACAGTCAAGAAGAATGGCCTCGATATCCTCTGCGAGTTTACTGAACAGCAGCATATTCAAAAGGTAGATACAACCGGCTATAACGATGAGTGGGAACTGCAACCACATCGCCTAAGTATCAGTACTAAAAATTTCGTCAAACTCATCGTCTATCTTGATAATACAGTAACAATGAATTTCCAGAACATGATAAATAAATGCAATAGTATCAGTGGTTGTTTTGTGATCTACGAATAAGTTTGTGGGGAATATTCTTTAGTGATTGTAGTCATAATAATGATAAGCGAATATTCCATATGTCGGATTTACTTAGTGACATCTTTAACCGGACATAACTATACAATATATAAGATTATTCACAAAAATGTGAATTATTATGAAGCATTATTATGAAAACTAAAGTTTTCATCGCCTGTAGAATAATATCGGATTTAAACGTTATATTTCTTGTGTGAAAATCTTTATTAAATTTTTATGACACGTGACAATATACTTCAACAGCACCTATATCTTGAAATAAATAAATTATCTCCAGCAAAGAGGCTAAAGCAAAAGAAGAGAAAAAAGAAAGAAGAGGGTTAATATTATTTTCAGTACATAGCGCATTGTCAAATTTCATAAATATTGAGAATTTATATTTCTAACTTTAAAATAGGATAACAACGGCATACAGCATTTTGGTGTAAGTATATACGAGTACATATCTGAGTAGAGTTATACAGGCAAAGTAGCTTTGTTTATACGGAAAATACGTACACATCAACAACAAATCAGGCTTAAGTTGAAACTGGTTGAAACGTTCGCATGAATAAACAAAATGGTACATTCAAATTATCGGATGAACACCTGAAACTTACAATTGGGTGTTTTCAATCGCAAAAAAAACAAATATGGAGTGTAGCGTTTCCTAGGATTAACTTATTGTACAAATATAAGCTGTACGTCATAGAATGTAACCGAAGTCGCAAAAAGGAAGCAGTGATGGCTCAGTGGCATTGGCTATGCACTGCCGCGCAGCAGGTCCATGGTTCAAATCCCGCCGCGGGCTTGAGCTTCACCGCATGGTGGAAGGTCTTTTTGCGAATGCCCGCCTGTCTAGCAACCATCTTCAAGTAGAAAAAATCTGTCGCCAAGCACCTAACGGTGTGTTCCGGCATCAGCCATTGAGAGCCAGTGAAATTACAGGCACATGAGACATATCAACTACGTCTCAAGGTGACGGGCACAGTGCAATTCGTGACTTGTGACGAAATGAATCTGTTATAGGCAGAGCATACCGCTTAATAGCGGTGGCCCTCGAGCTTGTTCCGTCACAATAACATAAAAAAAAGATATAATAGTAATCTTATAACTTGGAATCCATCTTGAGGGTCACTGTAAACTGTAAACTACGATTTTTCTGGTACAATAAACTATTATTATTTTACTGTGTGCTCATAGAAGTTCTAAGTATCTGCTACCTTCTTTTGAGATTTTCTCATATATTGATATTCCACTATAATTTTAATACGTTGTTAAGTAAAGCATTTTTTTTTATGTTATTGTCACGGAACAAGCTCGAGGCCCACCTGATGATAAGCGGATTGACCTCTGCCTATTACAGATGCATTTCGTCACAAGTCACGAATTGCACTGCGCCCGTCACATTGAGACATAGTTGTTGAGTCTCATTTGCCTGTCATTTCACTGGCTCTCAAGGACTGCTGCCGGAACACACCGTTAGGTGCTTGGCGACAGATTTTCTACTTGAGGGTGGTCGCTAGCCAGGTGGGTATTCGCAAAAATGCCCTTCCACCATGCGGTGAAGCTCAAGCCCGCGGCGGGATTCGAACCATGGACCTGCTGCGCGGCAGTCCATAGCCAATGCCACTGAGCCATCACTGCTTCAATATAGGCTATGGGACAACATGTAAAATTATATTTGGATATTTTCATAATTGATAGACTAGTCTAAGGCACTTGTCCCACCGCCGGGGCCGACGAGAAAACGAGTAACTATCGACTATTTTCTCGCTCAAGAAACGTACAATAGATATACATTCCCTGTAAATAATAGAGATGCATATACAAATAGTTGATCGCTGACTGTTCACACTGCCGGCGAGCACTCGCTTCACTAGTTTGTCGCTGAACGACAAGAACTATGAAAGATAACACTCATAAAACACAAGATAGTCGAGCTACACAACTATCGGAACTACGCACTCGCTTCCCGCAGCTCGCCAACTCGTTTCTAATTCTACCTGTACTCGTTACTCGTTCATCTTTGCCGGTAAGACAACTGCCTTAGAAGCAGGCCCCTGGAAAGATCGAACTATACTGCTGTAGTAGTTAAGACATGTATACCTTATTAAATTGACCTCTTTTTATTGACCGTTGATTTAAATAGATAAAACACTAGCCATTATCTACCTAACACATAAATTTAAATCGTCAAATAGCGTGAAAGGTCAAATAAGCTTTGAAATGTAAAATTATGCTTCCAGTTCAACAGCTCTAATTCAAAAATTATCTTAAATCTAAACGTCTACGCCTGAAATAGGGGTAAAACGTGAACGAAAATTATGTTTATTTGACACAATGGGCTTAGATAAGACTTACGTGCCGGGGAAAGTCTTTGCGTGGCAATATTTCATTATCATTGCCTTCGGAATAATTTCAGGCAATGAAGCTATCACCCTGGTTGGTATCATTGATCAAATATTTTATTTTACGTAATAATTTTCCGTATATTTTAACCCACTTCAAAAAAGGAGGAGGTTCTCAATACGTCCGTATTTCTTTATGTTTGTTATCTCAGAACTATGGACTCGGTGAACCGATTTTGAAAATCTTTTTATATTTCAAAGCTGATGCTTGTCGTTTGGTCACATTTAAATTTCATCAAAATTGGTCAAGCCGTTTTTGAGTAAACTCTAATAACTGAAAAATATTTTCCTATCTTGATGATGCAGTCGTTGACCGTTAATGACAATCGATCCCGTAACGTTGACGAGTAAGGTAACTGACTTCTACAAGTTATTTCACAGATTTGAGTGTTAGTCGGTTCCATTTTTAGTATTTTTTTTTTGTAATCAAAAGCTAATATATAAGTATACTAATTTAGTTCGTATTCATTTTTATTGCTTATAGCCTGGCCTTTGACCACTGTCTCATCTGTTGGTAAAAGATGATCTAGTCGTAGGTACACAGGCACAGTTTATGAGAAGGTGTAGAGGTACGGAAACACCGCCACTGGAACTCACCGTTGGGTGCTCGGCGACACATTTAATAGATACCTAAGGGGGTATATATAACGCAGCTTTATATAAGAGATAAATAACATAACTAGCTCTCAGGTCGCGGCTCCGCCTGCACGTATGTTGGTTGTAGCGCAAAAACATTAACCTCTTTTTGCGCAGTTGGATTAAAAACTATCCTATGTCCTTCCCTGCATCTCAAACAATTTCCATACCAAATTTCATCCAAATCGGTTCAGTAGTTTTGGCTTGAAAGTGAGACAGACAGACAGGTAGATAGACAGACAGACGTAGTTACTTTAGCATTTATAATATTAGGATGGATTATATAGGTAGGGGTATAAAATGTTTTTCTCTTTAAACTTTACAAGCAATAGTAACTTTGTTTCTTCAATGTTTTATAAAATTATAAAATTAATTCTTTAATTATAGCAATTCATACGACTAATAAGTATGTTAATTTATAGTTCGGGCTGCGTATCAGTACTAATACATATTATAAATGCGAAAGTAACTCTGTCTGTCTGTCTGTTACGCTTTCACGCCTAAACTACTGGACCGATTTGAATGAAATTTGGTATGGAGATAGTTTGAGACCCGGGAAAAAACATAGGATAGTTTTTATCCGACTGCGCAAAAAGAGGTTAATGTTTTCGCGCGATAACCGACATACGCGCGGGCGGAGCCGCGCCCGGAAAGCTAGTTACTACTATATTAACTGTCTAGATTGGTTCTTGACATAACTTTTCATATAGCTCAGTTTTTACCTATGACTTTAGAGCGCCATTTCCAACAATCATTAAATATTCCTCCCTGCATTTTTATTTTCCTGTTTCTCTGAAAGCGCAGTGCTATTTCGGAATCGCTTCCATAATGACTGGTGCAATAGCATTGCTACGTTCCCTTTCTATCCACGTCCTCCTAAGAAACACTCGGAATTGAATTTAGAGGAAATTTCCTTTTGCAACTTTGCACACAGAGAACCGTAACTATGTTAAATTAATTTCGAAGTTAAACTGCGGAACTTGCATTAAGTTTTGTGGTTATGATGTTGTATAATTACAATTTGAAAGAAGGCACATGAGACTTGACAACTACGAGTATGTCAGTGCAATTCGTGACTTGTAACGAAATGCATCTGTTATAGGCACATGTTAGTCCACTTAACATCACGTGGGCCTCGAGCTTGTTCCGTCAAAAAAAAAAAATAGGAAAAAAGAATGCTTTTCTCTGTACGACTGAATACCATACGCGTTGTTTTGGAATCTCAAAGTCCTGGGTTTGATGCCCGGTGAAGGTTATTAGTTTGTTTACATTACAAAGAATTTCTGATTCCAGAGTCGAGAATTGTGCAAAAATGGGTGCATATATTATATGTATCTCTGCCAACCCTTTAGCGGAATAAGGGGTTCCGATATCTACGATTTATGTACAATATATATATATATATATATATATAATATACAATATTTATGTATAAGTGTTTAATGTGTCTGCGCCTCGCTATTACGATTGACAATTGGCGTTCAATATCAACTTGTAGGTACTGGAATAGTAAAACAATTTGAAATAACGGGATCTCAAAACTGGGAACTGAAAGGAATCAACAGATAAATTATTCTAAATGTAATTTACAATTGTTGTGAAAGTTTGTGTATTTCACCACGACCTCTAAAACGTCTGAATATTCTAATTTTTTTCTAAATCTACATTTCCATGTGTATTAAATTTAATTCTAAAGCTTAATTCTTCTTAATTTTTAGGTAAAAAAGTAGAAATAATAATGGCGTATGATAATGTTCAATTCAAGTTATTATTAGATGAATTTTATGATATAAGAATACGTGGAATAATTCACGACTGGTTAGATCGTTCTTAGAAAAACATAATGAGATCAAAAATATTAAAAAAATTTGAATGCGATAGCATAGTTAACCCCCAAACTAATAAATCAAATCGTCCTCCAAGGTATAGCGTCCTGGGATGTATCCTATTTTTAATTAATATAACTAAAATGAATCCCGGTATGATATTTCTATTTAAATTGAGTATCTAATCATGACGAATAATGTCATTGACATATTTATTACTCTAATTAATTGGATGCCTGACCCAAAATTTGTCTAGATTTAATGAAATTTAAAATTAGGTTTGCAATTTTGCTATAATTGGAATGCATTGATCCGCGATCTCTATTAGGCCTAGAAGTCGAGTCACTGTTAATGTCTCATTTAGGGAAAAACGGCAGACCACCGTCTTCAACACATCTATAATAACGTCATCCTTGAAGCAGTGATGACTCATTGGCATCGGCTATGGACTATCGCGCAGCAGGTCCATGGTTCGCCAAGGGCTTGAGCTTCACCGCATCGTGGAAGGGCGTTTTGCGAATGCCCGCCTGGCTAGCGACCACCTTCAAGTAGGAGATCTGTCGCCAAGCACCTAACAGTGTGTTCTAGCAGTTGTCCTTGAGAGCCAGTAATTCTACAACACCCTCGATCACATCATCACTTACCATCAGGTGAGATTGTGGTTAAAGGCTTACAAGGCAATAAAAAAAACGAACATATACATGCTAGTAAATTATATAGCATTTCCGGAAATCAGATGGAATCTCTTCCCGCGCACTCAGTGGGGTTGAGTATAACTATTAACCCAGTTTTTCTTAAATTTACTATTTTTAGTTAATTCTCCATGCTCCGTCCTCCTCTTTCCTATGCTCCAGTCCCGCTATGTTCGTCTCGAAAAAACCTACAAAAAGTTTCGCTATGCACGAAATCACATTCGCGGGCAGTGGTGAACAAAACTTTTACAGTATAATATTTTACCATTAAAAAGCAAATTCTGAAATCCTAGTATGTCAATATGTCATTCTATTCATAATCATCACAAACTTTATGCCGATCCGTCGTTGAAACATGAGTGCGTAACAAAAATTCAAACATCATAAATTGTGCATTTATATGTAATATTAGTAACATAGGATTTAAAATGAAGGCTCAGACTTCATTAAAATTTATTAACTTAGAGTTACTCTGAAATTCCTTTGTACTTATCTGTCATTTAGACTTTCCTATTGTCAGGACAAGACAAAACAAATTTGTATTTACGAATAACGCTACAAAAATTTAAACATGAATTCAAACACTCTTCTTTTCAACTGTACGTTCCATTGTTTACGCAGAATTGCGTGCATAGCGCAACTTTTTAGTAGGTATATATGGAGTCGAGAATAGCGGGATTAGAGCATAGGGAGACTAACCGACTATTTTGTGTTTTGTTTAGGCAATGAACACGCTTCGCTCCAAGCCAATGATCATCTTCTACCTGAAGCTGCGCCATAATAATTTGGCTAAGCTGCCGTCGTACATATTCCTCGGGCTTGACATCCGTCACCTCACTGTGCATAACAGCAGTCTGGCTGTTATCGAGGACTCCTCGCTGAGTTCTATTGGTAAGTTACCTTCTCTTTTATCCTTATGTGCTTTAATAAGATGGCCGGATCTCGACTACCTCATTCATCAACGTTCATAACGTCCACGGGTAAACAACGCCACTAGGATTTACCATACCCTTTTTCGCTTCTTACGACTCCCACAGGCAGGTATAGGGCGAGGGGGCCTGCCACGGTTCCCAAGACGCCTGCCACTATCCCCAAGACGCCTGCCAAGCGTAGGGTTTATTGCAAAACCCACTTTAATTGGGAAACTTGTGTCTAGCTGTGGACAATCCAACTAATACGGTATTGCAGCGTACTAACAGTATAGCGTACTAACACAGTACTGCAGCGATGATGATTTCATTATAACTCTTAGGGCCTGTTTCATAATGTTCGAGTAAGTTCCGGTTTTACTACCCAGATCATATTTAATAAATAAAACACTATTTTTGCGTTTCAAAGTCATCGATTTAGCCTATCCATCGGTTAAAGCTTGAAACGCGCTGCATGTCAACTGTCATTTTTATGATTCAGTTATTTTATGTGTTGCATAGCAACCCGAAACTTTATTAGGACATTCTGAAACGGGCCCTTATTGTAATAATTAAGTAAATTATTATATTTTCCACTAAGTTATTCACATGTGCTTTTATAGTAGCTTTTATAACTACGACGGCACCATATTATAGTTATTAGTAACAAAATGCAGGTGGTTGTACATTAAATCGTTTTCCGTAATTTTGCTAATGGGAAATTATAAGCATTTGACAACTTTTTACAGATAAAATACAAGACCTTCGAAATGAAAATAATAAGGTTTCCGATATTCACAGGCAACAAGCTGACGCAGCTCGACGTCTCTCAAAACAGCCTGGCGACCATCCCGACTTCGTCGTTTACTCATCTTAACCATCTGCTCATTCTCAACATGAACCATAATAAGGTAACAATGCACAATTATGGGTCTCTTTCTTTATAATTGATATTTTTAATATTTTTATTTCTCCAATATCGCATGCTCTGCGGATTACATTACAAATTTAGGGGAGGACAAATTATAGTCATGTGAGGGATTCGCACCCGCGTCATCCACCCCTATAGCCGAGGTATGCTCTGACCGACTGAGCTAACATGACAATGACTCATAGCACTAATTTTTCCTCTCGTTCTTTAAGCATCGTATGGGGATGGAGTGTCACCTATAATTCAACTTACTACGTAATTGATATTATTATTTTGATTGGAAATACGTTTTCACCTCACAAGCTTGGAATTGTTTTGTTTATCAATCAAAATGTGCTTTGCATGCTCTAGCGTGGAAAATGATTTTTTAAATACGAATGTTTACAATAGTTTTATAAAACAACTAGCTTTCCGGGCGCGGCTCCGCCCGCGCGTATGTCGGTTATCGTGCAAAAACATTAATCTCTTTTTGCGCAGTTGGATAAAAACTATCCTATGTTTTTTCCCGGGTCTCAAACTATTTCCATACCAAATTTCATCAAATCGGTCTAGTAGTTTTGGCGTGAAAGCGTAACAGACATACAGACAGACAGAGTTACTCCCCCGCATTTATAATATTAGTACTGATTTAAGTTTCGTTATCACCGATTGACCTTTAATATTTTAAATAATTTAACTTTTTTTGTGCGTGAGGTTAGCCTTTGACCACTATCTCGCCTGATGGTATGCGATGATGTGGTCGAAGATGTTGTTCAGGCTAACCTAGAATTACTGGCTCTCAAGGGCAGTTGCCGGAACACACTGTTAGGTGCTTGGCGACAGATTTTCTACTTGGGGGAGTGTTAGCCAGGCGGGCATTCGCAAAATGCCCTACCACCATGCCATAACAACGACTGCCATCCTAAGACAAGACGAGGGCACGTTAGCCCACCAAAGCACGGAAGCGCTCAGTAGTAATGTCACTAGCGGACACCCATCCAACTCATGACCGCGGCGGACCTTGCTTAACTTTGGTGATCGGTTAAGAGCAGCTTAGCAAACTCTTTAAAACTTATTCATTAACTTGCTCTATCATAAAAGCATTTTCCTTACTATAGTGAGGTGAAAATAGGGTGTGTTTCGCTTGGAAACAATGTCTTGTACCTTTGAAACGTTTGCTACGCTCAGGATTATGTTATTAAACTGTTTTGTTGAAGACGTTACGTTCTTTCTCAATCCATAATTATCTAACAAAAAACTGAGAATGGTTAAATTTTTGTTACAATAATGTTTCAGTTTCACTCTTTTATACATTCTTGCTGTTGTTGAAAGTTAAAAATGTCTTCTTGTTGGACCAAGTGTTCCTTTGAAATAGTACCCATTTTTTTTATTTATAGCTGATAGGATACCCTCTGACCACTATTTCACTTGGTGCTAAAAGGTTCAAAGTCAAAGTCAAAGTCAAAATCATTTGTTCAATTTAGGCGTCTACGACGCTCTTATGAAGGTCAATTACAAATTTTAATATTGAAATATACTACGTTGTACTGCCACGTTCAGCAAACAAAAATTATAGAGCCACTGCGAGAAGAACGGGCAAGAAACTCGGGGCCATTCTTTTAAACGTTTTTTAACAATGTGTTAATTACATACTATATAGTAAAATTATTACAATATTTATTTACATTACGTAGGTGACAGGCGCTAGCTTGGCAGAGGCGAAACAGTCCAAGCATTTTTGTCATTTATGTAATCACAAACTGTGTAGCAAGATTTCTTTATCAAAATATTCTTCACGTGCAACTTGAATTTTCTTTCTGTGAGCGTTGTAATATGTTTGGGCAATTTATTATAAAACCGTACACAATTGCCCAAGAACGACTTTTTATTTGTCTTTGCTAATCTAACTTGGCATTGGTATTTTATCTTTATTCCTAGTGTTATAATCGTGATTGTCACTGTTTGATTTAAATTTGCTCAATTTTTTACGAAAATACATAATATTTTCAAATATATACAGACTTGGTAAAGTTAAAATATCAATTTCTTTAAAAAGATCTCTCAGGGATTCCCAAGGATCCATTTCATATATGGCTCGAATTGCACGCTTTTGTAAGATAAAGATTGTCTCTATCTCAGCAGCAGCTCCCCACAGCAATACGCCATATGACATAATACTGTGGAAGTACGCGAAATAAACGAGCCTAGCAGTAGCTACGTCTGTTAGCTGTCTTATCTTATGAACTGCATATGCAGCAGAGCTAAGTCTTCCTGATAGATCAAGTATATGTGGATTCCACTGTAAAGTTGAATCCATTTTGATTCCCAGAAAGACTGTCGCATTGTCAAAAGAGAGTTTATCTAGGCCAAGCTTAATGTTTGGTTCAACATAAGTAACATTTGGTAAAGAAAACTTTAAACATTTGGTCTTTTTTGAATTCAAGAGAAGATTATTAGGTTGAAGATGTTGTTCAGGCTAACGGGAATAACTGGCTCTCAAGGATAGCTGCCGGAACATACCGTTAGGTGTCGGATACCTATCCAAGTCATGACCGCGGCGGACGTTGCTAACTTAGATGATTGGTTAAGAACGGCTAAGCAAACTTCGCTATGAGCCCTTCAAACCACCACATTATTGTACATGCGCTTCGTATAATAATCTGCTATTTCACGCCAAGAACTATTAAATAACACCTCGTAGTTTAACAAAACAATTTTTAGCTTAACCGATTCAACCCCAATCCTCACAAATACACGCTTTTGAACAAAAAAAGGCAATAACACTTGTCCGAAGCAACCATGTCAGAAACACCAGCGTTTCACTTGTTACACGGCTCTTTTATGTGATATATGAAATACGAGAGTTCAAAATTGCGTCGGCTTCCGTTTGAAATCAGGCAATTATCATTTTCCTTATTTCAGGTAACTGCAGTACACAACCGTGCTTTTATGGGGCTTGACACGTTGGAAATACTCACATTATACGAGAATCGGATATCTGTCGTCGACGGAGAAGCTTTTAAAGGCCTCGAAAAGTAAGTGAACATATTATGACGTAATGGAAATGTGCTCTTTTTTATGTTCCACTGAGAGTAGAAAGCAACGGGATAATAAAATGTGTAGCTGTATATTATAGGATGAAAGCATGGTTTTAAGTAAATTCGTTTTTGCTTTCTTTCGTATGCCAAGATGTGTGTAGAAAATAAACATCAATTTGTGTTTATTTTACGAAGAATACCGGGTAACCATTTTACGTTACACAATTCAAGATTAAGATATTCGGTAAATTTATGCATAATTTTCCCCATACGTTATAATGATAGCTGTTTGTAAATTGTTTGCATTCGATCAAATGTGCTTAAAAGAAAATTTAGTTTGAACATAAATATAATCTTTACCTTTCAAAAAAGATGGAAACTTTGAAATGCTAACTTGTTAAACTACACCTACTAAAAAAAGTACGAATTATATTAAAATTTTGTAGCCCTTATAAGATCACTTTGTTGTCCATCTGTCAAGACTCATTTTCTCAGGAACGCGTAGAGGTATCAAGCTGAAATTCATATCTAATACTCAGGTCTGCTGCCCTTGGAGCTGTGAAAAAGTCAATCTTCTTCAATATTTGATTGACAATTATATACAATACAGTCGTTTATGCCGCAAATTTTAGAATTTCGCAAGGGAATCAAAACCTACAGGGTACTTACTACCACAATTTTTACTTATATACAGGTTTATACGGAATCCTTAGTGCGCAAGTCCGACTCGCGCTTGGATATTTAAGACGACGTAGTGGTAAACAATTAATCTCAAATCGGGTATCGCCCCACATACTTTTCATTCCGCGTGGGGAGGAAAGATCACGTAGTAATTCGCACTTGACATAGCTTGTGCTAAAAGGCAGTATGCGCCAAAGCAGTAGTAATAGTTTAAAATAAAAACTATAGCAAATTTTCAAAAACCTAATTATCACATTGAAGTGTGTGCTAAGACTCATCTATACAGATATTTAAGAGGCTTAAATCGATCTAGGCTTCCTGTAAAATGCAAATCTCTGCTTTTTTAGAGCAGTTTTTGATAGCATTTTCTCTGTTATGAAAGTTAACCAATCATGTAAAGCTATTATCAAAATGATGTCAATAACATGGTAAACGAAATACGTAAAAATCATTTCCGAATATTAAGTAATTGCTGCGAAAAATTGTAATCTCTGACGCCATTATTTTCAATTCGTCGTCTTAATGTATCCAATCGAAAACGATTTTCATCACAAAACGATATCATAATGTTAACACAGCAATTTACATCATTTGACCCCAAACGTTGGTGTAGTACACTTAATTACACTTTACGACTTACTAATGTTATGGTAGTACTTAGAGATCTTGATTGCCTTGAAACGAAGTTTGAAGGTATATTTTACTATGAATCAAACCTATTGTTAGAGCTTTAGCCTTGGCTTATAGAGGGATATATTCCGATCGAAATTTAGATATGAACTTAATTCTTGTAATATTTGGAACTAAATACTAAATGATTAGCGTTTTGTACAACTTGCTAAGTGTTCTTCAAAGTTTTTTTGTGTTTTAGAAAACTCAAGAGACTGAATCTTGGAGGAAATGACTTGACGGCAGTTCCGCAGAAGGCTTTAGCTCTTCTAGAAAATTTGAAGAAGCTCGAAATGCAGGAGAACAGAATCGCTTCCATATCGGAAGGCGATTTTGCAGGTACTCATACAAAACTAGTTCACAAATTACTCATGATTTACTCGTCATTAATACGATTTCATTGCCAACTTTATTTTTGTCTTTATAAGACATTTTTTGTTTGCATTTATGTGGTAATATTAGATTGTTTGAATAATATACCAATATGTTTTTATTTAGATACTCAGAACTTTTAGGAGTTTTATTTATTTATTTATTAACAAAATCCACAGCTCTTAGAGATAAACAATAAATCATAATTACTGAGCCGACAGCCAATAACTTAATGACTGGAGTTCTCGAACGAAAGTAGAACAACTTGATAAGATTTTGTCATTTGTTCTTGCATCATAAAATACGTTAACATTGTTTCAGGTCTACGAAGTCTAGATTCGCTAGGTTTGGCCCATAATCAGCTTCGGGAGGTACCGTCCCAGGTATTCTCTCACCTGACATTTCTGAACTCTTTGGAACTTGAAGGAAACCAAATTCAACGGATCGATGAGAAAGCCTTCGCTGGACTCGAAGGTAACATTTTTTATTACAAGCGTTCAGCTTATCCATATATTTTAACCGGTGATATGAACTACTTGTTTATCAAAAGCAAAGTACTTTCCGTTTCTACATTTACTGAAAAAACATGTGAGAACAGTTTAAACCAAACAGTTATATGTTTGGAATTTGATGTAATAAACTTATTCCGAATTCTAATAGTCTGCAGAACTCGGGAAGCTTGTAGCTCACCGGTAAGGACGGATCAGTTACTGAAAGGAATATGTATTGTATGCATGGTGGAAAGGCATTTTGCGAAGGCTTGCCTGGCTAACTACCACCCTTAAGTAGAAAATCTGTCGCCAAGCTCGTAACAGTGTGCTTTTGCAGTTATTCTAGGCCTAGCCTGTTTACCATCATCAAACACATCATCACTTACCGACATGTGACAGGTAGTAGTCACGAGCTGTAAAAAAATCACATTATATGTAATCCAATATATGGAATATAAAAGACACGCAAATTTAAACTCACCCAGCTTGTTATAGGGCATTGTACCCTTGTACTTGACGTGTCAACCCTTGTACTTGTACCGACCATACTCCTTATTGCCTTGACTTGCTAATGACAGCAGATCCTGAGATCCTGAACCCTTTTCATTGTAAATTCAAAGTTAAAATAATTAATTCCATTTAAGCATCTACAGCGCTCTTATTAAGGTCAATTAAACAATTTTACTATGATTAATAAATCATTCTACCGCCGCGTTTAGCAAAAAGGCCCACTGCGATAAGCCGGGTAAAAAAGTCAGGGCGATTTCATATTTTTACATTTTGATACTTGTTACAGGCTTGGCGGAAGTGAAATGTTCCAAGCATTTCCGTTGTCTTGATCACCGATAGTATAATAGGCTATTTTGATTAAGATGTTTACATGCAAATTTTATATTTTTTTGTGGGAACTGTAATATCCTAAGGAATTCTAATATAAACTCGAACAGTTCCCTAAGAGAACTTTTGATTTGTAATTCTTATATTAGATCCTGGCACCACCATTGTACCCTTATCCCTGGTGCTTTTATTATGGTTGTACCGTTTTATGAAAATTAAGTTTAATCTTTTGTAACAAATATTTTAAAGGTCTTTGACAGGGTCTGGCACGATAGTCTTGTTAATAAGCTTCTATTCTACGGCTTACTCGCGGCCTTCTACTATTGGATTTCCAATTTTTTAAGGGAAATATCGTTACGAATTATCCTAAATGGGTGTTCTCAAGACAAGGATCTGTACTCTCTCCTGCTCACATTTTGTTGCATATAAATGATCTGCTGAAGCCCGCTATCATTGGCTATGCAGGTTATAGCACAGTTGTACGGAGGTGACGGATGTAATAGTCCCGTGCGTGAGATATACACGGGGGCGACTGTAGAAGACAATTATAATAATTAGCAAATAGTACTGACTAACGAAAAGATATATATTTTCTTTTCATATAATAATATATAAATCACATTTACAAATTAATAGGGCAATTTGTTTTTGTTCTGGATGGGTATCGAACCCTCGAATGAATTTAGCCCAACAGGCAGTCTCCAAATAAAGTAAAACCGATTTAGTCAAATTCAATGCTTCGAAAATACAAGGGGTGTGTATTTAGTGCAACAGGGTCCTATCCTTCTGCCTGTTCTAGTAACCGACCAACTGGAGCACTTACACCCAAACTTTTGGGTTTCGTAATTACTATTAAAAAGAAACAAGTCCAGGGACGAAAATGCTGTAATCTTTTTCGGACAGTGCTGTACTATTTCACATCGGTATAATTTCTAAACCTGAAACATCAACTTCAAATCTAGTATTATGTAATGAAATACTGCAGTGTTCTCGGTAATGGTTCAGCTCAATACCGAATCCTGGACTCCAAAGATAATTGAGCAAAGAATATCATTGGTACACAGACACACAACATAAACTCATTAAACTAACTTCAGTTTACGTGCGATTTATTTAAACAACTGCATTCCTACGTCTCCTTTCGTTTATCGGACAAAAACTTACACGGGAATATGGCATCCGTACATGGTCAATATTCCAAATTAAACTCACCTTCAGAATGCAAATGACTGAAATTTAGAACACCCTGCCAGCATCTCTATTTTTGATACAGTATTCTTTTCTGCGGTCAAGTGCTTCTTTAACAATTTAAAAAAGAAAACCTTATTTAATTTTATTTGTTTTAGAAAACCTTCAATACCTCCGCTTGGGCGACAACCGTCTCCATGAGATTCCTTCGGAAGCCCTGCGGCCATTGCACCGCCTGCGACATTTGGACTTACGCTCGAACAACATCACTTACATTAGTGAAGATGCTTTTACTGGCTATGGGGACTCGATCACGTTTCTTAATTTGCAGAAGAACATGTAAGTATTGCTTTGTAAACAAAGTTCGGCAATGCACTTGTGATATCGTATTAACTAGATACCAACGGTAACTCTGTATCTATAACGGCAATGCAACCATGGGATCTGATCTTCCTTGGATCGAGGTTTTCTGCACCTATTAGCAAGAATATGTACAGTACACTATGTTAACTGCCAAGCTTTTGCACTTTATTCTCTTCATTCAGAAATGTTTCTTCCGAACGAGAAATTGTGAGACATTGTGCCATACATTACATAATCATACCCATTGTTATTTTCTTTTCTGTCACCAAAACAAACTATTTCATGTCTTCACTATTCATTACTACGTAACAGTTTATTTAAGTAATTCTTTTCCGTGTGAAGAAAGTCATAAAATTACCAACAAAATATAGCTTTTGTAACTCATTACTTGTAATACATCAAGGGTTGCGTGTTCCATTCATATTAACTCTGCTATTCATTACCTTGAAATTAATTAATCAATGTTACTAAGTTGGTGAAGTTTGTTTACTTATAAACTTTGTTACAGGGTTCACCAATTGCCGACAATGGGTTTCGACAACTTGAATTCTCTGGAGACCTTGAACCTTCAGAACAATAAGCTGCAACATATACCCGAAGAGATAATGGAACCCATTTTGGATACCTTACGTGTTGTGGATATAATGGGTAAGTTGTGCAAATAGTCCCTAATTGAGGGAAAAGCTTCGGGTCTCTATTCATAAATCTCAATTCATAAGTCAATATAGCTCGGTTCATTATAATTAATTATTGCGCAATTTGCTTTAGTTACACGTCTAAAGGAAGATATCTTTTAGTCTAAAAACGCGAGCCCCAACGTTATCCTTACATGGAAAATAGTCTTCTATATTATTGGTTCGTTAGTTCTCGTGGTGTGTGTGCAAGTACGGCGGACGTGTCCGAGTTCAAAGTAAAATCGCTTCACGCACACATAATCACGTTTAGTGGAGGTGCGTGCATTTTTACACTGAAAGAACTCTATCTAAATAAAAATTACCAGCAACCAAAAGTTTAAGACTTTTAGGAAACCACACTTTTGTTCAAATTCAATACAACCGATGTGATTCAATCGTATTTTGCAAAATAAAAAAGCTAGTTAGCAAATATATGTTCCTTGTTGAGCCATTTTGAATTTGATGTACGAGTAGGTAATATTTGTAATTATTTGGTAGAACGATTTTATTCACTGGTTTAGACAGTAGGTATGTACTTATTCAGTCATTGTATTTTGTTACTCTGATATAAATCCTCATTGTAATCTGTGCAAAAGAAAGGCTCTTTATACTGCTATCCAGAAAACCTCCTATTTCTGAGTTCGGATAGTAAATTGAGGAATCGTTGCCAATAAATCTGTATCATAATTTTCCGTAAGTATTCTTTTTTGAACTTATGTGCAGATAACCCTCTCATTTGTGACTGCGAGCTGGCCTGGTACGAAGCCTGGCTGGCGGGCCTGAGAGACCGCGATGATGAAATGATGCAGAAGAAGCGCACCGTCTGCACCATGGTCAACGAGCACCGTGAATACAGCGTTGCCAAGATGCCCCTGGAAAAGATGAACTGCAAGCGGAAACCAGCATACGGTCGCACTGGCGGTGCACATGCTACCACCTGCAACCTTGTCACTAACACTATAATATACATCGCTGCTAAGTGGCTCTAAAATAACATTCCAAAACTTTATTTCGATCCCCTTTTGTTTGTGAAGGACTAACATCGAGCCAACTGTGGCCGGATGGCTCGACCTTAACCCTTCGCCGTGTTTGTATTTTCAGTTCAAAACTTAACGTGATGAATTTATGCAATAAACTACGATACATATCAATGTGGGGCTAAACAAAATTAAGTAGAAATAAATGGAGCGGTAGCTTTTTATGTACGGAAGATGGAATTAAGGAATGTAAATTAGTGTGATACAGTATTTTTACATTAGGAAACATCTCGGTATGCCTTACTAAAGTACCAAGTAGACGGCATTACTACACCAGCATTCTAGGTAGTAGCTATCTCGAGACGAGTTTCGTTTTAATGATGATCGTAGCAATCCTCCTTAAGGAGGAGAAAATAAAAAATGTGATTCTTCACTAAAAACTAGAATGACACAAACTTTTAGCAAAAACAATTTCTTTTAGTTTAACACTTGAAATTTGAAATACCATTATATTTTATATAATTTACCCCTGCCTTAATATATAATGTACACATATTTAATACATAAGCTTTTAACTATTACGATGTTGATTATTATGATACTGTTCTATTAGCTATTATATTCATGTAAGGGTTCTCTCAAGGTATTAAACTATGAAACCGATTTACTTATTATATAGCTAAATTGTTGGATATCAATATTTGTGATTCGGTTATCTGCTAAATAATCAAAAGGAATATTATAGAAAATGTAATCTTTATCTGAAGGAAGCATGTTGTTTATTATTGCTGTTACAATAGTGCCCATTAATGTTCGATTGATGTAGTTTAAATTAAGTAGTTAAGTGTTAGTAAAAATTTGTCGATATTATATATAATGCAAATTATAATTTAAAATGTTAGCATTACGTAGTAAAAAAGTTACGTTAGGTCACGTAAGTATTAGATATTTTTTTGTTAGTTTATATTTTTGTTTCAATAAAGTTGATTTGGTATAGTTTAGTTGTTAGAGTAGATGATTATCAATAATTTAGTTGCTTTAAAATATTTAGTTGATATTTTGCTAATACTTTTTGTGGATAGATTAATAATAAATGTGACTTTAAATAACTGCTTCAGTACATTACTTTGCATAGTGCTCATGATGTTATATGTATTAATGGTCAAATTTAATTTCAGGACAAACGAGTTGATGGCTAAACTAGTTCACAAAAAAAAATTATGATTGTTTTTGTGTGGTTTATAGAAAAATTTAAAAAAAGCGCATTCATTTTGGCGGCTGACGTTTAGGTACAGGCTATAATGGATTGATAATTACACTTTGATTGCGAGAACATTAAACAAATGATATGGTTAGTAATGCCTTAATATAAAAAATGTTCTATTTTGAGTGTCATTGTTTTGAATAAAAAATATCTCAGGCATACTTTTTACATAAAATATATTACAAACTGAACCTTCTTGAACAATTCAAAGTAAAATAATCAGTTGTATGCACTAAAGCTTAAAACGCAGATTTTTATGCACTTAAGCTTAAAAACCTACAACATAGCTCCTCACACCGGGCATAAACAAGAACTTTACGAGCATGACAAGTGGAAAATTGCTTTCGCCTACCGGGAACATGTTGGTTCTGTATATGAACGTGGGTAGGAATAAAATAGTCTGGCCTAGGCTTAACTAGTTTGTCTTGGATTAGGGTTTGACCTCTAAGATTATGTGTACCATAATTGTATCCAATATCCACGAGACCAAGTTCGTAATAATCGGACAGGAAGGTATTATATTATAACGTGATACATTTGTAACCAGAAACATATCCCTTAGTCTGAAATAAAGAAATAAATAATGTTTATATCTATATTATCCTTATATACTATATACATTTTCATTATATACTCATTATATGAAAATATAGGATGTGATAGTAGAACCATATATGTTTAATGCGTGTTAACGTATTAAACATTATTATTATACCAATATATAACATACGTTGAAACAGTTATTATACCTACGTATTTCGTATTATATCATAATATTCACATATTATAAATTATATAATGAATATAATTATATAATGTTCACTGTGTGTATGACGCGAGATTGAATATATACGTATTCTTTTACATACGGTGATACATTTTATAAAAAATATGGTGTAGTACGCCATTTTAGCTTGTAAGGAATGCACTTTTTATATTTACCGATATTATAGCACCATATTTGTGTATAAGTATAAGTAGTGTTTATTTATTTGAGCTTGGTGAATCTTTGAAAAGGGTCAGTTGAAATAGCTTGTAAAAATAATACTGTTGAACTAAATTAAAAAACTAGTTTTTTGTATTTTTGCCAGTTCTTGCTCTTATGATCAATCTGTATCAGCCCGATTATTATAATGAACATAGCCTCCCCCGTCAAATGGGTTTTTAATAATCCCTACACTTGTCAGGCGTCTTGGGGATAGCAGTATAAGATGACAGTTCCTCAGAAGGCGCTGCTGCGTACTTTCCGGTATTTTAAACTTAGTGGGTTCTTACGACACCCACGGGAAGAGATGGGAAGGTGGCATTCTAAACCGGCAAAGGAACTAAAAGGGTCAATAATAAAGGAAAAAACGACTATATTAGTGATTCGTGCAGAATAGGTATGGAGAATTTCAAAGCATATATATATGACAAATTTTGAGCAAATAAGAAAATAATAAGAATAAACAGCTCACATTACCATAATTTAGCTATATTCACATTTTAATTATTTTTTTCTCATACTTACCATTCAATATCCTTTACTGACCCGTTTCAAAAAATCCCGGAATATTTAGTTTCATTTAAATATTGTTCAGAGTCAAGGGAACCTGATTATATAAGATTTTTTCATATATAATGTATATTCTAAAATATATGTGTATTCTATTATATGTACTCTTTTCGCAATATCTAAATGTGCATTTTTCATAAATATTGTACGCAATAATTGCGCTTTCGTATTATTCTATAAATGTTCGCTTCAAAAGACCTGACGCAAGGTAACATACAAGTAAGGTAAATATACTTTTAAATAGTGTTTCAATTAATATCTATTGATTACTGCATATTACACGACTGCCCAAAATTAATATAATGTGTTTAGAATTCATATAAGTGATTTTTAAAATTCATATGTGTGTGAGTTTCTATGTTCCACCATAACTTTGAAATACCTGAACATATTACTATGTTTGGAGTGTTGTTAGAATTCTCACATGATCTTGAGGACAATGGCTTTAACTTTTTTTGACGGGCAGTCGTGTTTTTTTTTTCAATAAATTAGTTTGTTTACATTAATATTAAGTAAATATTTAGTAAGTGTGTATTATTCACTACATTAATATTTCGATAAAACTATTACTAATTTATTGTAATAAAACAACAATTATTTATATATATTCTATGTTTTCATGTATCGGTTTAGTTTAATGATATTTAATCACTTTTAACAAAGATATTTATCATTTCTTTAACATTTTATAGTTCTTAATTAAACTATGAATTTTAAAAGTTATTTAAATACATATAGATTGATCATTATTAATATCAACTTTAATATTTAATTTATACTTAATTTTTGAATATTTAACACCAATTTCAGTAGATATATTATTATTCAAATTAAAAGTTTTAAATCTTATATAATAATGAAAACATGTTACAAGTACCATGATCTTGCATATCAGATAGGTTTAAGTAAGATATTGTATTACATAAAATATAATTAAATAAATATTTGTTGATGTCGTGTTACCTTTTAAAATAATTATAAATAAAATCTTTGTCAGTATAAGGGACGCATATAGTTGTTATGAAGCAATTAACATTGCTGTAGGTATATTATTGTAAATAAACCGCCAGATTTTGGGTGAGAAATATCATGTTTGAATGTAAGATCAAAGCCAGAAATAAATTTTAAAACAATATAATATTTATGCATTTTGTTTATAATATGATTGTTAAGAAATAAGCTTTGTAACACTCATTAACAATGATAGAGTTGTTCGTAAAAATATTAAAACATATTTACCTAATCCAATTTACTTGTATACTGAAAAATTATAATACCTATAATATTTTATGGAACCATTGTGTTTGAATGGGTATTAAAACAAGAATGCGTTTTTAAAGACCTGAGAGCTTGTAATATTATCACGATAGTGTTTTAATTCCTAGTTATGTGCTGATTCATACACTCCTATATTTACTTTCATATAATTATTGGAATTGAAGCTAATAAATAATAGAAATTCAGATTTCACTAGAACAAAACTAATTAATGGCGCCAAAACCCAACCCATTAACGCACATGCGCTAAATCAAGCGCTGCCACAGACAAGTAAAATATTGGAATCAAAACTTTTTGTAGTGTAATAAAAATGGAAAGCCACAAATAATGCGTTCCGTTATAAAAAATATTGATCGACGCTTCTTGGATGTGCCCTGTAGTGTATTGGTAAAAATGTTTTACGAATAAGTTTCTTATTATAATAATAATTCTATTTTTAAATTTCGTTATTGTGTTTATAGAGTATGAGATGTAATTTATAATACTTAGAAGATCCTTGAGTATGTCCTAACTCGCTAACAAATTTTAAATACTTTACCCAAACAAATTGAAGTACCTACATAATAATAAATCAATAATCATGTAACTACAGTTTATTACTATGATACGACAGTTTTACTATGATAGTAAAAAATCGTTCCTACAGCATTCTGTAGATACGATCATCGGGTAAGAAGAATTTATTCTTTTTCCAAGCTTTCTATTTAAAAATTACTCGAATTGTACATCCACATGACAGCAGTGTCGGTAAAATAGCTTCTATATTATACCCTTGTCATATCACTTACATCTTCTTATCACTGTTCTCCTACGCTTGCATAATATCTGCGGTGTTAATAATAAAACTAAGTTTTATGTAGGTAACTAATCTGTCAACTCGAATCAGATCTCATATCAAAATCACAAAAATTATCCACAGTTAAAATATTCGTGCAACTTCTAGATCACTATTGTTTATTGTCACATTTATTATTGTTAAAAGTAATATTATAGGTAAGTAATTCAGTCTTATAATGAAAAAGTTGGCGTAAAATGTGTATTTATTTAATAATTATTGGTTAAATAAAAAAATATATAAAAGTTTTAACTGTTTTATTTAGAATCTTGATTAAGATGAGCTAATAGTATTACTCGTGCGAGGTTTAATTTTTACGTGACATTGCTAAAATCTGGTGCAAGCAAGTACTATAAATTCTGGTGTAAGTAATTGTATAGTGTAAATATTAACTGAATTGTTAAGCACCATCTTTTTTTTTTTATTGATGATAGGTAAGCCTTTGAGCACAATCTCATGTGATGGTAAGTGATGATGTGGTCGAAGGTGTTAACAGGCTTTACCTATAATTACTCTGGCTCTCAAGGATAGCTGCCGGAACACACCGTTAGGTGCTTGGCGACAGAGTTTCTACTTGAGGGTGGTCGCTAGCCAGGCGGGCATTCGCAAAATGCCCTTCTACCATGCGGTGAAGCTCAAGCCCGCAGCGGGTTTCGAACCATGGACCTGCTGCGCGGCAGTCCATAGCCAAAGCCACTGAGCAATCACTGCTTCATTCTACACACAGTGTCACAGCTTCATATTTTTTTATTTTTATAGGGAGGACATAGATGCTGGCTACCGCCTGTGCGGTCGTCCAGCTCCACCGGGTTTTGGGCGAGGGCCTGGCCCTACAATAGCCCGGGAGGGAGAAGTGCCGAAGGCACTTCTCCCGAGACGGGCGTAGAAGGCGAAAAGCGCTTTCTACCTCCGTCTCCTGCGGACGCCGAAAACGTACCGCTATTATAGGAGGGGTTGACAGCGAGCTCAAGGGCACCACTGTGGTACAGCTTCATATCAATTGCGACTACTATTTATTCTATCCCTGTGATCATTATCTGTATTATACTGCCAGTTATGAAAATATGACCACCATGTATTTCTGGAATAGTCAATGAACAATTGTTTTAGCAACTTTATATCTGACACATATATAACATAATCTTATACTTGTCAGTCAATTCACAATTATTGACACTATGTAAGGGATCTAAGCTGATTATTTTTATAAATATTAGTGTATTATTATTTTTTGTATAGGTTCAAAGTTTATAATCTGAAACAAAATGATTTAATCGCTATTACAAAACAATCGAATTTAAAAATGAAAGGCATCATTTAAAAATTGTGAAACTAATATCCAAAAATAGTACTTAAAAACACTCAAGTTCTATATAAGTGACTAAGATATTACTTATAAATCAATAATGTTTTGTATTTTTACTTTGATATTACTAAGACATGTACGAGTATACCTGCCATCAATTCCTTCACTGGCTTTTATAGAGCAAAGACCTTTTAATAATGTATAATATACGAAAAAATCATCATAAAACAATAATACGTTTTTATGAATTTAGACTCGAAGTTGTAATGACGGGAGCTGTCAAATCTGACAGATGTTCACATTTTTTAATATTTTTACACATGATCGTGGAATGGAGAAAAGTGGCAAATGTTAGGGACATTCATGGCAATGTTGGCGTTACTATCCCGAACAAATCGCTAAAAATACTGTCACAAACGATCACAGTGATCACAACCATTATAAATGGTACGCAAAATGTGGGCAAATTTATCAAAAAAAAATGTACGTGGCATGAAATGGAACATGACGTTACTAACTATTCTTACTTAAATGAAAATGAAAATGAAATTTAAATAAATTACTTAACCTATTCGATAATTTTATTTGTCTTAAATAGTAAGTTTAATTTTTTTCTACATCAAAGTATTTTAATTCAATGTAAAAGTAGTAAAAAGCAGTCACAGATGGTGTTTGTGATCACAACAATTGTAAATGGAATGCAAAACGTGGGCAAAACTATTTAAATATCAAAAATGGTATGAAATGGAACACGGCCTTACTAACTAATCGATAAAATTTATTTTCCTTAAATGGTGAGGTTAATTTTTTCCATGTAAAAGTACCCGCTTGAAATTGCTAGTCACTCTCAAATTTATGTTAAATTATAGCCCTCAATCTATCATATACGCGTGTCCTTGTTAAGTCAAGTGCTTTTAGTGTGTTAGTATTAAATTTTAAATATTAATGAATATGGGCCGCGGACATTAACAGGATCGATAATCCATTATAGCTGTGGTGACAAGCTGATACCACAACACTATAATATCTTGGGGTGTGCCGTGTTGTTGTCCTGTTTATTTAAAATTTCATTGGTAGAAGATCAGAGTTGAATATTTATCGAATTAGTGGATAAATATATTATTTATTTATTTATTAAATAGGTTTGCTAACACTAGTTACACGGGTATAAGATATTTTATACTAGCAATATGGTTTTATACTATGTGCACTACCAATTATAAGCAAACACAGCATGCATTACAAACTAAAAAGTGAGTTTTACATTCGTTAGTACATTTTTAATTACTAAAGCAAATGAGAATAGACAAAAGGTATCTTACTTACAATTAATGGTAATAAAAACAGAACATTAAGTTTTAGCCAATTCTAGGATGAATAACAATAGATAAAATTATTTATATTAACTTCTCTTATATATAACATAAACTATACTAACAATAGACGACGAAGCTTAGCAGGGCTATCAAAGATAATATCAAAATCGTCGTGTTCATTACATAGTTTACACAAACGAGGTAATGGTGAGAAAGAACCTAATACTGTGCGTCTGAGTGGTGGATACAATAAAGACACTTTATACCGAGGATATCTATGTGGAATTTTAAAGTTAATTTTTTCTAAGAGTAATGTACAGTCTATCTTATTACGCAAGAGTTTATGCATGAAGCATAAATCTATATAGTCTCTACGCTTATCTAAACATGTGATTTTAAAGTGACTCAGTCTATCCTTATATGAAATATATCTTCTTGCATATTTAGTTGATCTAGCCAAATGCCACACAAATCGTTTTTGAATCTTCTCTATTCTAAGGCTATGAGAAGCGTAATGAGGCCGCCATACAACACTACAGTACTCCAAAATGCTCCGCACAAGAGAATTGTACAGTAGTTTCTTTGTACTGTTTTTACGAAATATCTTGCCATTTCTTATTACAAAACCAAGCATACTTGAAGCTTTTTTAGTAATATAATCTATATGAGGTACAAACGTAAGTTTCTTATCTAGAATGACACCCAGATCTTTGATATTATGAACTTCTTGTATCTCATTCTGACAAATAAAATATTTGGATGGAAAAATTTTCAACTTCCGTGTGAATTTAATATGAAAACACTTTTTAATATTTAAAATCATTGCATTTGAGTTACACCACCTAAGTAGCCTGTCTAGATCACTTTGAAGTAAAGACATATCTGCAGTTGATTCCATGCACCTTGCAAATTTAAGGTCGTCAGCATATAGGTAAGGGGTTGAATATAAGAAGCAATCAGTTATGTCATTAATGAAAATATTGAAGAGGACAGGGCCTAAATGCGAGCCTTGTGGTACGCCAGATTTAATTTTTTGTACGTTAGATTCATAGCCACTAATAGCAACATACAATGTACGGTCAGTAAGGTAGGAATATAACCATTTTAGAAAAGGTCCCGTAAGGCCGTACTGCGATAGCTTAGAAATTAGCATATTATGTGACACACGATCAAACGCTTTACTAAAATCTGTATAAATTACGTCTATTTGGCGATGGTTATCAATTGTTTCAGCTAACATTTCAGTAAAGGAGACGAGGTTGGTGCAGGTTGAGCGGGCTGTTACGAAACCATGTTGATGTGGTGTAAGATATTTTTTAAAGTGAAATTGGACAATAGGGCATATTATCGATTCGAATACTTTAGCAAATGTACATAGTATAGAAATTGGCCTATAATTACTCACATGTGACTCATCACCATCTTTGAAAATCGGCACAACTTTAGCAATCTTCCACACATTAGGGAATATTCCAGTATCAAGAGACATCTTAAAAATGCGGTGCAATGGCACGACAAGATTAGAAGCAGACTTAGTTATATATTGCGCAGGGATGCCATCAGGTCCTGCCCCTTTATTGCAATCTAAATTTGCTAAAGTTTTATGAATAGTATTTGAATCAATACTAAATGTGGCTAGATTTTCTGCATTTGATTTATTTTCCTCTGTACGTGTGTTAATACCGTCAGCACTGTTATAAACCGAGGCAAAATATTTTGCATATAAATTACACATTTCGGTCCCATTAGATGTTGTACATTTGCCATCTGAGATATTTTTGGGAAAACGACTGGTCCCTTGACGTTTTGCTTTTATTAGCGACCAAAACCGTTTAATGTTAGATCCAATCTGTGTCTCAACATTGATGTTGTAAAAGTTGTAGCAATCTCTTGCAAGTTTTTCGGATAGTTTGTTAAGTGTTTGAAGACGAAGTTCGTCCAAGGGGTTATTATACATTTTGAAACGATTTCTAATTTTTTCCTTTTTTTTTAATGTTTTTATCAAACTACTATTAAACCACACAGGGTACTTATTACTTACTCGCTTAAGCATTGGAACATACTCTGTGATAGAGTATTTAATAACATCGTTAAAGACCATTACCATTTCATTTACATCTGTGCATTTCAAAAATAACTGATCCCAGTCTTGTTCACTTAAGTATTTGTTAATGGCAATATAGTTTGCTTTCCTAAAATTTGGAATTCGTTTATCAGGATTAAATAATAAGCAATCTTTATACGAAATCGGAAAAGTTATTACTATAGGGGGATGATGTTTGTCAACAACCGAAAGGGCATGTGAGGCAGCTACTGTAAAACAAGAATGATTATCAGTTAAGATTAAATCAAGTATTTTGCCATTTTTATTTAAGACATTGTTATATTGTTTAAAGTTGTTTAAATACATAAAATCTACCAGTGATCGTTCTACATCTGAGAATGTGGTATTTGTAGTAGGTTTATTATCAATGTCCCAAGTGATTCCACTTAAATTAAAATCTCCCAAGATACACACAGGGTAGTTACAGTTTTCAAGCACCATATTAGAATTCGCAAAATAATCTTCCAATATTACTTTTTCAACAGGCGACCGAATGTAAATTCCTCCAAAGTATACCTTATTGAGTGAGTATTTGTTTAAAGTAGGAAGGTCAATACTGATCCAAATATCCTCACAGTTACTTTCCCAGCTCGACATCCTCACAGACTTAAAACGCGTAGATACAGCTATTAAAACCCCACCGGCGTCCATACCACTGTGGTAACCTGTTGAATCACGGTCCCTTCTATATACAGCATATTTATCATCAAAAATTTCACTACTTAAAATATCTTTATGTAACCACGTCTCAGTAAAAACAATAATGTCATAGTTATGACATGCCAGATTACAGAATAGTTTATGGATTTTGGTTCGTAAACCACGAGTGTTCTGGTAATAGATACTTAAAGATGACAGTTTACTAACATTAGGCCTAACAGTTGATGAGGTTGGTACAACTTAATCTAATTTTTGAAGCGACGCTAAATCTTTTATCAATTTATGATCAGACGTTTCCGTTTTTCTCATGTAGATCCTGCCATTTCGCACCCATACAAATTTATATCCTTTTTCCTTTGCCACCATCCTGGCCGCAGAATGAAGACTTTTGTTGGCTGCCGAAAGGTGTTCCATTATATAGATCGGGGTTCTCTCTCCAGGTAGACCTATATGTGTGCTATTAAGTCTATCATTCGGATTCAATCTGTTGTATTTTATGGAAGCTGCAATAAAAGTGTCACGCGTTCTCGGTGAATTGAAATGAACCACAATAGAGCGTGGCCTTGGATTTTTGGGGTTCATTTTCGCAATGCGGCTACAATTTAAAATATCACTGTTTTTGATTCCACTACTTAAAACATCGCTTATTTGGCAGACAATGGAGACAATATTTTCAGCTTTCTTCTCTGGCACACATTGAATCTCCACATTATTACTACGGGAATATTGTTCAAGTTGATTGATTCGCATTGTTAAATCATGATTAAAAGAACGCAAAGTTTCATTCTCATCTTGTATTTTAGTTATTTCTTCTAAGACAGCAGTATTATTCTGAGCATTTTCTGCGCTCTGTGTGCTCATTATTGCCACTGATTCTTGAATTTCTTGAATTTCTTTATTCAAAGGGGCCACTTCAGCCGCTATCGTCCTTTTCATTTGCTGATCAAGACGAAGAAAAAGATTATCCATTTCTCTACTGAATATTTCTTGTACCACAGCCCTGACGTCATTACGGGTAAGTGAGCCCTCCGAGTCAACTTTAGGGGATGTATCAAGCGCTGCTCTTTTATGGGCTCGCATAGAGGTATTATCATTTTTAGTTACAGAGCGCAATGGGGTATTGTCGTTATTCCCTAATTTCGGCATCTTAGTGCACAATGGGCACACCCAATCAGGCATGGATAAATCTTTTGTTGTATTAATCATACAGGCGAAATGAAAGCCCTTATTGCATATTTTACAAACAATATAATCCTTCTCTTCGTTGCAATCAAGAACGCAGCATCCCCACGACATTTTAGTCTTTGGTTCAGACATAATGATTACAGGGCCAGATGGTTTTATTAAAATAAATCGTAAAAATAAAACAATCTGAGACCAAACAAATCTCAGTGAATCATTAATAGGTATTCGCAGGTAGAAATAAGCTTAGCAGAGAAAAGCTAGCGCTAAAAAGGTCCTAAGCGCCGTGGAATAATACGTTGCTTACGCGTTCAAGTCAAACTTCTTGTAAGATAACAAGCACGTAGTAATTTCCAGTACAATATAGATGAAATATTCACTAATACGTTATTCACAACACTTTTAAAACATTCACTACTTTGTAAGTATTTGTTTATTTGATATTACTGTAAAATATCTATAAGATTAGCGGTAAAACTCAATTTTTTAATAAAAGTCACGGGAGCGTAAACACACCACGCCACCACAGACTATGAACCATAGTTCTATATATATTATAACCAAGGCTTGTTACTATATCAGCCAGATTGTCCACTGCTGAGCCCAGCCTCCCCCATGAAGGGGAGTTTTGCCATAATCCCCATGCTTGGCAGGCGTTTTCGGGATCGCAGTATATGATAACGAGTCCTCAAAAGGCGCTGCTGCCCACCTTTAGGTATTTTACCCAAAGTCGCCTCTTACGACACCCATAAGAAAAGATGGGGGTGCCATTCTAGCCCTGCACCTCACGGACAGCGTAATATATATACTAGTGGTCCGCCCCGGCTTCGCACGGGTAATTACGACTGTAAATTAAGATGTAAGCTATCCTATCTTTCAATATGGATTAAATTGCACACGTTGTGCACATTAAATGTAATATTGGTTCTGTAGTTTAGGAGTCCATCGCGGATAAACAACGTGACATGTAATACATTTTCACATTAATTATAGTTTCAACTAACTGTTGGAAATATTTTTTAACATAATCAATAACGTTATTGTCAGCAAATAAAATTAAGATATTTAATAAAATAAAAGTGTCTAAATTCGTTTCTTCAAATTATGAGTATTGTTCATTTTCATGACCAAACTTTTGATTTTATGCCGTTAAATGTCCTTACCATGCGCATTTAATAATTATTTTATCTAATCACCATGCTGTATGCTGCAATTAATGATTCTAACAGCAGTTTCTAGGTTTTTTTAAACAGTTTACATAATTATAAAAAAATTTAACGCTTCGAGTACCTACTGGTTTGATTTTTTTTTATCTGCTATATACAAATCACAATCACAGCAATACTATATAGCTTAAGATAAAAATCTGAGACATATGGTGTATACTATCAGCCGGATTGTCCACTGCTTTTTCGCTTCTTACGACACTCGCAGTTAAAGATGGGGGATTGTCATTCTAGCCCTGCACGCCACGGGCATATTATGCTTAAGGGTATATTTTAGACGAACGCCCCCATACAAACGCAGTTACAATCTCATTTTAATAATAGCGAATAAAACTCAATGTTTTTTTACCTACGTAATCATTACCCTAATATCTAGGTTTGTGGTGCATCAGACTTTCTTTAAATTATACAGTTTTGAAATTACACCAGCTCAAAAACTCGTAGTTTTAGATAAAAGGAAGACCCTAATTTAAGCACCTGTTTCATGAAAAATAAGCATGTTTTTAATATTTCTATTGCACCACAAATATGAGGAATATAATGAACTTTATTTATTTATAAATGTGTACTATATTTTTTTAATAAATCTGGAACTACGCAATACGCTCGAATAACGCGCTCAAACTCCTAAAAACGAGTGTTATAGTATACTAAACTTTGTAATTATTAGTCCAAAAAGAGAGGATTCAAACCGGAAACCATAGATCTAATAAAACGCTATATTTACATGCGATTTTTTTAAATAACAAGTTGAGTTTTTAAATAAGTTTACGCTTTGGCTGGCGGGTATATGTCCTTAATATACATAAAGTATGTATATTATAACATATGCAGCCATTTGACCTGAGAAATGCTCGCTAGGTGAATGTTCACGTCCAAGGTGGCAAATACAGATTTAAACAGGTTTGTGATGTAGCTATATAGAGTAAAACTTGACCATGACGTAAGCGAAATTTTGGTGAGTATTACGTACATCATTTGTATATAATAAAGATTTTTATATAAATACAACTACTTACTGATAAACTTTTCGATGTTAAATATTAATAATAATAATATTTTTTAGTTTCACGAAGGGTACGGACTCCGACTCGTGCTTGGCCGATTTTGAGCATTTGTTGTTATAGTGGCAACAGAAATAAATAATCTGTGAAAGTTTCAACTGTCTAGCCATCAGGGTTCATGAGATACAGCCTGGTGATGGACAGACGGACAGTAGAGTCTTAGCCAAAGGGTCCTGCTTTTGCCCTTTGGGTACGGAACGTTATAAAAAACATTACGACATTTATAATAATTTTTATTAGCTGGACACGTAAGTAGGCAAGGTAAATACATTCATTCAGTTTTATTTACCTATATAATACAAAAATGTTAACGATAAAATTATAAAGGCTATAAATGAATTGCTTCCAGTCCAGTTATGTTGGTCCTTATAAAAGCCTTTAATAAAATTTTAGTAACCACAACGGAAGAACTGTTGATATAAAATTAGCATTGTAAAGGAAAAATTTAAATTTTTACGACATCTACTGAGTGCAGGTAGAAGTGTGCTGGGGTTTTTAGGAAAAGGCTGAATTTTGCTGAATAATTCTTCGTTAAGTATAAGTATTTCCTGAGGTAAATTTTATGAAATAGGTACTTTTTTTTTGAGTAAAACGGACCTAGAATAGAAAGTCAAGTTAACAAATGTTTTATCGTTTTTTAATAGCAATCGCACATATTTTATTGTTTAGAATTTGAGTGTCGAAATGGACAGGCGTCACGTCTGAGCGCTGCTGCTGATTTAATACTTATGAAAATAATACATTTTATGTTTGTTTTTCACTATAGCAGTCAGGTTAGTAGGGATGTGATTGAATGAAATATGTCTGGTTTATGGTTAAACCTAATATGGGTACTGAATCCTAAGAGAACTGGAACATATCCTGCAGCACCGTCGAGAAAAGACAGTAACTATCAAATAATTTATATATTCGCTCAAAAATTAAGACTCGTGGAAGAAAAGTGAAAAAAGACCGCAATTACATGGCATATAAGACTTAACAACTATATGTCTCTGGTTGATGGGCGTAGAGCAGGTCGCCGCTTGTGGAGAAATACATCATAACTGCATAGGATAGCGCTTAACGCCAGGTTGGCTTCGTGCTCGTTCCATCACGATAGCATAAAAAAAGATACAGATGTATAAGATGTCAACAAAAGATATGCAATATTAGATAACCGCTAAATAATGAATGTTCACACTGGCAGCTAAAAATCGCTCTCATCTAGTTAGTCGCATTAACAAAATATATACTTGCTCAGCAATGCCAGTTTGCTGGTCAAATCAATACCCTTGCCAAAATAATTCTTGCTTACTCACCTACTTGCATTTATGCCTTGATAGATATGGATATACTAGTGGCACATGGTTAAATATACGGTGCTTTATGTGCTAGAAGTCTGCCCAAAACGTGCGGCGGATCATCGCCCGTCGTACTAGCTGACTCGCATAATTATTGCACAGCGAAAAACTATTAGAAATGTAGAAATACTAGCCACTACTTGTTGATCGCCAACTTATTTCTCTACAGAGTCGGTTATCGCACATTGACCGCGAGTGCATTGGTAGGCACGTAGCGATAGCTTTTCTTAAATATTTACTATAAATTAACGCAAATTCACTATATTACAGCTGTTTTCTGGAATTCTCGCCAAAAACAACATTGCAGCCTTGCATAACACACAAGTATAACTGGATTATACAGGTTCGAATTTCAAAAATAAGTTCCACGCAGATTTTAAATGATAAAGAGCTTTTACAATACATTACGTAACAACCAAACCAACAAATAATTAATATTAGCATTACTGTTTGACGGTCAGGTAAATAATGACCAAAGCGTCTAAACCTTTTTTTAACGAAAACCTGTAATGCTATAGAAGTTAAATGACGTAACGAGGTCAAATAGATCAAAGGTGAGTAATGACTCTCTATGAAGTGAATACATAATAAACGACTGATTTCTTTTAAACAATAATATCTGCATACTTGACCTGAGCGTCGTACCTCTACCTGTCCGTCTACTCTGGAATTTTCAAATGTTTTATATCCGCAGTCGAAAAGAAGTGTGCAAAAAGAAGAATATTAAAAGGCATCTCGTGCATTACACAGAATTCTGTAAATTATTCAGTAAATTGCAACCAGCTCAAAGCTATTTTATATTATATTCTTCTTCTTTTCGGCAGACAGTACACGCCTCACGATGCCCCACTATTTCTCTCTGCTAAAGGTCACCCGATGCACCCATTTAAGGGGTTGCCCGCAATTGTCTTTACCTGGTCGGTTAAAAGTGGAAGACCTTCCGCGTGATCTAGTGCCTTCCACTTTGCCGTGTCCAAAGAAAGTGATTATGCGAGTAATACTTAGATAAGTAACTTAAGTATTAATTGACCGAGATAATTTAAAATAAAACTCTGGCAATATCCATGTAGGTTACCATATTCCATGTACATACGTCTGCACTGTCCGAGATAATTCTAGACTGCTATGTTTCTAAAAATAATCTACCATCACAAATTATAAATATATATACAGGGTTATTGGAAAAATGCTAACAACCCCTTAAGGTTGGCTTCTGCTAGTCCTAACAAACATTAGGAGAAGATTTTTTTAGATTAGAAAAAAAAAATGTTTTTTTTTTTTTGTATTTTATTTTAATATTATTTTTAGTAGGTACTTTGCTCGATGTAATTAGTCAAAACTCTACTCAAGAGGAGCACAGCGCGGTCCAGTGCGACGCGGCGGGCGCTCTTGAATCGGAGAATTTATATATAACTTTAGGACAGAAAAATAAATATTAAAAAATATCAAAACAAAAAAAAACATCTCAAAATGTTTGTTAGGACTAGCAGAAGTCAACCCTAAGAGTTAGTTAGCATTGTACCAATAACCCAGTTAAGTAACGGGGTGTTCCGGCAGTTGTCCTTGAAAGCCAATAATTCTCTAGGTTAGCCTGAACAACGCCTTCGACCACATCATCACTTATCATCAGGTGAGATAGTGGTCAAAGGCGAACCTATCATGCACAAAAAAAAATTGGTATATAGGTAGATGAGGCGCAGGATATAAACGGCGCTGGATTAACAAAATTATAACTATTTCATATAAATAAATACTAACTACTAAAAAAACGGCTCTTTATATAATAATATGTGTATTATTATATAAAGAGCCGTTTTGAAAGTCGCTACGGGTAAGCCATATCTATACCCTACCTCATTGCTTTACGCTTCATGTGATGTGCTTACCGTGCGCCAACTTTTTATTATGAGTGTAATTTTAAAACAACACAGTAGTTTACATTTTGAGCCCCAAAGGTTACAAAAAAGATTAAAATAAAAAGTTTGTGATCAAACCCAACGTTTTAATACAGTTTTTAAATAGATTTTTTATTTACCAAGGGCCTATCTTATATAATAAAATTAACAAATTGTTAAACATTTACCCTCTTATACAAAAAAATGTTAAAATTAAAGTTGAAAATTGGCTAAAAACGTTATCATATGAAGAGTCTGAAGAAATTCTAAAAATGTTAATTTAAGTACCATCAATACATTTACGATAGATTGCCTTACACGACCCCATACATAACACACAAAGGATAGATGCACACACCCTCTCACACTCACACACTCATAAATTCATTTACACAAAGAGAGGCACGGTCACACAAAATAGCTTAAGAAACCAATTGTATTAGTTTTATTTCAATATAATATTAATTTGAAATACTAAAGTAGAGGTTAGTAGCAGTCCGATATAAGGGGAGGAGCGCTGTATGCTGAAATACAGGTGATAAGCCTAGTTCAGCAGCAGATACTCTAGCTTAAAATGTCCATAATTTTCTAGCCAAATTGATATAATTATGTTATATCTAACCTGAAGAAATATTGTATGTGCAATTTCTTTAATTATTATTATTATATAAGGTAGGGTGGCATGAAAAAAGGTTTGTTTAAAAAAGGTTGTGACGAAATCATCTCTTGTTACCACATTATCACCTCATTACACAACTCGCTACTGTCCACATAAATATGTCATACTCCCATTCTCCATTTAAATTCAAAATCATCACCACAAGTCGCACTTGCCTTATTTTTTTTTGCAAGCAGTACTTACCTACCTATTTATATTTAATATATTCATCTACTTATCGACTTCAAATCTAAAAAAAAGTGAAGCTTATTTCTACTCATGTATATTTGGCAGCAAAAATAATATTTTTTCTCTTCATTGTATCAATATTGTGATATTCAACAAAATTCCTGTTTAACCTAATTCCTGATTAACACTGTTCCTGAATCATCCAATGTCATCCCGTACCTCTGTGACAACGAGCAGTTACCTGGGCTCCGAGGGCTGGTAGCCCTCGGAGAACCCACATCGTTACAAGCTTACAAATTATTCGAACCCGTGGCTATCAGTCACTAGAACTAAGATAGTCTCTGTCATTATGAACTGCCCTGGTGAAAACAACTGCATTTCTCTGCTCCTTTTGCTCTTATTAACATTTCTTTGACCGGTCTTATGGAGACGTAGCGACATCTACTGATAGGTAATTTGAGTTGATCTAGAATCAAGTTTTATATTTTACGTGATTGTGACGGAAATAGCACGAGACACACCTGATGTTAAGCGGACTAACTTGTGTCTATAACCTAGATGCATTTTATCACAAGTGATAAAATTCACTGCGCCCATCACACTGATACATACAGTTGTTAAGTCTCATGTGCCTGTAATTTTACTGGCTTTCAAGGACTACTGCCACAACGCACCATTAGGTGCTTGGCAACAGATTTTCTACTTGAGGGTAGTAGATAGTTAAGTGAGCATTCGCAAAATGCCGTTCCATCAAGCGGTGAAGCTCAAGCCATGGTGGGGTTCGAACCATGACCTGCAGCACGGCATGCGGCAGTCCTATTATCGCTCAACCATCATTGCTTCGAAATTACTAATGTTATTTTTACCTTGTAACATCATCATAAAAGTAAAATCTAAAGTTAATAATAATATCGGTTTTAGATGGTAAAGGATGTCACCTTCCTACCTAGTAGGGGTAGTAAGGAGCATAAAATAAAATAGGAAGAACAGATTTTGAAATATATTGGAGAGAAAAGGGGTCGTGGATCTCAGACAGGTATGGCAATTAGCAAGCTTCTTTGTTGTAGGACTTATCTCCGGTCCGCTAGTAAACGAGTTTATGCCCAGCAGCAGGTCTGCCGTGAAGTGGCTCAGCTCCAACACTGCCGCGCCGGTAGGCTGTCCCAGCTAGATGCTGTAGAGACGGGAGATTGGACGCGGTCGGTGCTGAAGATCAGGGGATTGCCGGAGCACAGGGTCGTACGGAGGACCTAAGATTTTTTTACCTGTAGATCAGTTGTTTGCCCTCCATATTTACTAGACGAATTCAGGGTAATCGCCTGAGTCACTACCAGTCTAGCACTTCCGAGCGTCCGGTGAATACATCGCCGCTAATCGTGTTTTTTCGGAATAATCTGTGGACAATACACCTTCCTTGTGTCTTTAGACTCTGCACCAATTATACAGGCACTGTGAGAGTCGTGAGAGATAAGAAAACTGTTTCATTTCACGCGTAATTATTGCTTTTATTGTTGTAATAGAAAATATCGTTATTTTGTTTTATCTTTGGAACGAATCTCAATGAAATGGATGAGCGAGATATGTGTTTCGTTTGGTGTTAGAGAGTGAAAGAGATGCAGCATAATGGTGATCGGAACGTCTCGCGGTGGTTCGGTGGTAACACGAATTGCTTATTTATCTCTTTCTAACAACAGATATGACGCGTAATATTTGGACGTTCTTTCCTTGTCATTACAAACTGCTTATAGATGTGCGTAGGTATGTACATAGGTAAATTCTAGTAAGCTTTTAGAGCAGTGGTGTTCGGATATAACAACTAAGTATTTCAACTCCCTGACGGAGGACCCACCAGCTCAACATCTTACTGGACCCAATCTGACTGGAGCTCAGGGTCCTACGGAGGTCAACCTCGTCGGGTACTGGAACCCTGGAAGGCACATGTGCTCTGGTCAGATTGGGTCCAGTAAGATGTTGAGCTGGTGGGTCCACTGGTACTGAGCATGTACTAGGGAGTCACAGAGGGCCTTTAGGGATGTGGCCCGCCAGCAAACAACAGATGCCATAAGGGCGTAGGTAAAAAGTAGTGGGTTGAGAAGCAACAGAAAAATACAGATAGGTTAAACAAGATAGTTATGCTCATAGCTAGAAGAGCTATTAACATGTTAAAACACAATAAATAGTAGTGAGTGTTAATAAGAGCACAGAATAGCAAAGATCAAATACACGATTATCACAAATAACTTTTAGAGGTTAGTTTTACGGTATTAGGTCAAACCCATATTTACTCACCCGTGCAATGAGGGTTTCCGAATTTAATAGATCACTAGTTATAGACTGAGTTTAATCTACAATTATTAGTAGGTCTTATTTCAATTACTTGTTAAAGCGTGGCTCGTAATAAAGTGACGCCAAATTTCACTGACGTGAACTAGCAAATTATGCCGGAAGTTCATGCCCCATTTTATTACCAAATATGGTCACGAAAAAAGCCACTAAACCGTTGGAATAATTACTCCAATCAGTTAAGCCTATTAAAATAGTTTTTAAAAACACAATGTTCCTCTAATAAGAAGTGAAAAAATCACCCGTGGCCATTTTTTGACGTTCATTAGTTTGACAGTTAAATGACAAAGCATACCTGACAGATATTATTTTTTACCTATAGTTTTTATTGTTATATAGTCCTATTAATAATTGTTATTTATTTTAAGATTTAAATAATTATTTAGTTAGCTAGATATATTATGAAAATATTTCTAGCCCCTAAGGCGACATCTATATATTGCCAATTGAAGGTTTTAGAATATGCGACCTCTATCAGTTTATTGCTGAATTACTTCAGCGAGTAACGCTGGTAGTGAGATCGTATGGAGAACCGATTGATAATTCCATTTTGCAGCTAATTGAATAGATGACGCTTATTTAATTAATATATTTGTTCACCTTTTAGCAAGGTGACAAGGATCCTGTTTGGCCGCCCAATGTGCAGCAAAACTCTCTTAACATAGACGGGAGTCCATGGTATGCTGCTAATTGGGCACATCACATCACATTATTAGCCATAACAACCACCTCGGGCCTATTTTGCTCTTTATTTTCTTGCGATAGCAAACATGATTATTTAAATCAATCCATTTAAGCCGAGCACTGACGGCTACGCGTAGCAATAACTCGTAAGTGAAGTTTGATTTATGCTATTCCTGTTTCGGCCCGCAGGTGGATTAAGTAAATCTATAAATTTTGCCAAAGCGGCTTAAAATCGAATGCACGTAGATTATACATTTGTCTTGATAATAACCAACCAATACGACGATTTTGTGGGAAATGCACCACTGAAGCAAAACTCTAATGGTTAATTCGCTTTTATTGGGTTTGGTAACTTTTAATTAATAAGTACAGGATAATAAAATTGGCGTCGCTGGAAAAATATTGCTCATAACGTTATGAATAATCATAAAAATAAAATTGCGTATTTGCATAAAATCTTAATTTAAATAAAAATGTTAAGAATATTTTAGGAATCGCGTGTAGGAACAATTGTTTGGCTAATATTTGAATTTCGTATTAGTAGTCAAAGTAGTGAACATTCACAGGCTGTGACAAATAATTTTGGCTAGACATGACAATTCGCTACTCAAATTTCTATACAAATAAATTGAAATATTAATCAAACCCCTCACTAGACTGCGTTAACGGATCCACCGCTCAAAGCGTTTACTTCCAGATAACCTGTATCATACAGATATAAGATAAATGTTTTATATAGATAAACCATGATATTAAAAAAGAGATTGACAAATATCAGAAGGTGAGAAGCAGCGCCATCTGAAGAAAAGACTTCTGCCAATCGTGATCATATCACAACCTCCATTTTGTAATTGGGGAGGATTTGTACATCCGTGGAATTAATAGTATTTATGACAGTGCTATGACATAAATGAACTCATTCGTTCACTCATTCAATTCATAAATTTCTGAAATGAATGAGTGAACGAATGAGTTCATTTATTCAAGTAAGGAATGTTTCGAATTGGAGAATTTCAGATTCTCCGAATTAGAACATTGACTTTCTTTTAATCAGAACATAATCTTACTTAGAGTAAATACATAATTGCACGTAAAAATATTTATTAGACAAATATTTATTAATAACAAGAATATATTGTTTTCCCCATATATGAACACGGAATGTATTGACCAAATTATATATATTCTTGACTAGCTTTCCGGGCGCGGCTCCGCCCGCGCGTATGTCGGTTATCGCGCGAAAACATGAACCTCTTTTTGCGCAGTCAGATAAAAACTATCCTATGTTTTTTCCCGGGTCTCAAACTATCTCCATACCAAATTTCATTCAAATCGGTCCAGTAGTTTTGGCGTGAAAGCGTAACAGACAGACAGACAGACAGACAGACAGACAGAGTTACTTTCGCATTTATAATATTAGTACTGAAGTACTGATTTGATACGATTTTGTTCCGTGTAGATAGAAAAAGACTCCTGGCAATCGTGAACATAGAACTCCATAATTAGGAAGGCATTTGTTCATCACTGGAATTAATATATATTGGTGGCAGTGACACAAATTAATACGATTGCATATATTTTTACGAATAAATTTCTGAAATTACGTACTACTTATAGGCTACTGCTGATTATTTGCTTAATTATTTTCTCTTACTCGGCATAAAGGACATCCCATCGTGAATAAGGAATAGATAGCCGGATACCGTCTAGTCCCATACCTTACTATTAATTTTCCTGTTTTCCCTTGCCCCCGTTGCCGTCGGCTATAAACTAATATACGCCAATCGAAGCAATACCTCTTGGTGACAAATAATTTATTGCGTTTCCGTCGTGCAGAGTGCCCATTGCTTACAGATAGATAATGGCAGATCTATAGATGCGGAGATATATTTTTTAATTCAGTGAAAGTTAGAGATTATAGATATTTTAACCTTAAGAACCTATTCAGCACTAATAACTACTTAAACAGATTTTAGCAAAATAAACAGGTGTTCTTAAAATTTGCTCGATAGAATGAAATTGCAATGTTGATTATTTACGTATGAATGTGTATGATATACAATTACAAAACCTCATCAAGAGACAATAAGTTACGTTTTCGGTTAACGTTACTAGTTTTGTGTTATTAAGCTTACTTAGGATTTTACCTAAACTGATCGCGATTTCTCCATCGCTGCATCTCTTTTACTCCTACGCAATCTGATAGTGACTAAATTTCAAATCACAAAATTTCTTCTTCTTTTACTCCGCTCTATTAGTTGTCATCTCAGTTCTCACACTTTTCATTGGCTGTAATTCTGGTAGGTATGAACCAAAAATTTACTAAAACTAAGTAAAATCTGTTCCAAAGTTTTTATTCTGTTTATGCTCAAAACTAAATTAGTAATATAGCACATAAGAATGATAATTCTAAAATAATTAATTCTAAATTTAAAAAAAGCAAAAATTAAACATTTGTACTTATTCTATGAAATTAAGTTTCGTGAATTTCGCATATATTAAACTATATTACTTACATTAGAAATCGGAAAGGTCTACTCGAGTTTCAAGCTTAACAGATGCTTATCACGAGGACTAGTTGCAGCAGCGTCTGTGATCTCCCAGTGCATGGGCACTGCGCATTGCCACCACGGCGGTGGCGACGGCGGCAGGAGGCGGGAAGCTGGGTAGGGGTAGGTAGATCAAGCCCAGCACTGCAGTGACGGGGGCCTTGGGTTTCCAGAATAAAAGTTAAAAAGTCCTGAGAAAAAGCCTTATTTTCATAAAAACTACTTAGATTGTGTGGCATAGTGATTCAGAAATGAACATGAACAAAACCATTATTATTTTTGTATTGCGCAATCAGAATCATAAGACTGACTTACAAATGAAAGAGGTACTTGAGAGTGTGGTTAACTTGCCCACGCTTGTAATCATCGCATCACGTAACTCGCGATTTTATAAAAGAATTATTGGAGACAAAAGTCTTCTTAATAAGGCATCAGCACAAAACAAGTACGAACAAGCAGAATAATTTAACTGACTATACCTATATAATGAAAACATTTTTACCGGTGGTATGCCTTATTTACCAAAACACTACAAACTATAAACAAAACTGCAGGTACTACATTTCGGCGGCCTAAAGGCCATTGCAGGGTAGCCACGGGTATTCCAAATGCTCCAGCCAACCACCAGTTGACAGCGTACCTAGCATGCTGGCAACATTGACCCTTTAGATTTCAATGCTTTTTTGTTTACACAATTTAACATTTTAAACAAGCCTCGCATCGAATGAGCCTACTGATCCCACGGACCTAATCTCTCTCTTCGAGATATACGTTGCACTAGAGAAGACATTTGAGACAAAAGTCTCTGCCATGTTTGCTTATATTAAACTTAAGTGCGCTTCAGCGCTTTACGAGATCGGACTGCAGTCTAGAAATATTATGTCGTCTAACCAAATATCCAAACACGCAGCGCAACAAGGTTAATGTTTCCTACAAAAGTTCGCTTACAGCGCTTAATAACTAATTGCATCATCTAACCAAACTATTTAAACATGCAGCGCTAGACTACTTTTGAGGTATGGTTTCTCAATATCAAAGACTATAAGCACACAGAACGGACATGGCTTTTGTACCTACGAAACATTGTGAAGAGTATATTAGTTAAAAAGTTGTAAAATAAAGTTAAAAAAATAAGTATTACTGAGGGTCACGAACTACTCTATTCAATTTTTGAAAGTAAAGGTACAATTGGCTTTTTACTAGAAACAAAGAGTTACTAACTTTTTTTAAATCTAGATTTTATATTATGATAATATAAAATCAAGATTCAAATATGTTAATCGTATTTTGCATACATACATTTAAGTAAATAATAATAAAATATAATACATATTATAATCTTATAATAATTAATACATACTATAGTCTTTCGCGATTACAAATCGACAAAATAATAATGTATTCGGGCGTGTTTTATTCCAAAATCTGAACTCACATGTGAAAAGCGATTCCATCGCTTTTATTTGTTTTTCGCGACTGGTTTCTGCAGTATCTGAGGACGCAGGATGGCATTTTGAATGCACAATTTTCGCGTGTGATTTCTATGAGTGCCCAGCTGCGTGTGGATGAGTACATGCCGGCTAGCTTGTCCTACCTATTCGACTTTGCTCGTTTGAGATGTCGAGTCCAGTATATAGAGGTCAATGATCTCTCTACACTTAACGCGGCTCAAATATGTAACCATTACCGAGATGAATATACTTGCACCGCTTGAGTCGCTGCGCCGAAGTAGCCGCGCGCCAGCCCTTACGTTTGTTTAGTAAGATATGACGGCGATTTAGTGTCAACCCATGTAGCATCCAGGCCGTACCATAACTACCTATCGACCGCGGCTTAGTAGCTGTCCAGTCGGAGAACTGTACATGGTACGGCAATATGCTCAGCTTCCATTTATAGAAACAAAACATGTCTCTGTATACGTTGGTATGTATATACAAGCACCTCTGTCTACCCTCTCACGAAACATGAATAGATGATAGCATGTCTGTTGTATTAAAAAGTTTAAAGTATGAAATCGTTTCATACAGATAGTATTTCCAAAGTGGATACAGGATAATAAGTGTATTATATAATAAGTATATGATTATAGTTGTGTTTTACTAATAAAAAGCTACAGTTGTTAGCTTGTAAGTTACAATGTTCGTACTTGAAATTCACATTGTATAATTTCATATCTAGGTACAAGGTAATTTTATTTTCCATCTCTCTACGGAGCGTGATTTATGAGCTATATTATTACATTTTGTATTTGAAACTTTGTTGCAACTACAGTAAAATATGGCTTCATCGCCTCCAGATATAGTCGTGGCAATTGCAAAAAATAAAACTGTCAGGAGAGAATCATAGCTGTAAGGCGCAATTCCGTAGCTTTTTAAAAATATTATTGTCAATAAATATTCATCGAGACAAATTATTTTACTCTAGTGTACCAGAAAGCTATTTAGAATGCAAAGCAATTTCAGCAAATCCACGTACTCTATGACAAAGTTGTTGTTATGACAGTTACCTAAGTATATTATAAAATTACTATACCATACTCTATATATGAAGTAATGGGAACCAAGTTTCATTATTTCCAAAAATGTGATTTTCATATAAATTTTAATCTCTTTTTGTTTCCCTTAATTTGTCACTGTGGTGAAAATCTCAGAATCGTAATATTTTATTGTATGGTATCAAACTTTAACTAACCCTTCTGTTTAATTTAAACATAGGTATTTAATTTAAAAAAAACATTGCCCCAATTTTACCCGCTTTCATCTGTTACTAAAAAGGGTCAAAGCCAAACATCAAGTCAAGTAGTTTTCAAGATATTTTGTTCACTAAATGAATAATATAATGCGCCGTGTACTTTCGCTTTTGTGTTTGAGGATAAGTCATTAATTAGCAGAAGTTATAATATATTGTAAATTTAACCCTTATTTATTAGTATCTAATTCATAACAATAAAATTGTTTAGTTATTCTGGGAATATATAGAAGTATTTACTTACTCGTATATGTGTTTTTTTCTTTTGTTTTTGGGATACAATTAACAATATCGAATATCATACTGTTCTAGACACTTCCTGTTCACAAAAGGACAAAGTTTGGAAAACTGATAACTTAGACAATTTGTACATTATTGACCAATGAGGACCAATATAATAATACCATAACGCCAATGTCAGTTACTTGCTGAGGCCCGTGCTCGACGCTGTGCACAATTATCCCAAACGAAAAACTTCAAATAACTTCAAAACTGGACGAAGAAATATCCGGTAAATATCACGCGAAGTGCTAAACAAAAACGTTTAACTACTTTTTTCTATTTATGTTCATCTTTTGCCATGTTATTCAACACAATAAGAACTTGTTGTTCAAAGAGAAGGTTAAACGAGAAAGTATAATACGTTTTATGAAATACAACGTACTGAGGATCCTTGGTGAAAGTTTGCAAGCTGTACGCTTATGTTGTTTTATTGATAACAAGTGCAGGCAACGAAATCATTACAATCCGTGAAACGTCATTAATGTTCTGAATGTTAATCTCAACAATGAAAGCCGTGATACTGATTGCGTTTGATAATACTGTGAGTTGTTGAAAATTTTGCTCCTAAGATATTCAAAACTGGTAGGTAATAAAAATGTTAATAGATGACAATTTACTTACCTTGTACCTTTTAAAATATGATGCGTAACATAACGCTTACTGAGGTAACTATACATTTCCACTGATCCCTGAAACAGAAAATGGAAAACATATTTTTCATCAAGCGAAGGGGTGAAAGCGGGGGGTCGCAATCACGGGCGACCCTGTCTGGTTACGCGTGGCAGTTACCCACGATGAATGAACATGGAAATGAAGCAGATAGAATAGGTTTATTTATTATACTGTAATGAATATAAATTGTAAAGTTTATTTTGAGAGAAACTGTTCTAGTATGATCAGGCATGAAGGGAAAAGGAAGGAAGGCAAAACATGGAACAGAAGTACTGTGATATTAGTGCCTCCGTTAATGTATAGCCGTACTCATTACTACCGCCAAGCAGTTATGTTTCTCATCACTGTGTTCCGGTTTGAAGGGTGCCGGTTTAATTACAGGCACATTAGACTTAACTTGTCTCAAGGTGATGGACTCAGCGCAGTTCGTCGCTTGTTACGAATTGCATTTGTTACCGCTTAACACCAGGTGGGCCTCATCCATCACGATAGTATGAATAATAGCAAAATTTGGATGTGGCATAGATATTAAAGGTTAAAATTAAAAATTGAAGTCATGACTTCAAGTTCTACTAGCATAACTAGCATACGAAAAAGAATTAGGATAAATAAGGATTAAGTACCTTTAAAGAACAATAAATTATAATAATAATAATATTTATAATAATATTTATTTATTCATTTTAAGATACAGTCACATAATTATCTAATTACTAGACTAGGCTGATTGGCCTGTATTATAGTATTTAGTACTCCCCTGTTCTATTTTACATCTTGGATCTAATTAAATTACAAATACAATAAATAAAATGTATCTTACAAAAGCAGATTGTACAGGAATATGTTCCAATGTTAGAGGTGCCAAAGTTTTGCAAAAATATATTCTACAGTGCAATTTTTAAATTAATTAAAATTATTATTTTAAGGAATTGCTCAATAGTTAATAAATAAATAGTTTCAAAACAAGCTCAAAGACCGTTATTTCCGGATATGAAAAATGTATGATTTCTAGTTGATTTTTATATTAGAGTAAAAAAAATAACAATGTATCTAATGGTTTTTCTTCAAAATTTGACTTCAAATAAAAAAAAAGAAGTAGCACCGCTCCACGCCAGCCTGCTTCTGAGCATCGGTGAGGCATGTCAGCATATGATTGTGTTTAATCTGGTAAATGCTTTGCAATTCAACAGTGAATAAACAGAAATCATAATTTCTCTTTTATGAACAATTTCACTGCTAACACGTTTCTTTCCATAACTGACGTCAAAAGGCGACTACTTCTCTTCTTTCTTCTTCTAAATTCTAACTTCTTCTTCGCGTGGGGACGGGTGTGCTGTGTGGTCAAGTTTTCGGGCATTGGCGGCCCCTGCACGCGGTAGTCACGCGGTTGTATGTCAGTATTACTGGCATACTCGTTATAGTTGTAAAGTAAGTCAAATCCTGGATCTTCTGTCTCCCTAATCGCCCTCTGCCCACCGGGTGAATCTCTCTTCCTGAAAGCCCAGTGAGCGAGTCGTTCGAGAGACGAGATGTGGGCGCGCCCTGGCCGGATCCATTTCTCAATATCAAACACAATATTTCTAAATAGCTTTTTAAGCACCCGTAGTGAATTTTGCGAAACTTTTAATTTACCAATTAACTAAGTTAAGCAAATGAACGAGAATGAGTGATGACGCTGCGGTCATGAGTTGGATGGCTTCCATGCTTCGCTGGGTATGTAAAGCGGTCGGTTCCGGTTGTCTTATGATGGCAGTATTTATAGAATGTTAGCGTGGTAGGGCATTTCGCGAATGCCGGCCTGGCTAGCTCCTACCACCTTCAAGTGCAAAATCTGTCGCCAAGCACCTAACGGTGTGTTGCGGCAGCTGTCCTTGAGAGCCAGTAATTGTAGGTTAGCCTGAACAACATCTTCGACATCATCATCACATACCATCAGGTGAGATTTTTCAGAGGAGAGTTTTTTTTTTGCATGATAGGTTAGCCCTTGACCATTATATCACCTGATGGTAAGTGATGATGTGGTCGAAGGTGTTGTTCAAGCTAACCTAGAGAATTACTAGCTCTCAAGGACAGCTGCCGCAACACACCGTTAGGTGCTTGGCGACAGATTTTCTACTTGAGGGTGGTAGCCAGCCAGGCGGGCATTCGCAAAATGTCCTACCACCATGCTATAACGACTGCCATCCGAAGACAACTACCGGGACTAACGGCTTAACGTGCACGAGCGAGTCACGGAAGCGTTCAGTAGTAATGTCACCAGTGGTCACCCATCCAACTCATGACCGAGGCGGACGTTGCTTAACTTTGCTGATCGGTTTAGGATGGCTAAGCAAACTTCACTACGAGCGCTTCTAAAAGTGGTCAAAGGTTAGCCTATCAGGTATAAAAAAGTTCGTAAACTTATAAGTGAGTGCAGTTTCTAATTTTAGTCTTTTACATCAATCATTCTGATGTTATTTGTTCATCAATAATGAATATGATACCTAGGACCCTCAACTGAGTACATACAAGTTGCTTACAAGATATATTTGTGTACAGTGGGGTCTATCTTGTTTGTTATTTAATAATATCGATATAACATTACTGAAAAATGAAAAGAAACCTAAAACAAAAATTAAATCAGCTAACCCTGTCGATGCCGCAAGTAAACTAAATTTATCTACGAGTATGATCGCCGAAAGGGCGTTGTGTATTGTGTAAATACGTTATGTAGGTCCCTTGTTCTATTAAATTCTTTTTAGTATAATTTGATACAAAAATACGGTGTAATACGAAAAATGGGAACACAATATAACAACCTTAGAGATGGGTTCTGGAAGTTATACTCACTTGACAACAAAACCCACTCCGAAATTACATAACGAAACATGATTTTATTATGTTCTGAATGAAATAACATTACAATGTATTCACGTAGTATTTCGATGTGTTTTAGTAATGGAACAATACAAAAAAAATTGTATACTTAATAACACAATATTTGGCGTAATATTTTAAATCGTAATTACTTCAGAAAATTAGTATAAAAAAATATTTTTAGAGATGTAAGGATCACGACCATAATCCTTTTGGATTTGAGGATTTGATTTTAAATTAAAGTTCTATTTTTAGGGTTCCGTACCCAAAGGGTAAAAACGGGACCCTATCTGTGCACGATATAAGTAAATCTTGAATCGATATAAATGTATAAAAAACAATAGCAATAGAAAACTGAACTAAGTCCAATAAACTAGTAAGCAAAGGCGAGGGCCGAGCGGGGTCGCGGGGCGGGTATATAGCTAGAACGAATCGACGATAAAAACCGGCCGGGCATCGAACGCACGCTCGCCCACCGACCTACCCGTACCGTCGCCGCCTGCGCTAACTTTATTAATATATCATTGCATTTTAATTTGAACCGAAGAACAACCCTTAGGATATCTAGAAGTACTAAGACACGTAGGTAGGCAGGTCAACCAGCATCGTACAGAACATTTGGCCTTCTAACCGGATAGATAGCTTACCTGCCTACGCTTTGTCAAGGATTCATCGCATCGAAGATAGAAACTTTAGAAACATAATATATTGTGAAGTGAATACAAAATACAAAGTGATCGTGATTGTTTTTATCTAATATTGTGCGTGTTACGTGATATAAAGGTATTTACTACAATGTTTACATTTCAAGTTTCGTAGCACTTTCAAGACAAAGATACAAATACTACCATCATACCAACTATACGGCATATAAAGAATAGCATTACGGCATATGAGTGTTTATTTGTTGTTCTAACATTGCAAGTTAATAGTAAGTTATTATTCGTATTATTCAATTTGTCTGTTCGTATAAAGTGAAGTTATAGTATGTACCTAATAGTCGGAATCAGTTATGTATTAGTGCAGTGGAAGTGCATATGATCGAGTTTGTTTAAATAAGCATAATAATCGTAAGTCGCTAATATGTTATTATTTATTTAGTAGTTTATGCGAATGCACTTTGTGGCGGTAATTAACGTGGTTTGTTATGCGAGTAAAGTGCAGTGTTTATAATCGAGGTGATAATATATTTATCTATCGTGAAATTTGTTGTGTTATTTTGACCGTGTTTTTTTTGTGTGTATTTGTTTTGCGGTGGAGTGTTTGTAGTGTGTTGATATTTAAAAAATATATTTAAAATGGCTTTCACAACAAGGTCGGTGCGTAAAGCTAGGAACCCTAAATTGACCCTGGAGCAGAGGTCGGCTATCGCGCAATCAGAGCCGAAATCAGAGCCAGCGCCAGAGCCAGAACCGATACCTAGCACGTCAGTGCGAGCAGAACTTGAGCATTGCAAAGAAGGCAGCGTGTCATTCCATAGCCGATCAGGTAGATCAGCTCGCTCAAAGAAAAGCCTTCAGCGTGCAGAGGCATTAAAGCGGCTTGCGGAAGCTAAGTTAGAAGAAGCGCAGGCGGCTACTGCCCTCGCAGAAGCCGAGGTAGCTAGAATTGATGCGGAATTTAGCGACGCTGACGGTGACGAAAGGGACGATTGCGTGGAAAAAGATAAGTCGGTACTTGTACAAAGCTGGCTTGAGACGCAAACGAAAATGACCAACTGTCACCGAGACTATACTAAGCAAGCCGCTGACCACCCCACTATGCAACCTGTTCAAACAGAACACCGGCATGTGCCCCAAATGATAGATGTATCATCACTCGCTGTGGCACTTACTGAGGCAGTTCGAGCGACATCATCAAATTCACCACTAAAGTATTTGCAAGAGTTACCATTTTTCAGTGGTGCTAGTAGTGACTGGCTGGCGTTTAAGGCTGCGTACCGAGATACTAACCGTCACTTTTCTAAAGCTGAGAATTTGGTTCGTTTAAGAAAATGCTTGCGAGGCGTTGCGCTATTTGTAGCTGAGACTGAACCCGATGAAGTGATGCGTTTACTTGAAATAAGGTTCGGACGCCCAGATGCGCTGGTCATTGCAGAAATGGATAAGTTAAAGACTCTTCCCCGTCTAACTGACAGTCCACGTGACATTTGCATATTTTCAAGCCGTATTAATAATATCGTAGCAGTGGTACAGGCACTAAAGAAGACTTATTACTTGTATAACCCTGAGGCGGTAAGAGCAGTAGTAGACAAAATTACACCATCCCTAAAATATCGATGGTACGACTTTGCTGCAGAAAGACCAGAAAATGAGCCTGACCTTATAAAACTCTCTTCATTTCTCTCTAGAGAAGCTGATCTATGTAGTCGTTATGCACAAGTCGAAAGCGTGAGAGACCGATCGCCGCCCCCTCAGAAGAAGTCGCAACGCTCTTACATGACCTACACAACCGCATCTTCAGAAACGACTGCGCGCTCGCCAACTTGTAAGCCAACAAATTCGCCAACTTGTAAGCCAACGAATTCATCAACAAGTACGCCAACATGTTCGCCAACATGTTCTCTATGTAAGAATAATCATAACATACGTGACTGCACAAGTTTTAAAGAGCTGAAAGTGAGCGAGAGATGGGAACAGGCTAAGAAAATAAATGTTTGCTTTAGGTGCCTTAACAAAAGAAATTTTCGCCATCGTTGTAGCTACAAAGCATGTGGAGTTAATGAATGCAAAGGATCTCATCATCCACTTTTACATGCCGATAAAGAGACATCTAGCAATAGTGATTTGACTACTGAGGCTGCTGTAGTTACCTCCACTCGACCACGTAATTTAGAAAGAGCATTCTTAAAAGTAATACCGGTTAAAATACGAGGTCCTATATCAACAGTGGACACGTTTGCTCTCCTTGATGATGGCTCGACCGTTACCCTTATAGAAGACAGCGTTGCCCAAGCAATAGGCGCCTCAGGCCCGTTAGAGCCTTTTGAAATCGAAGATGTCGCCGGAGCGCGAGTCAACGCTGGTTCATCGATGCGTGTAACCCTAAACATTACTGGACGGCACGGGTACAGAGAGCACGAGTTCACAGCACGTACGATCGATCAGCTCCGTCTTTCACCGCAAACTATAGACGAAGCCGCTATGAATGAATGTGTTCATCTAGAAGAAGTCGTCAGTGACCTTATGTATAATCGTGGCAAGCCCACTTTACTGATTGGCCAGGACAACTGGAATCTCATCGTTTCGAAATCAGTTAAAAGCGGCTCACAAGGTCAACCCGTGGCTTCACTCACCGAGCTCGGTTGGGTGCTACATGGCCCTGGCGGAAACAAAGCAAATAGAGTACATATCGTATCGAAAATTACAGTCCACAATAATGAAGAAAAAGATCGAATAGAAGACCTAATGAAGAATTTTTTCGACCTTGACGCAATCGGAATCGAACCCAAGCGCCCTAAAAATGATCCGAACGAACGCGCTTTGGCTATACTAAAAAATATGAGTCGTCGCTTACCTGATGGTCGTTTTGAGACAGGGCTACTTTGGCGCCATGATGATGTTGTATTGCCCGACAATAGAGACACAGCAATGAAACGTCTAGAAGGAATAGAGAGAAAGCTAGACAGAAATTTGGACCTGAAATTACAGTACCAAGAACAAATTTCACACTGGCTAAGGAGTGGATACGCTGAGATTGCAACTTCATCACCCCATACTGAGCGCACTTGGTACTTACCACATTTTGCAGTGATGAATCCCTCTAAACCGAAACCCAGGATCGTGCTGGATGCAGCCAGTAAAACTCATGGAGTGTCCCTTAATGATGTTCTTGTTGCCGGTCCAGACCTCCTTCAATCGTTGCCTGGAATTTTGATGCGGTTTCCGTCAGAGAAGTATTGCCGTGACAGGAGATATTAAAGAGATGTTTCTGCAGATTGGTATAAGAGAAGAAGATAGAGATGCCTTACGATTTTTGTGGAGAGATGACCGGCGCGTGGGGCCGCCCACTGAGTATCGAATGCGCAGCGTTATTTTTGGAGCGGCATCCTCACCATGTACGGCAATATACATTAAAAATAGAAATGCGGACGATCATTACCGAGATTTCCCAGAGGCAGTAGACGCCATACACAGGAATCATTATATGGATGACTATTTGCAATCATTCGACTCTATTCAGGATGCCATTAAAATTGCATCAAACGTCGACCAAGTGCATTGCAAAGCTAAATTTAAACTGCAAAGATGGGCCTCAAATAGGCGTGAAGTTCTCGAAGCAATAGCACCACAGCAGACAAGTAGGAGCGGCGAAGTCAAACTTGGAGAAGCACAGACATTAGAGCGAGCACTTGGACTTGTATGGAAACCTGAAGAGGACCGACTGGCATTCAATTTTGACCCTAAGAGAATGCAAGCAGATATAATGAACGGCTCGAAACGACCTACAAAAAGAGAAGCACTTCGAACAATAATGACAATATTTGATCCCTTAGGTCTCGCTACTCCAGTAACTATGCCTGCAAAAATATTGTTACAGGAGACCTGGCGGTTGGGTGTCGAGTGGGATGATGAGCTCCCTAATGATCTACATCGGGCGTGGCTAGAATGGTTGAACCATGTAAATCAGCTGCGGCATCTTAACATCGAGAGGTGCTATCCCCACTACGCCACTGCGATGCACCTGGAGATGCATACGTTTGTAGACGCCAGCGAGTCTTCGTGCGTTGCGATGGTCTACTGGCGCGCACTCAACAGTGACACCAATGTTTACTTGTCCCTGGCTATGGCCAAAGGAAAGGTGGCCCCTCTGAAGATGACATCAATACCACGCCTCGAGCTTCAGGCGGCCGTGATAGGCTGTCGCTTGGCCCATACAGTGGAGACTGAGCACGACCAGAAGCCAGCACGCAGATTCTTCTGGACAGACTCGCGCACAGTACTGTCTTGGCTCCGAGCTGGGCCGCGCACCTACAAACCATTCGTCGCCCATCGGGTGGCTGAAATTCAAGAGGAGAGCAAGGTGAGTGAATGGCGCTGGCTACCTAGTGCAGCAAACGTGGCTGATGATGCCACCCGCAGCACACCTAGTAACTTTGGTCCTGATCATCGCTGGTTTCGCGGGCCGGATTTCCTCTATCGTTCGGAGGAGTTCTGGCCGCTTGAACCAGAACCTTCGCTGCTACCAGACACCGGAGAAGAGCGTGTGGCCACAACGACTCACGTGTTTTCCCACCTCACTGAATCTCTACCCGACGTCAATAGATTTTCCTCTTGGTTGCGCCTTATAAGAACAACTGGTAGAATCCTGCAGTTCATCGATCTTTGTCGTTCAAGGCACGCTACTACCGCAGCGGGTATGGTGAAACGAACACGTAGACTTGACGACAACGAAGTATGGAAGAAGACAACACCGCGACGGCCTGATATGACGCCACGACCAGCACCGAATCTTATAACCGTAACTACTTACATTCCACTAGAAGCCCATTATTTAACTACTGCGGAGAAACTCTGGTGGAAAGCTGCACAGATAGAGAGCTTTGATATCGACCTAACCCGCTTACGAAAAAACTTACCACCTGAAAGAGACAGCAAACTACGAACACTGAGTGTGATGTTGGACAACGAGGGCGTGATTCGTATAAAATCGCGCATAGACGCCGCCCCACAAATTCCGGGGGAACAACGCAGCCCACCAGTCCTTGACGGAGGTAATGCATACACACGACTATACATTTCTTGGGTCCACATACAGAATCATCATGCTGGCACCGAGACAGTTAATAACGAAGTCCGCTCGCGCTTGTGGGTGTTGCGCGTTAGACCCACCACACGGAGCATTGTTAAAAGTTGCATCAAATGTCGCATTCTAAGAGGCAAACCTGCATCACCCTCAACTGGTAACCACCCTGTGACAAGACTGGCGTACTACCAACGCCCATTTTCCTTCGTCGGTCTTGATTATTTTGGGCCCTACAGCGTCACTGTAGGCCGACGACACGAAAAAAGGTATGTCGCAATCTTTACATGCCTAACGACACGTGGGATCCATCTAGAAATCGCTGGGTCTCTGAGCAGTGATAGTGCAATCATGGCCTTGAGACGAATGATGGCAAGGCGAGGGTGCCCGACCGAAATACACAGCGACAATGGTACCAACCTGCGTGGAGCTGATGCTGAACTCAGAAAGGCTGCTTATCAGGCTACAAACGAAGAAGCTACATCTAGAACTATCCGATGGCGGTATGCACCTCCAGGAGCACCCTTCATGGTTGGAGCATGGGAGAGGATGGTGCAGTGTGTAAAAAGGGCCTTGGCTGCGACCCTAAATGATCGGCATCCGTCAGAAGAGGTATTGTTGACCCTGCTCTTAGAAGCCGAATATACAGTGAATAATCGACCATTAACGCCCGTTTCGACTTCTCCTGACGATTCAGAGTCTTTAACTCCCCTGCACTTTATACTTGGTGGTCCAGCACGAGTTCCACAGCCAGGCAGCTTTAGTGACTCTGACCTACATGCCAAACAAAGGTGGCGACATACTCAACGCTTGGCTGACATATTTTGGGAGCGATGGCTCCGAGAGTACGTGCCACTACTTCAACACCGGCGGGAGCCGCAGAGCAAAGGCAGAGTGCCTCAAATCGGAGACGTGGTCTTGTTGATAGACGAGAACTTACCTCGCAATGCTTGGGCCCGTGGACAGATTTCTGCGACGTTTCCGGGTAAGGATGGAATTCTGAGGGTGGTTGATGTCAGGACTAAAACTGGAACTTTAAGAAGAGCTGTAAAAAAAGTCGTCGTGCTCACGGATGAAGTGAACTACTAGGTTCACGGCGGGAGAATGTGCACGATATAAGTAAATCTTGAATCGATATAAATGTATAAAAAACAATAGCAATAGAAAACTGAACTAAGTCCAATAAACTAGTAAGCAAAGGCGAGGGCCGAGCGGGGTCGCGGGGCGGGTATATAGCTAGAACGAATCGACGATAAAAACCGGCCGGGCATCAAACGCACGCTCGCCCACCGACCTACCCGTACCGTCGCCGCCTGCGCTAACTTTATTAATATATCATTGCATTTTAATTTGAACCGAAGAACAACCCTTAGGATATCTAGAAGTACTAAGACACGTAGGTAGGCAGGTCAACCAGCATCGTACAGAACACTATCACTAAAACTTCGCTGTCGGTCCGCCGCCCGTCCGTCCGTCTGTCACCAGGCTGTATCTCAATGGTGATAGCTAGACAGTTGAAATTTTCACAGATTATGTATTTCTGTTGCCGCTATAACAACAAATACAAAAAGTTGGCCAAGTGTGAGTCGGACTCGCGCACGTTATAACAAAAATAGGTTAAAATATGAAGCCTAATGTTGTATAGCTAATGGTACGGAACCCTTCGTGCGCGAGTCCGACTTGCACTTGGCCGATTTTCTATGTTGATTTCGTAAGCTCAATAATCTCAATTGCACAAAAAAATTCATAAATCCTCTATGATAATGATAATATTTATTGGTAATAATGAAATAACACGTCAAATCATAATATACTAATATAAAAAAAATTATATGACGCGCATATATTTAAATGTAATAGCTGTATTAAGTATACTAATATGTATACTAAGTACTCAATTTCCTAATAATATGTAAAAGCGATTATTATAAAAGACATTATAAAAATAAGGAAATAAATATAATAATAAAATAAAAATAATGTTGTTAATAAATTATGTTTCATATATCATATTTTTTTATTTTATTAGGAAAACGTACAGTGTTTACATAACACTTTTACTATCAAGATAAAATATCTTTACACCATTTAAAAACGTTTAGACGTCGATAGAAAAAAAACATAAAAAAAAATAAGTAATAGTCAAACTGAAGTATAGTAATTAATGTAAATATAAAAAGTGAAATAAATTAATGATATTCATAATTTAAATATGAGTATATTAAATAATATTACAAACCTCGATTGTGTTAATGGTGCCTATGTAATGAATTTTTCATTAAGTTAATAAGCCAAACCAATAAAACCATAGTAAACACGTATAAACATTTTGATTAAGAAATCCTACTACACAGTTTCTGATTACTTAAACGACAAAAATGCTTGGAAAATTCCGCCTCTGCCAAGCTATCACCTGTCACCTACGTAATTTAAACAAATATTGTAATAATTGTATTATATATATAACACATTCCCGAGTTTCTTGCCCGTTCTTCTCGCAGTGGCTCTATGATTTTTTTTGCTGAACGTGGCAGTACAATGTAGAATATTTAAATATTAAAATTTATAATTGACCTTCATAAGAGCGTCGTAGACGCCTAATTTGAATAAATGATTTTGAATTTGAATATTTACCAAATGTATCTAAGCAATAATATCAGAGTGGTAATAGCTACGGGTTGCCGTGCAGCTGGTCCATTGTTCGATCCCCACCACTGGCTTGAGCTTCACCACATAGTGGAATGATATTTTGCGTATGCTCGCCTGGCTAGCTACCTCTCCCGAGTAGAACATCCAGGTGCCAAGCACCTAAAAGTGTGCTTCGGCGGCAGTCCTTGAAAGGCAGTACTTTATTACAGGCACATAAGACTTAACAACTGTGTCAGTAAGATCACAATCCCAGGGTGATGGGCGCAGTGAAGTTCGTCACTTATGACAAAGTTCATCTGTTATAGGCTTGTACATCATCATAATATCAACCAGAACGTCCACCGTTGATCAAGTTCTCCCCCTAGGGCGGGATTCACCAGAATACCCACGCTTGGCAGGCATCTTGAGGTTCACAGTAGAAGCTGTTAGTTTTTTTTTTATGCATGATAGTGTAACGTTGAAAAAAAACTTTTAGGTATAGTCCGGTTTTTGGAACTGTGGAAAATAAAAATAAAAAACAGAGGTTCTTACTCACAGACTCAAACTTTATTTTATCTCTAAGTTTAGTCCGTCTCTTACAAATAAAAGGGGTTCTTTGGGTCGCTTGGCTGATCTATAACTTATTAACGTACTGACATTATAAAGGTTGGAAAGTTAAATTTTACCACTGGTTTTTACTTTTGAAACATTAAAAAGGCCCTCCACATAAAATGGGTGGCTCTCACCGGCTTATGTCCTCAGAAGCAGCTCGACACGTAGCTGGGATCAGCCAAACGAAAGAGGAGCAGCCAAACTCATGGAAAGCTCGCAGTAACCCCAACAAACATTTCGGCTCGGAGTAGCCGTCCCGAAACACCTCCTGAAGTTGATACATAAAATGTATTGTTTACTTATAAAATAAATGTGTATACAAAACGGTACCGGGCGAGTAAGTAGTACCTACTGCACGCACCTGCAGACCATCAACTGCATCCTAATTTATGATATTAAACTAAGTAAGTAAGAGGTATTTTCCAATAAAGATAATATTTAGAAGTCTACTAGAACTCATTACATTAGACCGCTTAAACTCAATCAAGTTACACCTACAGAACGCTTTGGGGCTTTAACACGCCCAGCAGATTCATCTAATTCATAATATAAAATTTTCCCGAAAATCGGGAAAATTCCCAAAACCTCTAAAATTACATTTAACACGTTCAGACACACTTTAGGAGCCAGGAGGATCGAAAAGTATCAAATAAATTCACAAATGAAACTTTCCCGAAAATCGGGTAAATTCCCAAAACCTCTAAAATTACATTTAACACGTTCAGACACGCTTTAGGAGCCAGGAGCATCAATTAATAACAAAGAAATCAATTTATGACATTTTCAGGAAAATCGGGAAAATTCCCAAAACTCCCAAAATTATATTCAACACATTCAGTCATGCTTTAAGAGCCAGGAGAAACATTTAGTAACAAATAAATTGATATATGAAATTTTCTGGTTAATCGGGAAAATTCCCAAAGCTCCCAAAATTATATTTAATACATTCAGTCAGGCTTTAAGAGCCAGGAGAAACATTTAGTAACAAATAAATTAATAATGGAACTTTCCCGAAATTTGGGAAAATTCCCAAAACTCCCAAAATTATATTCAACACATTTAGTCATGCTTTAAGAGCCAGGGGAAACATTTAGTAACAAATAATTTAATATATGAAATTTTCTAGTTAATCGGGAAAATTCCCAAAGCTCCCAAAATTATATTTAATACATTCAGTCAGGCTTTAAGAGCCAGGAGAAGCTTACACTATCATAAAACAGCTTATTAGATATTTCCGGAAGAACCCCAGAAAATCCCGGAACATGGGAAACTCCAAAAACACATTTAGGCACGTTACTAAAACTCTAAATAAGTGATAGTAAATAATAATATCTTAAATTAAAACAATTTAAATATCCTTAAGCATTGGCTTATTATTAGCGTCGCCGAGCTAACATCTTTGTAATATAAACTTTGGTAATAATGATCCAGTACCGAAACATTTTGAGCTATTTATATCATAGTTCTTATGCTTTAAATGGAATATTAGTAAGAATAATCTTAGTTCAAGCCACCCAATCTATAAACAAAAGTAAAGTAGTTTCAGAGTTACATCATACAAAAACATTTACTTCATACGTAATGTGCTTTATACATAATGTATGCACCACATATATAGGAAACAGGTTCAATACATTATCAGATATCATTAAGGTAATAATAGACTCAACAAGAAATCCCTGCTAGGGTATTTCAGTACAATAAAATTATTTGCCCGGAGTGAATTATAATATGTTGTAACTCCCTCGATGAAAAATCACTATCCTAAGGTTATTTCTGCACGCAGCAAATACCCAACAACATCAGTTTATCTCTCACATTTTACTGTAGTTACTTTATCCTGGAGGATATCTAAAGATGAACAAAATTTGCTAACCTTCAACAAAACATGTACATACCTTTTGAGGGAGGAGGTAAATAACGTTTATTGAAACATCACACGAGGTAAATAGCCTCGGATCCACAAAACATCATGGCTTCAACATTAGTAAATCTGCAACAAATATCATGAACATGTGAATCCATTCTACTGGTAGGTTAAATGGATAGTTTCCACATCTAAACTTTATACATACCGGTCAATTCAGTAATCGATCAACACCACAAGAAATATATTTGCCTCCAGGCAATATTCAACTATGCATCAATGGGACGCCATCACTGCAGCAGACGATTTCATCGCGTGGTGGGCACCGGTAACACTTCTAGAACGAATAATCAATACTCTCAGATGACCGCACAAAACCACGAACTAGCACAAAAGTCACAACAACGAAGTAATTACTCACCAACAACAAGAAGAAGAAATTTTATATAAAGATATTGGAGCACGGCTCAAAAAAGCACGGCTCGACGAGAGAAAAAAGAGAATGGCTCCTCTTCAAAAGGATATCCTTCCGGATACGTTCCGAAACTTCACTCACAGTCAAGTACTGAGATTTTGTCACCATCCCATTACAATAAACACAATAACTTATAATTTCTAATTTCACTAGTATACTGAAAATTATCCAAAAAGACACTGGTTTGAACTAATATTAATTCAAATAAAACTTATAACAACCAATTGCTAGATTATTATACAAGAAAATATCTAACCTCAACCCTAACCAGAATATCCGAAATGGATACGTTTCGAGGTCTCGAACGCGCCTTTATTTCGTTTCGTTTCTCCTTCATCGCTAAGGCTCCGCAACATTTTTGTATCTTTAAAATCTTTAAATTAAACAACCAAACTGACCTAACAAACCAATATTATATTATTCACTAAACCTTTTAAGTATTCTGAGATAACAGGATATATATATATTTAACATTATTGTACCATCAAGACAAACTATCTCACCCCATTCTTACGTTCACCAACTCCATGATCGAACGAAACGCATTACGTTCGCCGCGTACTAAGACGTGCGTTCGAAATCTAAAGTAATTACCAACAGACATCAACCAAAGCGTCAAACAGGTTGCTTACAATAGATATGATTATTGTTTTTATTTATTAATTTATTTACTAAATTGGATTTACAAGCCCATTATCAATAAAAAATGAGATACCAAACATTATGGTCACAAGGGAATGTTTACAACAACAGTGACATGATACGTGCGACAAGAAAACAAAAAAAAGATGTTACAGTGCCCCTTTCGTCACCAGAATTTTGCGAGGGTACGAACAAAATTCTCGCTGGCCCTCCAGCACTTAAGCGCGAGGTAAACCACCGAGCTTTACGAAAAACTAAACTTTTAACATGAACCTTTATCATTAATCCAAACTCTTAATATCTTTTACATGACACTCACTTTTTCTACCATTTTCATCCTCTAACAAATAAACCAGTTTGGACAACTTTTTAACCACTTTACACCTTTCAAAACGCGGCGCTAATTTACTAGAAAAATGTTTCGCAGCATCACTGCGAACATGGGTGCGGCGCCAGACCACATCGTCCTCTTTAAACTCAACACATCTGCGACGTTGATTGTAATACTTAGCGTTTCGCCAGTGGGACTTCTTGAGTTCCTCATCGACCTTCAAATACACACTTTTCAATTCACCTAACCGATCCACATATTCAGCACGAGGTTCCACGTCGATATGATCAAGATCCTCACTATCCCCGTAAACGTCACCATCTCCTATAGCTTCACGACCATGCACAATAAGAAATGGGGTAAACCCTGTCGAGTCATTAACCGCGGTGTTAACAGCAAATTGAATTTTACAAAGATTAGCATCCCAACTACGCTGATCAGTGCCAACCAGGGCAGCGATAGCTGTTACGAGGGTTCGGTTATACCGCTCCACCGTATTCACCTGGGGACAGTAAACAGGAGTGTAATGAATCTGAGGAATTTTATACTTCTCAAACAAAGTCTTTACTTCTCTACCTACAAATTGTGGTCCATTATCAGCAACCACCGTTTGTGGAATCCCATGAACTAGGAATACATGGTCTTCCAATCGTTGTGCCACCACCTTACTAGTCGCACGCCTAAGCGGAAACAATAAACAGTATTTAGAAAAACAACACACTACAACGAGGAGATACTCGTTCATTTGTCTGGACTTTGGCAATGGGCCAACAAGGTCCATACTAATACATTGGAATGGCCTACGACAAACCTTCGGGTTACCAAACAAACCTGAAATGGGTTGATTAGGATGTTTGTACGCCTTACATGTATCACATTTAGATATGTATTCCTCAACATCCCGATACATCCCGGGCCAGTAAAATCTAAGACGCATTCTCTTGTACGTCTTTTCAATTCCCAAATGGGCACCCAAAGGAGAATCATGCCATTCCGACATAAGACGCTGTCTTTGCCCCAAAGGAACAACCTCCTTCCAATCAAAATCTCCGGTTAAGGACGATCGGCTCTTTGTATAACGATAAAGTTTACCATCACTAATTTGGTAGTTTGGACAAGTTTGCGGTCTAAACTGACAGCGAGAATAAACATTATTAAACCAAGAATCTGGCACCGACATAATTATGGAAGAAACTTGAACAGAACGAGAAAGTGCATCGGGAATTATGTTCTCTTTGCCTCGGCGATGTTCAATAGTAAAATTGTACGGTGAAAGTCTACATCCCCAGCGTTCCAAACGTCCAGTAGGATTCTTAAGGTTAAGAAACCACTTCAAACTCGCATGATCCGTGACTATCTTGAAAGGTTTGGGGCCTTCAAGATATGGCCGGAAATGCTCTACTACGTTAACCACAGCAAGCGCCTCCCTTTCGGTGGCAGAATAATTACGTTCCTGTCGACTCAGGGAACGACTATAATATGCAACTGGATGCTCTTCATCACCAAAAAACTGGGTCAACATTCCTCCAACACCCACTCCAGATGCATCTGTATGCACAACAAACGGCAAAGAAAAATCAGGGCAAGCTAACACAGGTGCAGACGTCAAAGCACTCTTTAGTTCCAGAAAGGCAGACTCAGCTTCTGGAGACCAAACAAAACGAGGTCGGTCCTTACGCGTAGACGTAAGGGCATTCAATGGCGCAGCTATGGTGCTGAACCCTCGAATAAAACGTCGATAATAGGAAGCGGTTCCAAGGAAACGTTTCACGTCCTTGGGACATACAGGCTCCGGAAAATCAATAATTGCCTTTATTTTGTCGGGATCAGTCCTCAAACCCATCTCATCTACTACATAACCTAAATATTTCAACTGTTTCCTAAAGAAACAACACTTCGACAAGCTAACTGTTAGGTTAGCATAACGCAAACGTTCCAGCACTTTCATAAGCAGCTCAATATGCTCCTCGAAAGTTCTACTAACCACCACAATGTCATCCAAATAAATAAATAGACGTCCTCCAAACTCAGGACCGAAAAGTTGATCCATAAGCCGCTGCTGAGTGGCAGGTGCGGAGGTCAATCCAAAACACATCACCTTAAATTGGAATAATCCCCTAGACGGCACAGTGAACGCAGTCCTCTCCCGAGACGCGGGGGTGAGGGGAATCTGCCAAAAAGCAGACTTCAAATCAATTGAGGATAGAAAACGAGAGTCTCGAAGTTGATCTAGAATGTTATTAATGTATGGAAGAGGATATGCATCATGTTTGGACACCTCATTGAGTTTCCTACTGTCCAAACAGAATCGCATCTCACCATTCGCCTTCGGTGCCATCGTAATTGGGTTATTCCAAGGGCTACAGCTCGGCTCCACAACATCCATTTCAAGCATTTCATCTAACTGACGGTTCAATTCAAGAAGCTTATCCGGCGACAAAACATAATAACGCTGCTTGATCGGCACGGCATCCCCAGTATCGATGTGGTGAGATATCAAGTGAGTTCTACCCAAACCCTTCTTTTCGGCCGACACCTCCTCAAACATCTTGCAAACGTCATCCGCTAGTTTTTTCTGCTCCTCCGTCAAAACATCAAAAGGGTGCAAACGATTCACTCCAGACACTACGGCTTCACTAGGCTTCTGAAAAACAATACTATCCGTCTGGTCCATTAGACTCAAGACATCAGGCGCAAAATTAAAAGCCTTCCAAAAATTAATTCCGAACAACAACGAAGAAGACACTTCAGGAACCACAAAAAACTTAATGACTTTCATGACATCATTAACAGTCACGGGCAAAAACATGCAACCAACAACCGGCGAAGTAGTGCCGTTTGCTGTTGCCACTGAACTAATTTCACACGACCTATGTAACTCGACCAGGTCGGCAAAATATTTCACAGCAGAACCACCAACAATGGAAATCTCCGAACCGGAATCTAACAATCCCGTAAATGGCAAGCCACAAACATCCACTTTCAAATAAGGGCGAGTGTCACTACAATCTTTTGAGCGGACCGTCGCTACACTAGTTTTACTATTTTCAAAAAATACACGAACATATTCACACCATTCTCGCCATTCATCACCTTTAGTTGATGGATTTAAACTATGACGAATTTTACGACGGCCCTTCCCTACGAGTTTTTTGGCTGCTCGGCTAAATTAGATTTAGAAGCACACTTGAGGCAATCTTTACTGGTGACTCCTTTCTCTCCACATCGGTAGCAAATAATAATACGCGGCGCAGTACACTCTAACAAAGTATGGTCTTTCACCCTACATCGCACACAAAATTTTTCAACACCTGGTGCTACACTATGACATTTTGGACCAAGTATCTTACCCCCTTTGTACGCTAAATCCTGCGCGACAGCATTCTGTACATGTTGAGGTGGTTCAGAAAAGTCATCCGCCCTTTGCTTCGCCGCTTCTAACTGCCTACAACGCCTCTTTAGCTCAGACCACGATTCAACGTCGATTAATGCGAGTTGCGTAGAATAGAATGGCCTTATATTAAATTTCACAAGTTCCAGTTTCTCACTTGCATCTAAAGGTTTACGTAATCGCGAGAAATAATTCTGCATGATACTTAAATAGTTTATTATGGACTCATTCGGGCCTTGAGTCCTCGAGCGAATCTCCTGCAGCAATCGATGGTCATAATCCGGGGGTAGGTATTCTTCCAACAACAAGGATCGCAATTGCTCCCAATCCTTCACATCATCACGCACCGAACGGAACCAATACAACGCATCATCCACAAACAATTCCACAGCCGAATTAAACAACTTAATAGAGGAAATATTACGGGATGCGCACAACTCCTCTAACCTCTGAATGAAAACGAGCACACTATCTTTACCATTAAATTTTAAATTAAGGGAAGGGACACTAGATGTACGGTCACACATAACAACCTGCTTCGTTATCGGACCAGCACACATATCTTCACACCCCTCTTCGGTAACACCTGTTTGAACTTCGGAACCGGTATCCACTGCTGGCCTAAATTCAAAACTACTATTAAAAGTATCCAACATCCGATCCATACGCTTTATTATAGCAAGCAGGCGGTCGTCCAGCTCCACCTTCAGTGCCTTAACGTCCTGCTCAACGGGTTCAACTCTACTCAACCTATGGAAAAGATGATTGCCTAAGGTTTGAATACGATATAGCCTTTTCAAAAGAAGTGGTTTTTGTTCACATACTTCCTCAAGTTCAGCAAGTTTAGTTTTAATCGTGTGTAATTCGGAAAGAGCATCACCTTCAAACGCAGATACTTCATCACTGGGTATTTGCAACGCTAACTTCTTAATTTGTGCCCGTAATCGTTCAACTGTATTTTCCGGCTCTTCATCACGGATAGTTACCTCATAAATTAACTCATCCTTCTTCAATAAATGAAAACGTATTGGACGTTCCTCCATTTCAACATCAATAAATTGTAAATTTAAACAGAATTACAAATAATTGGTAAATAAAAATATTCAGCTATACATGAAAAGTTACAACATATCTATATATCATTTACTACAACAACAAAAAACAAAATAGATCAGCCAATCCGTCACTGAGCAATAGACCAGTAGCGGGGATTATATCCGCGACACCAAAGTCCCTGTTCGGGCGCCATTGTAACGTTGAAAAAAAACTTTTAGGTATAGTCCGGTTTTTGGAACTGTGGAAAATAAAAATAAAAAACAGAGGTTCTTACTCACAGACTCAAACTTTATTTTATCTCTAAGTTTAGTCCGTCTCTTACAAATAAAAGGGGTTCTTTGGGTCGCTTGGCTGATCTATAACTTATTAACGTACTGACATTATAAAGGTTGGAAAGTTAAATTTTACCACTGGTTTTTACTTTTGAAACATTAAAAAGGCCCTCCACATAAAATGGGTGGCTCTCACCGGCTTATGTCCTCAGAAGCAGCTCGACACGTAGCTGGGATCAGCCAAACGAAAGAGGAGCAGCCAAACTCATGGAAAGCTCGCAGTAACCCCAACAAACATTTCGGCTCGGAGTAGCCGTCCCGAAACACCTCCTGAAGTTGATACATAAAATGTATTGTTTACTTATAAAATAAATGTGTATACAAAACGGTACCGGGCGAGTAAGTAGTACCTACTGCACGCACCTGCAGACCATCAACTGCATCCTAATTTATGATATTAAACTAAGTAAGTAAGAGGTATTTTCCAATAAAGATAATATTTAGAAGTCTACTAGAACTCATTACATTAGACCGCTTAAACTCAATCAAGTTACACCTACAGAACGCTTTGGGGCTTTAACACGCCCAGCAGATTCATCTAATTCATAATATAAAATTTTCCCGAAAATCGGGAAAATTCCCAAAACCTCTAAAATTACATTTAACACGTTCAGACACACTTTAGGAGCCAGGAGGATCGAAAAGTATCAAATAAATTCACAAATGAAACTTTCCCGAAAATCGGGTAAATTCCCAAAACCTCTAAAATTACATTTAACACGTTCAGACACGCTTTAGGAGCCAGGAGCATCAATTAATAACAAAGAAATCAATTTATGACATTTTCAGGAAAATCGGGAAAATTCCCAAAACTCCCAAAATTATATTCAACACATTCAGTCATGCTTTAAGAGCCAGGAGAAACATTTAGTAACAAATAAATTGATATATGAAATTTTCTGGTTAATCGGGAAAATTCCCAAAGCTCCCAAAATTATATTTAATACATTCAGTCAGGCTTTAAGAGCCAGGAGAAACATTTAGTAACAAATAAATTAATAATGGAACTTTCCCGAAATTTGGGAAAATTCCCAAAACTCCCAAAATTATATTCAACACATTTAGTCATGCTTTAAGAGCCAGGGGAAACATTTAGTAACAAATAATTTAATATATGAAATTTTCTAGTTAATCGGGAAAATTCCCAAAGCTCCCAAAATTATATTTAATACATTCAGTCAGGCTTTAAGAGCCAGGAGAAGCTTACACTATCATAAAACAGCTTATTAGATATTTCCGGAAGAACCCCAGAAAATCCCGGAACATGGGAAACTCCAAAAACACATTTAGGCACGTTACTAAAACTCTAAATAAGTGATAGTAAATAATAATATCTTAAATTAAAACAATTTAAATATCCTTAAGCATTGGCTTATTATTAGCGTCGCCGAGCTAACATCTTTGTAATATAAACTTTGGTAATAATGATCCAGTACCGAAACATTTTGAGCTATTTATATCATAGTTCTTATGCTTTAAATGGAATATTAGTAAGAATAATCTTAGTTCAAGCCACCCAATCTATAAACAAAAGTAAAGTAGTTTCAGAGTTACATCATACAAAAACATTTACTTCATACGTAATGTGCTTTATACATAATGTATGCACCACATATATAGGAAACAGGTTCAATACATTATCAGATATCATTAAGGTAATAATAGACTCAACAAGAAATCCCTGCTAGGGTATTTCAGTACAATAAAATTATTTGCCCGGAGTGAATTATAATATGTTGTAACTCCCTCGATGAAAAATCACTATCCTAAGGTTATTTCTGCACGCAGCAAATACCCAACAACATCAGTTTATCTCTCACATTTTACTGTAGTTACTTTATCCTGGAGGATATCTAAAGATGAACAAAATTTGCTAACCTTCAACAAAACATGTACATACCTTTTGAGGGAGGAGGTAAATAACGTTTATTGAAACATCACACGAGGTAAATAGCCTCGGATCCACAAAACATCATGGCTTCAACATTAGTAAATCTGCAACAAATATCATGAACATGTGAATCCATTCTACTGGTAGGTTAAATGGATAGTTTCCACATCTAAACTTTATACATACCGGTCAATTCAGTAATCGATCAACACCACAAGAAATATATTTGCCTCCAGGCAATATTCAACTATGCATCAATGGGACGCCATCACTGCAGTGCAGCAGACGATTTCATCGCGTGGTGGGCACCGGTAACACTTCTAGAACGAATAATCAATACTCTCAGATGACCGCACAAAACCACGAACTAGCACAAAAGTCACAACAACGAAGTAATTACTCACCAACAACAAGAAGAAGAAATTTTATATAAAGATATTGGAGCACGGCTCAAAAAAGCACGGCTCGACGAGAGAAAAAAGAGAATGGCTCCTCTTCAAAAGGATATCCTTCCGGATACGTTCCGAAACTTCACTCACAGTCAAGTACTGAGATTTTGTCACCATCCCATTACAATAAACACAATAACTTATAATTTCTAATTTCACTAGTATACTGAAAATTATCCAAAAAGACACTGGTTTGAACTAATATTAATTCAAATAAAACTTATAACAACCAATTGCTAGATTATTATACAAGAAAATATCTAACCTCAACCCTAACCAGAATATCCGAAATGGATACGTTTCGAGGTCTCGAACGCGCCTTTATTTCGTTTCGTTTCTCCTTCATCGCTAAGGCTCCGCAACATTTTTGTATCTTTAAAATCTTTAAATTAAACAACCAAACTGACCTAACAAACCAATATTATATTATTCACTAAACCTTTTAAGTATTCTGAGATAACAGGATATATATATATTTAACATTATTGTACCATCAAGACAAACTATCTCACCCCATTCTTACGTTCACCAACTCCATGATCGAACGAAACGCATTACGTTCGCCGCGTACTAAGACGTGCGTTCGAAATCTAAAGTAATTACCAACAGACATCAACCAAAGCGTCAAACAGGTTGCTTACAATAGATATGATTATTGTTTTTATTTATTAATTTATTTACTAAATTGGATTTACAAGCCCATTATCAATAAAAAATGAGATACCAAACATTATGGTCACAAGGGAATGTTTACAACAACAGTGACATGATACGTACGACAAGAAAACAAAAAAAAGATGTTACAATAGGTTAGCTCTTGACCAGTATCTCAACTGATTGATGGTAAGTGATGATTGACGGTGTTGTGTTCAGGCTAACCTAAGAGAATTACTGGCTCTCAAGGACAGGCTGCCGGAACACACTATTAGGTACTTGGCGACAGATTTTCTACTTGAGGGTGGTAGCTAGCCAGGCGGGCATTCGCAATATGCCCTACCAACATGCTATAGCGACTGCCATCCGAAGACAACAACCGGGACCGACGGCTTAACGTGCCTTCCGAAGCACGGAAGCACTCGGTAGTAATGTCACCAGCGGTCACCCATCCAACTCATGACCGAAGCGAACGTTGCTTAGCTTTTGAAGCGCTCGTAGCCAAGTTTGCTTAGCCATTCTGAATTGATCAGCAAATTTAAGCAACGTCCGCCGCGGTCATGACTTGGATGGGTGACCGCTGGTTGGGCATTACTACTGAGCGCTTCCGTGCTTCGGAGGGCACGTTAAGCCGTCGGTCCCGGTTGTTGTCTTAGGATAGCAGTCGTTACAGCATGGTGGTAGGGCACTTTGCAAATGCCCGCCTGGCTAGCTACCACCCTCAAGTTGAAAATCTGTCGCCAAGCACCTAACGGTGTGTTCCGGCAGCTGTCCTTGAGAGCCAGTAACTCTAGGTTAGTCTGAACAACATCCTCGACCACATCATCACTTACCATCAGGTGAGATAGTGGTCAAAGGCTAACCTATCAGAGATAAAAAAAAAAAAAAAAAAAAAAAAAGCTTTGCTGATCGGTTCAGAAGAAATGGGGGGTGACATTCTAATACGACACTCACGGAGGCAAAGGTCTTATTCTTCAAACCTATCGCTTCACATTATCACAATTAACAACGCTTAGAAGAGCCTCGTGCGTATTCTGTCATAATAACATAAAAATATATATATATACCTGTTCTTTATTATAAAGTAAATAGAGAGTAAAGTCTAATCTTATTCTGTGTCTAACAAAAGCCATTGCTCCATGTATTTTGACAAACCTCTAGATTTTACACCCCGACCCGCTAAGCTTCAGCTTACCGAATCGCAATATATCTCAACCCGTGTCAGTTACACCGAAGCGGCTTATCTCATTGGACGGTGCTTCCGCAAACTTGGTATCGCGATTAAACTTGCGCTGACCAAACTTCTCATAGAGGGCTTTTGCAACGCTTAAACTGTAGTACCATGTCACAATAAAGATTTATACGTGTTTTGAATTATTATAACGTGGCTTAAGATATGATAGGTCTGATGATCATGCAGCTAAAAGATGTAGTCAAAGATATATACTAATAAAATTGTGATGGAAAAAAAAAAAACAAAAAAAATTGTACCGACTTCAACACTCAATTGTGAAATAACTTGTTGAAGTCGATACCATGATAGTTCAAAAGTACCTATCACAATATTGTGCGCATGGTATTTTGACCGATTTTGATGAAATTTAAATAGGACCAAACGACAAGCATTAGCTTTCAAATAAAAAAAAGAATTATCAAAATCGGTATACCCAGTCGAAAGTTCTGAGGTAACAAACCAAAAAAAAAAGCATACAGTCGAATTTAGACCTCCTCCTTTTTGAAGTCGGTTAAAATATGGAATATATTTGATGGATTGTTAATTGTAATCTTTAATTATAGACATAATGACTTTCATATAATGTTTTTATTAATTAAGTGTTAACTGTACGTTTAGGAACAGGAGATTTAAGTCTCTCTCTTGGCACAATCCAAAATTCCGGACGGTAGCTACATGAGATTTTCTTAGTCGAAAAATATTATTATATTATATAAGGATTCCTGTTTTACGTAATAACAAAATATTTTTTACTGCTTACTGTGACATAGCACTAAGACATGAAGATAAAGTTTATATGTATATGGTGCAACAGGACGTAAGCAACAGCCCGAGGTTATTTCGAGGGGTCTTGTCTACCCGCACAGTACTCTGTGGGGACCTATATTTAAGGATATGAGAGCACAATAGACCCAAAGGATACCCAAAATAAACCAACTGTTTATTATGTTTTGTAGAAGACATTTTGTTGTATGCAGTGAAGAGTGTAAATTAGTTTTATTTTGCTACTAATACATTATAAAAAAAGATATGATATTTACGGGAAGCTACAAATATTTTTTTGTTAGTTCTTATCAGGGCCTTCGTTATCTCAACACTTGAAATAGATCTCACTTGAATGATAAACATTAGAAAGGGAATGAGATTCAGGCGTTACTTTGCGGAAATACATATTTAATAATAACAAATATTTTTTTAAAAGTATCTTAAGAAAACATTAAATAATATTTTAATGAAACACTTAAAAAAATATAAAAATATAGTTAGATATATATCTAGTGACCATTCCGCCTAATTTTCCTGCCACGCAGCCTAACCGGAGAATATTCAACTAGTTTCGCTTCTAAACGAAGCATCTTCAGGAGGTCTTGCCTCACCGAGCGCACGATTGAGACTAAAAACTTTTTAGTGTCGATCGTGCGCTCGGTGAGTCATCTTCAGAAGGTCTTGACTCACCGCACCAACATAAAATGTTATTTAATGTATTCTTAAGATACTTTTAAAAAAATATTTGTTATAATTAGAAAGGGAGCTAAATTTCCAGAAGCTAAACTATAACTTTAGAAATGTAGAAGGCTGTATAAACTATAACTTTAGAGGGTAGAAGGCGAGGAAATTGGAGTTATTTTGAATGTTGTTTAACAAACATCTTAATTCAACCTTCAAGAAATACAAAGCAATATCTCGTTGGTTATTAATAAAGTAACTTTGTTTAGATTTTCATGTAAATAATGTTATACTCGCTAGTAAATTACAAAATATTATACTTACTTAACAAGTTTTTTTTTATGCCTGTTAGGTTAGCCTTTGACCACTATCTCACCTGATGGTAAGTGATGATGTGGTCGAAGATGTTGTTCAGGCTGACCTAGAATTACTCGCTCTCAAAGACAGTTGGCGGAACACACCGTTAGGTGCTTGGCGACAGATTTGCTACTTGAGGGTGGTAGCTAGCCAGGCGGGCATTCGCAAAATGCCCTACCACCATGCAAAAATGTAAAAACTGTATGTCTTAGAGATGATGGGCGCAGTGCAGTTCTTCATTTGTGACGAAATGCATCTGTTATTAAGAAGTTACCGCTTAACATCAGGTGGATCTCGTGCGTGGCTCTGTGTGCTGAAGTTTTGGACTGATGTACGTTTTTTTTTCGGTTAATCGCCCGCGTCACCGCCACTGTTTTGAATAATTTTCAGAACTGATTCGAAGAGAAAACATAAAATAAACATAAAATTTCAGTAGAATCGGTTGTTAAATGCGACCTGTAGAGGAGAACAACCAGAAATCGGACAGACATAGTAATTTCACTAGAATCGGTTGTTAAATGCGCCCTGTAGAGGAGAACAACCAGAAATCGGACAGACATAGTAATTTCACTAGAATCGGTTGTTAAATGCGACCTGTAGAGGAGAACAACCAGAAATCGGACAGACATAGTAATTTCACTAGAATCGGTTGTTAAATGCGACCTGTAGAGGAGAACAACCAGAAATCGGACAGACATAGTAATTTCACTAGAATCGGTTGTTAAATGCGACCTGTAGAGGAGTACAACCAGAAATCGGACAGACATAGTAATTTCACTAGAATCGGTTGTTAAATACGACCTGTAGAGGAGAACAACCAGAAATCGGACAGACATAGTACGTAAGCTACGACATAGTACGTAAGCTACATTCTTTATAAAATTCTAAATTATTGGTTAGAACAGCACCTTTGACTACATCATCACAGTGAGACAGTCGTCAAAGGCTAACCTATAAAATGAAAAAATGCCAAAACAGACGCTTCACTCGCGGTTTGCAATTGTTAAATAAGTGGTTGTGACGTAACTTGCTGAGTCGTACCAATTCGCTACGGTTATGAGTGATATTACTACTGAGCGCTTCCGTGCTTCGGAGGGCACGCGGTCTTGGTTTATCTTAGACGTCGGTTACACGTTAAGTTTAGCATCGGTTCAGTCCGTGACCGTCATCACGAAATTTAAGTCTGATAGGTAGAATTGCGTAGGGTAATACGATCACGTTAACAAATTATTGGAGCACATAATTCTTGTCCCGTGCGGGAATCGAACCTGCGTCCCCCAGATTCGCACTGAGTGCCCTGAACTCTAGGCTATCGCGACGTGGTCGACTGAGCCGAATTTTGTGCTTCAATTTTATTACCTTATCCATCAGAGAATAAGGTGCGGCGATCAACCAGACTTCATCTGTGTCAAAAAAGTGCTTTTCAAAACACTTCTTAACTCTTGGAATGATGCTACTGCGATTTTTCATTTCTATATACGATTACAACCGTGTGTAACGAAAATCACTTTTACAATTAACTGGAGCACAACTTTTTTGTCCTGAGCGGGAATCGAATCCGCGTCCTCTGGATTCACCCGTATTCGTTAAGGTTATAAATTCGACTCAGTCGAGCATGATCGCACTCGGCGTGAATCCGGCCGACATGGCAGGAATTTTGTGCTCCAATAATTTGTAAATGTGATTTCGCTTGCGATGCTTGCAATCATATCATATTTTACGGTCAGAAAGATTGACCATTCAACCAGTCCAAAATTGAACTTACTATTAATAACACACATTACGGATTTCAACGAAATAACCGTGATCTTTTTTATTTGGGTTTCAGGTTTATTTTTAAAAATTGTTTATCTAAAATTATTCCATAAATCAACGTTCTTAGTATGTATTTGTTGGTGAAGAAGTATTAATTGATTAAAAATAAAAACCCGACTGCTAATTATGTATTTATTTTCTTTAAGCGTTTTATCGTTACATTGAAATTAAAACTACAAGTTATATATTATATTTATGGATCGTTTCTTAGCGCCCTTCATATTAATACCCCACTCGATGGGTTCAAGAGATTTTTTTTGCTTCTCACGATTTGGCATCTAAAACCCCCCTTTTTTGTTTTTTTTTACTTTTTATGTACTTAGTGTGACTCGCGCTACCAAGACGAATCTAATGATATATCATACATTAAAATCGGTTATGCCATTTAGAAGTTTTAGTGAAATAAAGAAAGTCACAAACATACATACATACTTGAACCCTGAAAACATAACACTCTTTTTTTGGCAGTCGAGTAAAAAGAGGCGTGTACGAAATAAATATGAGAGATTCCAATAATGGTCTGAAATTTACTACTTTGACGGCTCCCCCACTTTTTTGTAGTTAAGTAAATAATCTATTTTCACTAGTTGTAGTTAGGACATACCACATGCTTTTGTTTCGTCTATATTTTCATCTACTTTCATTTATTGGAGTCCCCTGAAAAGTAATTTAATTTCTTGTCAAATATTCGGTTTGGGGTAATATATCTCTATTTCAAGTTTTTAAGTTGGCTAGCTACACCCACACTCAAGTAAAAAATCTGTCACCAAACAACTAACGACGTGTTCTACCCTGTTCTAGAGAACCAGTAACTCTGGTTCATGCTGATGCACATCATCACTTACCATTATGTGATCAAAGACAAGGCAAATAAACAAAGTATAGTTAAATGAGCGACGGGATGAGCCTTGTCCATTGATTTACAATATAACTATGTCAAATTTGTTGTATTCCTAATTGAAAAAATCTAGCCAGTATAAACAGCTTCGAAGAAATGTAAAAGTATATTTTATCAATGAAACGCAGTTTATAGTCATAAAGATATTCCATTGTGTGTCCATTGAAAATGAGAGTCCAGGTGCTAGTATACATTATATTAATTAATTTACTAGTTGAATAATAATACGAGTAACTACCAATAAACATTTGGTAATATAATTAAATAGGTATAGTTAATATAGTATAGTTAATATTACGTCTCGGAGCGTCAAATCTTCTGCAATGTGTTTTTCTTTTACCCAACTGCATGCTAGAATAATTCATCACCTCCCAGAAATGAGGAAAATATTAGGTAGCAAAAATTTTGTTCTACTCGTAGCTAAATCTTGCTATTCGATCTAATGCCGCCTTAGGTTTTCGCGATTATTACACAAAGCAAATTAAACAACTTTACCCATAAATATAATGATTTTATATAATGTTGTTAATCACTCTTTTGCAAAAACAACGGACACCTAAGGAAATTTACGTTCTAAGGTCGATTTAAGTTAATTAAATTAAATTTATTTCTTTGACGTAGTCTGTATACTTAGGGCCTGTATACGTAGGGCGGCATCAGAATGTTCGAGTAAGTTCCGGTTTTACTACCCAGAACATATTTACTAAACAAAACACTATATTTGCGTTTCACAGTCATCGATTTAGCCTATTCATCGGTTAAAGCTTGAAACGCGCTGCATTTTAACTGTCATTTTTATCATTCAGTTATTTTATGTGTTGCGTAGCAACCCGAAACTTTATTAGGACATTCTGAAACGGGCCCTTATAATCGTGTAAATTAATGCGCGTGAAGTGAATTCGAGCAATTAAAAGAAAAAAAACGATTAATTCTTTGAAATCGATGTGCACGCCAAACAATAAAAAGTGGTCGGCAATAAAGACAAGTTTTTTTTTTATTTTTTTTAATTAAATAAAGTTACAAATGTAAAAACCTAATAACGAGTGTGACCTCCTCTTGCCAAAATCACAGCTTGAATCCGTCTGGGCATGCTTTCCACGATGTTTTTAATAACGTTTTGAGGAATACGTTCCCACTCTTCTGCAATGACTCTTTTTAGTTCCCTGATGTTTTGTGGAGCAGGTTGCACTGATCTTACCCGTCTCTTTAGAACATCCCACACATGCTCAATTGGATTGATATCAGGACTTCGAGCTGGCCAATCTAAACGACGGATCCCAACTTCTTGCATGTACGCTTCCACGTCACCAGAACGGTGCGGGCGAGCATTATCGTCCATAAAAATGGAATCTTCCCCAAGTGCAGTCAATGTGGGTTGTGCATATGGAATTAGGACTTCCATTATGTACCAGTGTGCATGTAATGTTCCATTTTCTATGAAAACTAACTCCGTACGCTCCGTCGAATTAATTGCTGCCCAAAACATAACGAAGCCTCCGCCATAAGGAGTGATTTCTTCGAAACACACTTCCGCATAGCGTTCCAGTGGTCTTCGCAGCACTCGCCGGCGTCGGTCCTCTCCACACAAAGAGATTATAGCTTCATCAGAAAACAATACTTTATTCCAGTCCTCCAGAGTCCATGAAGCACAGTTCCGAGCAAACTGAAGTCGAGCAACACGGTGCTCACGGATTAATTTAGGGCCCCGAGCTGGGCGGTAACATGAATTAATTAAAATATTGGCAGCCAAAAGCCTCCTCCTGACCGTCCACAAGCTAACTTCTACTCCTCTTACTTCTTCAAGGCTCTTCTTCAGGTCCACACTTGACGCCTTACGATTATGCAACGCCTGACTCACCAAAAAGCGGTCATCTTTTGGTTCTCCAAGTCTCGAACCAGTCTCTTGATACCGTTGCCAAGTCCTCTGGACGGTTGAACGACTCACATTTAGCCGCTGAGACACGTAAGTTTGCGAACAACCTTCTTCAAGTAGGGCTGTAATTTTACCGGCCCTTATCGCTTTATCACTCATATCAAAAAGTGGTATTCAATGTAAAAAGAAAGATTAAATTGTTTAATTTGCAGAAAATATCCAAAAAGTTTTAAAATATCGTAATCAGTTAAAAATCATTTCAGCAATTCGCGCCATTAGTAAAGCAATTTTAGAATAATCCACAATAATCATTATTTTTCTATTAATAATTTCAAATTTTAAATTTGGAACGTAAAGAATCATGCCAGGATGCTTCAAAAAACATGCCAATACATCGTCAAATTAACAAAACCTTGTTCTTCTTCATTGAAGTAGAGAAAAAAATCTCAAGTGCCCGTTTCTTTTGCAAAAGGGTTTATTTTATATTATTTAGTAACTCTTTGATCACTATCACTGCAAAGTGTTTGAAAATCGGTACAAAAATACACACGAATATAAAATAAAAAATAATAATAATACAAAAATACATACAATATACACGAATTAATTAATGAATTTTTTAATTAATATTCAATGTATAGAATATAGTAAACTTCCAATTTATTCATGTAAATTTAAACAAAAAAATGAATGTTTAAACTGAGTTAAAGTATTCAACTATAGGTATCAGCCAGATTTCAGTAAAACTTGCCGTCGAGCTATCAATAAAGCCCAAAATAGACGGCTTCGCATTGGGGATATTCAAGTATTACAGAGCACGCCAAAATGTAGCAGTAACCGCTATTTACGTTATTAAGCCGCCGGCTTTTGGTTGCTGTAATATTAAATTGTAACTTTTTTACCGCCTTAAAAAGCCTTTTGAGCAAAGCAAATTCAAATAATGCTTCATGATTCTACTGCCTGTTGGGTGCCGGGTTAGAAAGACATTTCTACTGGTGGGTTTCGCTGGGCAGTGCTGGGTACTCGTTGTTTAGCCTGAACAACATCTTTGACCACGTCATTACTCACCATCAGGTGAGATAGTGGTCAAAAGCTTACCTATCAAGCCAACACGCGGTGTGTTTGATGTTATTCTGTATTTTAGTGTTACACAAAAAGATTACGAATTCTCGACATTCTTTGAAGCGCTCGTAGCGAAGTTTGCTTTGCCATTCTGAAACGATCAGCAAAGTTATGCAACGTCCGCCTCAGTCATGAGTTGGATGAGTGACCGCTGGTGACATTACTATTGAGCGCTTCCGTGCTTCGGAGGGCACGCTCAGCCGTCGGTCCCGGTTGTTGTCTTAGGATGGCAGTCGTTATAGTAAATGGTAGGGCATTTTGTGAATGCCCGCCTGGCTAGCTACCACCCTCTAGTAGAAAATCTGTCGCCATGCACCTAATGGTGCGTTCCGGCAGCTGTCCATGAGAGCCAGTAATTCTAGGTACGCCTGAACAACATCTTCGACCGCATCATCACTTACCATCAGTTGAGATAGTGGTCAAAGGCTAAGCTATCAGGCATAAAAAAGTGTCCATAAATGTATAATTATTGCAGTAATCAATTTACCTATTTACATTTTTGTGGCAATACAGTTAACAGACGTAAAATAGGTTCACCTAGTACGGCTGCTAAGGAAGGTATTAATTATACTGTGTATTATCGTAGAACTTTAATTTTTAAATATTTTTATCCTGTTTGTTTTTATTGGAACAATAAACAATTTGTATTTGTATAAATAAAAAATTACAATCGCGATATGTACAATTCGACAGAACTACAATATACAATAAATTATGATACATATTTATTATCAGTCAAGTTAATATGTTTGTACAATGTTTTATCCAGTTCGTTCAACATTAAGTCCCTGGTGATAAATCGCTTGTATCTACACTCAGTTAGCTTATTGGTATTACTGTCAATGTTTAATAATGGCCAATGTGGGACTAATTTGTATTCTGAAAACATTTGGAGTAGTTTACCAAGTCATATATCAAAATTAGCAAACATACCAAACCTTAGAATGGATAGTACGTTTTTTAACCAATGGGTGACCAATATTAATCAGTACTAATATTATAAATGCGAAAGTAACTCTGTCTGTCTGTCTGTCTGATGAAATTTGGTATGGAAATAGTTTGAGACCCGGGAAAAAAGAGCTGCGCAAAAAGAGGTTAATGTTTTTGCGCGATAACCGACATACGCGCGGGCGGAGCCGCGCCCGGAAAGCTAGTTTTAAAATATATTCAACTTTTCGACCAAATGGCATTTAATTCAGATTTTTGGTAACAAATTATTTGAATTTAATATTTTTGTGGTGGGCGTGTCTTTAGATTTCGCGCCGGATGCCCTATGATGGTTAAATTAATACAATTGAAGTACAAAATCTTGGCTCGAAATAGTATTTTTACGGTGGCCGAGTGGTTTAGCTATCCGGCGCGAAATTAGAGGACGCGGGTTGGATTCTCGTCCGAAACAAAAATGATGTGCTCCAATCATTTGTTAATGTGATTTTCGCTTAGCACGCGATTGTGCTTGTAATCATATTTAGAAGCAATAGTTTTAGCTCTTCAACATCAATCTACTATGATTTAAAGTTTTCGCGATTATAATACATAAAATGTTTTTTTTAACAGGTTTAATCACGTTTATTTTACATTATATAAACGTCTTAACAAATTAACAAATAAACACGATTAAATCCTATTTTACAAATTATTGGAGTACAAAATGTTTTGCTCCGGGCGGGAATTGAACCCGCGTCCTTCCGATTTCGCTCCGGATGCCTAAACCGCTCGGCTAACGAGGGGTCGGCTATTTTTTGAGTACATTTGTATATGTGTTTTTTCAATTAGGAATACAACAATTTTGACATAGTTATATTGTAAATCAATGGACAAGGCTCATCCCATTTTTTTATTTGCTAATGGTAAGTAATGATGTGGCTCAGCCAGAACCAGAATTACTAGTTCTCAAGAACAGCTAGTAGAACTCACCACTAGTTGCTTGGCTACAGTTTTTTTACTCGACGGTGGTAGCTGTCAAGCCTGCTACATACTGCCAGTAATGGATCTGCCTACGCCCAACTGTTTGGATCTGTGAACTTTCGCCGAATAACCAACAAGGTAAAGCCGTGCCTGTCACAGATTCGCTTGACATATTGGCTTTTAATCTGACATGTGATAGTTGCCCTTGTCCGTGAAATGAGCCGTTCGATCACCGATGTTTGCAGAAGTTATCTTTTATCCGGCTAATGGCGTGATATGTGACATTATTGTGAATCGTTAGGATTGTTACCAGGTGCCTAGTGAGAATGCAAAGCAGTAAGATTTATTTATTGAAGAGCTTTTTCGCAAGGTGACATGATAGCGACGTTGCACAGCTTTTGAAGGGGTGATCCAGACGCAGATCACCGCGCGGCGCGAGAGGTCTAGCTAGTTTAGCCACCCGCGGTCGTATCTATCTATTGTTTGTAGGAGCAAGTTGTGCCTATACTGATTTTTTATTTCAATGTCGACTGCTTTGGTTTATACTTACATACGTATATGGTGTAAATATTATGATATAATTTACGGATATCAATATGATACTAACCACGTTACAGTATAAAATCGAATATAATACAGTATTTGTTTATAAGAGCGCACACTACGATCCCCAAGATGCCAGCCAAGCGTGGGGATTATGAGAAACCTCAATAATAGGGGAGGCTGAGAGGACCATCGTTCATTATATCGCACACTTCAATCTCCAAGACGCCTGCCGAGCGTGGGGATAACGACATACCCCCATAATAGCCGAGGCTGGTTTCAGCAATGGACAATCCAGTTTATACAGTATTCGTTCATTATATCACACACTGCGATCCCCAAGATGCCTGCCAAGCGTGGGGATTATGAGAAATCTCAATAATAGGGGAGGCAATGTTCAGGAGTGGACCATCGTTCATTATATCGCACAATGCGATCCCCAAGACGCCTGCCAAGTGTGGGGGTTATAGCAAACCCCAATAATAGGGAGGCAGTGTTCAGCAGTAGACCACCATTCATTACGATTCCCAAGACGCCTGTCGAGCGTGGGGATTATGACAAACCCCATAATAGGCGAGGCTGTGTTCAGCAGTGGACAATCCGGCTTAAGCAATATTCGTTCATTATATCACATTACGATCCCCAAGATGCCTGCCAAGCGTGGGGATTATGAGAAACCTCAATAATAGGGGAGACTATGTTCAGGAGTGGACCATCGTTCATCACATAGCACACTTCGATCTCCAAGACGCCTGCCTAGCCTGGGGATTACGACAAACCCCCATAATAGGCGAGGCTGTTTTCAGCAGTGGACAATCCAGCTTATACAGAATTCGTTCATTATATCACACACTGCGATCCCCAAGATGCCTGCCAAGCGTGGGGATTATGAGAAACCTCAATAATAGGGGAGGCAATGTTCAGGAGTGGACCATCGTTCATCATATTGCACTATTCTATCCCCAAGACGCCTGCCGAGCGTGGGGATTACGACAAACCCCATAATAAGCGAGGCTGTGTTCAGCAGTGGACAATCCGGCTTAAACAGTATTCGTTCATTATATCACAGTGCGATCCCCACAAGAATGCACACATATTTTATAGATAATTTTCTGATCTAGAATTTTGTCTCGTCCAATTTTATGATAAGCTTTATCGTTTTCCTGAAAATCACCAAAGACCCATTTGTGTGACCTTCAGATCGAAACTTGGACCTATGGCAGCCCATGGTTATTACCGCTCGACCACTATTGCTTGAGTTTGAAGTATTAATTAAAGTTGAGAACTATTTCAACTTATATATATAAGTTTGAAATACATGTTTCTTGTATTTATTTGATATCACCCACATGTATCGAAATACTTTTTTTTTTTTTTTCACATATAAAATAAATAAAAAATAAAATCATCATATTCAAATTAGATGTATGTGCTTAAGAATACACGTCTCTATTTTAATCTGAATAATTATTTCATTTATACGCTTCTATAAACATAGCCATGAAAATAGCACAGCTGTTATAGCTTAGGTTTAGTGGAGTTACAGCAGTAACCATCACATCGTTTAATCACCTGTTATCAGTCAGTTAAAATTTGCGCGGAAAGTTTAGTCAGTAATCTAGCTTAGTCAGTGGTCAAGCTTTTGTTTTTGTCCAGTACATATGAAGGGAATAATTCGGTATGGACGTAGCTCGAACGACGTTTCTGAGAAAAGGTAACAACGTATTTACATCCGTATCGAGGTAAGATGTTTGTTTAATATTTTTTGTTAGAATCTCGCAATGAAAGTATATTTGTAATGTTTAAAGAGTGCATAATAATCGTCGTTTAATTGAAAGGATCAGTCGTTCAATGTCCCAGAAGAGTAGTCAAACCCGGATTTAATAATTATTCAGAACTGTTTTTTTTAAATATTATTCATGCAGACATTTATGTGTCCATGATTATACGAGATTGCATTTAATTACCACACCTTGTGATTTCGTGTTAGTATTATTACTGTACTGTATGAAAATATTAATACGATTTTACTATCTTTCTTTACGTATATGATTATTTTATCATACACAATAATACATTATTTTGTACTCATAGATTAAGATTCGTACTTTTTCATAGCGAACAGTATTAAACCTTAGACTGTTTTCTTTAATATTTCTGTTGGTCGAAATTATTGCAGGCTAAACCTAGTCTGCATACTTGTTAGGTAAATACGTTAGTAGGAACTAAGTTAAATTAGAAATTATTTCGGATGGAAAAGACGACTTCCAGCGAGACTTGAACCCGCAACCCCCAGAATACCGTACTGGTGCATTACCAAGTATGCTATGCTATGCTAGAAGTTATCTTTTCCATCTGAAAAAATTTATATGTTTTCGCTTAGCATGCGTTTATGCTCTTATAAAATAAAACTAATCAAAATAAAAATGGCTTCATCGCTTTGGTGTTCAGTGTTGTTCGTATATCAACCTACCAGCCTATGTAAATAGTTTTCTGCTATTTGGGTAGATGTCGCCAACGTCAAAAAGACGTACATTCATCGGATGGAGAAATTTTAACTGTCCAGCGCACCGCTTCCATAGCATAATTGGTTGCACCAGGACGATATTCTGGGGGTTGCGGGTTCAAGTCCCGCTGGAAGTTATCTTTTCCATCCGAAATAATTTCTATGTTTTCGCTTACCATGGGTCAATGCTCTTATAAAATAAAACGAAGTTAATTTATTTTAAATATAACTTAGTTAATAAAATATTCTAATTATAAAACTAATTTCTTTCTGTTAAAGCTCTATTAGGACAACTATGTAATTATAATTTAAATTCAAACAGAACACTTATTTAGAAATTGCTTTTTAGTAGTTTTTAGATTGTGCTTTAAGTATGTGGATAACGTGATTATATTTTTTGTATGCATTGGTTTTCTAATAGTCTGAAAAAACCTAAAGACACTCGTGTGAATAAACGTTCTACTATTATTTCATGGGTACATTAACGAAACAAGGTGACATGTCTCACCATCGATCGTGAAAAACCTTTCTTTTCATACGACGATATCCTGCACTGACGTCCCATTGGGGTGTTTTGTGCATTTCTTCCGCTAGCTTCTACCCAAGCCATCCCAACTCCTTATAAAATAATAACTCCGTATATTAATGTAACGGAGAAGTACTCTGGGTCGCTGGCATAGCTGCTCCAGTGGCGTATGTCTGTCACAGGACGGCTATTACCCACTGGTAACCATTGGCTATCCATGACTTTTACGATGTCAATCCACCTAATGGGATGCCTACGAACTCGAACTGTAACCTATTTGTTTGGGTGCAACTTTAGCCCCGCTCTCCATGAGGTTCCGCGATCTCCCACCTTGTGGTACTACCTCAAGAACAGGGTCTTATGCGTGTGAAATCCACATCGGAGAATTATTCCCGGTGCATTAATTATGTCAGATAAAAAATAACTATATATATATATATAGTAAGTATATATTAATATATATGTACTATATTATGAGATTGCGAGTGAACAAGCACGAAGCCCACCCCATGGTAACCTCTGCCTATAACTGATACATTTCGTCACAAATGACGAATTGCACTGCGCCCATTACCCTGAGATATGAGCTGTACTGTAATAATTATACTGGTTTCCAAGGCCTGCTGTCTGAGCACACTATGCTTGATGACAGATTTTCTACTTGATTTGGTAGCTAACCAGATAAGTATTCGCAAAATGTTCTTCACAGTAAATAAAATCAAATTACATAATTTCATTTTAATTCCATATAAGTGAACATATTCTGATCTAGAAATTTACGTCACGATATAGAGAGCGTGTAAGTAACACTCCGACACTCTCAATATCGTGACGTATAAATGATATATCCGAATATCGTCACAGAACGTCATTGAGAAGTACGAATGGAGTCGATGACCCTTGTATTGTAAAATGTATGAAACAATACTAACGTGAGTGTCAAGACCTGTTTACAGGACTCTGGATCTGTACAAATATGAATGTGATAATTATTTCAGTTATATCATAAAATTGCACAGGTTTATTTTTCACTATACTTTTTGTACTTACTATTGTAGGAAGACATCATGCAGCAGCGGCTGGCTTCGTCTAGTTGTACAGACCATCTTTGCTACAGTCACGGTGGCCAGCTTTATTCTGATCGTGATGATGGCTGTAAAGAACCCTGATTCTCCTGCTGCATTGAGGCCTCCGGTATGAATTGTTTCAACAAAAAAGCAAGGATACTTCAAATTCTCTTATCAGCCTCCAAGCGGTCATGTTTCTTAGCTAAATTAAAAAATAAAGTAGAAGATACACTCTTCTCTGCAGCCTCTGGAAAAACAGTTACGTGAAAATTAGTATCTTATATTAGACTTTCGTTTTACGTTCAGTCAGTGATAGCTCAGTGGCTTTGGCTATGGGCTGCCGCGCAGCATGTCCATGGTTCGAATCCTGCCGCTGGCTTGAGCTTCACCGCATGGTGGAAGGGCATTTTTGCGAATGACCGCCCTCAAGTGGAAAATCTGTCGCCAAGCACCTAACAGTGAGTTCCGGCAGCTGTCCTTGAGAGCCAGTTTTTCTAGGTTAAGCCTGTTAACACCTTCGACCATATCATCACTCACCATCAGGTGAGATTGTGGTCAAAGGCTTAACTATTAGCAATAAAAAAAAAACTTAACTAGGATTTGGTAGTAAACTATACGTAGTGTCAAACAAGCTTACGTTGGAGAACTAATGTGAGTATATTAAACATCCTTAATAACATACTTAACTACGAGTACAACGTCACATGGTTATTAAAAGTATCTCAAAACCCACGTCTTATGTTTTGAACCCAAGTGAAGAAGGGCGAGCCTATTTTCGTCTTCCAAACTGCTACTATTAATGTCTTTGTTATGACTCTCCAACCTGGGGATCGAATCTTACAATACACCTTACAGACCGGCCGCACAGAAATTGCGTTTCTGACAAGTCGTGATCGAATGGGAGACGTAACTTTGAACTGGCGTACAATTTACGGAACATTTTAAAAGTGAAACCCGTGAACTATCAAGCTTTAATATTACTTTGAGCGTGAAAACAAAATGGTGGACCTTCCTGTCGACCAAGTACAAGAGAGTATATCTCAGGCGCTTGGAGTAAGCAAACGGACGATAGTAAATATTGATAAAGAAAGGATCGGCTCATCTGGTATGAAAGAAAAAAATACATACACCAAAAAAGAAACGCAGGACTCAACCTACAACAGACATATATTATTGAAAAAATAACAAAATTTACATAGGAATGAATAAATATGCATAAAGAACGCAATAAATAAATTTACTAAATATTATTTATGTTATTTATTGTACATCCTAGTCATGACGAATTGATCGGTATCAGAAACGCAATCTGAGCGGCCGGACTATAGTAGCTAAACGCCCTTTGAGCAAATCGTTATTTTACTGAATTAAAGTAAAAAGTCTTAAAACATACAGCCTTAAGGTATAATACGTAAGCCCCTTTAATGCTTATTATATTTTAAAAACACTGATATTGGCGGGAACGCTTTCGCACGCGACCGTTTACGAACTCTTCCCTGGGGGAGACCAATCGCAATTGTCCCGTCATATTGACCCTTCTCTAAGGAATACCCCCGCGACAGGCCAGTGTACATGAGCTGACACAACCACCCCGGAGAGCAAGTCTTAATATGGACGCCAGGCGATACCGTACCTAGACGTCCAAGGTGCAGCGCGTCGGATGACTAGCCCCGTCCAACCGCCTGCTATTTCAGCCTCAGAGAATAAAAAGAGCGGCCAAGGCCATATCGGCACTCGCCTTCTCCTGTGGCCCCTCCGCGTCCGCTATCAAACGCTAAGGCCGTGAAAGTTAGGGATAGTGGCACACCGTCATATTGGCACTCCTTTCCCGCCGCGGCCTGCATCCTATAGCCATGGTGTTTCCCATACAAAACTGCTGCCCGCCTCAGTTGCAGTGCCACCCATACAACACCGAAACCTATGGTTGCTTCAAAGTGGGCTTGAGAAGCAAAGCCCAAAGAAGCGACCATGCACGGGTTCCCTCCGCTACACCGTATCTTGACCCGCCCACGACGGTTATAGAACCCCGCCACGGCAAGGGGAAAATGAAATGAAATTTGTTTATTTGCAGGAACTAAAACCTTTGTGCCCGTTGGCATTGTTGGTGCCAACTTGAATAATCTGCATAATCACCATTCCCACTATTTTTTTACGATGTGGATTTTATCAAAAATACAATATAGATATACATTTATATTTTTTTTTCGCAGGTTCCTCGGTGTCAAATCCACAGCTGCAGGGTTATTTGCATGAATGCACCATTTTTTGGGGAACGTTATGAAGACGTTATTCTCTCAGTGACGGTAAGAAATAGATTGTTAGAATATTTTGTTATTTTATATCTGAACTAGTTTATTTTATGTCCTAGTTGCCATCCACGTGGTATCACAGATCAAAAAAAATCTACGCCGCAATCAGTCCAATGCACATAATATAAGAAAGTAAAAAACGATACCGTCTTTGAAATTTTTTTATTATATTTGTTTGCAATAACGCATTCTTTGCGGATTACTTTACCAAATTATATATTTACGAGAGGAAAAATTTAAGTCATGTGCGGGATTCGAACCCGCGTCCATCCACCAACATTAACCTCTTTTTGCGCAGTTGGATAAAAACTATCCTATGTTTTTTTCCCCCGGGTCTCAAACTATTTCCATACCAAATTTAATTCAACACAGACAGACATACAGAGTTACTTTCGCATTTATAGTATAAGTACTGCTACGTTCAGCAAAAATAAATAGCCAAAGCGAGAAGAACGGGCAAGAAACTCGGGTCATTCTTTTAAAAGTCTTTTAACAAACAATAAAAAACATAGTATGTATATAAGTACTAATAAATGGCGTGAGTGTATCACCTACTACCCCCAATAACTGCTGCACAGATTATAATGACTTATTAAATCTAGAAATAACACGTCAGATATTTTTTTATCCCGATTAACTTAACAAATTTCACGAAGCTAAAACAGCGGCCTGTACATTTGTACAACAATTAAATTATTGAAGTAACTATCTGACCATAATTTCAATACCCTTTTGGTTACAAAAAGTAGGTACAAGTGCAACTTCCGATATTAGGTTAACAAATTTGTTATTTTTGTTTCAGGAAGCGGACACCAAATGCGTTCGAGTGGTACTTGAACTTCAAAAACCTTATTTTGTGAACAACACATTACCAGAAAACTGGTTATCGGATATGCGTTCAAATATCCACCAACTAATAATCAATGACGGAAACCTCAAGCATATTGCGCATGGAGCATTCATGTCCCAATTTTCTGGAAATATTAGAATTTTAGTACTACAGCGAATACACATCATAACCATGGAATCAACAAGTCTTGTAGGACTTTCGAGTTTACGAACATTTAATATTATACATAGTAAAATAGATTGTGTATCACAGCATATACTAAGACCAATCGATGACACCCTTGAAACTCTTACCATTTCACAGAGTGGTGTCTGGGACCCTGTAAATTTTACAGGAGCTAGTGGATTAGCCAGATTGGGTATAGTTGATTTTTCATATAATAATTTCATTGACATTTTGAACCGGTACAGTTTTATTGGGCTCGGGGTTACCAAAATATTATATTTAAATTCTTGTAGAATAACGGCTATAGGTGCTGGCACATTCGACCATTTAATCAACATTGAAGTACTTTACTTAAACAATAATATGCTTGTAACTATACCACCTGGATTATTCAGTAATATAGTAGCATTGGACAATCCAAGGCCTAGAATTAATTTACAAGACAATTACTGGTTATGTGATTGTTCGAACGACGATTTGAGGCAGTTGATCAGAAAGGATTTGTTGCTAATAGAATCAACATGTACGTACCCGGAAGACATGCATTCTAAAAAGTTTACTCAATTCGAAAATATCTGTAATAACCGTACCGAAAATTCATATTTGTTGCTTAATAACTATACAGACGTGACTGTGTCACAGGAGTTTCGGATAAACCCTGATAATGTTTATATCAATATAAGCTTCTGTAGCAGTCATACATTTAACAATGAATCTGTGCAAATTATTTCACCTGTACAAACGAACAAATGTTCAGCGATGAAATTTAAACTTCCTGATCATACTGCATTGGGTAACAAAATGTATGAGTATCACGATGTAAGAGGTTGGATTCAATTTTCTTATTTTTTCAGAACAAAAACATTTTCAGTAGTCCAAATTAGAGCAAAGTTAGAAAAAGCAAGTAACGGATTGTTATGGTATCAGACTGAATGCCCCAATGAAATATATTGCCTTGACATGATGCCTTCATATTTACGAGTTTTTAGTATTGATCTAAATGCTCGTTATATATTCTGTCCAATATTTACTGAATCTGCCATGACTGATATAGATCAAGAAAAATGCGTAGGTTACGAATTTCCCATTCATAAAGAAGAAGAATCTTCCAGCAAACATTTACAAGTATTTCGTGTAACACTGTACATAACAACTGTAATTATATGTTTATGTTTTGGAGCACTTCTTGTTTACGGTTTAATTAGGAGAAAACCGACGCTTCTGAGAGGTAGCAAGCGAATTTTATTCGTGAAACACAAAAACGTCGAAGCTCTTGTTTTGCCTCCTAAAGTGCCGCTGAGAAATGATTTGAAAACCGACGCAAAAGAATCTAAAGATAAAAATATTTTCATGCTATCTGCGGACTCAAAATTGAAACCGTCAAATTTAGAAAGGATGATATCTGTCAGAAGTGATAAAAGTGGATCTCCAAGTTACATTTCCGCGATGCAGCCAACGGAGGATCAGCTAGCGGAATGGCGTATGAGGCGACTTTTTAATAACGACTTAACGATCAGTTCCTTTAAGTCAGAACTGTCAACGTTTTCGTGCATCGGCGATCCTTATTACAATTCGCTTGACGACTGCGATAGGACTTACGAAAGCTTAAAGTAGTGTGATCAATCGCTTGCGTGACTTTCGCAGGAAGCGGTGGCTATTTATCACAAGAACCGTTTTTCACTTGAGGATTGGGTTAGTCCATTAGTGTTGTTGTGTAGCTAATATATTCCGGCGTCGTTGATTTTGTGCGTCCGTCCTCGTCACTGTTGCGGTCGTGAATCAATCGTGTACAGCTGTTTGAACGGTCCGGTTTGAGCGTCACGACAGGCATTGTTTCAATCTCGACACCCAGCCAACGCAATAGACGTAATCGTATCTATTTAAAAATATAGTATTTAAAATCGACTATAGGCCTAGTGGGAGCATACTAATTAGCTAGTGAGATTGGAATTTATATATAACTTCTATATCGAGACATGACGCTATTGGTATCGTTTAAATAGTTACAGGTTTAAGTGGATATAAACACTATGTTTTATTTATATTTCATTAATCAATACCAGTAATAAGTATAACAATTACTTGTGTCATAATTGAATACATTTCCATATATTTGTTACTATCTGTACCCTTATCAATAAGGCACAAATGTAATTAGTATCGTATTTTTTGTACCATTGTCAATATTATATGATAGTAGGTATAAATCTTATGTTTTTCTTAACCAAACTCACCTATAGAAATAAATGTTATATATTTCCACTCTTTTTACTGTTTATATTGTAAAACGGTAACTATACGATTAGAGTTTTGAAGACAGACCTTCAGATTCTAACAAAAAGGCTAACATTTAAACATTTTTAAGCACGGCAGGTAAAGGCTAATAAAAGTCAACTTTCTACAATATATATTGTTTTCTCGTGTTGTACTTTGTGTTGTTAGAGAACAACGAGAGGATGTTAGGTAAGTAATATTTTGAAGGTGTGGAAAATGAATGTAGTAAATTATCAATGATACTATATAGGTACAATCGGTACATACCGTTATTTTTTTCATCACCGTACCAAAGAGCTTAATATAAATCAAAAAAGAACATAGGTACACAATACACATCGTCTCCAAATCCATTATTGCTACCATTGTATCAGTTAATCTTTGTTGTAAACTATAAATAATATATATATGAACTACAAATAATATATTATATATATACCAATTTGTATTCAGCCCAATGTGTTAACATAATCACAGTTTTGCTTATTCCTTGTAATACTATTATCGTGAAATGCCATAGCCCTTGAAGTAATTATGGTACACTAGCTTTCCGGGCACGGCTCCGCCCGCGCGTATATCGGTTATCGCGCGAAAACATTAACCTCTTTTTGCGCAGTCAGATAAAAACTATCCTATGTTTTTTCCCGGGTCTCAAACTATCTCCATACCAAATTTCATTCAAATCGGTCCAGTAGTTTTGGCGTGAAAGCGTAACAGACAGACAGACAGAGTTACTTTCGCATTTATAATATTAGTACTGATTTTTGAAGCAATGATGGCCAACCGGTAATAGCTATTGCCGGACTGCCGTGCCGCAGGCCAATAGTTCGATCCCCACCGCAGCCAGCTGGAGCTTCACGGAATGAAGGGCATTTTGGGAATGCTCGCCTAGCTACCTACCGACCTCAAATAGAAATTCTGCCGCCTAGCATCTAACACTGATGGCCGGCAGAAGTTCTTGAGAGCCAGTTAATTACGGGCACATGAAACTTAACAACTATACATCTCAGTGTGACGAGCGCAGTGCAATTCGTCACTTGTGACGTCAACGCCAAAGCGACAACTATCATAGGCAGAGGTGAACCCGAACATCAGGTGGGCCTCAAGCTTGTTATGTCACAATTACATTTAAAAAAAAAGGAAAATATGTAGTAAAAGTAATTTCTTTTACATTACCTGTTTCTTTGCGATAAATATTTTACATTGTCCCTTTTATATATTACTGATAATAAGGATAATGTTAATATTGCTGTTATTATAGTATATTATATTATATGTAATTATATTATATGTAATTATAATATAGTATATTATTGTTATGATAATGAACGAGGAGTAAGCCGTAACTATTGCTTTTGATAATACCACATAAGTGTCTTTAAAAATCCCATTTTACTCATTCAAATACCGAATAAATTAAAAGCAAATAATCGCCCTTCGTTGCCAACATAAACTCATTTCTTTTCAATTATCTCGGAAGTGTACCTTTGCCAACAGTCGATTAGAAAGACTTTGATTATCTATCTTTAGCGTTCGTATAACCTTTTGTATTTGATAACAATAGACTAATGATCTGAAACCAGCTACAATAGATTTGGCAGCCCTACGTCTTCCGGCGATGTGGTAGAACAATGCACTTGGCAATGACTTTATCAGGGTTGACTCTTGGTCGTGAAATTGTCACTAATGATAATCAACAGTGATTAATGCGACGATGGTGTGTCGTGTGTGTGATAATAATACACAAATTGTTTTATACGTTGTGTTTTGTCACTTCTTGTATGTATATTTTGTTTTGAGCTTGATACATTGCTTTTTTTGGACCCTAATAAATCCACGATACCATACGTATTTTACGTACAAACATTATAATTGAAATCTAAATATGATGTATATAATTAAGTTTGTGAAACTTAAGTGACAATTCTAGAGCGCATTCTTCAACTGTGTCAAACTTTTTTGTAAATGTAACTTTTTGTAATGGAATGTAAATGTGAAATAATTTTAGAAAAACGCGTTGATTTATCAAATTTCATTTGACCAAAATCTAAAAGAGAAGAGATCCAAAATCAAAGCAACTATCATTTTTAATGTAATACGCATATATATACATTGTTTCCAACGCCATATAGTGGACGACGACATTCCGACCTGTGCCGCCACGCCGTGCACACCTGTCTACAGCTCCGCCAGTATCTCCCAGTGAGACCGCAATAGTCCCCGCACTATTGCCGTCTCACTCGGGTCATCGTTCCGACGCTAGTTGCAGACCAGTGCCTTGGAATACGCAGTCCTGACGAAGTTTTGTTTTCTGTGCAGAAGCTGAGCAGCCACCGACCGCCGTGCAACGTGAGCTACGAGCTCGCCGTGCCGGCGCGCAGAGGCGCTCTAAGACGTCAGGCATTACCACCTACCCAAGTCCCTTGTTTCGGACGAACAACATCATATCGGGCTGGTGGTCTTGTTTTGACCGCACTTTTCGGTGCGCATTTCACCACTTTACTACCCGACACAACATAGTAACAGTCGCGTAACAACACACTTTGTGCTGTTAAGCGACGTCGTTCAGGCGTGGGGTAGCGTCAGCCAAACCCGTCTGAACGATCAAATCCGCCATTTGCTGCGGTCGCAGTGTGACACCCTACGGTGACAACGGCCACTGTTGTTGTTTTGGTTTAACCTTGCACCGTGGCCTTTCCCGCTTCACGGGTCAGCCGAAGCAAGCTGGGCTCCGGGATTACTGGCCTTGGGGTCGCCCCTAGTCAACCCCGGAGTAGCGCTTAGGAGCACCCCTCTCCGCCGAGAAAAAAGCTCGGAGAGGGTACACAACTAGGGCACACCCTAGGTACACACTCCCTCTCACACAGTGAGCTCACAAGGTGTGTGAGGGAATTCAAACCCTTGATAGGGCGTCCTGAGTATTCCCCTCAGGATGCAGTCCCGTCCCTCTAACGGTGAGGTGCAGGTCCTTCAGACCTTCGCCCTCCGCCACCCCGATCTGTATGTTGCTCATATGCAACTCCTCGAAGAGGAAGCGAGTGCCCGCCTTACGGACACTCTTATTGCTCCCTCCGGGACTTCAATCCCGGAGGCCAACGTCCCTCCTCTGACCCGGTCCTTCTCAGAGGACAGTCCGCTTTCGCCCGCTCCGGGCCCAGACAACAGACGCACGGTGGCAGCCCCTCCCCGTGAGAGGTCTCGCTCGCGCTCACCGATCGGGAGGCCAGCGAGCACCCGTCCCTCCATCGCCGTTGTCGAGCCCACTTCGGACTCCGAAGCGGAGATGGAGGTAGATCCGAGTCGCGCCTTACGCACCGACTCGGACTCAGATAACGACGGCTATACCGTCGTAGATAGAAAACGCAAGCGTGCTCCTAAAGCCGCTAGTTGCGTAACTTCCGCCCCTCCCGCCAAGGCACCCGCTAAGGCCCCCGCCTCCGGCAAGAAGCCGACCCCCGCCCCGCGCCCCGCGTCTCCTCCCTCCGCTCCGGCCACCACTGCCGCGTCCCCTCAGGACGCGAGCGCGCGCCGCGAAAAACCGCCTCCGCCCCTGTTCATTCAGGACAAAACCAAATGGGACATGCTGTCCCGTTTAGTTTCGGATCGTGGGATCCATTACACTAATGCCCGCTCCACGCAGCAGGGCATTAAAGTCCAAGTGCCCACCAGTAGCGACCACAGAGCGCTAACAAAGCTCCTCCGTAAAGAGAGCATAAGTTTTCATACTTATGCGCTCGAAGAGGAGAAAGTCCTTCGCGTTGTGATTCGCGGTGTGCCTAAGGAGATACATACCGATGCGGTATGTGACGACCTTAAAGCACAAGACTTCCCTGTGCATGCGGTTCACCGCATGTACAGCGGGAAGGACCGCAGTCCATATGACCTAGTACTCGTAGTACTAGACCGTACACCAGAGGGCAAGGCCATTTTTAATTTAAAAAAGGTCTGTGGCCTCTCAGGACTCGATGTCCAAGCCCCATACAAAAATGGAAGTCCCTCGCAGTGCCATAACTGCCAACTATACGGGCACGCCTCCCGTTTCTGCTTCGCTCGCGCTAGGTGCGTTAAGTGCCTAGGCGATCACGCGACAGCAGCGTGCACTCGCACCCGGGATTCGCCGGACCCACCCAGTTGTGTTCTGTGCGGTGCTCAAGGGCATACCGCGAATTACCGTGGAGGCCCTAAAGCACCACGAGTGAACCACAGGGTGGCAAGGCATAGGCCGACCCGCCCCTCTTATGACCGTTACCAACGGGTCAGCCCTAAACTAACGGTAGTACCTGCCTCACAGGTAATACCCGCGCCGCTCCCAGCCCGTAACGCATGGTCTAAACCACCCAGTATGGTTAAGACCGTCGCTACCACCCGCGCCCCGGCCCGCGCGCCCGCGCCCGCGCCCGCACCCGCACCCGCCCGCGCCGCGGCCCCTGCCCGCGCACCGGCCCCGGCTCGCCCAGCGCTCCCGGCACCCGCTGCCAACACCGTTCGCGCCCCTCCCCGCGCCGCTTCCCGGCCACAAGCTCCCCCTATGCCATTGATGGCTGCCCCTCTTCAAGAGGCAATCAACCTAGTCAGCGATCTGGCTATGTCGGTTGACATCAATGAGGTACAAGAGCTATTCCACAAGATGCAATACGCTCAATCCCCAGCGGACGTGATCCAATACACATTGGAACACGCGAACTTACTAAGCGCCCTTAAGCGCTTCGTTCCCCAGGCCCCTCCCCAGTACAACCACTATGGGTAGTACAACCGCACGCACGAAACCGCGCTCAGTTTCGTTAGCGTCATTCAACGCTAACGGTTTCTTTAGACAACGTGACCTTGTCCACGACTTTTGTTGCACCCACCTTATCGACATTATATGCGTGCAGGAAACCCTTCTAAAACCGGGGAAGGCGAACCCTAGGTTTGCCAATTACAGAACGGTACGTGATGATAGAGTGAACTCCCGTGGGGGAGGCACTCTTATCTATTACAAAAGGTCCCTGCACTGCATCCCCTTACCTACCCCGACTCTTGTTAATATGGAAGCATCTTGTTGCCTTCTAGCTATGACTGGTCATCAACCTATAGTCATAGCGTCCTGTTACCAAGCTTGTCAAAAGCCGATCGTCCGAGCTGACTTAGAAGCATTGTTCTCATTAGGAAGCGCCGTCCTTCTGATTGGCGACTTCAATAGTAAGCACATCCTATGGAATTGTAACGTCAACAATCCCAGAGGCATTGCACTTGAAAAACTAGTCGCAGAACTTAATTTTGACATAATTGCGCCCACTGAGCCCACTCACTACCCTCACACGGAAGACTTTCGACCTGACTTGCTTGACATGGCACTACTCAGAGGCGTAACACTCCAGTTACGCTCCATAGAAGTGGTTCACGAGCTTCACTCTGACCACCGACCCATTATACTGCGACTAGGTCCCGACCCAACAACAGACCTCCCCCGCCCCACTAAGACGATAGTGAACTGGAAGCAATTAGGCGTTGCCCTAAAGGCTATCAGTTCACCGGACCTTGACAAGATCCCTGACGACATCCTGACTAAAGATGACGTAACCCTTGCGATCGATTCGTTCACTAATCACCTCTCCACCGTAGTAGGTGCATCCGCAAAGGAGGTCATGGTGCCGGACGACCGGCGCCTTGTCATTCCAGCGGATGTGAGACGATTAGTGACGGAAAGTAAAGCAGTGACCCGACATTACGACTCTTACCCCAGTAAAGAGAACAAAACTAAGAAACGCCACTTTGAACGCATGGTTCAAAGTCGCATGTCTGAGTTGCGTGATCAACAATGGGGTGACAAACTTTCAAACCTCGTGCCAAGCCACCAGGCTTATTGGGACTTGGCGCGAGGTATGAAAGGAAGTAACTACAACGACATGCCTCCCTTATACAGACCAGTCCCACTAGTCCCAGCGTTCTTTGACGAAGACAAAGCTGAGTGCCTAGCTGATAGCCTAGAGGCTCAGTGTTCCCCTAACGTAGATCACGTTGACCAAGCTCACCTCGATTCGGTGGATGCTGAAGTCGAACGTAAAAGCTCTGTGGTCACCTCTGAACTCCCACCAATCACCTTAGCGACTTACGCTGAGGTGGCGAGACTGATCAAGGCCCTCCGACCGCGCAAATCCCCCGGTGCCGATGGCATCTCCAACAGGGTTCTTAAAACCCTCTCTCCTCCTCTCATCCATCTCCTAGTCAGCATCTTCAATGCTGCTATGAGCCACTGCTTATTCCCAGACACCTGGAAATGTGCAAATGTCATTGGCATTCACAAACCAGGCAAAAGCTCATCTGACCCCACCAGTTACCGCCCCATCAGCCTCCTCAGTGCCTTAGGCAAACTTTACGAGCGGTTACTTGCAAACCGTCTCCAGTCCCATGCTAAGGAACACCACCTTATCCCAGATGAGCAGTTTGGCTTCAGGCCCGGACACTCATGCGTCCAACAGGTGCACCGCCTCACGGAGCACATCATTGAGGGCTTTAACAAGTACCCCAAACCCCAGACAACGCTAGCAGTCTTCCTCGACGTAGCGAAAGCTTTTGACAAAGTCTGGCACAATGGCTTGATTTACAAGCTATACCAATTTGGCGTGCCAGAACGTCTTGTGCTCATCCTACAAGACTTCCTTAAAGCCAGAAGCTTTCGCTATCGCGTGGAAGGCACCCTCTCCTCCCCCCACCCAGTCAGAGCCGGAGTCCCTCAGGGCTCCGTGCTATCACCCATTCTTTTCGCGCTGTATACCAGCGACATCCCACGCTCTCAGCCTAACGTCCTATTAGCCCAATACGCGGATGACACCGCTATTTATACCACTGGGTGGCATATCAGTAGAAAGTCCATTCCCGCCCTCCAACGGGCCATCACCGAGATCGGTGACTGGTTCCGTAAATGGCGCATCGCGGTCAACCCAGTTAAAAGTGCAGCTATGTACTTTACTGAGAAGGGCCGCCCCCGTTACCCGCAACCTATAACTTTGTTCGACCAACCCATCCCCTGGGTTAGTAAAACAAAATATCTCGGAGTCACCCTTGATCGGAATCTCACCTTTAGCGATCATATAACAACCGTCCGTAACAGAGCGGCCTTTGTAATGGGTCGCCTTGGTCCCCTGATTCGCAAAGAGAGTAAAATGTCTCTTAGAAATAAGAAGACACTTTACACTGCCTGCATCCGCCCCATCATGACTTACGCATCAGTAGTGTTTAGTCATGCTAGTGAGGCCCATCTCCATAAGCTTCAAGTCATTCAAAACCGTTTTCTTCGTAGTGCAACCGGCGCTCCGTGGTATATCCGGAACACCGAGTTGCATTGCGACTTAAACCTTCCCTCTCTAGCGCAGTTCAATAAGGACTGCGCCCGCCGATACTTTGATCGAGCGCCCCACCACCCGAACCCATTGGTTGTCCAGGCATCGAACTACTCGACTGCCTCTTCTATCCCATTTTTCAAACCCCCCCGTCGCCGACCACGGCAGGTATTAGACGACCCGGATGACCCCATCGCAGCCATTACGTTGGCAGCTTTAGCGTTATCCGCAAGTCGTCGAGGTAAAATCCCCAGGTGTGAGGTAATCAGAGGTCACACAATCAAACACCGAGCTCGCCGGCGAGCTCGAGGCAAAAACAAGGTCACGATAAATTGCTCTCCAAATAGTCAAAGAGTATTATTCAGTAGGGCCCAATTGTGCAACACTGCAGTTGCACAGAGGCATTTTGCTCCGATCCCCCCCATGTCTCTCGACAGCGAGACAAGCCGAGGTCCGAACCACAGTGGTGCCCTTGAGCTCGCTGTCAACCCCTCCTATAATAGCGGTACGTTTTCGGCGTCCGCAGGAGACGGAGGTAGAAAGCGCTTTTCGCCTTCTACGCCCGTCTCGGGAGAAGTGCCTTCGGCACTTCTCCCTCCCGGGCTATTGTAGGGCCAGGCCCTCGCCCAAAACCCGGTGGAGCTGGACGACCGCACAGGCGGTAGCCAGCATCTATGTCCTCCCTAAAAAAAAAAAAAAAAAAAAAAAAAGCCATATAGTACTCGGGTAAAGAAAGAGTCTATTACCATAACTTCCTAAAATGCTGCAAAAGGAGACTCGGAGATAATACAAATATACGCCAAAGCTACAGAGCCCTAGTTAGGTCTTAGCGTTATTATGCGTCTCTTGCACCTGACTAAGAAATAACTCCAAGAATACTCTAAGTGTGATGCATGAATGATGTGATAAATGAAATTAAAAGGCGATTTACAGAAAATAATGCGCCAAATACGTGCGCACACTACTTACGCCTTAGCTTTGTCAGTATCTCTTAAACCTTACTGACAAATATTTTGAGGAATTTAATGAGTTGGATGGGGCAAAAAATAAGGTTAATTAGCAGTCGCTTAAAGTTTTTATTTACCATTTTTAACAAATTTTCCGCCAGTCAGCAGTCGCTTAAAGTCTTATAACACTTTTTCGTCTTCTAGCACTGAAAAGTATGAAATAACTTGTTAAATTAGCGTTTGATACAAAACGCTCTGAGATCACATTTTCATGGTCCGACTTCAACAAGTAATTTCATACTATTCAGTGTTAGAAGTCGGTTTCATTTTTCACTATTTTTATTGATAAACGTTCGATTTTCAATTTTTTCACTCACCTACAATACTGGACCATCGAGAAAACTTGCAACTACCAAGTCTTCTAGGTATGCCAAGCATACAATTAGTTGACTGCAACTTAAAAAATACTTGACCGATTTTGATAACATTTGTGTCTCCACTTCAGTGAAAACACTTCAATCAATTACCTTTTCAATCAAAAAAGAAATATCGAAATCATCTCTGTAAAAAGTTAAATAAAAATAAAAAAAAAAACAAAAAAAAAAATACTGGAAGGTGGGCAGCAGCGCCTTATAAAGAAATGCGTGTTACAAAAAATATATATATATATGTGTCAAATTGAGAACCTTCTTTTTCTAACTTGTTAAATAGAAATAGAAACGTATGTATACTGAAACCTATTTTTTACTTGATATAAATATACCACTTAGGAACAAGCACATGTATTGATCTCATTGCACTCAATAAAATACATGTCACGATGTCTAAGAAAAAAACTTTTATAAGTTTGTAAAGTAAAAGTGCGCATAAAATATTATGTTTTATAGGAATTTTGTTCTAGATAGTTTCAAATGTAATTTGAGATAGTAAAGCTCACTAAGTTTTTCATATAGGCAACGTATCTTTCCATAGCTTACCCCGCCGCTTCACTCACGTCATAATGGCACCATTACCTCGGATTATGGCAACAAACCATGATGCATGGAGACAAAACACAAGAAACACACTTGGTTTAGTCTTGCTTAAACTTATTTATATTATAACCAAGTGTAGTAGTACTTCCCATGGGGTGCCGGGTTAGAATTGCACCTCCACATATCATCCCGTGGGTGTTGTAAGAGGCGACTAAGGGAAAAATACTGAGAGGTAGGCAGCAGCGCCTTCAAAAGAAATGCCAACTTACACTGCGATCCCCAAGACGCCTGCCAAGCATGGGGATTGTGGCAAATACCTCTTTAGTAGGGGAACTGTGTTCAATCCGGCTGATACAGTACAGTAGTAGTACTTGATACACATAGGTACGTATTTTTTTACTGCTGATAGCCTTTGCCCACTATCACACCTGATGGTGCAGTAGATGAGTTGGAGATGTTTTTCAGGCTAACCTAGAAGTACTAGCTCTCAAGGACACATGCTTGGTGATTAATTTTGTACTTGAGATATAGCAATCCAGGCATTTTGGGAATGCCTAAAAATGCCCTACTACCATACCTCTTAACAAACCCTCCTATTTAAAACTTTGATATTTTTATCTGCTTATACTTTTGATTATAATTGCATATATTATGGTATAATAAAGAATAACATATGTTTAGAAAGAAATTTAAATTGAATTATAACTTTTAACGTAATAAAAACGAAAACATTAAAAATAAAATAAACACCAATGAATACGGAATATACGCTTTGAAAATTCAAATTCAAATATTGTTTCATAAAACCAGCCAAGAGCGAGTTGGACTCCCACACTTAGAGTCCCGTATAAACACAGTATGTACCAAAAAGAGGTTATTTTTATACAGATCAAATCCTTAGCGGGAGTCTGTCATCTTAGCCTACCTTCAATCAGCTGGTTTCAATATTTGTTGTTGTACGTTAGAAATCCACCAACAGAATGTGGGCAGCAGCGCTTTCTGAAAAACTGAAATTTCACATTGTGATCCCCAAGACGCCTGCCAAGCTGGGGTTATGGCAAAGCCCCACATACTGGGGGAGGCTGTGTTCAGTAGTAGACAATCCAGCGGATACATTACAGTTTAGGACATTAAAAATTGAACTATAATCATAACCCGTTTGACATTTCTATGCATTACTATTTATACTGAGAAATAGAAGAAAAGTTAGGGATCGCAGTATACGATAGCAGGTTCTCAGAAGGTGCTGCTACCTACCTTCCGGCATTCAACTCATACTCGCTTCTTACGACGCCCACGGGAAGAGATTTTTGTGACATTCAAGCGCAGCGTCCACGGGCATAGTTTATAAAGATATAAAGAGGCAAAAATTATACTTGCCACTTACGGACCCAAACATTGACTTACAGCTCTGTGGATATATATACAAATCACTCAGTTTTTATATTTTGAAGGAGATAATTTCTACTTTCATTTATTTTCTAAGGCAGCGTTCGTGTTGATATTAGAAATTATTTTGCAATTACCTTTAAATTTGTTTATGATGACGCAACCCTATTAATATTATATTTTTATTTATGCATTAACGCAGTGCATTATTGCAAAAATAAATATTAATATTTACAATATTTCATTTTTGTTGTGATTTTATCTGATTATTAAAACAAGTTGGTTTTAGAAAGATATTAATGTGTAACATAATAAGACAGATCAATTCTCATTTGGCAAAAGTCCCCAAATCTACGATGTAATATTTGTGGTTGCAACTTTGTAATCGTAATATTTATATGTTATAACTATATTATTTAATCACTACATAACGTTGTAATGGTTCTGGTATCACCTTGTATTAGTTCTGAACTAAACATGAAATGATCAATGAAATCAAGATGCACCTACTCGGTTAAAGAATAAATTCGTATTTTGTGTTTTAATTTGCTAATTTCATCGTAACGTCAACTTGTTGGTAAGCAGCTACAAAAAGTGGTAATTCCAAGTTAGACGAGCATCATATGTATACCACTGTCTTATATTGTGTGTGTTACTTTAGCCGCCAAGCAGCAGACGCATAGGCTAACCTTACTGCGTACACAATTCATTAATCGTCATTACAGACATATAAGATTTCAGATATAATATAAGAGGAGATGAAAGCAACTTCAGTAGCTTATTACTTGCCAATTCTTGTTTATATTAATGTAACGGTAAAAGCACGTGGCCCACTTGATATTAAGCGGACTAACCTCCGCCTATAATAGATGCATTTCGTCACCAATGACAAATGTACTTACTGCGCCCGTCACCCTGAGACATACAGCTGTTAAATCTCATGAGCCTGTGATTTCACTCTCAAGAACTGCTGCTGGAACACACAAGGTATTAGGCGCTTGGGGACAGATTTTCTTCTAGAAGATGGTAGGTGAGTATTCGCAAAATGCCCTTCCACCATGCGGTGCAGTGCAAACCAGTGTTATTGGAAGAACCTGTATTCTGCACGGACTTTTAGACTAACTAAAAGTTTATATAAGTTTGTTTATATAAATTTCAACAAATTCTCTAATCAAATTCAATAGTGGACTTTTCTCTCTTTAAAAACCACTTAATCTTCTAATAAATTTCAACCAAGATACGCACTTCAATTTAAGTCTATCGCGATTGTAAAATCACTTATTTAATTAAAAAGATTCCGCGGATTGCCTATTAACATTCCCCTAAGAAACATTTCTGAGAGTATCACCATGTGGCCTATATAACAATCTAAAAATACATCGATTGGATGAAAACAATAGTAAAGCGAATAACAATAGTACACGTGTCAACCTGCCAGAAATGTATCAAGTTTACTTTGGCTTATGTTATTTGAGATGCTAATTTAGCATACGACGGACAGACAAATGTATCTGCCCACTTCTTGTCAGTAATGCACTAGAGAGATAAAATATTTTGTGTCAATGTATGTTGAAAGCATCGATGGTTATAGCCAGTTAACATCTAAAGCTGATTTTCCGCGGATGCATTAGAAATAATTGTTTCTATTGTATGTACTGTACTGTAACAGCCAGATCGTCCACTGCTGAACACAGCCTCATTTGCCATAATCGCCACGCTTGGCAGGCGTCTTGGGGATCGCAGTATAAGTTGGCAGTTCTTTAGAAGGCGCTGCAGCCGACTTCCAGTATTTTTCCCTTAGTCGCCTCTTACGACACCCACGTAATGATATGGGCAATTCTAACCCGCCACCCCACGGGGCTATTGTTTGTAATATCTTATAATTGTCCTTTTTTTATTATAAAATGTGATATTATAATAAAAAAAGGACACGAATAAGATTTCTGGCAGACAACCATTGTACGGTCCATACAATGGTTGTCTGCAAGAAATCTCTATATGTGATAAGACCGCCTATTGTACTGCCATTGATTTAAAATTACTATTTATAAGACTATATTTAATCAGGGAGTTGAAATACTTAGTTGTTATATCCGAACACCACCGCTCTAAAAGCTTACTAGAATTTTCCTATGTACATACCTACGCACATCTATAAGCAGTTTGTAATGACAAGGAAAGAACGTTCAAATATTATGCGTCATATCTGTTGTTAGAAAGAGATAAATAAGCAATTCGTGTTACCACCGAACCGCCACGAGACGTTCCGATCACCATTATGCTGCATCTCTTTCACACTCTCACACCAAACGATACACATATCTCGCTCATCCATTTCATTGTGATTCGTTCCAAAGATAAAACAAAATAACGATATTTTATATTTCAACAATAAAAGCAATAATTACGCGTGAAATGAAACAGTTTTCTTATCTCTCACAGTGCCTGTATAATTGGTGCAGAGTCTTAAGACACAAGGAAGGTGTATTGTCCACAGATTATTCCGAAACAACACGATTAGCGGCGATGTATTCACCGGACGCTCGGAAGTGCTAGACTGGTAGTGACTCAGGCGATTACCCTGAATTCGTCTAGTAAATATGGAGGGCAAACAACTGATCTACAGGTAAAAAAATCTTAGTATTTAATGTATTTTGGTGTGCAATGAAGAGTATTGTATTGTGCCTCAAGATTACTACAATTCTTATAAAAAATGAAGAAGATATGTTTCGAAATAGGTTATTTAAGACATTTCATCGTGTATTTTTAAAGCTAAATCACATTCGAATGAAGCCGCGGGTACTTACAGCTCGTTATAATATAAATATGTAACATAAGGTGAGTAATTTATATTTTTTTTTATTCCTATGTTTTATTTACTTACATGCCGATTGTTTTTATGAGTTTTTCAAATTTAAAATATACTAGTTAAGTAAATTAAGTGTCCTTAACAAGAAAACATCTAAAAACATACCGTCTGCTGGATAAACGTTAATTTTCTCACCATTTCCAAACGCAACGTCATCGGTATCAAGAAGCTTATAACAATTTCCTCATGTTAATGAGTATAAATTGAATTCGCCACGCTAAGTCACCCGCAACGCACCACAGATTAGCGCCATGTTCCTTCTTCTGGAGCCACATTTAATTTAATACCCCGTCTAGCGTTTGTAATACTGTACAGGTGTTTGTTAATAGATGATCATTGATTATAATGATGCATCGTAAAACTAGATAGATATATGCACTTATCAAAACACATTTTATTCCTATAACGACATCGCATAAGAATTGTTTTAGTCATTCACTTGTCTAGCGAACCCAAACAGCACCTCAATTATTAGGCCAATGATGAATTATTATTAGTATTTTTTTAATCACGGATATATAATTAATTTAAATAAATAAGACTTTCGCGACTTGAAAACATATTCTGTCGCCGAGAGAATGCGTTTGACAGTAAGTGTTTTTTGTCCCTGTGGCTTATGAATGCAGTGAAATATACAATATACCCTACTTGTAGATACATAAATGTCTGAATAAAACAAAATTATATATAGTATATATAATTTTGTTGATGACTATTATAATTATATATAATAGTCTGACTGTCTATGTTACTTTGAACTGGGGAAGAATATTCACAAAACGAACTGTCAACGCATTCCGCGGCAGCCGGATTGTAACTAGTTAATAGATCGTAATCGCGATAAATATATGTGTATTATTTACGATCATTAATTCTACGTTTCGACCATGTTGCATTGGTCGTGGTCACGAGCGAACTGAAGAGACGAGTGTCAACTTCTTGAAGGGCGGGTATTTTCTCCAACTACCCTCATTTGATCCAGATATTTATCGCCTTGACCCACATCACTGACGACATCCACAATTCTTAACGAAGGTACAACGCGTTACATACATTTCCTTAGCACTGGATTCCAGGATGCAGCTAACAAACGACGAGGTAAATAATATACATGGTTTTATTAACATAACGTTCCGTTAAAATCTTATAACTATAATATAAATAATCTGTTACAATGTGTTTTGTCCGTTAAAATGTAGACAAGTAACAGGATTCAGTAAGGTAAAAACAGGTATTGCTGCTTCCACAATGCATCAGTGTTTACGTATTATTGATACTGAATGTAAAGAGCATTAAGGTTCTATTTATATATAAATAATTAATAACCGAAGTAATATACATAAAAATATTTCCAAACCCGTAGCAGTATTGCTGTGCTTTAGGAATTTTACACACTATTTAATGGCATAGTTTTACAAAATGACTGGTCTCTTAAGTAAGAGCCCATGCTTCATCATACAATATGCAGTGTCAGATATTCTGCCACAAAGCAGTATTATTTAGGTATGAAAAGCACTGTATTAAGTGAAATTACTGAGCGAACGAGACATAACTACTTGGAGTAGCTAACGAGAGTGCAAGCAGTATGAACAAGATGACACAGGCTTGAGCCTTGAGCTTTACTGCATGGTTTCGGCAGCAGTCCTTGAGAGCTAGTGAAATTACAGGCAAATTGAACATAAACAACTGTATGTCTCAGCTTGACAGGTGCAGTGTAGTTAGTCACTTATGACGAAATGCATCTGTTATACAATTATGACAAATCTAACGATTTATCATATATACAATATAATCGGTTAAGCCGTTTAGAAGTTATTGTTATAAGTAAATAATAAATAGAATAAAGAAACTCACAAACATACGTACGTATTTGAAACCTGAGAACATAAGACTTCTTTTTTGGGCAGTCATGTAAAAAGAGAAAATAAGTTGGAATTACCGTGTTGACGAGTATGTAGAACATATCTTAGTAATATTCTTATAGCTGCTTACAAAATACGTAGGACCGCCTCAACACATTATCTCTTAAGCTGTTTGCCCTCAGTTGGCATGAGAAGTGACAGAGCAACATAATAATATGTCACTGTATATGCGTGCACCTGACACCTCTTTAGTTATCTTCTTTGTAAATGATTTGCGAAACTTGGCAACCTTGCATAAAAGAAAACCAACAAAACGAAAGCATAAATGGCAACCTTCCTTTATGGAAGATCGCCAAGAAATAGGCGTTGAATTGTGTAGAAATCTTTAGTCTAATATGTTTCTTTTTTATGGGATTGTGAGATACTAACCACGATGCCCATCTGATCTTAAGCGGTAACTTCTGATTATAACAGATAAATTTCGACTCATGTGACAAACTGCACTGCGTTCTTCACCCAGAAACATACATGCAGGTGTTGTCTCATGTACCTGTAATTTTCCGGGTTATCAAGGACTGCTGCCGAAAGACACTGTTAGGTGCTTGGCGACAGATTTTGTTGGTACTTAAGGTTGGTAACTATCCAGGAAAGCATTTGCAATATGCCTTTCTATAGTGCGTTAAAGCTCAAGCTGGGGCGGTGGGGATCGAACCATGGACTCGCGGCACTGCAGTCTGTAGTTAATACTGCTCGGCTATGACTACCTTAAATATCATTGTACACTATGACCATACTTTGTAGGTGCATTAGGAGTAAGTATACTACTTATTCTTCACCTTTTTTACCTTTATTATTTATATAATACTACAGCTACTACAATGAAAGCATTTAGACAAACTACAAGTAATTGCAAATTGCCAATTCTCCAACAAGTCCAATACCACCAATTTAAAAGATTTTATTGATTATAAATTCTAAACTTTAATATGTGTGGAAAGCAAATCCGACCGAGAAAGCTGAACGAGCAAGACGCACAAAGACCTTTATGGATGTTGTCAGTGCTGCTGTACACGGAATAAAGGACAAAATATCAAGGAGAGAAGATAAACAAGCAGCAGTCCTTGAAGATTTCAATAGACCTCGCCAAAAACCCGTTCAGCCTCAGAAAAACGCACAAGAGCCGCTAGGCGGCAGGTCAGTCCGCCCAGCTACATTCCAACGACAAACCCCATAGACTACGCTATCAATGCATTCCTTGAATTCTTGGTGATTGAAAAGGCCACACGTGATGTAAATCTGGCCACTTGCAGAGACATCATGCAAGCATATCGCTGGGAAAACGAGGGATTGTTGAATGTTAGACTTGCAGAGGCGGAGGCGGCCATATATGACAATGACACTTCTCAAATTATAAAGGGAACAATGTCAGGTCGATATATGGCTGCGTTCAGCTGCACATGCGGCTTTGTTAAATTAAATGAAAGCGAAACACAAAGGACTGGCTGAAACATCTTCGACACTCCACCCAACGATCCCCTTGCCGTAACTGCCCGGTGCACGAAGAAAATGCTGCAGGAGAAAATCCTCGAAATGGCCAAAACCATTTCGGGGTCTCTTGATCCATCAGCAGCACGCGAGCTTTGGACTATGCCAAACATAACATGGATTAATGGAGTTCCAGGATGCGGCAAAACAACTTGGATAGTTGCTTCGATGCTGATAAGGACATCATAGTCACCACGACAACCGAAGCAGCCAAAGATCTACGAGACAGGGTAGCGCAACGCATAGGCGATGGAGTCAAATCCAAAGTGCGGACCCTGGCCTCCGTATAAGCCAATGGGTTCATGGGACGCAGTGAACAACGTCTTCTCATAGACGAGGATCACATGAACCACTTCGGGGCCATTATTATGGCAGCGCGGTTGCTGGAGGCTGAGGATGTCGTCATCATCGGAGATGTTAACCAACTACCCTATATCGATAGAGAAAACCTCTTTGATATAGGATACGGTAATCCAAATATGTTGGCTTCCATCAACCAACAGTTGTTTTGCACGCACAGAAATCCCATGGATGTGGCATACGCTCTTAGCGAAGTGTACCCGGGCATATACTCATCGCGATCCCAAATTCATTACTTGACGCTAGAAGGTTACACAGGTGCAAACATTCCAACAGACCTCCAGAATACCCTATTTCTTGTGCTGACACAGGAGGTAAAAGCTTCACTTGTCGGCAGGGGTTATGGGTCTGGTACAGGGACCTTGACAGTACACGAAGCGCAGGGTTTGACTTACGAGACGGTGATCATAGTACAGATGAGAGAAACAGTCACCAAGCTCCGAGACAGTGTATTACACGCAGTAGTAGCAGTGTCACGACACTCAAAGCACTGCACTTATTACACGGACGACAGCTCGGACGCCATTGGCAGATTCATGAGGCGGGCAACGGAGGCAAATGGAAAAGCAATAAGCGAGTACAACCTAAAACTGGCCATAAAAAACCGGGACGAAGGCGTTGTAGAGGCTCACATACAAACATCAAGGGCAACGCCGGAAACAGTGGCCGGCCCTTCAACCTAGGATGTAGACTGTAGATGTACTGTAAATATAAATTTAATGTAAATGTCGGCTGCTAACAAACTGGATATAAGAAAAATATATAGGTATAACAAAACATGTACAATATAAAACAAAAAAAAGGACTATCCTTAGTGTTAAGATTGTTACATACTAACATCCTTCCCTTCAGGAAGACGATGTATTGGAGACGACAAATAACTTATAAATTTTATATAATATTAAATTGATAACAAAAAGGAAAATCTAAAAAGAGTACGGACCCAGAGTCTGTAGTGCAAAAGATTGAATAAAAAAAAAGAAGTATGTGTGGATTATTCACTAACTTCTAACAACTGTTGTTTATTTGTAATTAATAAAACTGTAAGCAAATCAAGGGGGCAATGCTGCCAGCATGCTGGGCACGCTGTCAACTGGGAGGGGGCTGGAGCATTTGGACTACCTGTGAGTCTACTATGACTTATGGGTTGTCATAATGCTTTTATTGTAGTAGCTGTAGTGTTGAATATAGTTCGTAGTATTTTGTTAAATAAAGGCATACCGCTGGTTTAAAAAAAAACTGAGATTAACACACAATATTTTGGCGTTAATTTTTGAATTATATAATTATTCCTAATTCTACAAAAACCTTTTTTTTAAATATGTGATTGAAGATTTGTCTCATTGCAGTTTATAAAAACTTGAATTAATTTGAGTATGTACGTGATCTTCCGATCAATTAAATTCCTTTTCAACACACTTGCCCATAAAGTGGTTCTAATTTCACCGCAAGGCACATAATGACACCTGTAATCAAACTATGACTTTTTCATTACTTCACAAGTGAGTAATAGTTTTATTTTATAATATTGCCATAAACATATAACAATATTGATAAGTTCTTAAAAAAAGTTTTGATACAAAAAAGATCGTGTTTAATAGTACAAATAAATTAATGTACCATTTGTTTGCTCATTTCATACAATTTCGTATTTAAATAGTTAGTTTCTACTTGTAAATGGCTAAAAGGCTATCCGCGTAAAGCAAAAAAAAAGAAACCTCATTGCTTAGTCTATGGCCGACCGTCATGCGCGCGCATGGGATAACTGATTAATTTTTCCCGCCATTGCAAAAAATGTTCCACAATTCTTCTTCATTGTTGAAATGAAATGTTTTTAGTATGATTTTCTTCACAAGTGTGCTGAAAAACGTCGTATGATACACGTGTATATTGATGATTACCGTCCTCGGCTCTCTTAAGACCCTCACCTAACGGATCGGGTCTCAAATCGGGTCTCTCACTTGTATCATAAGGTATATATACTATTAACATATCACAAACCAACGAGAATTTTGCTCCATAAGTTACAAGGTTTGTTTTGTGTACTTCTGGGTATTAATTCATAAAGGAATCTTTGCAAGGAATCCTTAAATATCATTACATAAAAAATACAGATACTCTTTTTTTGTATTGTGAATTATTTTATGTGGTCTGTGGTGGTCTGACCTATCATTTATCCTAGCGTATCATAAACATTTGACATGGTTAAGGGTACACTGTGCGAAGTAGGACATTTCTCACTGATTAGCTATTGGCAATCAATTTATCAGAGATATAGGTTAGCACTCGTCTTTCAGTTCTTAACAATACTTATTAAGTAGTGTAGTACTTATAATTTCTCCAATAAAACCATAAATACTAAGTAGTAGGTACCTAAATTATGATACTAGGGCGCTATCATATGTTGATCATTCATCATTACACACGAAGCGGAATTGCTATAATAGAGCAAAAAGTGCAATGTAGGGATGTAAAAAAATTACCGATATATAAAAAATCGACGTAAAATCGATTTATTTAAATCGATTTTTCTTCCGACACATCCCGACATTTATCCCGGCCAAACGGCCGGAGCGTGAATTTCTATTAGGTAAATGTTTAAACCTGTAGTAATACCACTAATTTGAAACATTATATTGATTATAAATTCTCAAACTTTAATACGTGTGGATAATTCAAAAACTTATAACCGTTATTTAGTTTTTATTAATGAAGCTGTGATTAATACACTATTTTGGCGTTAATTTTCGAAGAATACGAATAAAAACATAAAAAAGGTTTTCTTATATTATAATAATAAAATCGATTCTTTATAAAGAAAAATTTATTATCGATAAATCTATTATTCATAATAAAAACTATTGATTAATTATCGATTTTTTTATGTAAAAAGTCACATTTCTAGTGTTATTAATGACGAATATGCTCACGAGTAGGTATCGTACGACGTTTTTAACAAACTGAACAAATACCTAATACAATTTATATTTATTTAAAAATGGCGCCTTGATTTACATATCATGTGTCTGGGTCTGTGGTTCAGTTAACTTAGCACGTACAAATGGCGCTGATGGAAATACCGAACAGCCTTAATTTTAATTAACTGAATAATTTATCCTTAGTTAAATTGTTGTTAAATAATATTAGGTACAATAAACCACACATTATAACTTATTAGTTTATGGTGGAGATAATTATAGCTGAAATAAGGAGTTTAATATTAGTCTTAATTTTAACCGTAGTAGATAAAATGTTTTCTTTATGAAAACTTTTTGGTATGTTTTCATAAAGAAAACTAGGGAAAGAAACAACAATCTCCTTGGTGGTCAGTGCGATAAAGCTTTTTCTTTTCTTTATATAACACAAGTGTGGTAAGATAGAAAAAAAAGGACGCGCGCATAAGACACTAAAATCGGTGCAATAAACAAAAAATATGAAAAAGTGTGAGATTTAAAAAACGTGAATATTGAATTGTAATTGGTGGCCATAAATTTCCGTTTCCAAATGAGTATTTTAATGGCATATGATGGATGTTGACGTCGCGTGCTACATATATATTTTTTAAAATTTTTGAGTTTTGGTCCTGGTTTATCTATTATACTTGATCACGTAGTACTTACGCGAATTTTTTACTATACCTAATATATTTTTTTAAATTTACTCCTAAAAGCTCTATTGCGTAGTCTTTACTTGTATCAAAAGTTACTTTTTCGTTTTTTTTACTTTGCAGTTTAGTTTTAATAAGCTTCCAGCAGATTGACACGAAAAGAAAAATGTTGTAGTTGAAAAATGTTGTAGTTGAAAATTTTGGAGAACAAAACCACGTCATTCTCACCGTCAGAGTGAGGTATACAAATCACACAATTACCTATTTTGTTTTAAAAGTTATTACAGTCGTTGGTATAGTTCGATATTACCTAATATTTTATTTGACTTTCAACAAAGTCACGTATTTTTAATTTAAATAGAGATATAAAGAAAATATTACTCATAGGTGTATGGGAAATATTCATATGCTGCCTACGGTAATTATACCAATTTCTGCTTCATCAATTATATCTCTCGCCTCCGGCTCAGCATAAAATACTGGTTGTCCCTCGCACTGGACCTCAGCGTACAATATCGTATCCTCTATTGTAATAATAAATTTTGCGCACTTATTGAACGAATTACATTTATTAAAAACGTTATATTTAATATTTTTGACGATCGGAAGGGTAACCAACGAAATCAATATTTATCGTAAAAAGTTTATGAACACCGATGCAGATGACGTTGGTGTCCAAGTTGAAGTTTTTTTTTTTTTTTATGCCTGATAGTTTAGCCTTTGACCACTATCTCACCTGATCGTAAGTGATGATGTGGTCGAGGATGTTATTCAGACTAACCTGGAGTTACTAGGTTAGTCTGAATAACATCCTTTGATATACGAGCAATGGTATTTTGATCGCTAATACCATGATCATATAAAAGAATAACAAACCTAGCGAAAAATTCAATATCCAAAAATGTTGTATTTTTCGTCAAAAGCGTGAGTAAAAATGCACCTATTGTAAATTTTGACATACAATGTCAATGCCCTTTTGCACTACATAGGCGTTATTTAATAATCCTCAAACCTGACCTTACTTTTACATTTGTCAAAGTTAACAAGGATCGGCACTCCAGTACTGTCATAGACAAATAATAGGGTACCTATTGTTAAAGAATTGCTTTGGTGAGCCAAACCAAAAAAAGGTTTTTGCGAATATGCCTCGTGGCGCGCATTAAGACATCGTGTATGAAGACGATTGTAAGTACTTATCTATCATAACGTCTTTAAACAATTATAGAAAGGTATCAAAAACATTCACAACATTTTTATGAAATCTGTCTCACAAAACAGTTTAAATATATTACATACTAGCTTTCTAGGCGCGGCTCCGCCCGCGCGTATGTCGGTTATCGCGCAAAAACATTAACCTCTTTTTGCGCAGTTGGATAAAAAGTATTCTATGTTTTTTCCCGCGTCTCAAACTATTTCCATGCCAAATTTCATTCAAATCGGTCTAGTAATTTTGGCGTGAACGCGTAACAGACAAACAGACAGACAGACAGAGTTACTTTCACATTTATAATATTAGTACTGATTGGTAATGCATATTAATTGTTATTCAATTTGAAACTATAATAATCATTAAAGTTAATTTAGTAGACAACTTATTGTGATAAACAAAATGTTGACTAAAAGAAAGAATGCTCAGGCCATTGAATTGCATATCATGTCCATTAGTAATAAGAAGTGTTATTTAAATAAGCACTTCAAGGGTTATAAAAAAGTCATGATGTAAAGAACTGGATCTCCAAAATACAAGGAATCCTAGTGTGGAGGACAAAGTCAGACATCTAGAATTAATATCTCTTAATAAAATTTTTATGTAGTTAAATTACCTAGTTGTCAGATTGTATATAATTTGCTTGCTCATAAAATTAATTTGACATTAATTCGTGTATGAATAGTCCCATGAATGATTTAGAAACATGAGTTTAGTTCACGAAAGTTTAAAGAAAAGTAAATGATTATTATTATTTTTAAAGGCTGTTACTATCTTTTCCTCTCCCTGTACAATGTCGAAATTACTATACAAATCACGTGGCAAGCATCCAGACAATTCAGATGTATGGGTAATTAGTTCCATTAATTATTGCTGGGATGGACTTGGCCAGTATACCTCGAGCATTTCCCGCATCAGGTGTCTACCGGCCTTAAAGAGTGTAGTTAAAAGTGCTTTGCGGAGACGCGTGGCTGTGATAAACCTGAGATTCTCTGACCGTTGCCAACCTGGGTGACATTACCGGCCGACTACGCTTAGTCGCTCATTCCATTCAGTTAAAAGGACTTGTGTTCCTACTGCTGTGGTTTTCGATAGCGTACTCATTCATACAATTCTTAGAGCCGTAGTAGTAGCCTTTGTGATTAGTGAAAATGGTGAGGCTTTGTTTTTATTTTTTTATTTTATATTTTTTTTGTTAGTTCACGTTTTTAAAAGAAATTTTGTGAATTTTCAGGAAGAACTACCCCAGGAACAAATTGCCAGTAAGTGACAGTTATAGTGTTTTTTTTACTAAAGTGCATTGCGAATAATGACTTTATGAAATATTTTTTTGCCACTCTTTTCTAGTCTATATATTATGTTGACGGATACTACGTTCGTGTAGATATTGAACTTTAAATTAATTTACTATTATTATTTTAATTGAATGAAATAATTTCCTTATCCTAAAACAGACAAATATATATTTAAAGAACGCTCCTGAAGTTTCCGTGAATCTCATAGCTAACTATACAGAAATTTCTCTAATATGATAGTAAGTTTAATCAAACTATCATATTGCTGCGAACTATTTAAATGTTTTGCCTATTGTGTAACGTATGAAAACGACTAATTAACTAATTACTGTCGGTAGTTCTCAATAAAGAAATGGCAAATGTCAACATTATAATGAATAACTGGCGCAACAATTTACAGAAATCAATGCCTTATTCATATGCTTATATAGTTAAGTTCATCATTTCTTAAGACGATGAACTAGAAAACAATTACAAATAATAATAACCATATACCCATAGACAAACATTTTAAGTATTGTACGCGTGGTTCGTGTTTCTCATTCATTGAAGGAATTATTTTTACTTTACAGTACTGAAGAAGGCTTTCGAAGCTTTCGACCAGGAGAAGAAAGGATGCATTGGCACTGTTATGGTTGGAACTATCCTTGGCATGTTGGGTCATCAGGTGTCAGATGAGGCGCTCAAAGAAATCATTGACGAAGTTGATGAAGACGGTAAGATCGATGTGATCAACAAATTATATATATGATTGTACTCTAAGTCGTACAGAGGAACAAAACTACTCGCTAATTAGAATGGGGGTACTTATCATAAAAGCAACCACTTTCAGTCAACGATGTACTCCTAAATATAAGTACATATTTTGTACTATTTTCCCGGATAATAAACATTTAAGAAAAATAAGTACATAATTCAATATTTTCCAATGATCTCAAAACCATCAAATCAATCAATCTCAAAACTTAGGTAAGAACTCGACGATTAAAAACAATATCCTACAGAAATCCTTCCAAAATATTAGTCTTCTTATTTTTGGATATTTGGGTAATAAAAGGACAATATATGCCTATTTGATATTTTCAAGCATAAAATTAGAATAATTATTTTAGACTTAGCTACCGAAGTTTGCTGATAATGTATATTTACAAAATATTAGATTAATTTTTAAAATTAAAATTTAGTTTACGACATGGTAATTTACTTTTCTTTAAATAGTATTTTTTTAAAACAGATGTTATATTCAATTTTAGGTTCTGGTGAACTGGAGTTCGAAGAATTCGTTACTTTAGCGTCAAGGTTCATGGTTGAAGAAGATGCAGAGGCGATGCAACAAGAATTGAAAGAGGCATTCCGGTTATACGATAAAGAAGGTAGATAATTTAATAACGATATAATATTTTGTATAATTTAAATAACGTTATTTTGTATAACATTTTCCATATCTAGCTAGTAGGTACTAGATTTCCTTCGGTAGAGTTGAATTTGAGCTTCGTCAAGATATAGCACCTTGAAGTTCTTACCATTTTTTTGCCGTTAAACATGTAAGTTTTGTTGGTCTATTCACTATCCACAAGGCACTATCAAATAAAACCGAAGTATTACTGGAGTTTCATGATCTCAGTTTGTCAACTCTCATTGGGAATGCTTTTGTTTGCCGTATACCTTGCAGTTAAAAATAATAATAAGACAAAAAATACTTATGTGATGGAGTACCTAGAGTCTAAACTAGGCTATAGCCTTGTAGCCTAGACCTATTGTAGTTATAGCATGAAGGTAGGGCATTTTTTGAATTCCCGCCTGGCTAGCTACCACCCTCAAGTTGAAAATCTGTCACTAAGCACTTAATGGTGTGTTCCGGCCTTGATAGCCAGTAATTCTAGGTTCAACATCTTCGACCACATCATCACTTACTATCAGGTGAGGTAGTGGTCAAAGGCTAAACAGGCATAAAAAAAAAGATAGGATCCATATCTCTGTTGTCGGGAAACAAAACAATTGCCTTAGTATTTAGACTAATATTAAAATTCTATTTATTAAAGGGATATGAGCGTTCAACTGCAAATTTATCCATGTAAAATTTTCTAGAAGTAGAAAATTATTGAATAACCACTACTAGGTTTCATGAATCAATGAACAATCGTAAATGCCCTATTATGCGCCACCTCACGTCACTTTCTGCTTTATAATTTACTCCTTTTATAAGTTACCATTGCGAGGTTATCGAACAAATTCATTTATTATAATTCCGGGAGTTGCCGTATCTCAATATTAATTCTACTAACCAGGTCACAATTAGTGTTTACAGCTATTTTTAGCAGGACAACAATACTTTTCATTCCTCGGCCCAATTAATCTAAGCGACAGTATAATAGTGCCAGGCGGTTGTTCATCATTCAACATAAATGTTCATTAGTCACATATTCTATTTCAAGGCATTTGATTTACCTTGGACTGGTTTCAGTAATGGTTCGCTGACAGCATATAGAAAATTTGTTAATTACATTTTGACATTAAATTGGCGATCGATCGAAGGCCGGGCCTCGTTTTTTTAGGATTCTGCGCTCCTACAGTCTGAAAAATAAACACTGTTTTCACACACAGCTTCAAAAGTACGGTATAAATCGATATTTTCTGTGTTTGTCGGGAAAGTAGATATTGTAGCTACATTACTGATATTTGAGATACCTAAGTTTTTGAGATAGACCCCGTAACACACATTTCTTTTTGGTTTTAACCATATAAAAAGTTACCTACTTTTCTCTTCTCATCGTGTTGATGAGATAAAAACGATGACACCCGACATGCTTTTTTCGTTATCTCATAAGTACTAGACATAAAATATCTAATGACAAATTCAACTTGAAGTCAATGTTGTACAATAAAATCGGTTTCATTTCATTCTGATAACGAGTTACATCCCTAACGTATAAATAGACATTCTTACAGACAGAAAGAGGGCGTAGTCTCGTTAATAGGGCTCTATTTTGTCATTTAGGCACGAAACTGTAAAGAGATTTCAAAATGATATCAACTAATTCCCTGTCCTTAAACATTTGGTCATAATTTGTTAGTGTGAGGACCAATATTCTACAATGGAGTTCTAAGGGTTTGTACAAGTATGACACCGACTTCTGTGGATAATTATTTAATGTATTTTGAACTACGGAGTAGCATAAGAGATATACCAACCTACATTTTTTGATGGAAAATATAATTTCGTACAAAGAACCCCTTTAATCGATAGGACATTTGTGACGTTTTGCCTTCAGTTTGTTATAACTATAAACCCTTTGGAACTTTGAAACAACGATGGCCGAGCGGTTATAGCTATGGACTGCCGTGCCACAGGACCCTGGTTCGATCCCAATCGCCGGCTTGAGCTTCACCGCATGGTGGAAGGAAATGTTGCGAATACCCGCCCAGCTAGCTACCACCCTCAAGCAGAAAATCTATCGCCAAGCACTCAACAGTGTGTTCCGACGGCAGTCCTTGAGAGCCAGAAAAATTACAGGCATATGAGACTTGTATGTCGTAACGTGACTCAATAGATGTATAAATATAATAAACTCTTAGTAATACAAAATCTTATTATATAAAAGTACTTATATCGCCTTATAATGTCTCTGCTAGTTTTATGTCACTTTAAGGGATGAATTATAAAAAACCTAACTAAATTGTAACAATCGACGAAATCGGTCCAACTGCGGAAATATTCATTTAACTATTTTACAGCTTGAATAGAGAACCTCCTCATTTTGGAAATTGGTTAGAACTTATCATCACTTGTATATAACCGAAGTATCAGGCAAAGAATTTGGAAGAAACGTGCACGTTTCGTCAAATTCGAATTGTTCCCATGTAAAATTACCAGCCAGTTCATGATTCTCATCCCTATATATATAAAAATTACGTGTCACGTTGTTTGTCTGCAATGGACTCCTAAACTACTGAACCGACTATAAATTTGATTTGCACACCGTGTGCTATTTGATCCAAATTGAAAGATAGGATAGACTTACATCTCAATTTATAGCCGTAATTACTCGTGCGAAGCCGGGGCGGGTCGCTAGTTGGATATAAATAAAATCATACTTAACCTATTCTCCGAAATTTTAAAAAATAATATTAGGATTTCTGCTATCTGATGTTAAGTTAATAGAGTTTTTTTAGAAAGAGTTAAACAGGTCAGTACCCACGCAATGTTTGCATTAATTATACAAAAACATTCACTCTGAATTTCTTTGTAACACATAATGATTTTAATTAAATTAAGTATTCTATCTATTACCATTCTTTTATCAACAATTCCGAAGATAATCTAAAGTAAATAAATCTAATTATATTTACCTTCAACATCCTTCTTGGCTTCGGTACCTATAGTTTCAGTTGCTGAAGCTTTATGAATTTATTATGAAATGTGCTAGTTAGAGATGGTAAAATTTGTAGAGCTATTTCAGGCCGACTAAAGTTCGTTAAATAGGGTAATTATATTTTATGAGGCCCTTTATAATTTTGCCTGAAAAGATTATTTGAAGACTCAGGTATTCTGAAGTGGTTGGAGTTTTTCATAGAATTACTTACATTAATGCAATATAAAATCTTACTGCTAATTTTAAGCGTCTAGAACACCCATAGCAATCCTTAAAATAACAACAATTTAGAAATTTACCCTTAAGATGTATTATGGACACCATATATACTATGTATATGTATTGATGTATAATACACGACTCATAAACGTATTGAAACTAAAATGGTGCCTGCTCTTTAAGTATCGTGACGTTTAAGTATCAAATGTCAGGGAGGAGTATTACTTAACATTTACAAAGCATTAATTTATACTTTTTTATGAATCGGTCAATTCCTTTTTCATCCCGAGATACTGATTATAGAGTAATTTTACTTACTCAGGGCTATTAAAAACCTAAACACGATTATTCTTCTTCATGCTGTTCAGAGGTATTGTCAAATAGCCCATTATTTTGTATTACCTGCCTGTAATAGATCTCTTCACGCTATTAGCGATTTGACTGACTCTATTTGCCACTCAGCTGTAACATAATACTCGTATAAGCCGTTATATAGGGCATTAAAAAAGAATTTAGTGGCCTACCAATACATCGATAGCACTTTTAAAACGACTGTTAAATAATAGGTGGGTTTCTTAGCTCTATAGTAAAATGGTAAAACTATTTGGTAGGTTTGAATCGGTTTTGAAGGTTTTTTAGGAAAGCCGACTACATAAAGACATCACTCTTGTAGAACTGCCTTAACTGTGCCATAAACGCAAATTTGGCTACTATCAAATCCCAATGGCTCAATGAATGATATTGTCCAAAACAGCAAAAGTACATCCATAAAACACACACTAAAATTCATGCCTCGATTTGAAATCTTGGTAGTGAAAATGAAAACACGTCCAGCAAATATTTCCGGAAGGTTTGATCTTCGAACGAAGTAGAAGTTTATATGCCAAATACAATATTTGCTAAACATGCGATACTCCACATATTAACAAAAAGTATTTTAACAAATGGTAGTAAATTATTGACGGCATCAATTACAATGTTTTCAACAAATGGTAGTAAACTATTGACGGCATCAATTACAATGTTTTCAACAAATGGTAGTAAACTATTGACGGCATCAATTACAATGTTTTCAACAAATGGTAGTAAACTATTGTCGGAATCAATTACAATTTGGCTACACCACACAATGTTTGCACTCATTATCTACATAAATTGCATCCAAAACAAAGTGCACAACGATTTATTAGCATTCACTACTAACTTGTAAATTTTAAGCATTTAAAAGCCATAACATTCGAGAACACAAGTAAATTTATCTTTTTTTCTCTCAGCCGTGTAATCTGGCAAATTGCCAGCTATTTGATGGAAAGAGTAGGTACTCCCGATAGACCTAACGAATAGTATTTTAACGTTCGTAATTTATATGACAAGTGTTTTTGAGACAATCGACTAGGGCTTCACATTCAGCGAATATATATCTCAGGTATTTTTATCGAATCGGTTCGCTATCGACTTTACAACAGATTTCAAAGTACTTCGTAGATAAAAATAAAACAAGCTGTGCGGGCTCGTTGATAAGTTCCTATCGATATTGTCACTTTGTAGGTTATTCACCGAAGATAATCATCCTCGAACATTGTATACGTAAAAAACGTGTGATAGTAATTTATCTGTGGTAAAATAAACTTTTTTTATGGTATTGTGACGGCACACGCACGATACCAACCTGATGTTATGCGGCATCTTCCATTAACATACAAACAACATCTGCCAATAACAGATGCATTTCATCACAAGTTACAATTTTTTTTTTTATGCCTGACAGGTTAGCCTTTGACCACTATCTCACCTGATGATGTGGTCGAGGATGTTGTTCAGACTAACCTAGAGTTACTGGCTCTCAAGGACAGCTGCCGGAACACACCGTTAGGTGCTTGGCGACAGATTTTTAACTTGAGGGTGGTAGCTAGCCAGGTGGGCATTTGCAAAGTGTCCTACCACCATGCTGTAACGACTGCTATCCTAAGACAACAACCGGGACCGACGGCTTAACGTGCCCTTCGAAGCACGGAAGCGCTCAGTAGTAATGTCACCAGCGGTCACCCATCAAAGTCATGACCGCGGCGGACGTTGCTTAACTTTGCTGATCGAATCAGAATGGCTAAGCAAACTTGGCTACGAGCGCTACAAAAACTGCACTGCGCCAATCACATGGATTCTTTTTCACATGAATCATTTTGCATGGTGGAAGGGCATTTTTGCGAATGCCCGCCTGGCTAGCGACCACCCTCAAGTGGAAAATCTGTCGCCAAGCACCTAACGGTGTGTTCCGGCAGCTGTCCTTGAAAGCCAGTAATTCTAGGTTAAGCCTGTTAACACCTTCGACCACATCGTCACTTACCATCAAGTGAGATTGTGGTTAAAGGCTTACCTATCAGCAAAATAAAAAAAAATAAAAAAAAATCACCCTAACAAATATAGTTATTAAGTCTGTTGTACGTGTAAGTTTATATCTATTTACTGGATCAAGAGCTTGCTGTCAGATGCTTTTAGACAAATTTTCTACTTGAGGGCGGTAGCTAGCTTGGAGAGCATTCGCAAAAGACCCTTCCACCATGCTGTGAAAAAGCTGCCGATTAAGGTCGACCCATGACCTGCAGCACGGCAATCCACAGTTATTAGGTATATACCCTATCGACTATCATTGCTTGTATAGGAAAACAGGATATAAAGCATCAAGGTATGGTGCCTACTAGGAATCCTCGCTCTGATGATGAACGACATCATTGTCATCATCATCAACAGCCGTAAGATAACCACTATTGAAGACAAGGCCTCCTCTATTTGAGTTTCCTCATCTTATCATAATCTAAACTCCGCCCTTAGCTGGTCTTAGGGATCCTGGTGGAAGATGTCAGCTCTTCAGAAGGCACTGGTACCCCACGGCGTATTTTCATAGACATTCAACATACCACATCTATATCCCTTGAGTACTCCAATTTCATCAGAATATTTACGGTCTTTAAGGTGTACCTAACAGTATAATAAATTTCAAGAGTATAATAGGTGGTTATTGAAACGTGTGGAGTATTTTTAATACTATTTTTACTATTCGCCTTTTGAGTAAACTCTAAAAATAAAACACACAATTGCCCTTCCGCATTCAGAACATTTCATATTGTGACTATCTCTATACATGCTCGAATTTAGTCGTCTGGTTATTAATAAAGATTAAACATTATGGTAAATATATCTTCTCTTAAGAGAGCGCCGGCAACATAATCTTGCATGCAACTGCGAGACGTATTGGCTAGAGTCCAGTCTGATGTTACGCCATCATTAATTTCATGCCTGAATTTCTTACCTTGGGACGTAGGAAATATTCGATGCAACAGGCTACTTCCGGAAAATACTGAACTTCTATTTAACCAATCAGGTTTACTTTGATTCTATGTTGTTTATATCACAGTTATCTTTTGTGTCATTTGTTGTTTGTGTTCATTTATCTTATATACGATCGATATGATCTTTATTAAATCTATAGCAAAACACTGACGTGAAGTACTTAGCAAAGTTGATAGTAGTTCTACATGCCACTGTTGTGGTCTCAGATTTGAATCACAAACACCTATTATTTGTGAGACCAATTTGCTTCATGAAACTTTGACCTTCCGACCTCGATACGTCTTTTAACTTTTACCTGTAAAGTTGCCACTGCACTCACTTTCTCTATGCTACTTCATACAAGCATTTTTGTGGTCCGGTGTAAGAACATTACAAGTATAACGTGCCGGTTGGCAAACGTTACACAACATCAAATATATTTCACATGGAATGTATCCTGCAGGGTATGATTTGTTTATGGTATCAAACGACGTTCTCGCCTAACCTGCCTTTACAGTGGCAGTGTCACCGTGATACTGCACTGAAATACGCTTGTCACTTTAAGAAATACACATGTCTCGATTGCTCAGTAATTTGACACTTGGGGATCCCCATCTGTAACCTTACTTCTATAAGGATTTTGGATCCTCCACTGAGGGTGTGATTAAACATTCAACGAGTGTAAATTCTTTGTCTAGAATTATCTACAATTGTATGCCCTGAAATCTAATCAACCACATTTGTTTATATTACAGGTAACGGCTACATCACAACGGGTGTTCTTCGTGAGATCCTTAGAGAATTAGACGATAAAATCAGCGCTGAAGAATTAGACATGATGATTGAAGAAATTGACTCCGACGGCTCCGGGACTGTTGACTTTGATGGTAAGTTAGGTAAACCTTGCAGCGGAATAAACACAGATCATTGATCGGTGGGAATAAACTTTTTAGTACCTGAAAGTTACAGAGTAGCTAGCATTAAGACACATAGAGACATAGAAAGTTGTCTTGGAAGGGTTATAGCTGTGACTATAATTTTGAAAACCTAAAGTATACTTTAAGTGGGACAGCTTCTTAATTGTATCTTTACTGATATTATATCATATTGTATATAAAAACAAAAATATTCAAGAAATAAAGTTTTCTAAAAAAACACAATGAAGCAATTTTGAAACCACATAAATAAAGTAGAATAAAAAAATACAAAACTAAAATGAAGTTATTTTACACCGTTGTTTATAGTACTTAATTTTACTCATTAAAACTTGTGGAACTTGGGGTAAACCTAAATATGCACGAGAAACCAAACTTGGCCAATCTCATTTAAACCACTGAGAAGAAACTTTGGAGCTTTGGGGTATAAAAGTTTATAATATGTCCAAATAATTAGAAGTTATTAGCAGGGATTGCTACACAGTCTATTTAGCTGCCACAATTGTGTCTGATATATATTTTATAAATGCTATGATGTAAGTCTTTGTCTTAATAGTTGGTACCTGTCAGCTATAGTTGATTCAGCTGACAAAGGTATGCCGTGTTATACAATCTTCTGAATTCTGCGTGACATCGTGCCACGTGCATCATATCTTTAAAAAATTTAAACTTCTAAGTAAATAAGCCATCTGACTCATTTTGCATTACAAATTCACAGCCACACAGGGGCACTTTCAAGTAAAATAATTGAGAATTTTCATTTAATAAATACTACACATCCAAAGGTACCACTTTAAGAACATGAGGCGATGTTTTTCGTCGTCAAAAGTATCAACGTTTGACGACCCTGGTCAAACTTTCTACTCTTATGAAAAAGGTTTTGAAAGATATTTTATTTTATTTACAGAATTCATGGAAGTCATGACTGGAGGCGACGACTAAGCAGTTTTTAAAATCATTAAAGTATTGTATTCAAACAAAGGCGCATCTAATAAGAATGATCGAAAACATCTTCAGTGAAATCCCAGCCACCAAATCAGAAGACAGCAGTATCATCAGCTTGAAGTCATAACAATTTACCAATGATCGGAAAACACTGCGTCACTTTCATAAGTTAAGCATTGACCCATGAAAGGGCACTACGTCACCAGGAACATCTAACTATCGAAACCATTATCAGCCTTATACATAAGTACCTTTTACTTAAGTTAAAAATAAACATTTTTAAGTAATATTTGTTTCTTGGCATCATTATTCCATACTGAACGTCATTTACTTAATATTTGAAATAAAAGAAAACTGACCCTATACTTCGCTTCTTTGTTGTATGTTGGCACTTATGATACTCATCCTTGGGTAGAAAACACATTTGAAGCAGTGATGGCTCAGTGGCATTGGCTATGGACTGCCGCGCAGCAAGTCCATGGTTCGAAGCCCGCTGTTAGCTATGTCTCAAGGTGGCGGGCGCAGTGGAATTCGTGACTTGTGACGAAATGCATCTGTTAAGGGCAGAGGTTAGTTCGCTTAACATCAGGTGGGCCTCGAGCTTGATCGGTCAACAATAACATTAAAAAAAGTGGAAAATCTAACGGCAACTTTCAGTGAGAGCCAATTCTATTTTGGGTCTACCTCACTTGACATCTTTAGCCACATTATACCTTACCAAAATGTGAAAAAGTCCTGGTCTACCAATATCAAAAAACTGGAACGGTTAATATCGGTAATCTTCGACAGATGCTTAAAAAGCCGTTCTCAACAGACGCCATTGTTCTTGTTTAAGAAATAAATTTTGCCATTTGTACATCTTTGGTCAAGCGCAAGCAAATAGAGAGGCCAGGACTATTTCAGTTTACCAAAATGTGAAATAGGTTTGGCCTACCAACATTAAAAAACTGAAACGTTAGATATCGGGAATCTTTATCAGTTGCTTAAAAAGCAGATCTCAACAGCCGCCATTGTTCTCTTTTAAGAAGCAAATAGAGATGCCAGAACTACTTCAGCTTACCAAAAGAAATACTTCTGGCCTACCAACATTAAAAAACTGGAACGGTAGATATTGGGAATCTTCGCCAGAGGCTTAGAACGTAGATCTCAATAGACGCCCTTTTTTTTAAGAAATAAATTTTGTCATTTGTCAATTTTTGGCTAAGCGCAAGCAAAGAAAAATGTTAGAGGCCGCCAAGACAGATTCTCTGATGCACCAAGGGAGAAATGTTTTAGAGCCTTTGGCTTCTGAGATTTTGGTGTCTTTTTGGTTCTTTCAACAAAAATAGATGAAAAATCCCATATTACAAGATACAGGGTTGCCCTCAAAAAGCACACCAAAGAGGGGGAAAAATGAATGCCAAAAAGATTATGTGGGCTTAAGTACCGTTCAATGTATTCGTTTTGATGAATATTTACGGTGTTATTTAGTAGATAATATTTAGTATTTTAGGTGGCCACGTTTATATCCAGCAGATACTGATAGGTTGAGTGATATAACGGATCATTAAGCGTTAGCCGACTTTCCTATTTTATGGACTTAATAATATAGAATAGTTATAAAATATATACTAAAATTGCGCTGTGTCTTATATTCATATATGGTAAAATTGTTGAAAAAGAAAAAACAATAGTCATTGACTTGGTGAGTTTGTTGCAATACAATCGTTAACAATTTGTAAATTTTTGGTAATATATATGACTAGTTTTGCTAAAGCTCCATCTCCCAGTGTTCTTTGCTCGTTTTGAGCAGTATGCGTGTTGGTTTAATCACTCTATTTTCTTCTACTCTTTCTAAGTTTATTGTATATACTTATACAATATATCTATAATCTGGATCTCGCTAGTATTATTTCCCTTTTTAACCGACTTCCAAAAAAGGAGGAGGTTCTCAATTCGTCTGTTTTTTTTAATGTTTGTTACCTCATAACTCTGGACAGGGTGAACCGATTTTTTAGCCGTTTTTAAGTTAAACAAAAATACCTGAAAAATAATAACCTATCTTGATGATATAGTTGTTAAAAATTAATGATAATCGATCCCGTAAGTAGCAAGGGCCACTAAAAAGTGAGATTTTTTTTTTTCAAAAAATGGAACCGACTCCATCTCCCAAAAGTGTGAAATAACTTGTCGAAGTCGGTACCATGCGCACAGTTTTGTGATAATAGGTACTTTTGAACTATCATGGTACCGACTTCAACAAGTTATTTCACACTTTTGGGTGTTGAAGTCGGTTCCATTTTTAGAAAAAAAAAATTTTTTTATGGTTTCTTTATACTTACATTATTGCATGACCTTTAAAAGAGCTTGCATCATATACTCCTGAAAAGATTTATTGTTTTCTGATTTTTAAACAATACGCCTCCTTATTGACGTTGCATTGTTACCGTACTGCGTGAAGCAGAACTAATAAATTCTCGTCGCCTCAAGATAATTTATTATATGTCTCGTTTGCCTAGTTAGATCACTTTCTACAATACTTTTCAAGCTTAAATAGTGTTAGCACACATGTGATGAGGGTAGAAGACTACAGTTAGAACTAGAGATGAGTTCAACCAGATATTTTATTAACAAATTTGCCAAGTAAACACGTGCCAGCTTTATATTATTGATGTAATTACCCAAAATTGTACAGATTGATTTGGTGTAGTTCTGTTTACATTCGTCAACAAAGATGACAGATCTCAGGCCTCATATGTGTTAGTTATTACACTGGCTAGCCTGTTCTTCACTCAGTAACTATTTATTGCAAAAAAATTCCTGCTTGGCGATATGGTTGTACCCATTTAGGCACTTTCCTTACCAGGAATCTAACACCTAGTCCGACAGTTTAATGATGGTTTTATTTTTGAAGCGCTCGTAGCGAAGTTTGCTTAGCCATTCTTAACCGATCAGCAAAGCAACGTCCACCTCGGTCATGACTTGGATGGGTGACCGCTGGTGACATCACTACTGAGCGCTTGCGTGCTTCGGAGGGCCCATTAAGCCGTCGGTCCCAGTTGTTATCTTAGGATGGCATATATTTATAGCATGGTGGTAGGGCATTTTGCGAATGCCCGCTGGGCCAGCTACCACCCTCAAGTAGAAAATCTGTCACCAAGCACCTTACGGTGTGTTCCGGCAGCAGTCATTGGAAGCCAGTAATTCTAGGTTAGCCTAAACAACATCTTCGACCACATCATCACTTAAAATCAGGTGAGATGGTGGTCAAAGGCTAACCTATCATGCATAAAAAAAAATCGTTCGAGATATCCATATAACTTGTCACAATATAATTGTAGATAATAAAGCTGAAACTAAACAAACATGACCTACGACATACATTTTGATACTATATACTCAAACACTATGTAAATATGATTGCTATTTTAGTTCAATGCAGACGCGCGTCTATTCAACAAAATTATTAAGCCTTTGTTGTAAACCTACATGGATTCTGCAAGTCTGCTATAGTATACAGATAAACGACATCTGCAGGGGACTTATGATAAACGAACTGTGCAATAAAGCTGCGAGCATAGTGACCTGAATGGGACGAACTGCCTGAGTCTGTGTTTTTTCAAAGCATAGGGCTACCAACTCTCGTCGATCTTAACGTCATGCGTCACCAGCATTGTTTAATGACGATCCATAGTTACTTTAAAACGACATCTAATTGTTTCTAATTAAATTAAGTCACTTCACCAGTATCGAACTAGGTGGCGCTGACCCTTGCTAAAACATTAAGTTACTGTAATACTACTCACTAATAAAACATGTAATAATATTAATACATAGTCTAGTACAAGGAGATTTGGCGGTTTTATTTGAAATCCCAAAGTTTCCTCTCAACCAAAGTTCACCCTTCAACAAGCATTATGTTTCAAAGTAAGCAAATACTAACGTTAGAAAGACCTAACGCAGATAAAAAAAAATTCAAACGAGCAAATCGAACCTTGCCTAGTTTTGTTTAAGAAACGTTACGGAGTCAAACTTATACAGTTCATTAGGTTTTATGAGTTGGAACTACTAAATAGGCTTGTACTCGTACATTATGACAACGGTGAGCCGATACGGTTGGCCATAAAATATATGTTGAGCTTTTTACAATACGTCGTTCTATTGCCCGTCGTAGAGATATTATATTTTATCGATCACAGACATATTATTTATGTTATATATATATATATGTTAGGCGAACAATGCGGACCGCCCGGGACGGGACATTTTCGTTGCCCGAAGTATTAGGGTAAGAAAATGTTTATGACTTGAGTTTTAGCAGAGGTTTGACTCATGATCGATCTATGAAACTCGGTTTAAGAACTAAAGGTTCTTAATATGGATGTTGAGTTTAACGCATTTTCTTTTTATGGTTGCGTATCAAAAGGGCAATACGGAACCCCATTAATGAGACTGCTATATGTCACGTTTACTTGCTCGTAAACGGACTGAGTTTGAAACCAGAATTTTTGATATTTATTAAGAGGCAATGTTTGTAATGGGTTCTAAACTAAACTCAAGAAGTACACTACGAGTAGTTACGAATCTGAAATTTCGGTATATTATGCACCAGTTCTTAGCAGCAGATTCCCTACGTGAGGATGGTATCAGTCAGACAGCTAAGCGTTAGCGGTCTTTGGTATAATACCCTGCTACAACCAAAAATTAAGTTTTATCTGATTTAAAACGAATGTTACGAATCAGTCTTTGTAATGTGATATGCTGCTTAAAAACGGTGGTCTGTCTGAGCTCTGTCTGCCGCGCCCCAAGATTTTCACTCGAGTGCTCCCAAGTGCTGCGGTCCCACGGGATTTAACTATAATGTAGGTACAGTAACTAGCAGTATGAGTATTATGTAAATACAGGGATGCATATTTTAGAGAACGGTATGTAATACTCCAGCTTCATTTTTGAAACTGATAATTTGATATATGTTATTTATTTCTATTATTCGAGGCTTGGATGTTGTTTGCCACTAGGTGCTGGCAGTTGACGTTCCACCTCATATCATAGAAACAATGATCTGAGCGTTCCACACATTAACGTAGGGCGAGGGCTTGCAAGGTCCAGAATTATTAATAGTCCAGAATTATTATCCTAGACTGTTCAGGAGGAGAACTTGCGCTCCGCTCAATGCAATACCTACAAATGCGTCTTGATGTTTTTAAATGCTATTATTACCTTTGAGCTATGGTACTTGTTGGCAAATATGGTAAACATGATTTAACGGAAACTAAAGAAGAAATTGGCTCTCCAGGACAGCTGTTCTGTTTTGTTCCAGTTTATAATTGTATAATTATAATGATGAGACGGATTTGCCATCAGCCTGTTGGTAAACGGCGATGCCTGTCCATTACAGATGCATTCACCATTCTCGTTCATTAATAGTTCTAATGGCTCTGTTGCACAGTAATTTTACTTGCTAGTACTCTGCCTACCTAAACACCGTACTGTTTGCATACTACTGGTATCAGGCAGAATAATATCTGACACTGCCGTGGTAGGTAGTAGCATAAGTCTACTAAAAGGTGGTTTACCTTTTAGTAGACTTATGCTAAGGCAACATATCACCTTTTTTAAGGGATTATGATGTAACACGCACGAGGCCTATGTAATGTTAAGCGGTACGACGACAGCTCGGACACCATTGGAGGATTCGCCAGGCGGGCAACGGAGGCAAAATATAAAAACATAGTCGACTACAATCTAAAAACAGCTTAACGAAACAGAAACGAAGAGGTCGTGGCTCTAATCAAAACACAGGTTATCGACTATTATATACTTGCTACTACTAAAGTATGGACTCACTATGGCTTTAAGATATTTTGAATAACACTAGGCTAACTTCCCTTCAGGAAGAATATTAATGTTGGAGAATGATATCAATGTTAAAAATCATTACTTATATGTAAAAAAAAATAATACCTACAGAGCACAAGTCTGTGGTGTGTAATTTTTACTACTCTAAAAAAAAATTATGCGGTAACCTATACATGTATCTGTTATAGATACTTATAACAGATACATTTTTCACAAGTGGGGAACTCCACTGCGCCCGTCAACGTCTGACATAGTGGTTGAGTCTCATTTTCATGTGGTTTTATAATTATTTACTCGCTCTCAAGGACTGTTCTCGGAACATACTGTTAGATGCTTGGGGACAGATTTTCTACAAATTATTGGAGCACAATTTTTTTTATGACCCAGGCGGTAATTGAACCCACTTCGACTCCGCGCCGGATGCCTAAACCTCCATTTGTAAAATGCGTGCATACTTACTACAAGCACAATCGCGTGTTAAGAGCCATTTCACGTTTAACGAGCGTAACCTAAGATTTTAAGCGCTTAATTTACTATCACAGGAAAGATCTACAATTTAATGAATAATTGATAAAATAGAATAATCTGTTCTAATTTCGAGTAATGTACTACATTTACAAACATAACTTTAATTATTTTGTAGTGACCAATCTCCCGCACCTTGTTTTACGAATCCTAGTACACATAGCCAACTTTAGTGTTCCATTTTTTGTATAAAAAATCATTTATTTAACAGAGTTAAATATGTTAAATAAACAAAAAACTCAAGATACTAGACTTGAAAGATAAAATGGATATTTTAAAGAAGTAATATAGTGGAGAAAACATGTGGTATTGGGCGTGCTGCTATACACGATCTTATTAAAAAGCATAGTAGACCACGCGAAGACGATAGAATCTGGGCCAGGAAAGCGTAAAACATTAAGCGTTGGTGATTGTCCAAAGATGGAAAACGCTCTTTACATGTGGTTCATGCAACAGCTTTATAAAATTTGATTGCAATAGCAATCAAATTTTATAAAAAAATTACTAAACAAGATTTTTGGGCCAACGATGGATGGCTGGATAAATGTAAAAACGATTTAGTTTTATTTTATTTATTATGTTTTTTTCTCTATAATCCAGTAATCTGAACATTCCAATAATCCGGCACCCTCTGTTTTTTAAAAGTGCAGGATTTGTGACATTATACTGTACATACAAATTGGATAACATTGCCTCAGTAAAACAAGGCAGAGACAATGAACCAAAGGCTTTCACCTCAGCGTACAAGAAAACACGGTCATGGAAAAGTATGGACTTTTCATTGAAATGGTATACTGTTTTTTAGGAGCGACGCTGACGGATTGTGCAATGAAGGTTTAGTCGAAATAAAATGCCTTAGCTCCGTTTTCGGAATAGATCCTGATATTGCCATATGAGAAAAGAAACATAAATGTTTCAAATTGCATAAATCTCAAGTAGAAATGAACCAAAATCATGACTAGTACCATCCAGTTGCATATGGCTAGAAAAAAATACATGTTTATTTGCTGTGTGGACTGGACCTGATTTTCCTCTTAAAGTAGTAAGGATAAAATATAAAGATGATGTTTTTGGCAAGTATAAATGCTTCCGCAATTGGTATGATTTTACAATGATTGCCTAATCCTAGAAATCATAGACCCTAGAAAAACAAGATCAATGCCGTAACGTCAAATATTTATATAATTTTACGCCCCTCAATTTTTAAATTATTTAAATTTATTCTTGGAATTTATGATTCAAATATTTATATTTTTTGTTCAACATTCAGCAAGGATAAAATTTAAATATAGGATGCACAATGTAGGTAGACTATTTAACGTGCATGCCTACTTCTGTCCCATAAAACTAGTAAATAATCGACAGTAAATTGATTATTTACTCATTCCAATCACATAATTTTTAAAATCACAACTTATATTTCTTTATGAGTGTAAGTATCAAAATATGTTACTCACAGTCATGTTATTCCGTCGTCATTTCTTCCGCTTGTGCAAGCGATGCCAGCGCATTTACCTAAACTTCAGTAGCGTCATTTTGTGAAATGGCTCTTAAGCGAAAAGTAAACCATTCGCTTAACACACGATAGTCCTTGTAAACATATTTAGAAAAAAAAGACAGATTTTCTACTTGAGAGTGGTGACTAGCCAGGTGAGCATTGGCGAAACTGCCCTTTCACCATTCGGTAGGTGACTGTGGCGATGGAACTCAGGACCTGCACAGCACAGCAGATCATAGTTATCACCGCTTATATTTGATAAAAGAATAGTGATGACATAATTTAATGAATAAATTATAATTAATTACTTCCCGATCTCAAATGTCGGCATTTCTAAAACTTTAAAAGCAATTATAACATGTTGCAAATGGGCTATAAATATTGTGGACTGGAAGTCACTGCACTGCGTGTTATTAATGGATGCTGAGACTGTAGAATGACAGCCGCTTAATGAGCTGTGGATTCTGTAAACAGGGTGGAGAATAGCTGCTTCCAAGATTTATGACAACGTTTTTGATGTACGATTTAAACGATGAGTTGAAATTTCTGGTATTTGGCGCTACGTTTCTATCATTATCGTGTTCTTACCCTTATTCAACATACGTTGGTTTGGCATAATATATTTTGTCCAACAATCTGAACCGTGATGACAAGAACATATTGTCATGTTACAATAAATAACCTTACCTACTGTTATGTGGACATATTCAGTTGTCTTAGAAAAAAGCAACTTATGGACACACACACACTTATTTGAAGAATAAAATTAACATATTACACGATGAATTACAAGTTCTCGCAACTCACTTTTACTGCTAGTTTGGGCAGAGGTTCCACCTAAAGGGTATACTAGAACTGAGTCTGGTGACTCCTGGAAACACAATAATTCTGAGCACTTAATTTTGGAAGCCACCGTTTATATAGAGAAAAATACTGATGACAACGTGTAAATAGGTTTTTGAGGGATTCGGGCCTAGGTCAGCAATATATTAGGTGTAACAGTACGCATGGATGGGTAGAAGACGTTCGCAGACAACGATAAGTAACAGTTGGTCTAGTAGTTTAATGTTTGGCCTACAACCAGTTGCAGGTTCCGGGTTCAATACTACGAACCGCAAAAATGATTTGGGTACCATCAGTATAGGTAAATCCTCAATACAGGTTCTGCTCACAAGGACTAATTGTCTTTCCAATCTCTTTACCCCCTGTTCAGAACAAAACCCATTATAAAAGTATGTTTTTGTAATTTTTCCTTGAACACTATTGAAAATTAAAATATCAAAACAGAACTGAATCATCAGCTTTTTCAGAGATCATTAGACGCTCTATAATAATGTCAAAACTGAGCTCCTTGTGCTAGACAATCTTCAAGACACCTTTTACTTATTTTTATCATGATTGAAATTTCATGAAGATATTTGAGTATATTTCTATCGATTCTTTGACCAGTCTTGAAATGAAGTGGCACCCCATCGATAAACTACGAGGCCTAATATAAAACTAAATCTAATGGTTCGGGTCCAATTTCAACAGATTTCTACTATGGTTCATTAAAGAAATATTTTCACAGGTTTAATATGTTCTTTGAATATTCAGTCCGTTTCATTTGAGCTATATAAGAACTTCCAACTACAGTAGATCAGACGCACGGGTGCTCATACATCAGTTTGTCTTTTGGGTAACAAAGTGCTTAAGTTAAGATATTACGCAAAGCTAGCCCAGTAAGTTTTGAAAACAATTATGTGTTTCATCTAAAAATCTCCTTTTTGAAATTCATCACCGTACTTGCTCACCAAAATATAATATTAAAAAGGCCAGTTCATCATCACTTACATTCATCTACCTTATCAGTTAAACACTCATCAGAAAAGTTCATGACCAAAGGCAATCCTATCAACAATAATAAAAAAGAAACTCGTAATAAACTAATAGTTTTGATAATGAATAGATTCAGGCGTTACTTTGCGGAAATCCATATTTAATAATAACAAATACTTTTAAAAGTATCCTAAAAAACATTAAATAATATTTAAATAAAACACTTAAAAAAGCATAAAATTATATATCTAGTGACAATTCCGCCTAATTTTCCTGTTATCTACGTGACGTCATAAACATCACGCAGCCTAACCGGAAGAATACCCGACTAGTTTCGCTTCTAAACGAAGCATCTTCAGGAGGTCTTGACTTACCGAGCGCACGATCGAGACTAAACGGCCAGCTGTTTGTTGTTTGTTTAGGGAGGACATAGATGCTGGCTACCGCCTGTGCGGTCGTCCAGCTCCACCGGGTTTTGGGCGAGGGCCTGGCCCTACAATAGCCCGGGAGGGAGAAGTGCCGAAGGCACTTCTCCCGAGACGGGCGTAGAAGGCGAAAAGCGCTTTCTACCTCCGTCTCCTGCGGACGCCGAAAACGTGCCGCTACTATAGGATAAACGGCCAGCGGCTAAACACACCTTTATATAGGCCCGATCGTGACTCACTGTTCTTTGTTGTAGCTTACAATTGGTAAAGATATACGTTTTTATAGTGATAATTATATAAAAATGTTATTGAATTGTTAACAGAATATTTTTAAGTTATATATGGTATGTTTAGTGTTTACAAATATGAGAAATATTGAATAATATAGTAAACAATATTAGGAAACTAGTTTTAACTTAAAATTATGAAAGGGTCGCAGAGTGACGTCAACACTGGTTCGGCGGGTAGCTCGGTTCGGCCAGCAGGCGGCTTCCATGATGAAACAGTCACAGGACCTGCTTGTAGCTGCTCGGGACACGTGGGGATGACACGGTGGGTGGCGTGACTCGTAGCGTGACGTCATCACTGGTAGCTGGTTCGACGGGTGGCTTGGCTCGGCACGTTATGAAAAAATAATAAACAAATATTACAAATAATGTTTAAATTATTAGGTTTCAATTTGATTTAATCTGTACTTAATTAAATGCTTTACATTTTTCTTGTAATTATTCAATTTGACTCCTTTAATGGCTTATTTGATAATTGCGTAGTCCATAAGGCATTGATTTGACTCGTTACGTAATACTTGGAGGGGAGAGCAAACATGGCCAGTTGTAGGGAGAATTCGAGTCAGTCTTCAAAAGATTCTCGAAGCGGCCGGACGCTACAGTACTTAATACGCAAAGTGCCGTGTATAATATACGACAGTAATATAGGTATACAGTGTTAGATAGCGAGTTTACCCTAATTGTGGAAGATAAGTGTGAAATATAGCAGTTGTGACATGGTAAGCCGGAACTTTATTACAAAATAGTTTGTGGCGGCAGATTATCACTAAAAATACGTAACAGTGGGGATGAAACCAATTGAGTCTGTTCATTCAGCAGCGCGAAGCTTACACTATGTTTCGATATTTCTAACTGTTCTAATACACATAACCTAAACCCCTTGTCACAACAGTGTAAGATTTCAAACGTATTACAATCGAGGAGTTGATGACCGCTTTCAATTAAATGTTTGGCAAAATGAGACTGTTCGGGATGGTCGTTTCTAAACGCGGATTTATGTTCTTTATATCGGATATCAAAATTACGGCCAGTTTGACCAATATAAACGCTGTTACATTCGTCACAGGTAAGTTTGTAAACACCGGATTTTTTACCGTTTTCCAGTCGATCTTTACCGTTACATAAATGACGTAAATTTTGATTTGTACAAAAAGCTACATGGACGTTATTTTTCTTTAATATATTGGAAATTTTTTGAGATATTTGCCCCATATACGTTAAGCTGCCCACGTACTTGACATTTCTATCAGAAGGGCAAGAATAAAGAAGTGACCTAGCCCTATTACGTTGTTTGGTCTGAATTAATCGATCAACTAACTGTTTATTGTAGCCGTTGGAAATAGCAATTTGGTATATTATATTAAGCTCTTTATTATAGTTGTCTTGGGTAAGAGGAACCGATAACAATCTATGGACATAACTTCGAAAAGCGGCTAATTTGTGTTGAATAGGATGACAAGAACTGGAGGGAATAGCAACATCTGTGTGTGTTGGTTTTCGATATATTTGGAATTGCAATTTACTGTCAACTCTTGTAAGCGTTAGATCCAAAAAGTTGATAGATTGGTTTGATTCTAATTCCAGTTTAAATTTAATTTTTGGGTGTATATTGTTAAGTTTCTTCACAAAGATATCAATTTGGCGGGAAGTACCAGTCCAACAAATGATTATATCATCAACGTATCTATAATAAAATAAAATTCTAGGTTCTTTTACTATGTGTTTGCACTCAAAGTCGTCCATAAAAAGTTCGGCCATAAGTGGACTTAAAGGTGACCCCATAGCTAATCCCTCTTTTTGAAAATAATACTCATCATTAAACCTAAAATAATTTTGTTTCATACAGACAGTAGTTAAATTCATAAGGTCATTTACTTCCCCAGGATGTAATCGTTGTTTCTCAAAATGATTCTCTAAGACGCGTAAGCAATTTTCGTAAGGAACGTTGGTAAATAGACTGTCGACATCAAGAGATAATAATTTGGCACCGGAAGGGATGTCAATATCTTTAACTTTGTTAATCAGATCTAGGCTATTCTTTAAACTATATTTAGGTTGAAAAGATGATTTGGTACACAACAAAATATTGAGATGTTTTGCTAGGTTGTACGCAGGAGCGCCAACATAGGAGACAACGGGTCGAATAGGAATGTTCTCTTTGTGTGTTTTAGGTAAACCGTATAGACAGGGAGATCTAGGATTCATTGGTACAATATTATTGAGTGAATGTGTAGGTATAAAAGAAGTAGACTTAATTGCATTTTTGACATCTAAAGTAAAATGTTTAGTTGGGTCGGAATTCAACTGTTCAAATTCTTCACCTTGAATAATATCGTTAACTTTTTGATTGTAATCATTTTTGTCTAATATAACCACACTGTTGCCTTTATCTGATTTGGAAACCACTAGATTGTTTTGGCTTAATTTATTTTGTAAAGAATGAAACTGCCCAATCTCAGAACTATGGTGATTATTAGAGGAGTAAGCTTTTTTAATTTGAACAGCTATTTGGTGTTTAACTGCAGTCTCAACTTTACCTTTAACACAAGAGATTTCAGAATCTACTAACAATGTTTCGAGAGTTTTCTGTGATAAATTAGGGGTCAAATTATATTTTAAACCTTTTTCTAAAAGAGAAAGTTCTGACGCTTGAAATTGTGTATTACTTAAGTTTTCAACACGTGGGTGAAACGTATGAGCCTGGCTCTGGTCAATTGAGGTAACATTGCTATTATTAGGTCGTGAATTACGTGATAATCTCTCTAACTTCCTAGATTGTGATATGTATTTTTCATGTGTAACTTTAGAAGCTAAATCCCTAGCTTTATTATCTAAAATATCAAATTCAATATTATGTAAATTAAAACTAAGTTCCGAATATAGCACCTTTAGGTGAAGTTTGAGGTTGTCCCTAATAGAAAACCAACGTCTACTTTCTTCGTTTAACCAAATTTTTTTGGCTTTATCTAACGCGATATTACTAGCCCGAGTGTGTGAATTGGTACGTAAATTAATATAATTTGGAATGACACCTAACTGTTTACACTGCTGATTGAACCAGACATTTTGGGAAGCTAACCGATGGAGTTTAGTCAATTTTATATACAATTTCGCCTGCTCAGCTATACTTGCCGACTTAAGGTAATGAATAGATTCAGGCGTTACTTTGCGGAAATCCATATTTAATAATAACAAATACTTTTAAAAGTATCCTAAAAAACATTAAATAATATTTAAATAAAACACTTAAAAAAGCATAAAATTATATATCTAGTGACAATTCCGCCTAATTTTCCTGTTATCTACGTGACGTCATAAACATCACGCAGCCTAACCGGAAGAATACCCGACTAGTTTCGCTTCTAAACAAAGCATCTTCAGGAGGTCTTGACTTACCGAGCGCACGATCGAGACTAAACGGCCAGCTGTTTTGTTTAGGGAGGACATAGATGCTGGCTACCGCCTGTGCGGTCGTCCAGCTCCACCGGGTTTTGGGCGAGGGCCTGGCCCTACAATAGCCCGGGAGGGAGAAGTGCCGAAGGCACTTCTCCCGAGACGGGCGTAGAAGGCGAAAAGCGCTTTCTACCTCCGTCTCCTGCGGACGCCGAAAACGTACCGCTATTATAGGAGGGGTTGACAGCGAGCTCAAGGGCACCACTGTGGTTCGGACCTCGGCTTGTCTCGCTGTCGAGAGACATGGGGGGGATCGGAGCAAAATGCCTCTGTGCAACTGCAGTGTTGCACAATTGGGCCCTACTGAATAATACTCTTTGATTATTTGGAGAGCAATTTATCGTGACCTTGTTTTTGCCTCGAGCTCGCCGGCGAGCTCGGTGTTTGATTGTGTGACCTCTAATTACCTCACACCTGGGGATTTTACCTCGACGACTTGCGGATAACGCTAAAGCTGCCAATGTAATGACTGCGATGGGGTCATCCGGGTCGTCTAATACCTGCCGTGGTCGGCGACGGGGGGGTTTGAAAAATGGGATAGAAGAGGCAGTCGAGTAGTTCGATGCCTGGACAACCAATGGGTTCGGGTGGTGGGGCGCTCGATCAAAGTATCGGCGGGCGCAGTCCTTATTGAACTGCGCTAGAGAGGGAAGGTTTAAGTCGCAATGCAACTCGGTGTTCCGGATATACCACGGGGCGCCGGTTGCATTACGAAGAAAACGGTTTTGGATGACTTGAAGTTTATGAAGGTGGGCCTCACTAGCATGACTAAACACTACTGATGCGTAAGTCATGATGGGGCGGATGCAGGCAGTGTAGAGTGTCTTCTTATTACTAAGAGACATTTTACTCTCTTTGCGAAGTAGGGGACCAAGGTGACCCATTATGAAGGCCGCTCTGTTACGGACGGTTGTTATGTGATCGTTAAAGGTGAGATGACGATCAAGGGTGACTCCGAGGTATTTTGTTCTAGGAACCCAGGGAATGGGTTCGTCGAACAAAATAAGCGGTTTCGGGTAAGGGGAGCGTGTCTTCTCAGTAAAGCACATAGCTGTGCTTTTAGCTGGGTTGACCGCGATGCGCCATTTTCGGAACCAGTCACCGATCTCGGTGATGGCCCGTTGCATGACGAAATAGGACTGTCTGTTGATATGCCACCCAGTGGTGTAAATGGCGGTATCATCCGCATATTGGGCTAGGAATATTTTGGGCTGAGAGCGTGGGATGTCACTGGTATACAGTGCAAAGAGAATAGGTGATAGCACGGAGCCCTGAGGGACTCCGGCTCTGACTGGGTGGGGGGAGGAGAGGGTGCCTTCCACGCGATAGCGAAAGCTTCTGGCTTTAAGGAAGTCTTGTAGGATGAGCACAAGACGTTCTGGCACGCCAAATTGGAATAGCTTGTAGATCAAGCCGTTGTGCCAGACTTTGTCAAAAGCTTTCGCTACGTCGAGGAAGACTGCTAGCGTAGTCTGGGGTTTGGGGTACTTATTGAAGCCCTCAATGATGTGCTCCGTGAGGCGGTGCACCTGTTGGACGCATGAGTGTCCGGGTCTGAAGCCAAACTGCTCATCTGGGATAAGGTGGTGTTCCTTAGCATGGGACTGGAGACGGTTTGCAAGTAACCGCTCGTAAAGTTTGCCTAAGGCACTGAGGAGGCTGATGGGGCGGTAACTGGTGGGGTCAGATGAGCTTTTGCCTGGTTTGTGAATGCCAATGACATTTGCACATTTCCAGGTGTCTGGGAATAAGCAGTGGCTCATAGCAGCATTGAAGATGCTGACTAAGAGATGAATGAGAGGAGGAGAGAGGGTTTTAAGAACCCTGTTGGAGATGCCATCGGCACCGGGGGATTTGCGCGGTCGGAGGGCCTTGATCAGTCTCTCCACCTCAGCGTAAGTCGCTAAGGTGATTGGTGGGAGTTCAGAGGTGACCACAGAGCTTTTACGTTCGACTTCAGCATCCACCGAATCGAGGTGAGCTTGGTCAACGTGATCTACGTTAGGGGAACACTGAGCCTCTAGGCTATCAGCTAGGCACTCAGCTTTGTCTTCGTCAAAGAACGCTGGGACAAGTGGGACTGGTCTGTATAAGGGAGGCATGTCGTTATGGTTACTTCCTTTCAAGCCTCGCGCCAAGTCCCAGTAAGCGTGGTGGCTTGGCACGAGGTTTGAAAGTTTATCGCCCCATTGTTGATCACGCAACTCAGACATGCGACTTTGAACCATGCGTTCAAAGTGGCGTTTCTTAGTTTTGTTCTCTTTACTGGGGTAAGAGTCGTAATGTCGGGTCACTGCTTTACTCTCCGTCACCAATCGTCTCACATCCGCTGGAATGACAAGGCGCCGGTCATCCGGCACTATGACCTCCTTTGCGGATGCACCTACTACGGTGGAGAGGTGATTGGTGAACGAATCGATCGCAAGGGTTATGTCATCTTTTGTCAGGATATCGTCAGGGATCTTGTCTAGGTCCGGTGAACTGATAGCCTTTAGGGCATCGCCTACTTGCTTCCAGTTCACTATCGTCTTAGTGGGGCGGGGGAGGTCAGTCGTTGGGTCGGGACCTAGTCGCAGTATAATGGGTCGGTGGTCAGAGTGAAGCTCGTGAACCACTTCTATGGAGCGTAACCGGAGTGTTACGCCTCTGAATAGTGCCATGTCAAGCAAGTCAGATCGGTGGTTTTCCATATAAGGGTAGTGAGTGGGCTCAGTGGGCGCAATTATGTCAAAGTTAAGTTCTGCGATTAGGTTTTCAAGTGCAATACCTCTGGGATTGTTGACGTTACAATTCCATAGGATGTGCTTACTGTTGAAGTCGCCAATCAGAATGACGGCGCTTCCTAATGAGAATAGGGCTTCTAAGTCAGCTCGGACGATCGGCTTTTTGCAAGCTTGGTAACAGGATGCTATGACTATAGGTTGATGACCAGTCATAGCTAGGAGGCAACAAGATGCTTCCATATTAACAAGAGTCGGGGTAGGTAGGGGAATGCAGTGCAGGGACCTTTTGTAATAGATAAGAGTGCCTCCCCCACGGGAGTTCACTCTATCATCACGTACCGTTCTGTAGTTGGCAAACCTAGGGTTCGCCTTCCCCGGTTTTAGAAAGGTTTCCTGCACGCATATGATATCGATAAGGTGGGTACAACAAAAGTCGTGGACGAGGTCACGTTGTTTGAAGAGGCCGTCAGCGTTAAATGACGCTAACGAAACTGAGTACGGTTTCGTGCGTTCGGTTGTACTACCCATAGTGGTTGTACTGGGGAGGGGCCTGGGGAACGAAGCGCTTAAGGGCGCTAAGTAAGTTCGCGTGTTCCAATGTGTATTGGATCACGTCCGCTGGGGATTGAGCGTATTGCATCTTGTGGAATAGCTCTTGTTAAACGGCCAGCGGCTAAACACGCCTTTATATAGGCCCGATCGTGACTCACTGTTCTTTGTTGTAGCTTACAATTGGTAAAGATATACGTTTTTATAGTGATAATTATATAAAAATGTTATTGAATTGTTAACAGAATATTTTTAAGTTATATATGGTATGTTTAGTGTTTACAAATATGAGAAATATTGAATAATATAGTAAACAATATTAGGAAACTAGTTTTAACTTAAAATTATGAAAGGGTCGCAGAGTGACGTCAACACTGGTTCGGCGGGTAGCTCGGTTCGGCCAGCAGGCGGCTTCCATGATGAAACAGTCACAGGACCTGCTTGTAGCTGCTCGGGACACGTGGGGATGACACGGTGGGTGGCGTGACTCGTAGCGTGACGTCATCACTGGTAGCTGGTTCGACGGGTGGCTTGGCTCGGCACGTTATGAAAAAATAATAAACAAATATTACAAATAATGTTTAAATTATTAGGTTTCAATTTGATTTAATCTGTACTTAATTAAATGCTTTACATTTTTCTTGTAATTATTCAATTTGACTCCTTTAATGGCTTATTTGATAATTGCGTAGTCCATTAGGCATTGATTTGACTCGTTACGTAATACTTGGAGGGAAGAGCAAACATGGCCAGTTGTAGGGAGAATTCGAGTCAGTCTTCAAAAGATTCTCGAAGCGGCCGGACGCTACAGTACTTAATACGCAAAGTGCCGTGTATAATATACGACAGTAATATAGGTATACAGTGTTAGATAGCGAGTTTACCCTAATTGTGGAATATAAGTGTGAAATATAGCAGTTGTGACATGGTAAGCCGGAACTTTATTACAAAAAAGTTTGTGGCGGCAGATTATCACTAAAAATACGTAACAGTGGGGATGAAACCAATTGAGTCTGTTCATTCAGCAGCGCGAAGCTTACACTATGTTTCGATATTTCTAACTGTTCTAATACACATAACCTAAACCCCTTGTCACAACAGTGTAAGATTTCAAACGTATTACAATCGAGGAGTTGATGACCGCTTTCAATTAAATGTTTGGCAAAATGAGACTGTTCGGGATGGTCGTTTCTAAACGCGGATTTATGTTCTTTATATCGGATATCAAAATTACGGCCAGTTTGACCAATATAAACGCTGTTACATTCGTCACAGGTAAGTTTGTAAACACCGGATTTTTTACCGTTTTCCAGTCGATCTTTACCGTTACATAAATGACGTAAATTTTGATTTGTACGAAAAGCTACATGGACGTTATTTTTCTTTAATATATTGGAAATTTTTTGAGATATTGGCCCCATATACGTTAAGCTGCCCACGTACTTGACATTTCTATCAGAAGGGCAAGAATAAAGAAGTGACCTAGCCCTATTACGTTGTTTGGTCTGAATTAATCGATCAACTAACTGTTTATTGTAGCCGTTGGAAATAGCAATTTGGTATATTATATTAAGCTCTTTATTATAGTTGTCTTGGGTAAGAGGAACCGATAACAATCTATGGACATAACTTCGAAAAGCGGCTAATTTGTGTTGAATAGGATGACAAGAACTGGAGGGAATAGCAACATCTGTGTGTGTTGGTTTTCGATATATTTGGAATTGCAATTTACTGTCAACTCTTGTAAGCGTTAGATCCAAAAAGTTGATAGATTGGTTTGATTCTAATTCCAGTTTAAATTTAATTTTTGGGTGTATATTGTTAAGTTTCTTCACAAAGATATCAATTTGGCGGGAAGTACCAGTCCAACAAATGATTATATCATCAACGTATCTATAATAAAATAAAATTCTAGGTTCTTTTACTATGTGTTTGCACTCAAAGTCGTCCATAAAAAGTTCGGCCATAAGTGGACTTAAAGGTGACCCCATAGCTAATCCCTCTTTTTGAAAATAATACTCATCATTAAACCTAAAATAATTTTGTTTCATACAGACAGTAGTTAAATTCATAAGGTCATTTACTTCCCCAGGATGTAATCGTTGTTTCTCAAAATGATTCTCTAAGACGCGTAAGCAATTTTCGTAAGGAACGTTGGTAAATAGACTGTCGACATCAAGAGATAATAATTTGGCACCGGAAGGGATGTCAATATCTTTAACTTTGTTAATCAGATCTAGGCTATTCTTTAAACTATATTTAGGTAACAGCGTTTATATTGGTCAAACTGGCCGTAATTTTGATATCCGATATAAAGAACATAAATCCGCGTTTAGAAACGACCATCCCGAACAGTCTCATTTTGCCAAACATTTAATTGAAAGCGGTCATCAACTCCTCGATTGTAATACGTTTGAAATCTTACACTGTTGTGACAAGGGGTTTAGGTTATGTGTATTAGAACAGTTAGAAATATCGAAACATAGTGTAAGCTTCGCGCTGCTGAATGAACAGACTCAATTGGTTTCATCCCCACTGTTACGTATTTTTAGTGATAATCTGCCGCCACAAACTATTTTGTAATAAAGTTCCGGCTTACCATGTCACAACTGCTATATTTCACACTTATCTTCCACAATTAGGGTAAACTCGCTATCTAACACGGTATACCTATATTACTGTCGTATATTATACACGGCACTTTGCGTATTAAGTACTGTAGCGTCCGGCCGCTTCGAGAATCTTTTGAAGACTGACTCGAATTCTCCCTACAACTGGCCATGTTTGCTCTCCCCTCCAAGTATTACGTAACGAGTCAAATCAATGCCTAATGGACTACGCAATTATCAAATAAGCCATTAAAGGAGTCAAATTGAATAATTACAAGAAAAATGTAAAGCATTTAATTAAGTACAGATTAAATCAAATTGAAACCTAATAATTTAAACATTATTTGTAATATTTGTTTATTATTTTTTCATAACGTGCCGAGCCAAGCCACCCGTCGAACCAGCTACCAGTGATGACGTCACGCTACGAGTCACGCCACCCACCGTGTCATCCCCACGTGTCCCGAGCAGCTACAAGCAGGTCCTGTGACTGTTTCATCATGGAAGCCGCCTGCTGGCCGAACCGAGCTACCCGCCGAACCAGTGTTGACGTCACTCTGCGACCCTTTCATAATTTTAAGTTAAAACTAGTTTCCTAATATTGTTTACTATATTATTCAATATTTCTCATATTTGTAAACACTAAACATACCATATATAACTTAAAAATATTCTGTTAACAATTCAATAACATTTTTATATAATTATCACTATAAAAACGTATATCTTTACCAATTGTAAGCTACAACAAAGAACAGTGAGTCACGATCGGGCCTATATAAAGGCGTGTTTAGCCGCTGGCCGTTTTTCCCGCCAAGGCACCCGCTAAGGCCCCCGCCTCCGGCAAGAAGCCGACCCCCGCCCCGCGCCCCGCGTCCCCTCCCTCCGCTCCGGCCACCACTGCCGCGTCCCCTCAGGACGCGAGCGCGCGCCGCGAAAAACCGCCTCCGCCCCTGTTCATTCAGGACAAAACCAAATGGGACATGCTGTCCCGTTTAGTTTCGGATCGTGGGATCCACTACACTAATGCCCGCTCCACGCAGCAGGGCATTAAAGTTCAAGTGTCCACCATTAGCGACCACAGAGCGCTAACAAAGCTCCTCCGTAAAGAGAGCATAAGTTTTCACACTTATGCGCTCGAAGAGGAGAAAGTCCTCCGAGTGGTCATCCGCGGTGTGCCCAAGGAGGTACATACCGATTCGGTATGTGCCGACCTGAAGGCACAAGACTTCCCCGTACATGCAGTTCACCGCATGTACAGCGGGAAGGACCGCAGCCCCTACGATCTAGTACTCGTAGTACTAGATCGTACACCTGAAGGCAAGGCCATTTTTAATTTAAAAAAGGTCTGTGGCCTCTCAGGACTCGATGTCCAAGCCCCATACAAAAATGGGAGTCCCTCGCAGTGCCATAACTGCCAACTATACGGGCACGCCTCCCGTTTCTGCTTCGCTCGCGCTAGGTGCGTTAAGTGCCTAGGCGATCACGCGACAGCAGCGTGCACTCGCACCCGGGATTCACCGGACCCACCCAGCTGTGTTCTATGCGGTGCTCAAGGGCATACCGCGAATTACCGTGGTTGCCCTAAAGCACCACGAGTGAACCACAGGGTGGCAAGGCATAGGCCGACCCGTCCCTCTTACGACCGTTACCAACGGGTAAGCCCTAAACTAACGGTAGTACCTGCCTCACAGGTAATACCCGCGCCGCTCCCAGCCCGTAACGCATGGTCTAAACCACCCAGTATGGTTAAGACCGTCGCTACCGCCCGCGCCCCGGCCCGCGCGCCCGCACCCGCGCCCGCACCCGCACCCGCCCGCGCCGCGGCCCCTGCCTGCGCACCGGCCCCGGCTCGCCCCGCGCTCCCGGCACCCGTCGCCAACACCATTCGCGCGCCTCCCCGCGCCGCTTCCCGGCCACAAGCTCCACCTATGCCATTGATGGCTGCCCCTCTTCAAGAGGCAATCAACCTAGTCAGCGATCTGGCTATGTCGGTTGACATCAATGAGGTACAAGAGCTATTCCACAAGATGCAATACGCTCAATCCCCAGCGGACGTGATCCAATACACATTGGAACACGCGAATTTACTTAGCGCCCTTAAGCGCTTCGTTCCCCAGGCCCCTCCCCAGTACAACCACTATGGGTAGTACAACCGAACGCACGAAACCGTACTCAGTTTCGTTAGCGTCATTTAACGCTGACGGCCTCTTCAGACAACGTGACCTCGTCCACGACTTTTGTTGTACCCACCTTATCGATATCATATGCGTGCAGGAAACCTTTCTAAAACCGGGGAAGGCGAACCCTAGGTTTGCCAATTACAGAACGGTACGTGATGATAGAGTGAACTCCCGTGGGGGAGGCACTCTTATCTATTACAAAAGGTCCCTGCACTGCATTCCCCTACCTACCCCGACTCTTGTTAATATGGAAGCATCTTGTTGCCTCCTAGCTATGACTGGTCATCAACCTATAGTCATAGCATCCTGTTACCAAGCTTGCGCAAAGCCGATCGTCCGAGCTGACTTAGAAGCCCTATTCTCATTAGGAAGCGCCGTCATTCTGATTGGCGACTTCAACAGTAAGCACATCCTATGGAATTGTAACGTCAACAATCCCAGAGGTATTGCACTTGAAAACCTAATCGCAGAACTTAACTTTGACATAATTGCGCCCACTGAGCCCACTCACTACCCTTATATGGAAAACCACCGAGCTGACTTGCTTGACATGGCACTATTCAGAGGCGTAACACTCCGGTTACGCTCCATAGAAGTGGTTCACGAGCTTCACTCTGACCACCGACCCATTATACTGCGACTAGGTCCCGACCCAACGACTGACCTCCCCCGCCCCACTAAGACGATAGTGAACTGGAAGCAAGTAGGCGATGCCCTAAAGGCTATCAGTTCACCGGACCTAGACAAGATCCCTGACGACATCCTGACAAAAGATGACATAACCCTTGCGATCGATTCGTTCACCAATCACCTCTCCACCGTAGTAGGTGCATCCGCAAAGGAGGTCATAGTGCCGGACGACCGGCGCCTTGTCATTCCAGCGGATGTGAGACGATTGGTGACGGAGAGTAAAGCAGTGACCCGACATTACGACTCTTACCCCAGTAAAGAGAACAAAACTAAGAAACGCCACTTTGAACGCATGGTTCAAAGTCGCATGTCTGAGTTGCGTGATCAACAATGGGGCGATAAACTTTCAAACCTCGTGCCAAGCCATCATGCTTACTGGGACTTGGCGCGAGGCTTGAAAGGAAGTAACCATAACGACATGCCTCCCTTATACAGACCAGTCCCACTAGTCCCAGCGTTCTTTGACGAAGACAAAGCTGAGTGCCTAGCTGATAGCCTAGAGGCTCAGTGTTCCCCTAACGTAGATCACGTTGACCAAGCTCACCTCGATTCGGTGGATGCTGAAGTCGAACGTAAAAGCTCTGTGGTCACCTCTGAACTCCCACCAATCACCTTAGCGACTTACGCTGAGGTGGAGAGACTGATCAAGGCCCTCCGACCGCGCAAATCCCCCGGTGCCGATGGCATCTCCAACAGGGTTCTTAAAACCCTCTCTCCCCCTCTCATCCATCTCTTAGTCAGCATCTTCAATGCTGCTATGAGCCACTGCTTATTCCCAGACACCTGGAAATGTGCAAATGTCATTGGCATTCACAAACCAGGCAAAAGCTCATCTGACCCCACCAGTTACCGCCCCATCAGCCTCCTCAGTGCCTTAGGCAAACTTTACGAGCGGTTACTTGCAAACCGTCTCCAGTCCCATGCTAAGGAACACCACCTTATCCCAGATGAGCAGTTTGGCTTCAGACCCGGACACTCATGCGTCCAACAGGTGCACCGCATCACGGAGCACATCATTGAGGGCTTCAATAAGTACCCCAAACCCCAGACTACGCTAGCAGTCTTCCTCGACGTAGCGAAAGCTTTTGACAAAGTCTGGCACAACGGCTTGATCTACAAGCTATACCAATTTGGCGTGCCAGAACGTCTTGTGCTCATCCTACAAGACTTCCTTAAAGCCAGAAGCTTTCGCTATCGCGTGGAAGGCACCCTCTCCTCCCCCCACCCAGTCAGAGCCGGAGTCCCTCAGGGCTCTGTGCTATCACCTATTCTCTTTGCACTGTATACCAGTGACATCCCACGCTCTCAGCCCAAAGTATTCCTAGCCCAATATGCGGATGATACCGCCATTTACACCACTGGGTGGCATATCAACAGACAGTCCTATTTCGTCATGCAACGGGCCATCACCGAGATCGGTGACTGGTTCCGAAAATGGCGCATCGCGGTCAACCCAGCTAAAAGCACAGCTATGTGCTTTACTGAGAAGACACGCTCCCCTTACCCGAAACCGCTTATTTTGTTCGACGAACCCATTCCCTGGGTTCCTAGAACAAAATACCTCGGAGTCACCCTTGATCGTCATCTCACCTTTAACGATCACATAACAACCGTCCGTAACAGAGCGGCCTTCATAATGGGTCGCCTTGGTCCCCTACTTCGCAAAGAGAGTAAAATGTCTCTTAGTAATAAGAAGACACTTTACACTGCCTGCATCCGCCCCATCATGACTTACGCATCAGTAGTGTTTAGTCATGCTAGTGAGGCCCACCTTCATAAACTTCAAGTCATCCAAAACCGTTTTCTTCGTAATGCAACCGGCGCCCCGTGGTATATCCGGAACACCGAGTTGCATTGCGACTTTAACCTTCCCTCTCTAGCGCAGTTCAATAAGGACTGCGCCCGCCGATACTTTGATCGAGCGCCCCACCACCCGAACCCATTGGTTGTCCAGGCATCGAACTACTCGACTGCCTCTTCTATCCCATTTTTCAAACCCCCCCGTCGCCGACCACGGCAGGTATTAGACGACCCGGATGACCCCATCGCAGCCATTACATTGGCAGCTTTAGCGTTATCCGCAAGTCGTCGAGGTAAAATCCCCAGGTGTGAGGTAATCAGAGGTCACACAATCAAACACCGAGCTCGCCGGCGAGCTCGAGGCAAAAACAAGGTCACGATAAATTGCTCTCCAAATAGTCAAAGAGTATTATTCAGTAGGGCCCAATTGTGCAACACTGCAGTTGCACAGAGGCATTTTGCTCCGATCCCCCCCATGTCTCTCGACAGCGAGACAAGCCGAGGTCCGAACCACAGTGGTGCCCTTGAGCTCGCTGTCAACCCCTCCTATAGTAGCGGTACGTTTTCGGCGTCCGCAGGAGACGGAGGTAGAAAGCGCTTTTCGCCTTCTACGCCCGTCTCGGGAGAAGTGCCTTCGGCACTTCTCCCTCCCGGGCTATTGTAGGGCCAGGCCCTCGCCCAAAACCCGGTGGAGCTGGACGACCGCACAGGCGGTAGCCAGCATCTATGTCCTCCCTAAAAAAAAAAAAAAAAAGCTGGCCGTTTAGTCTCGATCGTGCGCTCGGTAAGTCAAGACCTCCTGAAGATGCTTCGTTTAGAAGTGAAACTAGTCGGGTATTCTTCCGGTTAGGCTGCGTGATGTTTATGACGTCACGTAGATAACAGGAAAATTAGGCGGAATTGTCACTAGATATATAATTTTATGCTTTTTTAAGTGTTTTATTTAAATATTATTTAATGTTTTTTAGGATACTTTTAAAAGTATTTGTTATTATTAATAGTTTTGATTCATAAATAATCTCATTACTGTCGCCTTTGATAATGGATTTTACCTTATAAATTATTCAAGCTCATATCTACTGCTACATACATCTAATCAGATCGGAGTGTCAGTGGAGCGGCTTGTCATTTAGCTTAAGAAGCTGTCCAAAGTATGTCATAATATGTTGCCGAGATAATCGAGACTGTGATCATAGTTTTCAATAGGCATAATATTAACCAACCCTTTCACCGATTTTAATTAAATAATATTCTTAATATGATTTCAAACACTATTAAATGCTTAGCCACATAACATTACCGTCGTAGGAACGATACGAAATATGTCAGCTATATTTTTTTTTCAATTATGTACATAGTACGTCATAATGACGTACACATACAATCAATCAAGCCAACAAAACGGGCTAATGTGTAATTTTAGCTTGACTTAAACTGCTAAATAGAGTAACGTTAAGAATGTATCCATTAACACCTCATCCATCCACCTCCTCCTCCATCTTATTGTCTCTATCAAGGGGAAGACACTATGTGTTCTTGTATTGTATTTCTATGTAGCACTCACTTGACTACTTAACACTGTTAATGAGTTTTGTTTTGCCTATTGATCTTCGTGTTTAATTATAGCTGGTCTTATACTTATTGCAATCTACGCCTTAAAACTGGTTTCCTTTTCGCCCGAAAATATTGATCCGTCCAAAGACAGCAAATATATGAGACGACGGCAGGCGAAAGAAATATAAAACTTCATATGTCTATATTAAAAAACCACCAGCTTTCATGACATGGTTATCAACTTTATACTATAACTAATTAATAAACACATAACATATATATTTCCGCATCATCGTGTATAATACCGCATTCAAAAATCAGCAGCTCTAGAGCCAACCTCAAGACCGCTTTTGGAACATTCATTATTGGCTGTGTCTCAAATATTGTTTTATGTTTGGTTTATTTAATATTTCAGCATGTAAATATGTACTTATGTTGAAGGTACATAAAGCTGAGATGGGTTAAATATACGGACCTTACATTGATGCTGACACTAAAACAAGGAAAAATCTTAAAAAGCCCTATGTTTTTTTGGATATGGTATTTTACACTTATATATAATATTTAGTAAACAACCATTTTACTTTTTGTAGAAAAGAATTTAAATATTAATGTAACTTGCATTTGTAATAGAAGAAACTTTTATACGATTGTTTGCATTTTCCACGAAAGCTTGATACTAATATTTTACATTATGTGGTGGCGATACGAGCAACCAAATGGCCAACACTATTTTTTTAAAGCTGATAGGGTAGCCCTTTAAACCACTATCTCACCTGTTGGTAAGTGATAATATGGTCGAGGATGATAAACATACTAGCTAAGTAAGCTGGCTCTCAAGACCAGCTGCCGAAATACTTTGTTAAGTTAGGTTAGGTTAGGTTAAACAGATTTTCTCCGTGAATGTGGCAGCTAGCCTGGCGAGCATTCGTAATGCTCTTCCATCGTGCGATGAAGCTCAAACCGGTGATGGGCGAATCATGGACCCCCTGTGCATATACCATAACAGTCCATAGCTATTGCTGCTAGGCCATCACTGCCTCAACATACAATATATATAGGATCGACTACGAACTTAATCACAGGATAAGAATAAAATTGTATTGTTTAGAAATTTTACGGATGGATAATTAATTATATTCCTTTTTCTAACAAATATTTATCCTAATTTATTTCGAATCCCTGAGACGTTACGGATGTGAGTCAACAAACACACCCATGCACGCATATGCAACTACACACAGATAAACCTAAATAGTAAGAAAAAATCTAATAATAAGCAGAGGTCTGAATGCAGACGTTCTACCTGAAACTTCCTTGAGATTACGTTAAAGTAAGTACTGATTCTGCTTAGGGCCTGTTACCGAGAATAGGTAGTGAGGAAAGTTACTAACATTTTATTACTTTCATTAAAAGTTTTGTAATGAAATGTACTACGGTGGAATTGCTTTGGAACTTATTTGGAATTATTTAAACATTCTCTCGAGGCCGGGTCCGATAATATCCTCTGAAAAAATGTGTATTAGATAGGTGATTTTCTTTGTAAGGTGAATTTAAATTAGTAGCATAATCCAATTAAGAATGCAGTCATTGATGTGTTGATTAAAAAGATGTAGTGAAAGTGAAACAAGCAAGAGATATGTATAAAAATACGTTTACTGTATCCAAATTTTTAACTGCTGAACACAGTTTCTCCCCATTCTGGGAGGTTTTGCCATAACCCCACGCTTGGGAGGCATCTTGGGGTTTGCAGTTTCAGATATCAGTTCCTCAGAAGGCGCTGCTGTCCACCATCCGGTATTTTACCTTTAGTCGCCTCTTACAACACCCAGCAATGGGGGATAACATTCTAGGCTGGCAAAACACGCGCAAAAAAATAAAACGTTTGCCAAAAACAAATGTGCCTGGTAAAATTAATAATCCTTCTAAAAAAATTATTTAATATTGTAAAACTTCTTAAAATCTTGCGTTTTTACACGCAAAATTTTACAAATTTTACCATCACCGTCTAGAGCTTGCTTAGTACATAACAAAAATATATAATAGTAGTATTCAATATACATTGGTTCACTAATATCAAAAGTAATAAATATTGTCTTATCCGTTTCTACACTTGCTTCTTGAAGACACAAGCAATACAAATAAATAAATCACCGGCATGCGGCAGGACATTTTTTGACCGGAGAACGCCTTCAGAGAGAAAGGCATTTCATACACAACTACAAGAAACGATTATTTTGGCGGTGTTAACATTTTACTGTTAAGTGACTTGATGCATAATAACAAATACTTTTAAAAGTATCTTAAAAAAACATTAAGTGTTTTAAGTGTTTTATTTAAATAAAACACTTAAAAAGCATAAAATTATATATCTAGTGACAATTCCGCCTAATTTTTCTGTTATCTACGTTACGTCACAAACATCATGCAGCCTAACCGGAAGAATACCCGACTAGTTTCGCTTCTAAACGAAGCATCTTCAGGAGGTCTTGACTCGCCGAGCGCACGATCGAGACCAGATGTCTCAATCGTGCGCTCAGTGAGACCAGATGTCTGGATTTCTGTCAGATGTGTTAATAACATGGATTTCCGCAAAGTAACGCATGATTCTATTCATTGACTTGATGCAGCTTTCACTAGTAGCTAAATCCGTCAGCGGGGCATACTAAGTCAGAATCAGAATCATGTATTGCATACTACTGCTTTAAACAACCGCCACATTTAATTGCTGAAATAGATTTATGGGCGTTATATAGCTTCTGCGAACTGCCACAGAATGTGAGGCAAGCAGACGACACCACATTTGTCGATATTTTGAATAGTTAACGGGTTGAAATCCTGGATTATCGTAGAGTACCACTTACTGGACCAGATGGCGAGTGTGTGCGAAAATCTCCCACGACAAGACAGATGGATGACTCGAACCACTAAATCAAAATCAAACGATTCAAAAATGAAAAACAGTTAACCAATCTTTTCATTGTAGTCGGGGGACAGTTTTTTAGAATAGTTCTTTACAGGTCCCCAACTTCGATGAAAAGAATGGTTATCTGTTTTCCATTTTTGGGTTCAATGGTGTTTTAATTGCACAGTAAATATAATCTATTTAGTACCTACATTGTGGCCTTTCAACATTAACATCATGTAACTTGTTTGTAATTTTTAGTTCACTTTTTGGTACGGCAGGCGTGTTTTTTAAATTCTAAATTATTTATTTTTACTTGATTCAGTACAATAATTATACGTTATAATAATTACGTATAGCAACAAACTAAAATAAATATTATAAACATTGAATTTTCCGCCACAGATGTTCATGCGTTCGCCATTGCTCAATAATTCATCGTCAATATTGATTGTTTTCCCACGTGTCGTTTCAGTATCACACAGGGAACGGAAATGACGTCATAGCATCGGAACAAGCAGTTTCCTCCAAGCCGGCTCCGTTGATTGTTTCCTGGTGTGTGGAGAAAGCTTTACGCTTGCATGTGTAATGAATACTAATTGGTTCGTTTTAGATTGAAACAGACTAGATTGTTGTATTGTCGTTTCTACTTGGTTTATAAATATTCAAATTGTGCTGGTTTAATTACAAATTAGTTTGTTAGGTAAATATTAATTAATGAGCATCATTTTCGACTACCACTTTGCTTGAGATGGTAGAACACCGCGTCGCGTAACAATGTCGAGATTCCACCTCTGGCCATTTTTATTGGTTACAGATTAGATTGACCACGATGTCACTTGATGGTAAGTCCCGATGGGATGCAGGTGATAAACTCCTGCATCCCCTTGCTAATTAAAATACTGGTTAAGTTAAGCAACGTCCGCTGCGGTCATGAGTTGGATGGGTGACCGCTAGTGACACCGTGATTCGCAGTGCACCCGGTTGTATGCAGTCGTTACGTATGGTGGTAGGGCATTTTGCGTATACCGGCCTGGCTAACTACCACTCTCGAGTAGAAAATCTGCCGATGTTTGTTCCGGCAACTATCCTTGAGAGCAAGTACTTCTAGGTGCCTGCACAACATCTTTAACGATCAACACATACCATCAGGTGAGATAGTGGTCAAAAGCTAGCCTACCAGTAATAAATAAATAAAAAGCGTTGGCAGCAATTCTGTACGAGAACTGCCGAAGAAGGAAGATGATGACAAGGACATCAGACATGCCCGGTTCTTGGAAATATTTTGTTATTTATTACCAAACGCTTTTAAAAATATTACGTTAAATCTTAGACAAAACGGATGTTTACCTGGGATGAAATATCCTATATATCATCATTTTCAGGCGTAAAAGAAGTAGCTTTTATCACGGTGAGATTTTGTGTTTTGATATAAAATATTATAAGGTCGAAAATATTCTTATTGTGAAGATAGCTAACACTTTATTGTACTATCTTATTACAATTAATATTACTAACGAAATATTTCATCTTGAGATTAAAAAGATAGAATACAATTAGCAATTACAATTACAATTAGCTAGGCAGCAATCTCTTCCAGGCAACCGTAAGCAGAAAAAACAATTTGATTAACATAGGGGTGGAGTTTAAAACTAAGTGCGATTAATAAAGTATAGTTGCAAACTTAAATATATACAAGTATCTATTAAAAATATTTAATATCTGTATTATGATACTTTAAATGAGTCAAAAATATAACAAACATTATGATGGCCCGGCGTTTGCTCTTCATAGCCTTTGCTGATAAATAATATCCAAGTTATTTTAAATTTAGATATGTTTGTTACATACGCCGAGAAGTTTATGGCAAGTCCAGAAATGAAGAAATAATACTTCTTGTCCCGATTATTCTCATTTTGCTCATGGGACAGCGATATTACCAAATATTTTAAAAAAATTGTCGCTGGCTATATTACACAAATAGCCAATTAGTAAATTTATAATTTAAATTAGTATTTCTATAGAAGATTAACATATTTTATTGATTTCTGGTCGGCCATTGACAACCGCACCACGTCAAACAGTTTCCGATGGACTGTTCTAGAATTTCCCAATTTTTTATTTTAAAAGGTTACTTAGTGCAGTAGGCATAAAAGGTGCTGATTTTACAGAACGCCGCTACTTACGTCTTTATCACCTTACCATGTTTTGCACATCAGGCCACAACAGGGCGTTTTACTACCATATTGTCCAATAGCCCCTGCAATAAATAGATTTTGCAACAAAATATATGTCTGGCATTATAAAAAGATTGTAATTTTATAGTCTGGCCTATGTTACAAAAGGCCGCTATCGTTATTTTTTTTGATAAAAAAAATGTAATGTACTCAATAAGCTCTAAAGTCTAGACGATGATTTCCAACATACTTGGGCGCCCGCCCACTCGGAGTGCAAAAAAATATTTCGGCTACCTTCTCATGAATTGGAGAGTTCCTGGAATTTCATCGTCTAATTGAATTAGGTATCATTCAATACCTAATTCAATTACCGCTCGGCCATCATTGCTTCAGATTGATGTTGAGAGATTTTATTTATCATAAGAAATTGTGATTTAATTGTGTTACCTATTCAAAGATGTGACGTGACCACGCCTTCTCACCGTTGTAATCGCTATACCTACATAACTATCCTAGTATATTTCCTGGCGGAACAAATACTCCCTAAATATGAACATTGATTGACCAATGACACGAATGAGCGGAAGCAGCAACACGTGAAATCAGTTGTATGAAATGTGTATAGACAATTAAGGCAGATTCACACGTGGTAATTTTCTTACCTGTACCATTTTTACACGACTGCCCAAAAAAGGAGAGTAATGTTTTCAGGGTTCATGTATGTTTGTGAGTTTCTTTATTCCACCATAACTTCTAAACGGCGCGGCGTAACAGATTTTGATGTAAGAGATATTGTTAGATTTGTGTATTTTGATTTGATATTGTTGATAACCCAAGTAACACTAAGTACATAAAAAAATAGAAAAACAAACTGGCGGATTTTAGACCCATATTGTGAGGTAAAAAAAAATGTATTTTTCCAAACCCATCGTGTGAGTTATCAAAATGAAGGACTTTAAAAAAGAATTCCATAAATATATATATAACTTGCAGTTTTAATTTCAATGGAATTATAAATCGCTTAACGAAAATAATTATTTTGCAGTCGGGGTTTTTACTTTTTTAATTAATTTATACTTGTAATATATACAATATTACATACTGTAAAAATTTATCACTTTTTGGGTTCCAAAATTTTCCGGCTGGAAAATGACGATGACTAAATTTCTAAATAATTCAAGCACCATCATGTGTTGAAGAAAAATTAAATTTTCAAATTATTGGAGCGGATTTTTTGTTCCGTACGGAAATCGAACCCGGGTCCTCCGATTTCACGCCGGATACCTCTTCCCCTTATTAATAATCCTCGACTGTCAGTTTGTCCATTATTCCGTCCGTCTATCTGTCCGACATTTAGCAGGCTATATTTTTGAAACAGTTAGGTATATAGGTAGCCGATTTAAATTTTCACAGATTATGTGTTAGTAAAGCAGATTTTAATAGCAATAATAAATAGAAGCAACCAAGGCATAATAATAGTAATAACAAAAAGGTACTATAAACGTTCTACATAAACAAAGAGGTTTATTCCAGAAATTTCCATTGACCATCCCTACTAGCGAGTTTTTTTATGTATATATTCCAAAAACTAATAACAAAGAATAAAAATCAGCCAAAGGCGGTTTGGTATATCCCACTAAAGATCTCTAACTCTAAAATATAAGTACAACGATTTTTATGGTACATAACTGTTCTGGTACGGAACTGTCGGTGTGCGAGTCCGACCCGCACTTGGCCGGTTTTATTTCTTATCATTAACTTACACAACAAAAGATTCTTTAATTGCATGTCTGTTACTGCAGAATATATAATTGAATTCATTCCCATTACAAAAGTACTTGGGTACGAACGTGATATCAAGTTTGTAGTAAGTTTTCGTCGTGTAGATCCAGCTTACCGCAAATGTTCATACAAATATCTACGCCATGTGAAGACGTAGTTTCGTACTATGTTTAAATGATTTATTAATAGACAGCAGCATTAAATACGACCGTGTCAATAGCATTGGGCGTCACGGTCCTGAGATTCCATATGTTGCACTGTTGGACAGGTGCCGCCAACCTTTTCACTAATTGGATAGTTTCTACTAATTATAATGAGTACAAAGATATGATTTATTAAAGAGATAAAAGATTTAGCTACAACAGTAATTGTAATTACTCAGGGAAATTTACTTCCATAAAGCCAGGGCTTGTCAAGGGATTGTATCGATTCTTAATCTCTATACATTTCTATCTAACTACTTCTTGACAAGGCACAACCTGAAATTTAAATATTTGATGAAAACTGACTTAGATATGTACATGTCTACAAATACTATTTCAGTGTTCAAACATATTTCCATTCTTGTGTCTACTAATAATCTCAATATTAAAATTGCTTCTCTTATTGTACCTTGGCCCACAGGCAGTTCAAATGCTCCAGCCCACTACCAACATGTTGGCAGCATTGCCCCATTGGATTACAATGCTTATTCACTAAGCCAAATAAGTGCCAGAATTTTGATCACGCATCGCATTGTCCAACCGCTCTGATGAATCACATCAACAACCATAAAGTCTACAGTTGAGCAAAGCCTCCCACTTCAAAGGGAGTTTGCCATAATCCCCACGACGAGGCAGGCGTTTTGGGGTTCGCCATGTAAGATGGCAATTTTTTTAGAAGGTGCTTACGCCCACCTCCTAGTATTCTGATTCCGTTCCCTCTTATGACTTCCACAGTTTCTTTATAAGTTTCATTATTACTTCCTATCCCTTAATTTATTCCTAAAGAAACCGTAGTTCCATAATTTAAATATCAATAGGCTGATTACGCTCGTCAGTTATTTGATTGAATATTTGTACAGCTACTCAACTTATTACGAAAGTTTGGACGACTTGGTATTTATCATTTTGAGTGACAACCCCACTCAAACTAGAAACAAATAATTTATGAAAGAATTAGTGTGATACCGCTATTTAATTGGGTGATATAGAATAAATTATAGAACAAGGCAAATACCTATGTTATAATGACAAATGATATTACATTGGCAGCCAATGCGGCAAGATAATAGGATTACTTTTTTAAGATACTAAGAAATATTGTACATTCTTTATTAGGGGTAAAAAAATGAAATTCCGGTTTCGCTATGCGAAAATTTTTGAACAATTTTTGTAGATGAATTATGCATTTTATTTAATCATAGTATTATGAACGCTTCCTGAGAAGTACATTTTTGAGTGCACTAGGCAGTCCATCCATTTAGATTCACTTTTCGTCATGTCACAAATCGTTCCAAAATCCTTTAATTTATGGAACGGTTTCACAAGGAAGAGTTGCCGACGGGCTCAAGGCAGCTTGGACAGTCATCACATAAATTATTCTTAGATACTAACAGAGTTAAACCGGTGAGAGTGGACCCTACGTAGCACTGTGACTATTTGGAAAGACACTAATTGGAACTTAATGTATGCCTCGAGAATGCCGGCGAGCTTGAAGTTTTCTTTAATTACCACTGAGCTTAAACATAAGATCTCCGTGTGGAGATGACGATATCATCTCGAAATCATTTCTATAGATAATTAAGTAAAGTTTTTTCCTACAATATGTTTCGAAACATAATAGCATCTTGAAATGATAGCTGTTGAGATTTGTGTTCAAAATGTATGAATGAAATATGTAAAATTGTTTACGACCACTGAAGTATTCCACATAGGCGGAAACGAATGCAACCCTATATATATAACGGTCTCCATCCAGAAAATACTAATCAAATTTACTGTATTCATTGACGGCTTTCATTTCATTGTGATATAGTGCTCTTCAAGTCTACACGACAAAATGGTGCGTCTGTAACATATTTTTGTAAAATAAAATTTGTTTACTAGCTTTGCAAATCTTTAATACTAAACTTGTATAACTTATTTAAAAACGATTAGTGTAGCTTCCAAGTCATTATTCAAATTGTGTGAAACTGTTTGATCTGCAGCTATAACTGAAATTTGAAATGAATTGTACTGCGACCTATTAAGTTGACTATGGTGTTGAAAGTGATGTGTTATAGACTGTCATTAACAATGGTTTTTGTGTATCTAATGATCCTAATGTTTTCTTCCATGTGGCGTTCTCAGGAGGAACTCGATAAAGAACAGCTTACTCGTAAGTACCTTTTTCACGCTTTTTTAATAAACCTTACACACTTTCGTCAGTTGACATGATTTTTAGCAGTCTAGCATTAAATAGTAATTCAAAATACGTTTTCAGTTGATTAAAAGACTTGTTAAAATTATTTGAATTATAATCTTAATTTTTTTTTTTGAACTTTTTTAGATACCGGCGGTATGCCTTTATTAAACAAAATACTATGAACTATATACAACACTACAGCTACTACAATAAAAGCATTTAGACACCTATAAGTCATAGCAGACTCATAGGCAGTCCAAATGCTCCAGCCCACACCCAGTTGGCAGCGTGCCCAGCATGCTGGCAGCATTGCCCCGTTGAATTGCAATGCTTATTCGTTGAGCCAAATATGTGCCAGCATTTTGATCACGCGTCGCATCGACCAAGCGCTCAGATAGGTTTTGGAAAATACGATGAGCTCCCGGTCCCCACGGACCCAACGTCTCTACACCAAACGGCTCAAATATGTAACCCATACCAAATATATAATCTTAATTAATTGGGTATGTAATATGTATTTGACATAAAAAGTTAATATGGGACAATATCCTCTTACTGGCTAGGATAATTAAATAGATTATATAATATATTTATTTCAAAAGATAAAATCTTAGGGTACGTAAAATAAAAAGTTCAAAAAGGTCAACGAAAGGCATTCAACGATTTGAGAAGTATTCGTAATACCAGTATGAAAAAACAGGTTCTAAGTGCAATAGTGTAGAGGACAGTCATCCTGAAAAGATGATGTTCATGAATACAACTGACGATAACTATGTACCTAAGTGAGTCTCAAACCTGGATCTCAAATCTCCAAGTAGACGTAAAGTTAAAAAAAAGAATATGCAATATACTTTCATTCATTCAGTTAGAGTACAAAAAACTAAACCGATTTCGAGGAAAAGCAACAAGAATTCTAAATAAAGTGAGAGAAAACATACAAAGTTTCTTATTTCACAACGTCTTTTAAAGATCAGTAAAAGTTCGAGCGCGGAGAAGAAATAACTTGAAGATATACAACATAAACATTGGTCTAAAATGTGTTAGAAACTTTGGGGTATAAGGTGAAAGATATAAAAAACAGTGTTTCTTATGTTATGAAAAATTCAAACTTACCGTTATTCATGATTTTATGATAGGTTTATATGTATAGATTTTATCTATAGGTCGCAATAGAGTTTACTTTTTACGTAATACTAATGACGTTATATAACCCTATCATGAAATTAGAATCATTAGAACGATTATGAATAAGCATTTAGAGCTGAAAAAAACAACATCCTAATGAGCTGATTGACACTGTGCAACTAAATTTAACAAACATCCATACTTTATCCCATTTTACTGTTAACTACGTATTTAAATTTTACAAAAGAAGAAGAAGAAGAGAAAAGTAAATATATTTTTGCACTAAGCATTTACTAATATAGCATTTTGTCTGATAAATCGTTTATTTCTTCTATTTTTTCTAAACCTGTCGGCCTTTTTATTTATTGATAATATTAAATTTATTTTGACAACCAAGACGTTTACATTCTTAAAACCAATAAAATCAAATAAATTGAATTAAAACTTTATATTTTAAAGTTCCTGGTAGACACTAGGAAGACTACTCTAGTAGTATTTAAATTGTCAAGAATGTATTATGTACCTAATAGCATTTTCATACAAGTAAATTATGCCTGATTTAATTTTTTGAACTGGACAGACGTAAGACTCGTTCTTTACTGGTTGTTTTATTTTCCAGTTCTGAAAAATGCCTTCGACGCTTTCGACCACGACAAGAAGGGAGTCATCGGTACGGATATGATTGGCACGATTTTGGAAATGCTTAATGCTGATGTGGATGAAGCAGAACTCGCGGAAATCATTGCTGAAGTTGACGCATCAGGTGATTGTCATTACTAGATATGTTATCTCCTTGGTATCCAATTCTACTTAATTATTTGTGACAGAGATAAGTATGTCGTGAAAGATGTAGAGATTAATTTGACAGGTTGAACAGAGTGTGAGTAGATGTTCTACCCGGTATTTAATGCACCAGCCTATAGAAATCATTCAGGATATTTAAATATTTTGTGTACTTTTAAATGTATTTTTCACCAATACGGGTGAAAAATAATAATGTATATACCTTTATTTTGAAACTTATACATGCATTAATAATAAATCGGTAACAATGAGTAGATAAACAGAGAGTTGAAAATCTTAGTTGATATATATGTTTAAGCATGGGTATCTTGATTGGCCGCGCAGAACACTTTTTTAGAGTGTTATAACTAGAAAGGGCATGATAAATAGGCTGATAATTCGATACCATTCCTATTACATTGCCCTGTTTACATTGCCATATTATGACACTACCGTTATGCATTGAAAAAAAAATACAAAGATATATAGATATATACAGTTGTGGCCTGTGAGGTAAATATGATTTTATTCTACGCGCAGGAGTGAGCTGCCCTCTACTTAAAATAAACAACAATGCTAGGTTGACTTTGTACACAAAATCAAGCTTATTTGACGCTGTTATCCATGTCTGACCTGCAGTACACTTTTCTGCCATCCGTTGTTGGTAAGCCAAGTAGTTTTAGTGTCTTCCGCTAGAGGGCGCTAAACTTAAATATATTAAAAAATTGTACCAAACCAACAAGCTCAAAGATATCGAAATGTGTGTGAGATTAAATAATATAAACAAAATACTATGCTAACAAATCACGATTATTAGCAAAAATGTACCTCACCGTGACAATGTTTACACATTGCCGTGACCAGGATTCGAACCTGGGTTACTACGGCCACAACGTAGGGTCCTAACCACTAGACGATCACGGCTATCGAGGCATGTGTGAACTGAGCAAATTTAACAAGTACGTTCCCCTAAACAGTATGCAGCAATCAATAAATTTAAAATTTATGTAATTTAATAAAATGAGCTGATGATAAGCAGTAAAAATATATTGTTATTTGGGCAGATTATAATTTAAGGTACCTAATGTAGTAAAGTATGTATTTTTTTTATGAATAAATAATTGGTACCTATTTACACTTATTTTGTTTGCAGGTTCGGGTACTCTGGACTTCAATGCCTTTTGCAGTTTAGCCGGTAGATTTCTAGTTGAAGAAGAAGATGACGAAGCTATGTTAAAAGAATTGAAGGAAGCTTTTAGGTTATACGACAGAGAAGGTATACTAAGTATTTGATTGTTTTGTAATAGTTTGTATGTGTCAAAATATTAATATGTACCTAATGCAACTTTATTTTTATAGGCAACGGCTACATAACGACAGATGTATTAAAAGAAATATTCAAAGAATTGGACAACACCATTACAGCTGAAGATTTAGACAACATGATTCAAGAAATTGATACAGACGGCTCTGGTACCGTTGATTTTGATGGTATGTCAATACTTACAAACAAGTATAAATTTATAAGAAGAGTAAAAAACCCGACTGCAAATTGTTTATTTTCGACACACTTTTTATCGTTCCATTGAAATTAAAACTGTAAGTTATGTACTTACATAATATATTTATGGAATGGGATGAGATGGGATTAGAACCAAAAAAAATTTAAGGATCTTACAATATCGTCTAATCTCACAAATTTATAAGAAGAGTAAAAAACCCGACTGCAAATTGTTTATTTTCGACACACTTTTTATCGTTCCATTGAAATTAAAACTGTAAGTTATGTACTTACATAATATATTTATGGAATGGGATGAGATGGGATTAGAACCAAAAAAAATTTAAGGATCTTACAATATCGTCTAATCTCACAAAATCGTCCAGTTTTTTTTTTATGTAGTGTCACCTGCGGTATCAAAATGAATCTAACGATATTTCTTAAGGGGTTTAGCCGTTTATGGTGTAATCCTGAAAACATAACTCTTTTTTTGAGCAGTCGTATCGTCGTAAAGAGTAGTCAGTAATTCAACTATTTGATGGAAAAACAATCCAATATGGGGTAATTTTTATTTATCGCGTTATTATTTAGCCACTTAATTCTTGTCTATATGTCTATCGTTCCGTGTGGAATCTTGTAAATATAATTATTTCGAGTATCTACTCCCGACTAAATACCCGACTGAATCTTTCAGGGTAATATTTCACTCGATGACACTATCTGGTTCTTCTGTCTGTTATCATGCAATCAGGTGGACCACGCAATTCAAACGAACACATTCCGATTAGTTTTATCCTTTTAAAGGCAAATAAAAACGAGGTGTTTATATATATATTTTTAGATCTCAGTTAGGTAATTACCTACATTAATTCTTGTTTTTTTATTTCCATAATGACCGAGTTTATCTGTGTCGTAATATCAAAATGTATTCCTTTTTGTTATAAGTGTTATGCAACTAAAAAATTATGTACCTAACTGAAATGTATTAAATTGTTTTCAGAATTCATGGGGGTCATGACTGGAGAATAAGGACGCTCAGCTGGTATATTAGATAGGTAATTTTAAGTAATTTATTCATAAGTAGGAAAATGTATAAAATTAATTATAAGTCTTCGACCAAAATTCATTTTTCTATTCTCTCGGAAAATGTATTTTGATGTTTTTATACCTAGTTAAATTAGACCTTGTAAGGTGAATACCGCGCGCAGTATTTTTGTAATAAAATTATTAAGAATATGCTAAGTTTTGTTATTTGTAGCAATACGTAAACCTAATTCCAAACTCCTGTGCTGCTTATCTGTATATAGTCATCACAGATAAGTACCTAACTGGGTATAAAGAAATATTACCCAATATTGTAATGTCATGACAATAGAATTGTTCCAACTATACAATTTGGAATTCAATCTATAAGCATCAAAACTATTTTTTGATTAAATGCTTAGATATTGCAATTATTGGATAGTATTTCTTTATGCCCAGTTATTTTATCTGCGAAGAGTTCTCTACTTCGACATGCCTCAACAATCTTATAGTTGTAACCTAAGAAAAGTTCATTGAAAAAAAATAGGTTACATATATTATATAATATTGTTACAAAAATAGGTTATTTTAAATTCTGCCCTCTTTTGACATCACTGTCAAGTACGTCAAACATGTACATTGTCCATTCTCAAGAAAGTACGGTACGGAATCAAATTTTAAAGAACACAAGAGTCAACAAAGTGGTTAGCCTGTTTAGGAAAACCTTTAAGTAGACGGCGCCAGATGGCGCTTAGAATAAATTTCTTTGCATAATATTTTATCTCTAAATCAATGTGATGCGAGTGTGAAAAGTAAATAATAATTCCAATCAAGGCTACAATATTGTAAGCCCCACCGTAGGCGAGGAATTACTTACAAAGTTTTAATGCCCGAGCCTTAGTTGAGGGCTATAAAGCCAAGATTGGAATATATCAATGAAGCACAAGTGTCATACGACTATTTTCAATACTTTTAATAATTTTCGTCACTTATGAGCACAAACACCTTATAAGTAAATTCTTTAACAAATCACTAACTCCTAAATATTATATATATATCTACTATAATTAAAGTTTTAAGATTGGCAAGTACCTAATACAGATAATTAATAAGATAATTTATCAGTTGTACAATTATATTGTACAACTGATAAATTATTATGATGACAAGTACCTATTAAAGCAGTCAAAGCAGGTCAAATAAAACTCTTCTGAATAGTAATTATCTAGGTAACTAGTTGCTAAATAATATGACAATTTATATAAAAGATGTATACAAAAAATTTAAATTCAGATAGAATATTGATATTGTGTAGTAGACACACACTTGGCTATGATCAGACGTAAGATGTGTTCTTCACATGTTTTGTCGGAGCATATCTATCGTACTAAAATAAGATGTTTGTCATCCCTGTGGCGCATAAGTCTTGGCAACATTGCATTTCATTTTGGCAAACTAATTCTCCCTGGCCTTAGCTTCAGCATGCGTGATAGAATGTCAGCCAATTATTTTTGGCTAAGACACAGTTATAAGGAAGCTATGCTAAGTACTTATTTCATTAAGAGAAGAGCATATTGTTTCGCGGCGAGTGAACTAGATAAAGCGATTGGCTATATCGAAATTTTGTCGTCTCTCAATAATTACCTTGAAACCATACAGTAGTTTTTAATTAACGAAGTCCTACATGAATATATAGCTTCAAAGCCATATCTATGGTAGGTATCTACCATTTCCGTCTTGTTTATGATCATTTTAAGGCCTACCTACTGGGAAACGTCCTCCTACTCATTTGTGATCAGTTTCGGAGAAATAAAGTCTCCCTGTCTCATGCATCGTTACTGTTACATTGGTTCTATGCTCTTGTCCCGTAGTCGAATTGACATGGTGTCATTTCTATACAAACTCTTCGAAAAGCGTCACGATTTATCTGACACACAAGGGACTGTAGGATTTGATCTTAAATCGGATCAAAGGCATTTTTAGTCCACATACGCTAAATATAATGGCCGATTATACTCCTCACTCATAGAGCACAAATTAAAAGCAGAGCGTACCTATACATATGGTAAGCCTATTCAGAAACTGGTTTGTGTGGAAGGCTGAAAGTCATGAAATCATCAAAACTTATTCGTATCATGACTCTCGAGAGCGCTTATATAATATGCTGGGAAAAAAAAGTGACAAGACCTTGTCTTCAATAAGACCTTTTGTCACTTGTTTTGAAAACAGGCACAGCATAATCTATTTTGCGTACCTATTACTTATATACACTATATACACTATGCGTGTTATTCGAGACTCACACCATTATATATTGCATTATAAAACTTCATTACAATTCCAGTTAGAAACAAAAGTCTGCAAGTCACGTGATACACTAGCGTTGCACTGCCGCGACAATATGGCCAACATATGCCATACTATTTGAAGAATTATAATCTATTAATTATCTATTATAACTTGCAGCGTAGTAATACTAGGTTAGTAAACTAATAATGTAGTGCATAACTTTATAATACCTACCTCATACAACTTCGCAATTTCAGTCCAAATATTGTACGTAATTACGTAATATTGCATTGAATTTGTTAACCATTGTATAACTCCGCATTGCTACAGTATTTACCTACTTACAGAACAATAACGCTCAACTTTACGACATTTCAGTCAGATGCAGTAATACCTGTCAATAGTTAGCAATCTGATTTAGACCGTTGTTGCTCGAAATGAACGTGCAAAATTGTTTTGAATGTGGCGCTGTTTTGTGATAATGCGATATAAAAAGAGCTAAGTACAATTTTTATATATAAACATACTTACCTATAACAGACTCCAAATTGTATGAAAAGATAATTCTGCTAGAAAGGTGATATTATTTTCATTTTAGATGACGCGGTCATCATAAAACCGTGGGGTGCCGGGTTAGAATTGCACCTCCCCATCTCTTCCCGTGGGTGTCGTAAGAGGCGACTATAAGGGAAAAATACCGGAAGGTGGGCAGCAGCGCCTTCTGAGAAATCTACAACCATAACTGCGATCCCCAAGACGCCTGCCAAGCGTGGGGATTATGACAAAACCCCCATTATGGGGGAGGCATTTGTTCAACAGTGGACAACAAACAAATGCGAAGGTTTCAAAGGAGCGAGACTCAAAATAACTTTGCGAACAAGCGAAGCACCATTTTTCACCTCACTCCAGCGAGGAAAATGCTATACTCAAAGATGAAGTAAACAATAAACAAAAAAAGTTTTAATAATATGGTAAATTATTATTTATTTACATCAAAAATTAAAAGTATAATTACTAAAACTGGTAATATAAAAGGTTTATATATAATGTACGTTTTTTGGAACAGTTATAGGTAAAGGTTCGAAAGACTTTTTCCACGCTAGCGGAAAATGCACTTTGCACGCAGATTTCGAAGGACACAAAACAAAACCTTTCCGAGTCTGTGAAGTGAAACATATATTTAGTGATAGTTTCATCAAACTTTTCAACCAAATACACTGCCGTCATTTAAAAAAAAACACGGTGCGGTGGCATCCATATATGTAGTAAATTAATATGTATTTGTTTGTTCTTATAATTCTCTAACTATAGACTTTTAGCCGTTAAAATATTATTAATCGAGTTCCATTTGTATGCACTTAAGTTGTAGGTAACGGCGAAATCACAACTAAAACTTTTTAGTGCATCAATTTTTTTTTATGTTTTAGTAACGGAGCAAGTTTGAGGCCCACCTGATGTTAAGCGGACTAATCTCGGCCTATAACAGATGTATTTTGTCACAAGTCACGAATTGCACTACGCCAGTGATCACCTTGAGGCATATTTGTTAAGTCTCATGTGCCTATAATTTCACCGGCTCTTAAGGTGTGCTGCCGGAACTCACCGTTAGGTGCTTGGCGACAGATTTTCTACTTGAGGGTGGTCGCTAGCCAGGCGGGCATTCTCAAAATGCCCTTCCACCACGAGGTGAAACTCAAGCCTGCGGCGAGATTTAAACCATAGCCCTGCTGCGCGGCAGTCCATATCCAATGTCGCTGAGCCATCACTGCTTCAAAAATTATAGATGTTTTTTTGATCTGTAGTACTAAAATACAAATCGTACACCCACTTACGTAAGCAAATATGTCTAAGATTAACTTTAATCATGCAGGAAAGGAAATCGTACCCCTACAGAGGCAATTTGTAAAAGATTAGCAGGGCCGATTCTGTGGTTAGATATTTAGACCGAGCGAGATGCCTTCCTGTGCCACCGGAGGCACCGAGATTGAAACCAAAAGGAAATTGCGTTGATTTTCTCGCGTACGTTATAGGTGATTACAGCATGCCTTGAGGTTATAGAATCGCATAGCTCGGAGGTTTGCTAATCAAACGTATGGGTATATTAAATTCTTAGTGGTTAAGTGGGTAAAACAGCATAAGTCTGCGTGCAGGGTGTAGAAATATGATTCATTACATACAAAGTAGGTAATGGTAATTAGTCGTAAAAAGCAAGCAGTGTCCAGTTCTGAAAGTGCTTTATGCATATTAATTTGTAATTTGCAAAACTTGTACAAACAGATTTTATTTACCTATGTTGATATTCTTTTTAACTGACATCAAAATGTAAATGAGGTTCTCAATTCGTATGTATTTTTTTATGTTTTTTACCTCAGACGTTTGACCAATTTTGATAGTTATTTTTTTATTTGAACGCTGATGCTTGTCGTTTGGTCCCGTTTAGATTTTATCAAAACCAGTCAAGCCGTTTTTGAGGTACACTCCAATAACTGTAAAATATTTTCTTATCTTGATATAGTCGTTGACAGTGCACGACAATCGATCCCGAAGGTAGCAAGGGTCAATAAAACGAGTGAATTTTTTTTTCTCAAATATTTAACCGACTTCAACACTCAAAAGTGTGAAATAACTTATGGAAGTCGGTACCATGCGCACAATATTCCGATAATAAGTACTTTTGAACTATCATCGTACCGACTTCAACAAGTTAATTCTTCACACTTTTGAGTGTTGAAGACAAAGGCCAAAACGGAACCATGTTAATGAGACTTCATTGTTAGTCTGATGCAGTATAACGTCGACCCAAAGACTAATAATATCTCTCTTATATGCCGAAAATACATCTTTTTGAAACCTAGCTTGTGCTGTATTGTCTTCTAAACTTCATAGAAAAGATTACAGAATATAATTATTGATTATCTTTAAACATTAGGTTAATGGTCTAAAGTGTCAGTATAAGGCACGAGTTCAATCTCAAAAACTAAACTAATTAGGAATCTCAAATTTCGGTAAATCATATCTATTCAGCTATAATACCGAAATACCGCATACCAATTTTTAACCGCATCGCCACTTCACATCATGCGAGTGATAATAAGAAGAACTGATTCCAGGTATCATTAAAATCATTAAATACGTTACACTCTTGATTAGCGTCTACAAGGCTCTTTTGCGCGAATTTCTTTTTTGAAAATCTTTTACTTGCTGTTTTTAAACGCGACTGTACTGCCAAATTTTGTAGCCAGTGTCACTCACAAAATGTGCAAATATGTTTTGGCATATTGGAATAAAAAAAAGCATTTGAATTTCATATTTGTGACTTTGTGACTCTCCATTTATAAGCTAAAGACATACGGCTGGACGGAAACAGAGACAAGGCAGACAGAACATTCACATTGATAATATGGCTCCGTGAACACTTAAAAACTTGATTCGAGAGCGTTGCTAGGCAACAGAGTACCTACTTAAAACACAAACATTACAAAAATACTTTTACTGTGTACTTATTACGTCATTCTTAAGCAAATTAGTTAACAATAATTAAAAATAAAAAGCTGGAAAGTGACTGACTATATGCCTATGACTGTAACATTTTATTATCTGCTAACAATGAAAAAAATTAATGCAACAGTTAAAATCATGCACCGTTAACTGAATTATAATAAGTTGTGTTTACGTAATTTGTAGCTTATTAACGCGTTATATATTATGTTAATTTATTATATTTTTGCCACCTAACGAAGCTCGTAATTTTAGAGATATGAAATGAAAGAGCCTTTTTTTTACGCAACATAACAACTCAAATATCTATAATATGTTCAATTATATTAATGAGGTATTATATTATGCAAGTAATATTATTATAGTGTACAGAAAAGAGCATAACACAAGAAGACTTGTTCTAAGGGTCCGTTTCAGAATGTCCTAATAAAGTTTCGGGTTGATAACCAACACATAAAGTAACTGAATGATAAAAAATACAGTTAACATGCAGCGCGTTTCAAGCTTTAACGGATGGAGAGGCTAAATCGATAACTGTGAAACGCAAAGATAATGTTTATTTAATAAATAAGTTTTGGGTAGTATAACCGGCACTTGCTCGAAAATTCTAAAACTAGTAGTACAAGCGATAGTGCTTGTAATCATATTTAGGGCCTAAATATGAATTCACATTTACAAATTGCTGCATTTTTATTGTTGTGGACGAGAATCGAACCCGCGTCCATCGCGACGTCCTACGCGCCGGGTGCCTAAACTCTGAAAAAATATTTAAGTGTCTAAATTATGGTGAAAATAAATGTTTTTTTACATACTTAAACACAATTTTAATGTGGGGTTGTCTTTTTCTTATTTTATTATAGCACTGTACTATGATCACAAAGTTGAGCGCTTGAATGAACAATCTTCTGTAAGATAGAACCAACAAAAAAAAACAAAAAAAATAATAACACGTTACTTGTATGGAAATCCCCCGTAACTATTTGTTTTTAAAGTATCCGCAATAACATCAAATATTCTATTAGTTAAAAAAAACAGCCCTCTAAAGGCAGAATGGACGTGGACGGGCGGACCGAGAAAGCATTACTATGCGCCCATTCTGTTCCGTACACTCTTGTCACAAATAATATACACAAGAACTCTTGTCTATGTGGAACCCAAATATCACAACTGCTGGCTTAAATTATGCATAGGCGCATAGGCCAACAAATTAATTAATAGAGGTCACAAAGTCAAAAGTAAGTTATTCGAAGTATTTAGCCGGCGGTCGTGTCGGCGTGACTGGGTCACGCACGCCTTGTCATCGCTTCGTTATGGCTTAATTAGAGGGTGCTACCGATCGGAAATGTATTTTAATGATGCAGTGGGTGTACCACAAAGCGTTTAGGCTTAAGGAGTGCTGGCAAAGGAATTTTGATCAACGACAGTCGAGCGACATCGAGAGAATATTGCAATAATTCTCTCAATTTTAGTAAATAATACGGGATAACTCACGTGAATCAGTCAGATAGCTCCGACTATAGTTTCAACCACACACGGTGGTCTTTTTCAAGGAGAGCTCGAGACACCGGCGTTGACGTATCGCTAGTCTCGCAGTGCTAAGCGAGACGTCAACGCTGCCCGAATGAGTGAAAACCACGTTAGTTTTTATAATAAAATTCTCTCAATCTCCACTCCTCTTCCATAAGTCCTACTGATGTCTCAGAAAAATCAAAAACTATTAACTATCTTCCAACATTACCAATACCCGACTTCTATTCCTTTATTCTTAATTGTTTTTCCGCTTGTGATGTTAAGAAGAGCTTACTGTCGATCACTTTCAATGCTGTAGGTGGTGATGGAATTAATCGAAATATACCTACTTGTACATATCCTTGGTCTTCCTATAATCTGTTTTATCTCCAATAACTCCTTTGCATTTGGTATATATATCCTTCTGTCTGGAAAGAGGCTACAATCATTCCTCTACCCAATAACCTAAAACTTTCCCGAATACCGTCCTATATCCATTCTTCCATTGTCCAACGTCCTTGAGCGTCTTGTCCACAGTCAACTTAGCAAATATTTATCTTCTCAATAGCTCCTAAACTTTTGTGTCACTTTAGTGAAAGTTTTTGTAAGTGTAACAACAAATAATAATCTATCTAATATTTCAAATACAAGGAGGTAATTCTCAACTAAACAGTTTAATTTAAAATCTAGAAATATTGTTAACTTAAATGAATGTCATTGTGTATACGCAGTACTATTTTATTTATAGCGGATAGGCTAACATTTGACCACTATCTCAGGACACAGTTAGATGCTTTGGCGACAGATTTTCTACTTGATGGTGGTAGCTAACCAGGCAGGCATTCGCGAAAGCCCTACCACTATGCTACAATGATCGCTATCCTGAGATAACAACCGGTCCCTCCGAAGCACGGGAGCGCTCAGTATAGGAATGCTACTAGCGGTCAAACATTTTAGTCAACACCGCAGTAGATGTTGCTTAACTTTGTTGATGGGTTAAAGACGACTATAAGCATAGGCAGGCACCGTTACAAGAACATACAATTATTTTCTACAAAGCTGGTCTGAAAACACGTAAAAATGGACTAACTCGAATTCCCAACTCTTACAAATTTCGGTGGTTGACGGCTAAAACGAAAATGCCCTTAGGCGCCTTAGATCCTAGATATATGTAAGTATGACTTAGTCTACGCCCCGGGTCAGATTCAAAAGCATGTCAGATCCAAGGGCACATTCATGAGGTCATTAGATAAGCCATCGGCATGAACACTCGCTGACAAGGCGTGTGATAGGACGACCACTTTTTTTGGGAATAAGATAAATTTTAATACAGAGTGTGTTTTCATAGTCCGGAGGAGTTGAACAGCCGACAGCGGCAGTCAGCATCAGTGTCCTCCCAAAAAAAGGTGTGTATTTTGTTCCAATAATTTGTAAAATTAGTTATGTTTGAAAAATTATTTATGTGTGATAACTAACACGTTATTTTACGAAAATTAAGGGATAGTTAATTTGAGCAATTCAACGGGACAATGCTGCCATCATGCTGGGCACGCTGCAAACTGGTAGTGGGCTGGGGTATTTGGACTGCCTGTGAGTCTGCAATGGCTTGTGGGCTAATTGCCATGTCTAAATGCTTTTATTGTAGTAGCAACCGGTAAAAAAGGAATATTTTTATTCCGCTCCCAAAAAGCAGGAGGTTTTCATATCGACTGTTTTTTTTATGCCAGATAGGTTAGCCTTTGACCACTATCTCACCTGATGGTAAGTGATGATGCGATCGAAGATGTTGTTCAGGCTAACCTATAATTACTGGCTCTCAAGAACAGCTGTCGGAACACACTGTTAGGTGCTTGTTGCGTGATTACTCCGCTAATTATACATTGGTTTAGGTGATTTTTTTTTGGGTAAAGAATATCTCCATAAAAACATAACCAATTTTTATAATATCTGGATAATTTGATTGTTAAAGCAAATCTTGTCATTGGTGAACAGAATTTTAAGCGAGTGAATGATCTTGTAAGCTATAAGAATCAATAAAACGAGAGAAAATAAAATATTTTAGAAAAACGGTACCAACTTCCAGCACTTAAGAGTATGAAATAACTTGTGGAAGTCAGACTAAGGTAATATGAGATCAATGTTTTGAAACAGCATGGTATGGACTTCAACAAGTCATTTCATATAATATTTCAGTTTTGGATGTCTAAGCCTTTTTAAAATTTCTATTATTAATAATTATTTTACTTAGGTATATCTTGAAGCATGAAAGAAGCAAGAGCGACAAAAAAAAATGCAGAATAGGCCGCATGCTACTACTGACTTTAATAAGGGTACCTACCTAATGAATTGCTGAACGTTGGGTAAACGACCAGGTTCTTTATGGTGCTAATGCCTTCATTTAACTACTGACAAGTGCTAAATGGTTTCATTTGAACAGGTTTTTAGCAAAATATGTATAATTTGTCGCAGTAAGAAAATTATACGTTAATCTCGATCATATCCTCTAAGGCCAAACTGTTTTCAAACAAGTCTATTTAGGATTTTTCCTTTAGAATTAAATTGTAAATTTGTCTTAAAATTACATATATTATTGCTTATTATATTTAATTTTGTTTGCGTTAAGGGATAAGTTTCTTAAAATTTTCGATTAAGTTTTCGTAAGCTTTGGCCACGATAGAAAATATAAATTAGGTATGAATAGTTCATTCCTTTTTCCCAAAACTGCCGCAATCTCCCGTGAACTAATACCACCTGGCGTTCAAAACTTAAACTAGTATTGAATTTACCCGCCTCATCTCGACTGATAAAAATATACCGCTTCCCAATTGTGTTATAAATTACGTACCTACAACTATGCGCTCTTTGTAAATTTATTCAAGTAAAGAGATTTCAGTGTCTCCTGAAGAAGATAGCGTGGTGGGCCCGCCGGCAGCACCGGCGTGAGTAATATCGCACCGTTCTACTATCTGGCTGCTCCTGACTTTCTCTTAGGTTCTCACTGCGAAAGTTGATATAAAAGCGGACAAGAACCATTGGTTCCTTTTGCTAGAAAGTGCCATAGTGCAGTTCAAATTGACACTACAGATGGTGTACAGGTTTTGTAGTTGGAGGTTTAGATGGATATATTGTTTATGATGACATATCGGAACTCAGCCTCACAGATATGCAATGGACACTTATGAAAAAGTCAAAGTTACCTCACCCTTTATATTTCGATTCTTCATCAATTACACCCTCTGGGTGTACGTATATATTCGGTGGTTCCCACTGGATTGCATTCCCTTGCCTTTCTTTATTCTCGCCCCTTTCTTGCTGTGTGTACTATTCTCCTTAACACAATACAGTCCGCTTCGAAGACATAAAATAATTACTTTTCAGCGCTATGGAGCTTTTTATTGTTGTACCAAAATTCATTACGATTTCATCATCACCTCTACGCCGCATACGTGGATTAAAGGTGGGACGACGATCATTCTTATTCCTAAACCTTTGAAATGGTAAAGTTACGAATAGGTATTCCATTTTTACGGAAGAATTTTTGTGGATCTCATTAGTAAGTCGGGGTATGTACCTGTTCTCGTACGAGGGCAAGCCCCTCCGCAGGACATTTATGGATGCGTATTTGTTTTTCGATTGTATACTGCATCTTAGTGCTGGTGTAAATGCTAATAGTATATTCAGAACAAAAATAAAATGTTAAATGTTATCTTTTATTTTCTTGTATTTTTTTAAGCTTATTAATTAAGCAAACGTTAAAATTACTTAAGCCAAAATTACTATGTTAGAATTATGGGGTCCCATCAAAGTAAACACGTATACGTAATTGCCAAATTAGTCTTGTTTCTAGTTCAAGTCACTTTAGCTAAAGATGTCTTATATTTCCGTTCCTCTAAAAGTAAAGGATGAAATTGAACTGTGACTCACCTCCGCAAGGCACCTCAAATTAGCAGTCAGTTTCAGCCCCAGGGACCATAATGGGTAAAAAAAAAATTTCGTTGCAATTTTGTAAATTGATGGATACCCTATGTTAAAAATAACACTCGTTTCACTGTGTTTAAGAATGTAATATCTTATATATATATAGCATAAAGCGTTATTAATTTTAAATAATTAGATGACAAGCCAAAAAATTAATTAGTCAAATATCAATCACGGATTAATCATACGGGCAGGATTAATAAAAAAATGATAAAACTGTGGTAAAGAAACTGGATACCGCAAAGTTAGTAGCTTGCCGATTGAATCAAGCAACGTCCGCTGCGGTCATGACTTCGTTATGGGTGTGAGCGTTTCCGTGCTTAGTGCTTTCTAAATCAAATCAAATAATTTATTTGCAAGAATACAATAATTAATGTACATTTTGAGTTCTAGTGTAAAATGCGTTGTTTCTGTATTCTGCCTGCAAGCAGACGTGCAAATATCTACGTATGCAAATGCAGTTTCAGGATATTGCTTTTTATTGCTGATGGGTAAGCCTTTGATCGTAATCTCACCTGATGGTATGTGATGATGTGGTCGAAGGTGTTAACAGGTTTGACCTAGAATAACTGGCTCTCAAGGACAGCTGCCGGAACACACCGTTAGATGCTTTGCGACAGATTTTCTACTTGATGGTGGTAGCTAACCAGGCGAGCATTCAAAACTTGCCCTTCCACCATGAGGTGAAGCTCAAGCCCGCGGCGGGATCTGTTATAGGCAGAGGTTAGTCCACTGAACATCAGGTGGGCTCGTCACAAGCACATAAAAAGGCAAATAAAATATCTTCAATAACATAGATCTGATTGAAAAATGTCGATAATGTACTCGTATACATATTTTTTTCAAATATCTAGGTATATGTACAGAAAAGAAGTTCCCATCGAAAGGTATACAAAATCAGGGAAGGCAAGAACTTAAAAACTATGACAACCATATGGATTTAAATATTAATAACAGCTGTCGAACCCTGTATAAGTCGGCACTGCACCATGTCAAAGTAGCGTACAGTCGGAGTCAATGTTACGACACGTTTCACCTTTAACCCAGATAGATAACTCGCTTATTCATACTGTGTTATACGTGCGTAGTACACTTATTGTATGGTTATACTATATCTAAATAGAGAATCTTAACTATGAAAGGGTTATATTATCCCATATTGCCTTACAATATAAGAGATAACAAGTGCGAAACATTCTCGTAATACCAGACTTGGAGAATTAATAATTAAATCATGACTCGCAACTTTTTAACCGACTTCCAAAAAAGGAGGAGGTTATCAATTCGTCTTTTTTTTGTTTGTTCCCTCAGAACTCTTGACTGGGTGAACCGATTTTGAAAATTCTTTTTTTTTTAAAACTGATGCTTGTCGTTTGGTCCCATTTTAAATTTTATCAAAATCGGTCCAGCCGTTTTTGAATTACACTCCAATAACTGAAAAATATTCATCTATCTTGATGATATAGTCGTTGACAATGAATGACAATCGATCCCGTAAGTAGCAAGGGTCACTAAAAAGAGTGAAAAAAATTTTTTTACCAAAAAATGGAACCAACTTCATCACTCAAAAGTGTGAAATAACTTGTCGAAGTCGGTACCATGCGCACATTATTGTGATAATAGGTACATAGAACTATCATGGTACCGACTCCAACAAGTTATTTCACACTTATGGGTGATGAAGTCGGTTCCATTTTCTGGTAAAAAAAATTTTTAAACTTTTCTATCCAATGTGCTCCATATATTATGTCTGGGGTCATCAATCGATGAAGCGCTCGATGTTTACTTAGCCGTTACTCAATCTCACCTGATGGTAAGTGATGATGTGGTCGAAGATGTTGTTCAGGATAGCCTAGAATTACTGGCTCTCAAGGACAACTGCCAGAACACACCGTTAGGTGCTTGGCGATTTTCTACTTGAGGGTGCTTGAAACTTAACAGCAGCATGTCTCAGGGCGCAGTGCAGCGGCACATGTGACGAATTGCATCTGTTGTAGGCGGAGTTCAGCGCTCAACTCGTGCGTGTTCTGTCACACTCCAATATAAAAAAAACATATATACTTACTCCATATGTTTTTTTTATTGTCTATAACATTTAAAAATGACATAAATATATATTTTTCACCCCACGATAAAGATATGAGTGTCAAATCGTTCAATCGAAATCCAGGTACCTAGTACCTAGTTTGGCCGCACCGCACCGTCGCGTCGCGTCGCGTCGTGTCGTTCCCCCATGACGTAAAAACTCAACGAGAGCGCATTTAATAATGTGATAAGATCATACCTACCTTCACATATATATAGGTACCTACATATCATTACACATTCGTCCCTGCCCACAGATCACGCATCTGTGTACCTATATGTTATAAGTATATGTTTTTGAAGCGCTCGTAGCGAAGTTTGCTTAGCCATTCTGAACCGATCAGCAAAGTTAAGCAACGTCCGCCTCGGTCATGACTTGGATGGGTGACCGCTGGTGACATTATTACTGAGCGCTTCCGTGCTTCGGAGGGCACGTTAAGCCGTCGGTCCCGGTTGTTGTCTTAGGATGGCAGTCGTTATAGAATGGTGGTAGGGCATTTTGCGAATGCCCGCCTGGCTAGCTACCACCCTCAAGTTGAAAATCTGTCGCCAAGCACCTAACGGTGCGTTCCGGCAGCTGTCCTTGAGAGCCAGTAATTCTAGGTTAGCCTGAACAACATCTTCGACCACATCATCACTTACCATCAGGTAAGATAGTGGTTAAAGGCTAACCTAACCAGCATAAAAAAAAAAAAAAAAATATATAACAGTTATTCCGGCCTGATTTTCCATGAAACAAATGACTGACTGGAACCTCTATACAAAACAAAACAAGCATGCACATGCATTAAAGCTACAAAGTCTAATCGTGTATCAAAATGATATCTAGATGTCTATCAAGTCATCAAAGTTCTTGCACATTGACATAAGCTATTGCAAAAACGCAAGCTCAATCGTGAGAACAACTTTAGAACTAGTTTGTAAGTGATAAGCGCTGTCATGTCATAGATACTTAGGTATTATTTTGTCTGTTGGTTTCATGTATGTTTGTTACAATGCGGTCGTGCGATACATGTGGTCGTATCTAGTCTTAAACATGACCGGCACAGATTAATACATGATTGATCTCACTCTTTATGTGTGGCGGATCATTTAACACGCTAATTTTTTGTTCCCTATTTTATATGCCTACTTCCTATTAATGTCGCAGCAGTTACATATAATGTCAGTATAATTATCTTCTGTTATAATTGAATTGTAGATAAAGATGTAAGATTTACCCCGATTTCTCAGCGCGTTTTTAGTTCGCGGGGTAAATGGCAAGTCGTCGGCAATATATTATTTCAGTAGAAATTTAGGTTTTATTTAGAGCGCCCTCTAGTATAAATAGTAGAAACTATTTAATCAGACACGAATGGTATGTGTTGCAAGCTAAGATTTTTTTTACCTGACTCTCTGGCTGCCAGTGTGAAAGGCCAAATTTGCAGAATTTCATAACAAATATCTATACATCAACATGTTTAAGATCTTTCCTTGTATGTTTCTCTATCCTAATTTATATCCTCGCCGCACCTACTCACTACCGCCAAAGCGACTCCACGACACTCGACTAGACTTTTATGAGATGAAAATTTGTGTTAGGTACAGGCTAAAGTTTGGATAGATTTAAGGAATAACAATAGATAGGTACTCACAGCTGCTCGAAACCCGGTGGACGTATTCGACGTATACCCAACGTGAGTGTCATTGACCGGTTTAATTTATAATATTTAAATATGAGTGAAACTGACGAGTAACTCACGCTTCTTTTGTTAAAATTTACCATCGAGTTTTATCATACGAGTCTATGGAAGACTAAGAACAAAGACTATAAACCCAGTTTTTGATCTGTGACAAAGAATGACGTACCGTAGCTACCTCCGAAATACAAAAAATGTACAATACGAGTAGCACTGAGCAAGTAATATTTTAACGAGTAGGTGGAAGTTTTATAATATTACTATACCTATGTAATATAATTAAACTTCCAGCAATAGAGCATCAAAGATCGAAACTTATTATTCTACATTCACATCGATTAGACTTCTGTGAGACTTATTCTAATTAAGTGTTTATTTACTATAACAATCAAAATGCACGATTTAATGTAACGACCCGTATAACAATAGTATTGTAACAATGGATGGATACACTACACTTAAAGTCAAATTTCATTGTATTAGCTGGTGTAGACAAGGTGAATTGTGAAATAGAACTGTGCATGAATTATTATGATAATGGTTATTTTGTTATGCTTTTTATCAAGGGTCTGAGAATGAACACAAAAAGTATAGAGGTACCTAAAGGAATTGTTATGCCCTGTTCGGGCCAAAGATTAACAGGGTTAAGGATTATTTGGTAAATAAGGATTGTGCTTTGATTATCAAAGCATAAAAATTAGAGATGGGTCGAACACGGGTTCACCGAATACAAACATAAGGCCGAATGTATGCCGAATACCGAATATTCGGCCCATCCCTAATAAAAAATATCAGTTGTTATTAAGTCATAACTTTTTTTTATGGAATAGGAGTGAAAACGAGCAGGCGGCTCACCTGATGGTAAGTGATCACCGTCACCCACAAACATCCGCAACACCAGAGGTCTTGAATTATACACAATAGCAGAATATAAAATGTATTATCCATAAAATAAATTGATACAAAATGTAAAAGTAAATGTTTTGATATAGTTTGATTAATTCTTAGACACCTACATACTCTGAAAATATTATCTGACTTTATATTACAGTTTCAAAGATACAGCGTTTCAAAAAGGTTGGACAGAAGGACGGACATACGGACAGCCGAGGCTTATAGTAATAGATGATATAAATAAATGTAATATACATTTTAATTGTGCCAAAAAATATGCTTAAAACAATTAACGAAGTTAGCTTGTTCCGCTTATCTTAAGTAGGCAGTTATAAGTGATCACAAAAAAGTTGCTCCATATAAACTTCATTGTGATTTAATCCTTAGTATTCATAAAAGGCGTGGTTAAAGCGCTGATGAAAGAGAAAGTTAATACAAAAAGCGTAAAGATCACCGCACAAGGGAACTTGATAATATAATAATGTACAGAATATGTACCTACATACCCGCCTAGAGTCAAAACGTGCTAAAAAGACGGACTCAACTGTGAATGTACATTTTCCTACCCAATACATAGTGTAATAGATGTATTTTGTAGTGTATATATTTGAGCAAATAACAATTATTATTATAATGTTTCTAGTGGCTATTGTTTGGAACCAATGGTAAGTGACGTCATAATTAGGGAATAAAATTGATTACCTGCGTAAGTGAAAAAAGGTTGAAGTCCGGTGGCTGGACATAAAACTTAAGTGTAAACTTGTAATAATCCTAATTTTGTGTGTTTTTATTGCTGATAGTTAAACCTTTGACTACAATCTCACCTGATGGTAAGTGATGATGTGGTCGAAGGTTTTAACAGGCTTAAACTAGAATTATTGGCTCTCAAGGACAGCTGCCGGAACACACCGTTAGGTGCATAGCGACAGACTTTCTACTTGAGGATGGTCGCTAGCCAGGCGGGATTTTTTTATTTTTTTTTTATTCAATCTTTTGCACTACTGACTCTGGGTCTGTACTCTTTTTAGATTTTCCTTTTTGTTATCAATTTATAACAATTTATAAGTTATTTGTCGTCTCCAATACATCGTCTTCCTGAAGGGAAGGGTGTTAGTAAGTAACAATCTTAACACTAGGGTGAGTCCTTTTTTTTTGTTTTATACTGTACATGTTTTGTTATATATATTTTTCTTGTATCTAGTTTGTTAGCAGCCGACATTTACATTAAATTTATATTTACAGTACATCTACAGTCTACATCCTAGGTTGAAGGGCCGGCCACTGGTTCCGGCGTTGCCCTTGATGTTTGTATGTGAGCCTCTATAACCCCTTCTTCCCGGTTTTTTATGGCCATTTTTAGGTTGCCAGGTTTAGGTAGCCAGGCGGGATTTGAATCATGGACCAGCTGCGCGGCAATCCTACTGTGCCAATGCTACTGAGCCATCACTGCTTCAGTTGTTTTGTACTGTACTTTCGGATCGTCCAATGCTTAACAAAGGGGGTTCACACCAATAGTAGGGGGGCCTATACTAAGAGTATTAGCCATAATACCCACGCTTGGCAAGCGGTTTGGGGGTCGCATTTTAAGATGGCAGTTCTTCAGGAGCATTTGGAATGAGTGAGTTATTAAATGCTTATTTGATTTTTATTAGCTCTTCATTCAATGAATCTATCTGCTGTTTCAGTTCTAGCTGTTGTCCTGCAAGTATACATTGGAAAATGAGATATAATGCTGCTACACTCCTTCCAGTATTTTAACGTTAGTCGCCTGTTACGGCTCCCACAAGAAAATATAGGAGGGTGCATTATTAAACCGGTTCCCGCTGGTGGGGAGGGGAGAGAGTTATTATTTAGTGCGTTAGCGAAAACCAATCTTTTTAAAGGAGAGACGCCTCTGTTTTTACTTAAATATGGACTGCAACTCAGAGCCTCTGAGTCAGAGGGTCCATGGTTGGTATCCTGCTAGCTTGAGTTTCAACATTCGTTCTTCGACCACACTATTACTTACGTATCATCAGGTGAAGTAGTGAACTAAGGCAAACCTGTCAGACGTAGAAGGAATAAGAATATACTTAGTTGTTAAATGAGTGAATTGTTACCCCGTGGGGTGCCGGGTTAGAATGTCACCCCCTCATTGCTACCCCTGGGTGTCGTAAGAGGCGACTAAAGGTGAAATACCGTAAGGCGGGCAGCAGCGCCTTCTGAGAAACTAATATTTTAGACTGCGATCTCCAAGACGCCTGCCAAGCGTGGGGATTATGACAAACCCACCTTTAATGGGGGGAAGCTATAGTCAGCAGTGGATAATACGGCTGATATAGTACATTAGTTGTTAGATAAAACATTGTACCTACCCCGAATGAGTAGGGTAAAGGTATAAAGATGATGCTGCAAGTAAAGTTTTGTTATAAATTAATTATGCAAGACGTTTCGAGGAGATAAGCAAATTTGGAATGGCTTATAATAAAGTGCTCAGTGTCCCGTAGTGAGAGAAAGTTTATGAAATAAGCGTAAAGGTCACACATGAGGACTTGATATACTGCTGGCAATCTTTTGGTTCAGCCAGTGATCGCATTTTAGTACGGCGTGACTGGTAAATAAAAGAAACAAATTCCTCGTATGTTCGGCGTTGTTCGAAGATTATAAGTAGGTATTTTTCTCAAACATGCTTGGAAATGTGAGCATTGTTTTGACAACCTTCTTCGAGATAAATCGAAATTGCTGTACTGGCCAAATACATGCGCCCAGCGGCCGGCAAAAAATGTATGAAAATCTATATCTGTCGTATCTAGCGGCCAAATAAATTGCATAGTAAACTCATATCTGTCGTGTAATTTAAAAATGGAACGATCTTTTACTTCGAGGCATGGCAACCAAGAAGGTAACTTATAAAAGGTTTTATTTCAATTTCGATCTGGCTTGCAAATAGAACGCTGTTTATTGAAAAATTTTACATTTAACAACTGTATCTTCAAATAAAAAAATTTGCCTAAACTATACAAGCCTTGGCCACAACTAGGCATTGATGGACTAACGTATTTGTGCGTCGGCTTCGCCTTGGCCCACGTTTACACGTTCGTCCATCAATGCCTCCTGCAGCGGCCAGCAAAGGAGGCAGTGCTTTTCTCAAATAATGAGCGGAAATTAAAACAAAGTAGTATCTAGGCAATTTTTTTTATTTGAAGATACAGTTGTTAAATGTAAAATTTTTCAATAAACAGCGTTCTATTTGCAAGCCAGATCGAAATTTAAATAAAACCTTTGATAAGTTACCTTCTTGGTCGCCATGCCTCGAAGTAAAAGATCGTTCCATTTTTAAATTACACGACAGTTATGAGTTTACTATGCAATTTATTTGGCCGCTAGATACGACAGATATAGATTTTCATAAATTTTTTGCCGGCCGCTGGGCGCATGTATTTGGCCAGTACAGCAATTTCGATTTATCTCGAAGAAGGTTGTCAAAACAATGCTCACATTTCCAAGCATGTTTGAGAAGAATACCTACTTATAATCTTCGAACAACGCCGAACATACGAGGAATTTGTTTCTTTTATTTACCAGTCACGCCGTACTAAAATGCGATCACTGGCTGAACCAAAAGATTGTACTATAACGGGACGGCCGAATAAGTCAATATATATGTATATATATATATATATATATATATTGGTTCAGCCAGTGATATATATAAATTTATTTACCTCGAACTTTCGACCAAGTTGCATTGGTCGTGGTCACGAGCGGACTGAAGAGGCGGGTGTCAGCGTCTTGAAGGGTGGGTATTTTCTCTAACTACACACATTTTAGTTACTGTTGTTCGAAGAGATACCCCAATAAGCAATAGCTTAGTTTCAGATGTGAGAGAGAATGTTAATACAAGAAGAGTAAAACCTCGTCATTTTAAACTAATAGCCACACTGCAAGTGAATGCAGGTGAAGTAAAAAGATTTAATAATATAACTAATTTTTGAAGCACTCGTTGCGAATTAAGACTTAGTTAAGCAACGTTCACTGCGGTCATATATGGGTGACCGCTAGTGACATTACTGAGCGCTTCCGTGCTTCGGAGGGCACGTTAAGACGTTGACCCCGGTTGTTTTCTCAGGGTGGCAGTCGTTATATGGCGGTAGGGCATTTTGCAAATGTCCGCCTGGCTGCCACCATCAAGTAGAATTATTTTCACCAAGTTTACTAGTTTCACTAAGTTATTATTAGTCACCAAGCATCTAACGCAGCTATCCTTGAGAGCCAGTAATTATAGGTTAGTTGGTACATCTTCACTTAGCAACAAGACATAAAAAGAATGGTCCAGAGTTTGTTGCTCAAACTTCTCGCTTTGGCTCTTCAACTTTTTTTAGCTAAACGTGGTGAGAGAATGTAGAATATTTCAATAATACGAGTATTCTACATTCTTAATATGAAGCAGTAGTAGAACTCTTTGAGCGGGTTCGTTCGGGGAACTATTGTCACCACACCTATTTCCATTACGATGGCATAAATAAAATACTAAATTCTAAATATATCAATTAAATTATGCAATTGACCTGCTTATAAGCGTCGTGACTATCAAACATTATATACCTAATTTAAAAGATGATTTTGAATAGTCTTAGATTATAAATTAATACTATGGATTATTATTACTTTATTCATCTTGAAGATGGCTGATTTCAGGTAAACTCAGTTCAAACGGAGGATACATCTAAAATGTTATTTAAGTTCCTGCCAATTGTTTCCCTGTTAATTAAATCAATATTAAAGTCCCAAAATGAGAATGCCTTTTTATGGAAGTCTTTGTAATGATTTTGTTATATTGTAATGATCTACATGGTGAAGATTTATTCATCAGTACTTAATCAGTACTATCAGTACTATAATATTATAAATGCGAAAGTAACTCTGTCTGTCTGTCTGTCTGTTACGCTTTCACGCCAAAACTACTGGACCGATTTGAATGAAATTTTGTATGGAGATAGTTTGAGACCCGGGAAAAAACATAGGATAGTTTTTATGACTGCGCAAAAAGAGGTTAATGTTTTTGCGCGATAACCGACAAACGCGCGGGCGGAGCCGCGCCCGGAAAGCTAGTACTAAAATAAATGACTGCAGATTTTTTTTAACAAAAGACCTTAAATTTTTGATGGGATTTAACATAACCCGCATTAAACCCCGCCTGATGTTAAACGATAACCTCTGCATATAACAGATGCATTTCGCACAACTGACCAACTGCACTGCGCCCATCACCCTGAGACAAACAGTTGTTAACTCTCATGAGCCTGTTAATTTTACGGGCTCTCAAGGACTTGTGCCGTAACACACTGTTAGGTGCTTCGTGACAGATTTTCTACTTGAGGGTCGAAGCCAGCCAAGCAAACATTCGCGAAATGCCCTTCCACCATGCGGTGAAACTCAAGCCAGCGGTAGGTATCGAACCATGGACCTGCTGCACGGCAGTCGATAGCTTTTACTGCCCGGCCATCATAGCTTCAAAACATTGGCAATACTACTCTGAGTATTAACATTAACAAGTACCTTCTCTTCCTAATTGCGCTAAACGACACGATAATTTATGGATGTAGACAGTAGGTATTACACAAATTTAACAGGTAACTTAACTAGAGGAAATTTAGTTATCGTCGTATTGCTCAGTTTATCACAAGGTATACGTCCGCATTCCTTTTAGATCCTATATATACATTAAAAGTTATGTATACAGACTATCTAGATAATATTATTATCTGGGACATACAATTTTAGGGTGTTTTTTATGATATTGTGAGGCCCACCTGATGTTAAGCGGACTAACCTCTGCCTATAACAGATGCATTTCGTCAAAAGTCACGAATTGCCCTGTACCCGTCACGTTGAGACATAGTTGCTAAGTCTCATGTGCCTGCAATTTCACTGGCTCTCAAGGACTGCTGCCGGAACACACCGTTATGTGCTTGGCGACAGATTTTCTACTTGAGGGTGGTCGCTAGCCAGGCGGACATTCTCAAAACGCCCTTCCACCATGCGGTGAAGCTCAAGCACGCGGCGGGATTCGAACCATGGACATGCTGCGCGGCACTCCCTAGGCAATGCCACTGAGCCATAACTGCTTCACTTCCCCATTTATATGTATATATTTATGAACTTAAATCTATTAAAAAATTTGGTTGCTAACACATTTCTGCTCTGACGCCTTTTTGGTTCCTATTTTACGATTTCTCGTGAACCTTAGGAGTCCGAATCTTGCATTTTGTTGGACGAGTCGCGATATTGACGCACTGCTGTTTAGACGAACTGGATAATTGACGATCTGTGATTTGGACGATCTAACTCTACGACTTGGATTGAAATACAGTCATTCTAGAAGCCTGATAACACTAAAAATACTAATCCATTTTATTCGGGAACCTAACCGATTTGGTTACAAACATATCAGAATCGATGACACCTGCAGAAGTATATAACTGTATCGCAGATGTCAACGCCCTCCTCAGAAAAGCTAATTGCATAGTTCCTTAGTAAGAAACAAAATACGTACAACTGTTTAATATAGTAAAGGATACTACACTAGAGGCTGTGATCAAAGATTTGGCGTGAGAAATACGACCGGTCATCAAAATATAAAGCGTAAACTTTCTTCATTTTCATATGAATGCACATAATTTTGATACACTTAAAACAACAGAATCTATTATTATATTTGTTTAGAATAATGACGAATTCTAGTTGTGTTTTTATTATTTCCCGAAAATCTTAATGGTACAAATTCTCTTCCACATACATAGATATATATGAAATATATAGCCACAGTAAATACTAAGCTGTTGTGATGTAATGTTGATAAGTTTCATTTTTTTTCTTGATAGGCTATCCTTTGACCACTATCTCACCTGATGGTAGGTGATGATGTGGTCGACGATATTGTTCAGGCTAACCTAGAATTACTGGCTCTCAAATAAAGCCGCTGGAACACACCGCTAGGTGCTTGGCAACAGATTTTCAACTTGAGAGTGGTAGCTAGCCAGGCGGGCATTCGCAAAATGCCCTACCACCATGGTATAACGACTTGGCAGTCGTTACAGACTTGGCAGGAGGGCACGTTAGCCGTTGGTGTTGTCTTAGGATGGCTCCTAAGACAACACCAACGGCTAACGTGCCCTCCGAAGCACCAAAGCGCTCCATTAGTATGTCACTAGCGGTCACCCATCCAGGTCATGACTGCGGCGGACATTGCTTAACTTTGCTGATCGGTTAAGAACAGCTTAGTTAACTTCGCTACGAGTGCTTAAAATATACAAATGCTAAGAGAGCTTTAGGCACGATGCTTTCCGATATCTGTACAGTACACGACGATAAAGCGATGACATAAGGCTGCAGACCCAGGACTCACCGTCGATGTTGTAAGCTTGCCCCAATTCGTGACCGAACACGAATGCCCGGAAGCGAGCGACCTACTAACAAATCATTTTTCGTGGGTGAAATTACCTTTATAAACAAAATATATACCTTTACAAGAGCATGGTTTCAAGTGATCATGGTATTACCATTTGTGTACAGCGGCACAGTGAAAACGGGGTCATTTCGTCGGATTTGTGTGTAGAAGAAGTTTTTATGGACTACGTTTGAGTTAAATATTTATCTTTATATATGCCACTGCCGCTTTATAGCAAATTAAAACGACAACACAATACACTTTTAGTATAGTTTGTGGTTTTGCTTTGCAAACATGTTCTTGGGAGCATTTGGACTGCCTGTCTGAAATGGTTTTTAGGTTGTCTAAATACTTTTTTTTATGCTTGATAGGTTAGCCTTTGACCACTATCTCACCTGATGGTAAGTGATGATGTGGTCGAAGATGTTGTTCAGGCTAACCTAGAAGTTTCATTGTTGTAGCTATAGTGTTGTATATAGTACGTAGTATTTTGTTAATAAAGGTACCTATATACTACGCTGGTTAAAAAAACTTTTAGTACACCAGAAGAACTTTGTCACATTAAGACATTTAAAACTGAAGTACCTACAAAGGGCAGACATATCGGTAAGTCTCTTCCATTTTACTTTCCAATATGCCATCAGAGACGTTGCGTTGGCCTGCGCAATAAATGTATCATTGATATATATACCTGATTATCCTACATTACTATAAACTGATATCAATGATATATAACAAACTATGATTATTATACACTTACATATTACAGTTATTAAATTAATGCTATAGGTTATCTTTATATATAAATTACGTGTCACGTTGTTTGTCCGTGATGGACTCCTAAACTGCTGAACCAATTTTGAATTTGATTTGTACACCGTGTGAAATTTGATCCAAATTGAAAGATAGAATAGCTTACATCACAATTTACAGTGGTAATTATCCATGCAAAGCCGGTGCGGGCCGCTAGAAATAATATAAAATAATTGATATGGTAAAAAATTATAATTTAAAGACAAATAATTATTCAGCTAATTGTATATACCAGCTTATATATATACTATACCACTTATAATAGCTTGCCTAATGCAAACCGGAAGCTAATTGTATATTATAACCACGCCCTCGAGAGTTATCATAAAAATTGATTCAGTGGGCTGGCAAAATCATTGTAAGTGATTTTCAGATGACTAAGGAAACACGAGTGGGAGCAGTGTTGGAAATTAGAACGTTCTGAAGAACACCTAATATATTGCTGACCTAGGCCCTCCCTCACAAACCTTTTTACGCGTTGTCAGCAGTATTTTTCTCTTTATAAACGGTGGCTTCCACAATTAAGTGCTCAGAATTTTTGTGATAATTCCAGGAGTCACCAGACTCAGTACCAGTATACCCTTCAAGTTGAACCTCTGCCCAAATTAGTAGCAAAAGTGAGTTGCGGGAACTTGTAAGTCAACGTGTAAATAAGTTAAACTGAATAGGTCCACACAACAGTTCGTTCTACTGCAGAGTTGAAACCAATTGCGATAAGAGAAGAGAAAATATGTGAATACCGCGGCAAAATTTACTAGGTTACGATTGATTGAGTCTGGCGCTTAACAATTTAAGCGTTAAAGTGATGTGATCAAATTTTCGACTGTCGAAAATAAATCTACAGTAATTCTGAAGACATGATAACGTAATGTAAGAAAAACACGGGTGTTTGAGCGTGAACTTACTATGAGTCGATATAGCTATCGACAATGTTTCAGTGTGAAGCGTGACGCGACCGCGGCGGACTTACCACACTCAAAATCCTGAGGAAGGCTTCCGGTAGAAGCCGAAACATTGTCGATAGCGATATCGACTCATAGTAAGTTCACGCTCAAACACCCGTGTTTTTCATATATTAGATATAAATATGAGCGTAACTTTTTATAATATGATACATGATAACGTATCAAGAACGTTAAATACGTACCTACGTTGAATAAAAACTTCTTGAATATCAAAATAAGTATACTAACTACACAGTTATTATATCAGAGTAGGTATTAGATTGATAATCATGATTGATATTATTGCTAAAAGTTAAACGTTGTTTCTTTCTATGCTTTAATAAGTCAGTTATCAGCCATATTATCTGTAGCTTAACAAACTGTGTGCTAAATATTTGACAAATAGCTACCTGGTGTTGTTTCGTAAACGGTAAAGAAATAATTATTGTCATTGCGGGTAAGTACTTATTTGGCAAGAACATTTTTTCACCATTGTGTTTGAATTGTTTGGTGTACATGGTCGGATAGATTAACTCAATAGAGTTCTTGACATAGCTTACTTGGGAGCCACTAAAATGACCGCCTGCCCGATTTTCTCATAGCGATGGAAAAGTGAAGTCAAAAGAAAAATACATAATTAATGAAAATGTTGGAAAAAATATACTTTCAATATGTTGACTGGTGAAAACATAAGACAGTCTAATTGAATCCCTTCATGATATTATTATATTATATATAGCGACAAAGGTAAATATGATTCTATTTCAATTGCGTTGCATTTTTAGGGTTCCGTACTAGAAAACGGGTCCCCATTAGTAAAAGTCAAAGGCGAGAAAAGAACTATATAATACACTTATAGTCCTTTTCTCGCCTCTGCCTTTTTTGCCTCACTGGAAATAGCAATTACCTATTTGCAATAATGTACTTATATGCCATACCATACATCAAGAATTTTACAAATCTGTCATGTATGCATATTGGTAGTATCACATGCACCCGAATGCGTGTTTTTATGAATGAAATTTTATTGTTCTCGTTATCTATGATGTGCAAGGATTGATGGAAAACTGACACCTCTTACAATTGAAATAAGTACTGATATCTAGTAAGACTATGTGCATTGAAACGTAGCCAATTTTTTTTTACATAACTTAATCAAGAATATCGATAACCATATAAGTTATTATGAGAGTGCAAAAATGTCTCCAAAGATGTCATCATATTTGGCCATTATATTATGTTCTACCCGCATTCCCTGGGAAGCAGTTCGAATTTAGGTTTAGTCTGATTCAAAAAATGCTATACGATGATCCCGCTCGTGGTTATTTTTTTTCTAATTGTTATCTTTATATATAAAAATTACGTGTCACGTTGTTTGTCCGCGATGGACTCCTAAGCAACTGAACCAATTTTAGGATAGCTTACATCTCAGTTTATAGTCGTATTTAATTACCCGTACGAAGCCGGAGCGAGGCGCTAGTAGTATTATAAATTTACGCTCAGTAGGCGTGAATGGAAAAATTACAATATTTCAATGATGAAACTCTTTTAAAACTGTGATCTCTAGATAATTTTTATTCAGCCCCGAGATTTTTATTTTCCAAGTCGAGCTTCATTTGTTAATCAACAATTCCACTTGTATTTTAACAAGACTGAGTTCAAAGCGAGTTTTTCGTGGCTAAACTGTAATTGCACGGTAGATTTTACGCTAAAACTTAACAATGGTGTCTGATGACTTAATTTTGGGATTTTCATACTGATTCAGATTTATGATTGCCTTTGAGAATGTTGGTTTTATGATTTTAGACCAGTCCTATTTTAAATTGATCATCAATGTCAGTAGATAATGCTACTCGTAGTTCTAATGTCTGATAATTATACAAATACAGTAAATGCAATTCAGTCTAACGCACTGAGAATTCCTTTACAAATAGCATATAATTTCTTGAAAAGAATTAATAAGTAATGAGAAAATAACGTAATATAATATTTCATTTTGCTGAAATATTATAAAATTCGCGTGACCTTCACTGTCACATTATTTTTTGGCTCAAAGATTAAACATTGCAATTCAACGGGGCAATTCTGCCAGCCGCTGAGCACACTGCCAAATGGTAGTGGGCTGGATTATTTGGATTGCCTTTTAAATTATTAAAACTATCTCTTCCAGTCAACCTTTGGATGGAGATCCAGGAGGCAGAGAGATTGCCAAACACAATAAATTCAATTACCTTAAAATTTTTGAAGCGCTCGTAGCGAACTTAGCTTAGCCGTTCTTAATCGTTCAGCTAAGTTAAGGTCAAAACTTGGATGGGTGCCCGATGGTGAAATTACTTCTTAGCGCTTCCGTGCCTTTACCGTCGGTCCCGAGTTCTGTTAGGATGGCAGTCGTTATAGCATGGTGGGAGGGCATTTTGCGTATCGCGTGGTTAGCTACCACCCTCAAGTAGAAAATCTGTTGCCAAGCACCTAACGGTGTGTTCCGGCAGCTGTTCTTGAGAGCCAGTAATTCTAGGTTAGCCTGAAAAACATCTTCGACCACATCATCACTTACCATCATCGTGAGATAAAGGTCAAAGTTTAGCCTACCAAGCTATAAATAAATAAAAAGTACCACTTCGCCAGGTATCGTCATCTACCCTCATTCCCGGTCGATGTCTGCTTATTCCGTTAAATGTTATTATGTCGAATTTTCCAAAACAATTTATTGCAGATTTTATTTGTACCTACTCCACTTTTTAGTCTGTATTTCACCAATCCCACCTAATAAGATGTAACATTATACGCTTCAGTGGTTTTGATCAAAGAAATGTCTTTTTTTACAAAGACTGGTATTGGGGACAAGTGACGACTAGCTTTTAGAGTTCCACAGGTGATATTAAATTCTTTTTGTTTGTTATGACCATAGATCATCTTATTGTTCTTTGATAATCGCTACGTCACCAGGGCTTTACGGTCAGTCTCTTCATAGAGTTTTTCATACAAACTTAGTTTCCTCATATATTTAAAACACCAAGTATTCAAACTTGTCGAAATTTTCCATGCATGTTCCTTACTGTAAAATTTTTGCTTCTGATTTGTCAGTTTTCTATAGAAATATGTATTTTCAAATATACTTGGAAAATACATTTTCACATAAATAGATTGTGTAAGAGGTGTAGAGGGGCATAACCTGGAGCAGCTCATGGTTACTGGCAAGGTGGATGGCAAGCGCCGAAGGGGTCATAGTCCGTTGAGATGGTCGGACCAAATTCGCACGGCTGTAGTATTCCAACCTACACGACGCACTCCACGACGCCAAGGATAGGCATAAGTGGCGGGACACCATCAAGGCAAAAGTACTCCAAAAGTGGGGTAATCACAACCCTCAGTAATAAGGACAACGACGTCAGGAGGAGGAAGATAGTGTAAGTGCTAAATTGTGTAAGTATGCTGCTTGCTAATGCTTGTGAAAGCAAGAAATAAATAATAAAACGAAAAACTGGCAAACCAGCAGCATACATTTTAGGCTCAAGGTCATACATGCAAAATGTGGACGAGATAACACATGATATTTAAAATACGACGAAACCACGTTTGTATAGAAAGAGATAGGAAGACAGAAAAGAGCATAGCTTTAAGATAGAAAGAAGCCCTGTGTTCTCCACCAATGTGTACCAATGCTCTGCCTACACAGAGTTTGCTAGCTCATTGAGAGCGTATGGAATATGTAAAGGAATGATATGTGACAGTCCTTATACTCTAAAGAATACCAAAACTAGTGCTCAATTTGACTATGTCAGAATTAAATAACTTGACTTCTGGAAGACGAAGATAATGAAATAATATAAAAAAATTCTACGTTGTTATGTCTAAATTCAGTAGTTATCGGTGCTTTGTTTTTATGCTGTTGAGGAGACTACAATCTCGTATAGGGAGATATTTGGATGTACCCGAAATATTGTCGAGTCAGTTCGGCTCACCAGCTCGACACTTACTGGCAATGGGTGCCTGATATTATAGCCGGAGAGAACGAAAGTGCGGAAACGTGCAGTAGTAGAAGTTATAGGCAGTTGTGTCCATCAGAGTGAACTAGCGTGCTGTTACACCTAATATATTGCTGACCTACGCCCGAATCCCTCACAAACCTATTTACGCGGTGTCAGCAGTATTTTTCTCTATATAAACGGTGGCTTCCAAAATTAAGTGTTCAGATTTATTGTGATAACTCCAGGAGTCACCAGACTCAGTACTAGTATACCCTTCAGGTGGAACCTCTGCCCAAATTAGTAGCAAAAGTGAGTTCCGGGAACTTTTAAAGTCAAGTGTAAATTAATAATTTTATTTTTCAAATAAAATAAATGTGTGTGTGTCCATAAGTTGTTTTTTTTTAAGACAACTGAATAGGTCCACACAACAGTGCGTATACCATCTAATATACATACCCTACGTACATCAACACTAGTAGTGGAATTTTACCTATCAGAAGCATTCGTTAACTTAGTCCGCGCTTACGACATCTTTAGCCTTTTAATGAGGTCTTGATAACAAGCAACAAGAACTAGCCATTGGGCTAGTTCTTGTTGCTGGCACACCTTCTTTTAAGCGGGAACCTTTGCAAGTAACAGTTGAAATTCATCACAAGTGATGAACTGGAATGCACTCATCACCCTGAGTCATCAAGTGTAAAGTCTTTATTGGAACCCATACACTTATAACTGGAACACAGAAATGCGGAAAAAAATGATTGGACGCACTGGTTAACAGAGTTCAATTGCTACTATTTGGGAGGAATTCGAAATTTCTCATCCTTAGGCCGCGACTGTACTATCTACTATAATAGTATATATTTAGTATAATATGTATGTGTATACCATGGCCATGAAGACCGCCGAGGAAAGAGCCACGTTTAAGAGCATAGTGTATCGATTTGTCAGTCACCTTCAGTAAGAAGATGCCGACTAAGAAGAAGATGTATGTGTATTCTTATCTACGGAACCCAACGCTCTATAGAATGTTTCTTAGAAGTCATTTATTAAATTCTTTATGATTCGTTATCTTCGTTTTAGTACCAAAAAACTAGGTCAAAAGACAATCAGATTTTTTGGACTCAGACGAAACAAATTAGATTTAAAGAAAAGTTAATTACGAGTCGATTACAATTTTGAAATGTTTGTTATTTAATTTTGGATTAAGTATTATTTGAATGTCAGAATTAATTTTCCGAATATAATATCTGAAATAAATTGCCATGGCTGTACAGCTCCCGGCTTAGTAATTATATTGTTATGGACTGTTCTACATATAAATACGTATAAATGTCGATGTGGTACTGAACCTCAAAACGCCTGCCAACTGGGGGAAATATGCAAACCATTCCCCATTGGATGGTCTTGTGTTAAATGTCGTAAACATTATTGATCTAATTTACTATATGATGTCTATTCTTTTCGATCAAATATTTAACTGCTGACATGTTTCTTCTGTAAACGCCGAGGCTACATTTTTCTTCCGACCAAAAAGCAACTGCCTTAGAAGATCCATCATTATTGCAGTTTGAAATCTATTGAAAAAAACTTCCGGTGTTAAGACCACATTTACTTAGACACTGCATCGTGGTAGGGCATTTTGCGAATGCCCGCCTGGCTAGATACAACCATCAAGTAGACAATCTGTCGCCAAGCACCTAACGGTGTGTTCCAGCAGCAGTCCTTGAGAGCCAGTAATTCTAGGTTAGCCTAAGCACTTCTTGATAGGCTTGGCTTTGACCACAAACTCGCCTGATGGCATTGATGATGTTAAAATGTGGCTTAGCTTAGAAAAGGAACTGACTTTTAAAGACAGGTTTTGTACTACAGACTTAGGGTTTTGGTGACAGAATTTCTACTTGAAAAGCTGGTAGCCAGCCAGGCTGCCATCAACAAATATTTTAAAAAAATATTTATTATTTTTATTACCATAATTAATACAAATTTAACCTCAATAAATGAACCAATTAAAAAGTAATATAAAGTCTTAAAAATACAAAAACGACTGGTTAGAAAAATACCTACCTATTTAAGAAAACTAACAGAGTGCTTGACATTCCTGCACTTGGCGAACCTGTATCGAACCTATCACTATGCGATACAAACCCGCGATTTATTAATATTCTGTTGGGATATACTATTAAAATTTTACAAAGAAATGGATTCATGGAACTGTATGATTTGATTCCGCCACCCCTATTTTATAATCAGACATCCAGGGATATTCAGAAGCGCCACTACTATATGGTGGATATTCCATTCGAACGAAGCGATTTGCTTCTTCGTTCATCATACGAACCGCCAGGGAATGGAACACCCTGCCTGAGTCTGTGCTTCTAGTTAAGTCTGATATGGAGGTCTTCAAAACGCGAGGGAATAGATATCTTCTTCAGGTGAAATAGTGGTCAAGTGCAACGCAGTACAGTATATAAAAAAAATGGATTCATATACCTACACCAAAAAATACAAACCGATGTTTTGCAATATCAAATGCGTTTAAACACGTCCAGATTATTTTGACGATTCATTTTTTTATTGCTGATAGGCTAGCCTTTGACCACTATCTCACCTGATGGTAAGTGATGATGTGGTCGAAGATGTTGTTCAGGCTAACCTAGAATTACTGGCTCTCAAGGACAGCTGCCGGAACACACCGTTAGGTGCTTGGCGACAGATTTTCTACTTGAGGGTGGTAGCTAGCCAGGCGGGCATTCGCATTCCTACCACCATGCTGGAACGACTGCCATCCTAAGAAACAACCGGGACCGACAGCTTAACGTGCCCTCCGAAGCACGGAAGCACTCAGTAGTTATGTCACCTGCGGTCACCCATCCAACTCCTGACCGCGGCGGACGTTGCTTAACTTAGCTGATCGATTAAGAACGGCTAAACAAACTTCGCTACGAGCGCTACAAATTCCAATGTAATATTTTTCAACAATATTGACTTTGTAATCTAATCCACCAGAACTCCTTAAGGCGACGTTTTCCGGACAGTTTAGGCAAATAGCGCTCGTTTGTTTGTTTGTTTAGGGAGGACATAGATGCTGGCTACCGCCTGTGCGGTCGTCCAGCTCCACCGGGTTTTGGGCGAGGGCCTGGCCCTACAATAGCCCGGGAGGGAGAAGTGCCGAAGACACTTCTCCCGAGACGGGCGTAGAAGGCGAAAAGCGCTTTCTACCTCCGTCTCCTGCGGACGCCGAAAACGTGCCGCTACTATAGGAGGGGTTGACAGCGAGCTCAAGGGCACCACTGTGGATCGGACCTCGGCTTGTCTCGCTGTCGAGAGACATGGGGGGGATCGGAGCAAAATGCCTCTGTGCAACTGCAGTGTTGCACAATTGGGCCCTACTGAATAATACTCTTTGACTATTTGGAGAGCAATTTATCGTGACCTTGTTTTTGCCTCGAGCTCGCCGGCGGGCTCGGTGTTTGATTGTGTGACCTCTAATTACCTCACACCTGGGGATTTTACCTCGACGACTTGCGGATAACGCTAAAGCTGCCAATGTAATGGCTGCGATGGGGTCATCCGGGTCGTCTAATACCTGCCGTGGTCGGCGACGGGGGGGTTTGAAAAATGGGATAGAAGAGGCAGTCGAGTAGTTCGATGCCTGGACAACCAATGGGTTCGGGTGGTGGGGCGCTCGATCAAAGTATCGGCGGGCGCAGTCCTTATTGAACTGCGCTAAAGAGGGAAGGTTTAAGTCGCAATGCAACTCGGTGTTCCGGATATACCACGGGGCGCCGGTTGCATTACGAAGAAAACGGTTTTGGATGACTTGAAGTTTATGAAGGTGGGCCTCACTAGCATGACTAAACACTACTGATGCGTAAGTCATGATGGGGCGGATGCAGGCAGTGTAAAGTGTCTTCTTATTACTAAGAGACATTTTACTCTCTTTGCGAAGTAGGGGACCAAGGCGATCCATTATGAAGGCCGCTCTGTTACGGACGGTTGTTATGTGATCGTTAAAGGTGAGATGACGATCAAGGGTGACTCCGAGGTATTTTGTTCTAGGAACCCAGGGAATGGGTTCGTCGAACAAAATAAGCGGTTTCGGGTAAGGGGAGCGTGTCTTCTCAGTAAAGCACATAGCTGTGCTTTTAGCTGGGTTGACCGCGATGCGCCATTTTCGGAACCAGTCACCGATCTCGGTGATGGCCCGTTGCATGACGAAATAGGACTGTCTGTTGATATGCCACCCAGTGGTGTAAATGGCGGTATCATCCGCATATTGGGCTAGGAATACTTTGGGCTGAGAGCGTGGGATGTCACTGGTATACAGTGCAAAGAGAATAGGTGATAGCACGGAGCCCTGAGGGACTCCGGCTCTGACTGGGTGGGGGGAGGAGAGGGTGCCTTCCACGCGATAGCGAAAGCTTCTGGCTTTAAGGAAGTCTTGTAGGATGAGCACAAGACGTTCTGGCACGCCAAATTGGTATAGCTTGTAGATCAAGCCGTTGTGCCAGACTTTGTCAAAAGCTTTCGCTACGTCGAGGAAGACTGCTAGCGTAGTATGGGGTTTGGGGTACTTATTGAAGCCCTCAATGATGTGCTCCGTGAGGCGGTGCACCTGTTGGACGCATGAGTGTCCGGGTCTGAAGCCAAACTGCTCATCTGGGATAAGGTGGTGTTCCTTAGCATGGGACTGGAGACGGTTTGCAAGTAACCGCTCGTAAAGTTTGCCTAAGGCACTGAGGAGGCTGATGGGGCGGTAACTGGTGGGGTCAGATGAGCTTTTGCCTGGTTTGTGAATGCCAATGACATTTGCACATTTCCAGGTGTCTGGGAATAAGCAGTGGCTCATAGCAGCATTGAAGATGCTGACTAAGAGATGGATGAGAGGAGGAGAGAGGGTTTTAAGAACCCTGTTGGAGATGCCATCGGCACCGGGGGATTTGCGCGGTCGGAGGGCCTTGATCTGTCTCTCCACCTCAGCGTAAGTCGCTAAGGTGATTGGTGGGAGTTCAGAGGTGACCACAGAGCTTTTACGTTCGACTTCAGCATCCACCGAATCGAGGTGAGCTTGGTCAACGTGATCTACGTTAGGGGAACACTGAGCCTCTAGGCTATCAGCTAGGCACTCAGCTTTGTCTTCGTCAAAGAACGCTGGGACTAGTGGGACTGGTCTGTATAAGGGAGGCATGTCGTTATGGTTACTTCCTTTCAAGCCTCGCGCCAAGTCCCAGTAAGCATGGTGGCTTGGCACGAGGTTTGAAAGTTTATCGCCCCATTGTTGATCACGCAACTCAGACATGCGACTTTGAACCATGCGTTCAAAGTGGCGTTTCTTAGTTTTGTTCTCTTTACTGGGGTAAGAGTCGTAATGTCGGGTCACTGCTTTACTCTCCGTCACCAATCGTCTCACATCCGCTGGAATGACAAGGCGCCGGTCGTCCGGCACTATGACCTCCTTTGCGGATGCACCTACTACGGTTGAGAGGTGATTGGTGAACGAATCGATCGCAAGGGTTACGTCATCTTTTGTCAGGATGTCGTCAGGGATCTTGTCAAGGTCCGGTGAACTGATAGCCTTTAGGGCATCGCCTACTTGCTTCCAGTTCACTATCGTCTTAGTGGGGCGGGGGAGGTCAGTCGTTGGGTCGGGACCTAGTCGCAGTATAATGGGTCGGTGGTCAGAGTGAAGCTCGTGAACCACTTCTATGGAGCGTACCCGGAGTGTTACGCCTCTGAGTAGTGCCATGTCAAGCAAGTCAGATCGATGGTCTTCCATATAAGGGTAGTGAGTGGGCTCAGTGGGCGCAATTATGTCAAAGTTAAGTTCTGCGATTAGGTTTTCAAGTGCAATACCTTTGGGATTGTTGACGTTACAATTCCATAGGATGTGCTTACTGTTGAAGTCGCCAATCAGAAGGACGGCGCTTCCTAATGAGAACAAGGCTTCTAAGTCAGCTCGGACGATCGGCTTGGAGCAAGCTTGGTAACAGGACGCTATGACTATAGGTTGATGACCAGTCATAGCTAGGAGGCAACAAGATGCTTCCATATTAACAAGAGTCGGGGTAGGTAGGGGAATGCAGTGCAGGGACCTTTTGTAAAAGATAAGAGTGCCTCCCCCACGGGAGTTCACTCTATCATTACGTACCGTTCTGTAATTGGCAAACCTAGGGTTCGCCTTCCCCGGTTTTAGAAAGGTTTCCTGCACGCATAAGATATCGATAAGGTGGGTACAACAAAAGTCGTGGACGAGGTCACGTTGTTTGAAGAGGCCGTCAGCGTTAAATGACGCTAACGAAACTGAGTACGGTTTCGTGCGTTCGGTTGTACTACCCATAGTGGTTGTACTGGGGAGGGGCCTGGGGGACGAAGCGCTTAAGGGCGCTTAGTAAGTTTGCGTGTTCCAATGTGTATTGGATCACGTCCGCTGGGGATTGAGCGTATTGCATCTTGTGGAATAGCTCTTGTACCTCATTGATGTCAACCGACATAGCCAGATCGCTGACTAGGTTGATTGCCTCTTGAAGAGGGGCAGCCATCAACGGCATAGGGGGAGCTTGTGGCCGGGAAGCGGCGCGGGGAGGGGCGCGAACGGTGTTGGCAGCGGGTGCCGGGAGCGCGGGGCGAGCCGGGGCCGGTGCGCGGGCAGGGGCCGCGGCGCGGGCGGGTGCGGGTGCGGGCGCGGGTGCGGCCGCGCGGGCCGGGGCGCGGGCGGTAGCGACGGTCTTAACCATACTGGGTGGTTTAGACCATGCGTTACGGGCTGGGAGCGGCGCGGGTATTACCTGTGAGGCAGGTACTACCGTGAGTTTAGGGCTTACCCGTTGGTAGCGGTCATAAGAGGGACGGGTCGGCCTATGCCTTGCCACCCTGTGGTTCACTCGTGGTGCTTTAGGGCAACCACGGTAATTCGCGGTATGCCCTTGAGCACCGCATAGAACGCAACTGGGTGGGTCCGGCGAGTCCCGGGTGCGAGTGCACGCTGCTGTCGCGTGATCGCCTAGGCACTTAACGCACCTAGCGCGAGCGAAGCAGAAACGGGAGGCGTGCCCGTATAGTTGGCAGTTATGGCACTGCGAGGGACTCCCATTCTTGTATGGGGCTTGGACATCGAGTCCTGAGAGGCCACAGACCTTTTTTAAGTTAAAAATGGCCTTGCCTTCAGGAGTACGATCTAGTACTACGAGTACTAGATCGTAGGGACTGCGGTCCTTCCCGCTGTACATGCGGTGAACTGCATGTACGGGGAAGTCTTGTGCCTTCACTCGGAGGACTTTCTCCTCTTCGAGCGCATAAGTGTGGAAGCTTATGCTCTCATTGCGGAGGAGTTTCGTTAGCGCTCTGTGGTCGCTAATGGTGGACACTTGAACTTTAATGCCCTGCTGCGTGGAGCGGGCATTAGTATAGTGGATCCCACGATCCGAAACTAAACGGGACAGCATGTCCCATTTGGTTTTGTCCTGAATGAACAGGGGCGGAGGTGGTTTTTCGCGGCGCGCGCTCGCGTCCTGAGGGGACGCGGCAGTGGTGGCCGGAGCGGAGGGAGGAGACGCGGGGCGCGGGGCGGGGGTCGGCTTCTTGCCGGAGGCGGGGGCCTTAGCGGGTGCCTTAGCGGGAGGGGCGGAGGTTGCGCAACTAGCGGCTTTAGGAGCACGCTTGCGTTTCCTATCTACGACGGTATAGCCGTCGTTGTCTGAGTCCGAGTCGGTGCGTAAGGCGCGACTCGGATCTACCTCCATCTCCGCTTCGGAGTCCGAAGTGGGCTCGACAACGGTGAAGGAGGGACGGGTGCTCGCTGGCCTCCCGATCGGTGAGCGCGAGCGAGACCTCTCACGGGGCGGGGCTGCCACCGTGCGTCTGTTGTCTGGGCCCGGAGCGGGCGAAGCCGGACTGTCCTCTGAGAAGGACCGGGTCAGAGGAGGGACGTTGGCCTCCGGGATTGAAGTCCCGGAGGGAGCAATAAGAGTGTCCGTGAGGCGGGCACTCGCTTCCTCTTCGAGGAGTTAAATAGCGCTCGAACGTATCCCTATAGAATAAGATAAGTACGCATAGCCACACGCATGGACTAGCTGTGAATTACGCGACGCGGTCAACGAACGGTTCGAAAAGACAGCGTCACAGTGTAAAAATTACAGTTTCGAAAGCTTAACATTTATTACAATATTTTTTTCCACGTTTTGCTACAATGACAATCATGTTGAAAGTGTAGTTTCTATGGCTTTATACTGCAACACTACAGACACGGACGAAGTAATAATATTACGGGTGGATTCATAATATTTACGTGCATAATAGTAGATTATTATACAATTGAGCTAAGTTGCTCATTATAGACGAGGCTGTAGGTTGCAGCCCGAGCCGTAGGCGAGGGCGTAATTCAGCCAAGTGTATAATGAGCAAGTTGTTCACGAGTTTCATACTCACTTTTTCAACACCCTTGCGTGAAAAAAAAATTGCACAAATGCGATACAAACACAATAATACATACGAAAATTATGGAATGAAGCGCGCAAGTTTTTTTTTTTGCACGCGGCAAATGTATGGTGTTGATTACATATAAACCTCTTTGTTGTAACAAATCTGTATAACCCGGTTAAATTGAAAATGCTCTGTTTACTTGCATAAAAGTTGCAGTTTGGTAATAACTTAACTTTATAGGGATACATTACCCGGTTAAATTGAAAATGCCCTGTTTAATCGCATATAATTTGATAGATTGATATACACTATGTTGAAACACCGTATAAATAGTTTAAGCAGAAACACAATTTAAAATAATGTAACATTTGGCGGTCGTATCGCTGAACGCGATCTCTTCCAGACAAACCATTGGAAGGAGAGACATAATTTAAAGAGATCCAAGGGACGGCGGTGAGCAAGATATTATAGTACTTACACTGACAATTAACTTATATATTACCTACATTACATAAATACAAAAATATAATTAGAATACTCATATAGATAAACAGATAATATTCATATATAATAATACATGCACATATACAACATAATAATATATACATACATAAATAATGAATGATGTTCATGATTATATGACACATACTAACAATGGAACAACGATTATATATATGTTCATAGGGAGTCAACGATTTACTAGATAAAAGGCTTTTATAATTTGCAGTTAGGTACTAATTTAACTTTGTAGGGATAATTCTATTACGCACTAGTGTGTAATATTATTATGCATGAGGGTGTTATAGTTCGGTTTATGGCCCTAAGAACGATATAATAAAGCTCACTTTACGGGCGAGGGTGTTGAAAATATATGTATGTCATGCTTATGTTGAATTTTTAATATAATCGTAATAGTAATCAGGAATAATCGTAAATAATCAGGTAAAGGTAATAGAAGATAAAGTATCTAATTTTTTTAGAGTCATAATGCTGTTTAGTAATCAGTTAAAATATAATATAATATAGCAAGTAATGCGTATTGTATAAATTCTGTATGTAAAAGTAACACGAAATAGTTAAATCCAATAGTTTTAAATAAAGTCAAAACAGGAGATTTTTAATTTAGGAGGGTGTTGGTAGATACAATTAGGTAAGATTATTAAAAGGCCAGGATACTTTTAAGTATTTTAATATTTTTAGAGTAAAATGCAGTTTAATTTGTTAATGTATATAACAAATATAATAATTACAAGTAATCAATTATTTTCTTTAGTTCCTTTTATTTTTCTTATCTCTATCCCTCTTATCTTCGAGGATCTATTATTTCGGTAGAAGAGAGTCCATGTAAAATTTTACAAGTTGTAACCACAACTTTTCGTCCTCAAAAATGTATCCTCTTTCATATTTTTTATCATACCATTTGACCTTGCAGACCCATGGACAAAATTGTCAATTAAAGGTACTTACTCCATTTTTAGTCCTACCCTCAGCTATAGCTGCTTCTTTGTCGCACAAAGCTGCAGATTCCATTGATTCAACTGCGACTCCTTCCCATTTCTCATAAACCTGATTTTGAATCTTGCCATAATATTTTGTCGAAATGACTGGTGCATCCAATGCAGAGAAACCTTCCTAAAACTGAGAGTAACCGATGCCTAAAGCTATGATTCCGCTAGTAGCAGCTATATTTTTCATCACTGCTATCCTCAGATTTAATCACCACTAATTCATGGCACATATTGCATTCAAATTTAAATTTTGATGTCAGTCCTAATCTTTTCTCGTCCACCAATCTAAAATTTTCAGTCTTACAAGCGGACAAACCATTGAAGCTTCCTTTATTTTGTAGCTGAGCAAGAAAATCATTCAAATCAACAAATCTTCTTCCAGTAACGGGGTGAAAATCATTTGACTCACTGATCGTTTCAACGGTCAGTTCTATCAGTTGTTCTTCAACACTGGAATATAAAATCACAAATTATATTAAAAAAAACTACTTCTTTTGTTTGCTATTTGTATATTTGAACTCTACATACTCATTTTCTGTATAGATGTTTAAGTTATTGGTCAGTTCAGAGTTATCTGAATTACTGCAGTCTCTATCTTGAAATGCGCCGTCCCAATACCTGTAAAAAAGTTATGATAAGATGTATTTATATAAAATACATCAAATTTAAAAATCTAGACAAGTACTTACTCAACTCTCGAAACCAAGGTCATTTTGAAGTTGGCAAAAGATTTGTTCGATGGCTCCTGGGCGCTACCACCATTGTCTATAAGTTGCGAAACGCCTAGTTCCCTAAAACCATGATTTACTATATGTAAATTGAACTATTATCATATTTACAACATGTGTATACCAAACCAAATCACGAGTATAGAATATAGTCAAGGATGGTAAAGTGACTAAAATTACTGACTCTCACTGCTGACGAAACACTACTCAAGAATCACTGCTTCATACGCTACTGTTTCTTTGTATACCGTAGCATGTGTACAAAATTTAAATGTAGACAATCCTACCCTCATAAGTCATAATTATAAATCCCTTATAAATCTATCTACTTATAGCAATTAGTAGTAAGTACAAAAAGGTAAATTTATAATTTCAAGATTTGTATTTAGTAAATGAGTAGGTACTTATAACATCCTTTACTATGGAAAATTATAAGCTGAAGATAATCTACAGTCAATTCGCTAATTATATACTATATAATTAGGTACATATTTTCGATTATATTTACTTCCAAAAATTACTAGCTACGTTACTCGGTTATATCCAATTCCGAGGTAAAGTATACTATCTCGTTTGTTGTACACCACCCCATTGGAACTGCCATAAAGATCGAGGTTATTATACGTTATTTTACTAGCGTAAGGATTGGACAGACTAAAAATAAACCATAATCTTTATAATTTTTGTTTGATTATTGAGTTCGTAGCGGGTATGCAAAATATCAATGACAGCAAATACTTATGTATAATCTCAGAATAAGCTTATTATTTCAATGTGTATAATAATAAGTATCAACTTAGCATCGTAATATAGAAGGAAGGTATTGTAATTGTAATATTCTGTACATTCATACATGGTAACACGGAACGGTCGAAAAAAGCTGATTGAAGTCTTCCCTTCCTTTGCGTTGTCATTATAAAGAACTTTTACTGTGGCACCAACCTGAAATTATGCTTTTCCATATATTTTGCTAAGTAGAGAGTGAATTACTTTTTCTGTGGAACAGTTCATATTTCATTTTTCCGTATTCAGAAAGTCTTAGGAATAATACGTTTATCAAAAGAGTAGGTAGGTCTACATTGAGATAATTTCGGATTAGTACCTACTTACTACTAAGACACCGTGTAACCCAGTACGCACTACAACTGTAAATATATTACTGATATTTACACTCCATAATACCGTTTTAGAGATACGTCGTTTGTCTTCTCTTGGCTGACGCCATCCGAAAAAATACATATTGAGAATAACGACGTCCGTTTCAGCCTAGAAATTTATTTTGAAACAAATCCGAGTAACTTTTTTCACTTGGCAGACGTCCTCGAAAAACATATTGTGAATTCGTTATACGGACGTTCAGAACTACCCAGATATCGATTTTCAGCCAAATCGGAGTCACTTTTTTCACTTGGCAGTCGTCATTGAAAATTTAGTTCCGTATTTGAAATAAGGACATCTACAACAACCTAGATATCGATATTCATCCAAACCGAAGTAACTTTTCATACTTGGCAGACGTAATCAAAAAATAAATTCCAAATTTGAAATAAGGACATCCACAACAACCTAGATATCGATTATCAGCCAAATCAGAGTATCTTTTTTCCCTTGGCAGGCGTCATAAAAAATAATTCCAAATTCGGAATGAGGACATCCAGAACAACGTAGATATCGATTTTCATCCATATTGGAGTAACTTTTTTCACTTGGCAGCCTATAGGTTAGCCTTTGACCACTATCTCACCTGAATGAATAGATTCAGGCGTTACTTTGCGGAAATCCATATTTAATAATAACAAATACTTTTAAAAGTATCCTAAAAAACATTAAATAATATTTAAATAAAACACTTAAAAAAGTATAAAATTATATATCTAGTGACAATTCCGCCTAATTTTCCTGTTATCTACGTGACGTCATAAACATCACGCAGCCTAACCGGAAGAATACCCGACTAGTTTCGCTTCTAAACGAAGCATCTTCAGGAGGTCTTGACTTACCGAGCGCACGATCGAGACTAAACGGCCAGCGGCTAAACACGCCTTTATATAGGCCCGATCGTGACTCACTGTTCTTTGTTGTAGCTTACAATTGGTAAAGATATACGTGTTTATAGTGATAATTATATAACAATGTTATTGAATTGCTAACAGAATATTTTTAAATTATATATGGTATATTTAGTGTTTACAAATATGAGAAATATTGAATAATATAGTAAACAATATTAGGAAACTAGTTTTAACTTAAAATTATGAAAGGGTCGCAGAGTGACGTCAACACTGGTTCGGCGGGTAGCTCGGTTCGGCCAGCAGGCGGCTTCCACGATGAAACAGTCACAGGACCTGCTTGTAGCTGCTCGGGACACGTGGGGATGACACGGTGGGTGGCGTGACTCGTAGCGTGACGTCATCACTGGTAGCTGGTTCGACGGGTGGCTTGGCTCGGCACGTTATGAAAAAATAATAAACAAATATTACAAATAATGTTTAAATTATTAGGTTTCAATTTGATTTAATCTGTACTTAATTAAATGCTTTACATTTTTCTTGTAATTATTCAATTTGACTCCTTTAATGGCTTATTTGATAATTGCGTAGTCCATTAGACATTGATTTGACTCGTTACGTAATACTTGGAGGGGAGAGCAAACATGGCCAGTTGTAGGGAGAATTCGAGTCAGTCTTCAAAAGATTCTCGAAGTGGCCGGACGTTACAGTACTTAATACGCAAAGTGCCGTGTATAATATACGACAGTAATATAGGTATACAGTGTTTGATAGTGAGTTTACCCTAATTGTGGAAGATAAGTGTGAAATATAGCAGTTGTGACATGGTAAGCCGGAACTTTATCACAAAATAGTTTGTGGCGGCAGATTATCACTAAAAATACGTAACAGTGGGGATGAAACCAATTGAGTCTGTTCATTCAGCAGCGCGAAGCCTACACTATGTTTCGATATTTCTAACTGTTCTAATACACATAACCTAAACCCCTTGTCACAACAGTGTAAGATTTCAAACGTATTACAATCGAGGAGTTGATGACCGCTTTCAATTAAATGTTTGGCAAAATGAGACTGTTCGGGATGGTCGTTTCTAAACGCGGATTTATGTTCTTTATATCGGATATCAAAATTACGGCCAGTTTGACCAATATAAACGCTGTTACATTCGTCACAGGTAAGTTTGTACACACCGGATTTTTTACCGTTTTCCAGTCGATCTTTACCGTTACATAAATGACGTAGATTTTGATTTGTACGAAAAGCTACATGGACGTTATTTTTCTTTAATATATTGGAAATTTTTTGAGATATTGGCCCCATATACGTTAAGCTGCCTACGTACTTGATATTTCTATCAGAAGGGCAAGAATAAAGAAGTGACCTAGCCCTATTACGTTGTTTTGATATCCGATATAAAGAACATAAATCCGCGTTTAGAAACGACCATCCCGAACAGTCTCATTTTGCCAAACATTTAATTGAAAGCGGTCATCAACTCCTCGATTGTAATACGTTTGAAATCTTACACTGTTGTGACAAGGGGTTTAGGTTATGTGTATTAGAACAGTTAGAAATATCGAAACATAGTGTAGGCTTCGCGCTGCTGAATGAACAGACTCAATTGGTTTCATCCCCACTGTTACGTATTTTTAGTGATAATCTGCCGCCACAAACTATTTTGTGATAAAGTTCCGGCTTACCATGTCACAACTGCTATATTTCACACTTATCTTCCACAATTAGGGTAAACTCACTATCAAACACTGTATACCTATATTACTGTCGTATATTATACACGGCACTTTGCGTATTAAGTACTGTAACGTCCGGCCACTTCGAGAATCTTTTGAAGACTGACTCGAATTCTCCCTACAACTGGCCATGTTTGCTCTCCCCTCCAAGTATTACGTAACGAGTCAAATCAATGTCTAATGGACTACGCAATTATCAAATAAGCCATTAAAGGAGTCAAATTGAATAATTACAAGAAAAATGTAAAGCATTTAATTAAGTACAGATTAAATCAAATTGAAACCTAATAATTTAAACATTATTTGTAATATTTGTTTATTATTTTTTCATAACGTGCCGAGCCAAGCCACCCGTCGAACCAGCTACCAGTGATGACGTCACGCTACGAGTCACGCCACCCACCGTGTCATCCCCACGTGTCCCGAGCAGCTACAAGCAGGTCCTGTGACTGTTTCATCGTGGAAGCCGCCTGCTGGCCGAACCGAGCTACCCGCCGAACCAGTGTTGACGTCACTCTGCGACCCTTTCATAATTTTAAGTTAAAACTAGTTTCCTAATATTGTTTACTATATTATTCAATATTTCTCATATTTGTAAACACTAAACATACCATATATAATTTAAAAATATTCTGTTAGCAATTCAATAACATTGTTATATAATTATCACTATAAACACGTATATCTTTACCAATTGTAAGCTACAACAAAGAACAGTGAGTCACGATCGGGCCTATATAAAGGCGTGTTTAGCCGCTGGCCGTTTAGTCTCGATCGTGCGCTCGGTAAGTCAAGACCTCCTGAAGATGCTTCGTTTAGAAGCGAAACTAGTCGGGTATTCTTCCGGTTAGGCTGCGTGATGTTTATGACGTCACGTAGATAACAGGAAAATTAGGCGGAATTGTCACTAGATATATAATTTTATACTTTTTTAAGTGTTTTATTTAAATATTATTTAATGTTTTTTAGGATACTTTTAAAAGTATTTGTTATTACTATCTCACCTGATGGTAAGTGATGATGTGGTCGAGGATGTTGATCAGACTAACCTAGAGTTACTGGCTCTCAAGGACAGCTGCCGGAACACACCGTTAGGTGCTTGGCAACAGATTTTCAACTTGAGGGTGGTAGCTAGCTAGGCGGGCATTTGCAAAGTGCCCTACCACCATGCTGTAACGACTGCTATCCGGAGACAACAACCGGGACCGAAGGCTTAACGTGCCCTCCGAAACACGGAAGCGCTTAGCATATAGTAATGTCACTAGCGGTCCCATCCAAACAAAAATCATGACCGAGGTGGACGTTGCTTAACTTTGCTGTTCAATTCAGAATGGCTAAGCAAACTTGGCTACGAGCGCTTCAAAATCAATTTTCATCTAAATCAGAGTAACTTTTTTCATTTGGCAGACGGCATCGAAAAATAAATTCCAAATTTGGAATGAGGACATCCAGAACAACATATATATATCGATTTTCATGCAAATTGGAGTAACTTTTCTTACGCTGCAGACGTCATCAAAAATAATTTCCAAATTTGGAATAAGGACATCCAGAACAACCTACTCGTAGATATCGATTTTCACTTGGCAGACGCCATCGAAGAAAAAATAACAAATTTGTAATGAAGACATCCAGCACAATCTAGATATCAATTTTCATCCAAATCGGAGTAACTTTTTTCTATTGGCAGACGTCATCGGAAATCAAATTCTAAATTCGTAATACGGACGTTCAGAACTACCTAGACATCGATTTTCAGCCCAATCGGAGTCACTTTTTTCACCTGGCAGACGTCATCAATAAATAAATTCCAAATTTGGAATAAAGACATCCAGAACAACCTAGATATCGATTTTCAGCCAAATCAGAGTATCTTTTTTCACTTGGCAGACGTCATCGTAAAATAAATTCCAAATTTGGAATGAGGACATCCAGAACAACCTAGATATCGATTTTCATCCAAATTGGAGTAACTTTTTTCACTTGGCAGACGTCATCGAAATAAGGTCTGCATTGGGAGTGAGGACGTCCAGAACAACCTAGATTTTTATTTTCAGCCAAATCGGAGCAACTTTCTTCAGTTGGCAGACAAAATCGTTATTGATATTGATATGTTGGCGCTACATGCGCAAACTAAACGGCGATATGCAAATAAGTCGTCCAGTACAGATGAACCTGAGTAATAGGGAAATATCAAAACGTGGAATATACTAAGCATTTACTTATGTGATTATTATACCACTAGCTTTCCGGGCGCGGCTCCACCTGCGCGTATGTCGGTTATCGCGCAAAAACATTAACCTCTTTTTGTGCAGTTGGATAAAAACTATCCTATGTTTTTTCCCGGGTCTCAAACTATTTCCATACCAAATTTCATTCAAATAGGTCCAGTAGTTTTGGCGTGAAAGCGTAACAGACAGACGGACAGAGTTACTTTCGCATTTATAATATTAATACTGAAATACTGATACATATGAAATATATTTGATTTTATTTTCTACACTGACAAAGGCCATCATGTGGCTTATTCATTTGATAAATGTATTAGTTACTTACCTACTAGTTAGTACTTACCGATTTCGATCTCTTATCAATATCATAATATGCTCCCTCAGCTGACGTTAGCGTTCCTTATTTTTTATACTGTGGTTTCCCATTTATTTATTCGTCGATTCCGAAATAGCGTATACAATCCGTGTGCGAAAGAAACGAGCACAGTACCGTCGTTGACAGCGGTCACGGTCGTACTGGCGACACGGGTACAAGGAATCTCGTAGTTTATAATGAGAAAAAATTGCCAGAAAATCATCCACTATAGATATTGATAAAATATTAGGCAAATATTTAGATATACTAATAAACTATCGAATAAAACCAGTTTATTGTTAATATTAATTATAGTTTTAAGATATCGGCGATAATAAAATTTAAAAAGCATATTTTTCAAAAATTAAATCTATCGAGGATTTTTTACGTAATCGTGTTTTTGCCGAGATCATAATTAAGTTTATGAACTGAAGATATACATATCAAAAGAATGCGACTTAGGTAATCGAAGAAGTATTTTATCTCGATTTTCAAAGATGTTACTTTGTCAGACCATATCGCCTTAAGTTGAAGCTTATACTTGTTTTACTTTTGAAAAGGGTAGCCATGCTGTAATTAAAGCGTTTCCATATTCACATAACTTATATTTTATTAATTTTAAACATAACTTTTTCATCTATTTTTATCATCACGGACCACGGATTCATATTCGAGGTAATATAATGAATTGAGTGCTTCCAGAATAATTTTAATAGGTTAACTCACATCTTTACAAGTTTATAACCGATTTGGATATTATTTTTTGTTCGATTTGGATGCAGGATGGTTCATGATTGGGTTCAAATTTCAAAAATTGTTTGGTGGCGACATTACGCTATCACCATCAAGTAGAAAATGTGTCACCAAAAACCCAACGGTGTATTCCAGTAGCTGTCTATGAGGAATCAGAATGCCAGTTCTTATTCTAAGTCATGTCGGTTTACCTCCTGCGACCACGTCATCACTTACCATCAGGTGAGAATGTAGTCATAGTTAGCCAAAATATGTTTACGCTAACAACACACTGGACACAGTTCTGATTTGAATTTAGTCTATGGTTTTATTGAGGTCTCCTTCCGACCCCTAAAATAAATGTTAATACAACTACCTGCTAAAAACCAGCCAATCGTACAATCGTGAGAAAATGTGCTCCAAAAATTAAAAAAAAAAGTGTTCCCATATCAGCTCGTAACTAAAATGGAAACCGATTTTTTTAAAAGGTGACTTAATATTTTTATTGGGGAGATGAGAAATCCTTGATTTGCTTATTTTGAACTTTTTAAGCTGACTGCTTTTTTAGACTGACACACATATTAGAAGAGTATCGCGAGTTTTGTCCATAATTTTATTTAGCAACGGTCACTAGGTAAGGTAAAGGTAGGTAAAACTTATTTGTAGGTCCTCTGGGAGTAATAAGGTCGAAAATGGTCGGTGAAATTCCCGGTAAATATCACCTTATTTACATTGAACTTATAAAAACGGGAGAAACAACACTCGTACCTCGAATGGGCAATGTCAAATCAACCAACGTCTCCTGATTGAGTCTAAGTAGCGTGCGTATTTACGTCTATTGCATGCTTATCTATCTGTCTTTGTCTTTCATTAAAACGTATCAAATATAATTGAAGTACAGATGTATGCATTATTTGCTTGTGTAAAATTTTCTCCACATTTTATTGTCGTGATATTAGAGCGTACCCTAACTTACTTTTTAGGTTTCCGTACCCAAAGGGTAAAAACGGGACCCTATTACTGACACTTCGCTGTTCGTCCGTCCGTCCGTCCGTCTGTCACCAGGCTGTATCTCAAGAACGGTGATAGCTAGACAGTTGAAATTTTCACAGGTGATGTATTTCTGTTGCCGCTATAACAACAAATACAGAAAGTTGGCTAAGTGCTTGTCAGACTCGCGCACGTTAGAACAAAAAATGGTTAAAATATGAAGTCTAATGTTGTATAGCTAAACCGTTCGTACGCGAGTCCGACTTGCACTTGGCCGATTTTTTTTATTTAAATCGATGCTTTATTATAATTTATATAATCTCATTCGGTAATATTCTAATTATGAAATTAAATACAGACTTTTATTGGCATATTTTATGTACATACTTCTTTAAGAAAATTAAAAAGTTAAATTAAAGCATTGTGCTCCTAACAAAACAATGCTTTAAAACAATTTTTTAATTATTAAAGTACAATGTGTCCCGACCAAGGAGGTTTCAATTCAATTTAAGTACACATTATCTATGGTGAGCGAGATGCGCGCGCATCGCGCTGCGCTGCGCGCTGGTTCCGAGCCAATAGACCAGTGTTTTTCAATCTGTGGGTCGCGGCCCCCAGGGGGGTCGTGGAACCTTAGTTGGGGGGTCGCCGGCAGATGGGAAAGGCAAGGTAGACAACAAAAACACAAGTTTAGTGAGAAGGATGGGCTTGTTTAATTTTCAAAAATGTATCAAATCGTGGTGCTATTTTTGAGACGTTAACAATCAAATCATATTCTAATTGAAGTCTATTTCTCTTTTTAGTTTTAATGTCCACCATTGAAGAGAATATCATAAGCTTTGACGGTTTCATACTCTCACGTGATAAAATATCGCCACAAATTACACATTGAGGTTTATTATTTAGGACTGTAAACCCCTATTACAAGTAATTGTCGTCGTAATGTCTTATTTTTTTTCGGTTTTGATTCATCACTGACACTCAAACCAGATGTTGAAGGCTGCGATCTTTTAAGAAACTTTTTTTTTTTTTTTTTTTATATTCCTGATAGGTTAGCCTTTGACCGCTTTCTCACCTGATGGTAAGTGATGATGTGGTCGAGGATGTTATTCAGACTAACCTAGAGTTACTGGCTCTCAAGGACAACTGCCGGAACACACGGTTAGGTGCTTGGCGACAGATTTTCAACTTGAGGGTGGTAGCTAGCCAGGCGGGCATTTGCAAAGTGCCCTACCACCATGCTGTAACGACTGCTATCCTAAGACAACAACCTTTTCTGACTAATTAACCTTATCGGAAAACTTATCCGTTTTGCAAATGCGCGGAGCAAGTGTAAAAACAAAACATAAGCAATCACATCCGTACGCGTCGCTGACCCCGCTCAATTGACAAAATAACATTGCGGGGGCGTTGTCTTAGTTTCAGATTTGCCCGCGCTAGTGGGCGTCCAACTTACCTCTTACTTAGTTGCAAACCTCTCGCGAATTCTTACACTAATAAGTAAGGTATCAAAATAAAGAAAATCATTATCGTACGAAGTCTTTTAAATTATTAATTCTTTGTTTGTCTGAAAAGGGGGTCGCCAGATTTTTTCAACCTGTAAGGGGGTCGCGAAATCAATAACATTGAAAGACACTGCAATAGACCAATAACAGACTTTTTCCATTTTGGCTCTATTTCGTACATACGAATTTGAGTAATATTTTGTTGGATAAAACTTTAGTAGCAAAAATGTCAAGCAACACCGACGATACTGATAATTAAATTCCACCTGACATTCTAGAAATAGCTACGAAACTGACGAATAGTCTTTTGCCAGAAAAATCAAGAAAAGCGTATAGTCACAGAGAGTTGAAATACAGGTAAAAAAATTAATATAGCCATGAGATTAAATAAAGTAGTGTATGCAACTGCATATAATTAGGTATTAAAACACTCGTGTAATCTTATTTTGAAACGAGCCGCAGGCGAGTTTCAAAAAACTACACTCATGTTTTAATACCCTCTATTATATGACAGTTGCATAAACTGCTATAATTACATTATTAGAATAATTCAAATATTATAATTGTCCAAAGAAATTACATTAGGTTGGTAACCAATGTACATAAGGCTATTTCCAAACGTGTTTCGAGATTGTATCGCCGTCGCGTATAGACTTCTCAATGGTATTTTAATCATCAGACCTGTTCCCGTGTCCAGATTTGTATGTGATTTATTTATTTTTTTATGCTTGATATGTTAGCCTTTGACCACTATCTCACCTGATGGTAAGTGATGATGTGGTCGGAGATGTTGTTCAGCCTAACCTAGAATTACTGGCTCTCAAGGACAGCTACCGGAACACACCGTTAGGTGCTTGGCGACAGATTTTCTACTTGAGGGTGGTAGCTAGCCAGGCGGGCATTCGCAAAATGCCCTACCACCATGCGAAATATATTCACTATGTGAATATACGAACTAGTTTACAAATTTGTTCATAAACATAAAGTCATACAGCTTTCAGATATATTTAGATAGTACCTATGTTGGTTCTGTTATGAGACTTAGGATGGACTATGCTATGATGGATTATATGTCATTAGGGTTGACGAAAAACATTTAAGAAAAGGTTTTTTATAGTGATTTTAACGGTTCTTGCGCTAGGCTTACCTGATGTTAAGCGGACTAATAGATGCATTTCGTCACACGTGACAAATGTACTGCGCCCGTCACCCTGAGATATGCGGTTGTTAAGTCTCATGTGTCTGTAATTTTCCTGGCTCACAAGTACTCCTGCCACAATGTTAGGTGCTTGGCGCAAGATTTTCAACTTGAGGGACCACCCTCGTAGCTAGTCAAGCGACCATTCGATCAGCAGGTCCATGGTTCGAATCCCGCCGCGGCTTTGAGCTTCACCGCATGGTAAAAGGGCATTTTGCGAATGCCGACAACCTCCATATTAAAACAAAAAATGGTTAAAATATGAAGTAGTAGAAAAGCTGTCGCCATGCACCTAACGGTGCGTTCCGGCAGCTGTTGTTGAAAGCCAGTAATTCTAGGTTAAGCCTGTTAACACCTTCGACCACATCATCACTTACCATCAGGTGAGATAGTGGGTCAAAGGCTTATTTATCAGCAATAAAAAAAAATGTACTTATGCATATATAAGATTTCTGTGATTCTGTTCAGATTAATATGGAAATCAGACCCTAGTTTATGTAAACGAATCTTTTCGCTTGATCTTTCAACGTGTTCGTGAAAGTGGCGATCAGTTGGTTTCAATCACTGTCAATTAGGACGCAAACAGACACAATGAGAATTCCTTCACTGTGAATGCTGTATGCTGAATTGTTTCTGGTTTCGGATAAAATGAGTTGTATTATGTTTACATACATTACATCACGCATAATATCGTAGGTGTAGAGCTCTTTAAAGAACTGCTATATTTAACTGCAATCCCAAAGACGCCTGCCAAGTGTGGAGGTTATGGGAACTCCCCCTTTTGACGAAGGCATTTGTTCTTGGGTGGATGTCTTTCGGTCTATTATTACGAGGAAGAGGCATGATCCGGTGCATTATTTTCTCTTATTCGGCTTACACGATCATCCAAATAGGGTTTTTTTTTATTAGTAAAACTACACGCTACACGTTCGGTCTGTACTCTTTTTTGATTGTTTTTTTTTTTTATGCATGATAGGTTAGCCTTTGACCGCTATCTCACCTGATGTTATGTGATGATGTGGTCGAAGATGTTGTTCAGGCTAACCTAGAATTACTGGCTCTCAAGGACAGCTGCCGGAACACACCGTTAGGTACTTGGCGACAGATTTTCAACTTGAGGGTGGTAGCTAGCCAGGCGGGCATTCGCAAAGTGCCCTACCACCACGCTGTAACGACTGCCATCCTAAGACAACAACCGGGACCGACGGCTTAACGTGCCCTCCGAAGCACGGAAGCGCTCAGTAGTAATGTCACCAGCGGTCACCCATCCAACTCCTGACCGCGGCGGACGTTGCTTAACTTTGCTGATCGATTCAGAATGGCTAAGCAAACTTCGCTACAAGCGCTTCAAAATATTACCTACTTATATTACATTTATTCATTCTTAACAGTGAGATTATTCACCATCATCAACCAAACCAAACCAAAGAGGCTATATCGCGAAGGAGTAGTATAAAGTATAAAGAAAAGGTACTGAAACGTTAAAATTCTATAAATATTATTCAGTCAACAATAAAGCTTAATTAGTGTCAATTGGTCGATACGAAACGAGCCTATAAGTTGGCTACCGGTTAATGAGTTCAACCATTACCCTGGCACCTGACATCTGACACTCCTTGAGAGCACAATTCTGTAGTTTTGGCTTTTATAAAATACCACTGACTACTAATGCTATTGCTACTCTTTGAACAATCATTCAAACATTCCTCACTCTACAAACCAATAACTGAACTCTTAAGAGACTTGCAGGAAATCATAAAATAATAGATAGATAGATAGAAAACACTTTATTTCCACAAGAACTTAAAAAATAGCATTACAAAAAGGCTTATATATAAAATAATCAAGTGCAAAATGGCGGCCTTATCGCTTATAGCGATTTCTTCCAGACAACCAAGAATAGAGGATTTATAATATATTCGATGTGGGAGGCAGTATTACGAAAATTATAAAACTTACTGAAATTATCATAAAGGTACTGCATACAAATAATTTGACCTATATTAAAATTTTACCATGTATATACTTACGTGTAATAATACACATATATGAATACCTATATACATACTACATAATAAATAAACATACATATACCTAAATACTATAAATACCTACTAATACAAGTACAGGAAAGCGAATGATAAAAGCTAGCTATTACTAGATAAGTAATGTTCTTTAACTCTATTTTTGAAGATATATAGCGACTGCGACTTACGAATTAATACTGGCAGACTGTTCCAAAGTCGTGCAGCATGTACAGAAAAAGATTTATCATAAAACGATGTTCTGTGCGGGGGTAATTTAAGAAGTAAATTTTCTGATGACCTTAATGACAAAGAATGTGTTGATTCAAGAAACTCAAAGCGGTCTTTGAGATAGCGCGGGGAAAGCGGATTAAACAAAATATTGTAAAGTAGAGAGAGGATATGAGTATTCCGGCGAAGGCGTATGGGAAGCCACTTGAGCTTATGTCTAAATTTGGAAACATGGTCATATTTGCGCAAACCAAATATGAACCTAATAGAGAAGTTTTGGAGACGCTCAAGTCTATTTAGCTGGTCCTCCGTTAGATCTAGGTAGCAAACATCAGCATAGTCCAAAATGGGAAGTAATAAAGATTGGGCAAGCGCAACTTTGGTGGCAGTCGGAAGAAAGTTCCGAAGTCGTTTCAAGGAGCCCGCAGACGCAAACATCTTACGACTAGTTTCTTCTAGCTGAGGAGCCCAAGACAGTGACTCGTCTATAATGAGCCCAAGATTTTTTACTTGCTTTTTGTATGATATCGTAACACCATCAAAAATTATTGGAGGCATTATATTCCAGTCTAGCTTAACCAGCATACGGGAGCTACCTATTATAATAGCTTGGGTTTTTGTTGGATTGACACTTAATCCGAAAGCGTTGCTCCATTCAACAATGTGTTTTAAGTCACTGTTGATGGTTTCCACACAAACAGAAATATTTTCTTGATTAGCTTGTGAATAAATTTGCAGATCATCAGCATAGAGGTGGTAGGAAGAAACTAAATTTTGAGAAATTGAATTGATAAAAGCAGCAAAAAGAAGAGGAGAGAGAACGCCTCCTTGAGGGACGCCGGCTGTTGTGTTACACCATGAAGAAAATGAATCTTCAAGGCGAACCCTCTGTCGGCGTCCAAACAGATAACTGCGGAAAAAGTCAATTTCGGAAGGAGATATGTTAATAGAGCGCAGAAGACTCAAGAGAATATCGAAATCAACGCTATTAAACGCGTTGCTGAAATCAAGAAGGGTAAGCACAGTTAATTTGCCCTTATCCATACCATCGCGGATGTCATCAGTGACCTTAAGTAATGCAGTAACTGTGCTATGGGCAGGACGGAAACCGGACTGAAATTGATTAAGAAGGCTGTTTCTGGTAAGGAAAGTATTGAGTTTGTTGTGAACAAGGCGTTCCAATACTTTGGATAAGAAAGGGAGAATAGATATTGGACGGTACTCAGAGTGACATTTGGGGTTCAAATTTTTTTGGTAATGGAATGATAAGAGCATCCTTCCATAATGTAGGGAAAACTCCGCATGTGACGGAGTAGTTAAGGATGTGAGATAGAACAGGAAGGATAAGATCAAGGATTGGGACTATCATATTACGACTAATACCGTCGATACCAACAGCATTTGACGTAATAGAGAGTACGCTCTTTCTAACATCACAAGCCGAAAATTGAGTGAAACTGAACGGAGAAAAGGCGGGAGCTGTAGTGGTTGAAAGAAGTTTAAGAGTGTTGGCTTTTGCAGTTACATCCATAACGGAAGTTGTTGAAAAATATGTGTTAAGGGCGTTAATGTCCAAGTTATGAGGAATAGAATCTTGTCTTGGTTTACCCACTCCCAATGACCTTAGAAATTTCCAGACTTTAGCTGGATCTTCATTATCAACAGATTCATGTATATGTCGGCGTTGGGCATCCCTACACACCCTATTGCAATTATTTCGAGATGAATTGTATTTAGATTTATTCACTTCGCTGGGATAGAGTTTATATTTAGACTTAGCAACATCTTTTTTGTGCATCAATAATTTTATGTCAGCTGTTAACCAAGGTGCAGGAGAATGTTTTAACTTTACAGGTTTTAAAGGGGCATGTATGTCATAAATTTGCATAATAATGTTGTTAAAAATATTAATTTTATGGTCGACTGATACAGTGTCTAACAATGATGACCAATCAATATTTTCTACGTCACTGCGAAGTCTTCCAAGGTCCATACCACCAAAATTGCGTTGCAATATAGTTTTAGGCTTAACTTTAGGAGAACGAACTTTGTATGATAGATAGATTAAATCGTGATACGAAAAAGAATCAGCCGAACATTGACCATGCTTAGCAACATGCATTGGAGAAGATACAATAATTAAGTCAATAAGTGAAGGTGAGCAGCTTGGGAAATAATGTGTTGCGCTAAGGGGAAGAATATGCATGTTGCTAGAATGTATAATGGACTCCAGTCTAGATGAACGGTTATCTTTTTTGAGGAGACAAGTGTTGAAGTCACCCATTATTATGGAATGACTGTAAGAAGGAAGTAGATCTTCTAAGATTTTTTCAAAGGAGGGAAAGAAGTTAATAAGAGATGAGGGGCTATAATAGACTCCGAGAAGAATTTTTGTGTGAGAAAGAAGAACTTCAATGAAGAGGTTTTCACCAGAATCGTCAGGCGGAGGTTGAGCAGACATATGAATTATTGAAAATGGAATATGAGCTCGGAGATAGATCGCTACACCACCAGCACGACTGCCAGTACGGTCATTACGGATGAGGTGAAAACCGGGTAAGGGGTAGCAAACTGAAGGTAAGGATGGCTTTAGCCAGGTTTCAGAGACAAGTATAGCATGAATGTTCTTTTGGTGTTCAAAAGCAGCCAGCATGGCAGGAAAATGAGCTGGAATACTCTGCGCATTTATGTGAACAACATTGAGATTTCTAGGCACATCAGAGAAATACAATGACAAGGAGTCGGAAAGAGTTGGAATACTTACATAGCTATCGTTACCATCGCTTGAACTGTGGGCAGAAGAAATCGACACGTAGTCGTCGTCGCTATTGTTATCTAGTAATTGTAACATTTTAGTAACTATTTAATATATATATATATATATATATATATATATATATATATATATATATATATATATATATATATATATATATATATATATATATATAAACTTGCTAACCTAAAAATTTAAATAGCTTCTAATAAACTTAAATAACTATTTGCATCTCTACCCGCCATATGTGTAACTAGATCTACAAAAAAAGATTATTAAAACAATCAAGACAAGAAACACAACACAAATAAATGAGAGAAAAAAAATAAACAAAACAAATCAAAAATAAAAAAAATAAAAAAAATGGTAATGTTAATCACGAGTAAATTATAAAATAGGTAATAATATATTTATATCATATTTTTCTTTTATTGATGTTCACACATTTACCACTATGTTACCAGTTAGACCTAGAATTGAATGGATAGGTTCTGCAACATTCCATTAGGTACTTTTCGATGCGTCTTCTAGTTGGCATTTACAAAATGCGTTACCACCATACAAAATTAATATATATTAGTTACGCCTCGCGGTTTCACCAGCGTTGTGATGGATAATGATGATATTTAAAAGTATCCTGTGTTCATCCAGTGCCTCATCTACCTCCATACCAAATTTCATCAAAATTGGTAGAACCGTTTGAGCGTGAATAAGTAACAAACATACATACACACTCACATAATATTATTGTGATGTGGTAAATCCTATAATTTTAAACGCTGTTGTGCGTTTATAATTGATATTTTCATTCTTTGTGAATTAATATTTTCGAAAACGACTATCAAATTCGATTTAATTTATAGTAGAGACTTAAGTACGTTGCAGCAAGAAATTGTTATAGCTTAGTCTTGTTATCTAGGAAAACTATTTTCACTTCTAAACGCTGCTCGGCTACCAAGGGGCTATATTTTTTTTTTTAATTTTCATGGTATAAATATACTACCTACTTTTCTACATCTCACGTTCTTTGAGAGTAAGGTTGACCTGATATTTTATCGTTTGATGTTTTCGTCATGATTATATATCAATCTACTAATATGGTAAGGTTCTTAAAAAAACGATATAAAATATTATATTTTTGTACTGAATGGTACTAAAAATCGTCAAAACTAATTGGTACATCATCAATAAGGTTTATAAAAATGAAAACGTTGCTGCAAATTGCAAGTAAATTATTGTATCTCCAATAATGTTGTTAGTAGATAAATTGTAACACCATTAAAGTAACAGAATTACTCCCCTCCTCGGAACGTTAACGACAACACCTTATACTCTTAAGTCTTACCTAAGACTTTTTGTTATCCTAAACAGTTCAATTTTATATCATTTTCAAAGTTAATCAAGTCACTTTATATCGTTTGGGCACTTAAAATTCCATTCACATTTCATACCTTAATGTGCTGTACTTTATGGTATATTTATTCTGTCAGAAGCAAAGTTATGGACACAATAAATTGAGCTATGTTGGAATAATAGCAAAATAGTTCGTGCAATTTACTTTTAGGGTGATCACACATACAGTATTATCCTCTTGAAAGTCGAAGATGCGGAAATGTAGTTTCACCATTATAAAAATACATTTTTGTAGCGTTCGTAGCGTAATTTAGCCTAATATAAAAGTCTTTCCTATCAGCTAAGTAAACCAAAGTCCGCCGGTTCATGACTTGGGTGGATGATCACTAGTGACATTACTATGTACTGAGTGCTTCCGTGCTTCGGAGAGCATGCACGTGTTTCCGTCGGTCCCGGTTTTCTCAATGGTGGTAGGGCATTTTAAGAATGCTCGCCTGGCTAGCTACCACCCTCAGATTGAAAATCTGTCACCAAGCACCTAACAGGGTTTACCGGCAGCTGTCCATGAGAGCCAGTAATTCCAGGTTAGCCTGAACAACATCTTCGAGCACTTGAGCATCATTTGCGATGGAGTTCAAAGGTTAGGCTATCAGCTGCATAAAAAAAAATATGCATAGGTACTAAGTGCATACTCACTGTGAAATTTTGCATGTATGTTCATTATAACCCAATCTCTATGCTTTTCATTCGCTAGTATTCCGTCGTATTGATTATTTTATGACACCTGGTATATAACTGTTCGCATAATGTAAATGAATGTCGTGTTCCAATTCATACCTAATATAGAATAAGGAACTCAAAACATGTGTACAACACGTCGTAAAACAACATTACGGAGCCGATTGGCCCTTCATTAGAAACAATTGCAATATCAGAGCACCCAATTACTTTCTATTTGCTTGGCACGAAACAAACCTTTGTCGACTAATATCACGTAAGTTTTAAAAAGATTAATCTAACCAATAAATTTGCTAGATGAATTTCTCCAATCAGAAACCTTTGTGAACTAATATCACGTAAGTTTTAGAAAGATAAATCTAACCAATAAATGTGCTAGATGAATTTCTCCAATCAGAAACCTTTGTCAACTAATATCACGTAAGTTTTAGATAGATAAACCCAACCAATTAATGTGAAGTTATCCAATCAAAAAATATAATTACCAAACAGATTCGTATAGGTTCCTGATATTAGAGGCCGGTACATTTGATCATCGGTGATATAAAAACATTATTACTGAAACATGTTTTAGTTGTGGTTTTGCCAACTTCCTGACTCCAAACTTCCAAGCTTTCTCGTTGACAGCATATCCGCTCCTAGATGTGTGCCCAATGTGCAAGAACATTCAACACACCTTGTCCAAGGAAGTGTCATGTTACGGCGCACTATTTTCTCTTATTCGGCTTACACGATCATCCAAATAGAGGTAAACAAACAATGAAGTAAATTTTATATAAGAAATAAGTAATAGGAACTCTTGAATTGAATTGAAGATTAAATTCTTAATAACATGAGTAATTGCTAATCGAATATTATAATAACATTCTATATAGTATCATTTCTATATCAGTACTAATATTATTAATGCGAAAGTAACTGTTTTTCTGTCTGTCTGTTACGCTTTCACGCCAAAACTACTGGACCCATTTGAAAGAAATTTGGTATGGAAATAGTTTGAGACCAGGGAAAAAACATAGAATAGTTTTTATCCAACTGCGCAAAAACAGGTTAATGCTTTTTCGCGATAACCGACATACGTGCGGGCGGAGCCGCGCCCGGAAAGCTAGTTTCTTAATAAAAGATTAATATACAAAAGACTAAAATAGGGCTTTATATACCTTTTATTTATTTTCACCTGACCCGATGTTTGTTACAAATCTTGCAAATTAAATTTGATCCACTTCCCCGTCACCGATTGAGCTGAAATTTTGCATGCATGTGTAAATTGCATGCAATATTATAATGCATGGTGTTGTTCTGAAGATGGAGCTGGAAGGTGGCCAAAGGAATTATGCAATGAAATTACACAACCTCATCGAGTTTGGGTTCATTTGAATCGTCTTGACGAGTTTTTTTTTAATTATTGTGTACCTAGTTTATTTAAACAAGAACATAATAAAAACTTGTTTTTAAAAAGTTTTTTTGAGAAAAAGTTGTTTACTTTACTTTTACTTTGTTAAAGCGTCAACTACTTAGTTATTTGTTACAAGGCTGCAATGTTGTTATTTGGTGTGATTACTTTTGTTGAAACCTGAGAAAACAAAGGATTTTAGGATTAAAGGTCATGGAATCCTGAGCGTCCCGAAGGATTCAAATGTAAGAGACGTAAAATAACATTGCTGCCGAGCGTAACACACAATTTTTCACCTTACTCCAGCGAGGAAAATGCTGGGTGCAAGAAAATCGACAAGATAAATTCCAATATTTTCTCATTACTGCAATCCATAAGTATTTCGAATCAGAATAACGAGATAACAAACAAAAATACGTACACACCGCTTGGCGTTTTGCTGTTGAAAAAGCGCTCGAAGTGTTAGCTAACCGAACGAATTGTATCGCGTAAAATCCTTTGATGTGCGGAAATTTAACGACAGCGGCACAAAGAGTATTCGTGTACGCGATGATGATTCGATGATGTTCGCGATAAAAGTGACTCTTTAGTAGACAACGAAAATCGAATTTGCGGTAAAGTTCGACTAACTTATGTGTGAACTCTAAGAGGGCGCTGTCGGTTGAGAAACACCAAATTCTTTTTCTAATTTTCGTAAGCAAAGTTCATTGTTTCATATAATCTATGGTCGGATCGCATCGTTCATCACAAATCGTGCCCTCTAGGGAATCTCCCATACTACTCTGAGAACGCTATTATGCCTCAATCAATTTTAAGTATTAACTGCGGGAAATTAAAGAACATTTTCACATGGTAAGAGTGAGAGTCCTATGTAGTTATGGATCAGCGAGAGGTGTCGCTACTGTTCTAGAAGTTAGATACTCTTATTTAAAATAAATTTACGTTAATTTCTTTGTTCTCCATAGGTATTTATATCCTTATCAGTATTTGTGTTCCTTCTGCATATTTATAACTCGAATTTGACTATGAATAAATTATAATTTCATAATTTGAAAATGTACAAACCATACATACGAATCCGATTTAAAAAATATCTTATTCAGGCAAATGCTTGCTAGTCTATGCTATGAACGAAGTTAAACAAAAGGGAACCACTACGTGTTTTGGGGACCTTTCTTTCGGACCCGAAGTTCGAAACTTCGACGAATTAGAGTATAGGGGCCCAGAGCAAATATTCACGTTATTGTAATTCAACATAGTAGAAGTTAACTAGTAGAAGTTGAATAGAGTTAAAAATAATAATTATTACATTCCTTAAATGAAGATATTTAAGTGAATGTATAATTATATTTTTTTGTACCAACAGGTAAAGCAAGCACATTACTTAAGAGCCCTTACTCCAGCAAAGCCATTTTACAGCCCTTTTCTCAAGGCTGTTGCATCTAAGGTATAAAAGTTTTTGTTTTTTAAATGATGCAGGAAGAAAGTTAATTTTTTTTTTAATGGAGTGCATTAACCAAAACAATAAAAAAAATAACTGAAATCCGACAAAATTTTTTTTACCAACTCATGTTTTCATAAATTTCTTCATGAGTGTGACTTCAACAGTCTTTTTATCGAACAAAAATTATTCGTTTTACAGATTGAAAAATACCAGTAAACCAATCATATTACCACCAATGGAGTGCATTAATAACATTTTGATAAATATATATTACAACTGAGTAAATAAGGGATTGAAAGGGCACTTTTGGCACAAAAATACCATTCTAATTTCTTGTTATTTTTACAAAATCTGATATTTTATCAAATAAATAAATATGCAATTCATTAGTTGAAGTTTTTATTTAATAGATAATAATATTTTGTCGTTAATTTAGTGAAAAATGTATTTTATACAATTTTTTCAATATGACCTATAAATTACGGAACACAACGCCTTGCATCTCACATTCCGACCTGTGCCGCCACGCCGTGCACACCTGTCTACAGCTCCGCCAGTATCTCCCAGTGAGACCGCAATAGTCCCCGCACTATTGCCGTCTCACTCGGGTCATCGTTCCGACGCTAGTTGCAGACCAGTGCCTTGGAATACGCAGTCCTGACGAAGTTTTGTTTTGTGTGCAGAAGCTGAGCAGCCGCCGAACGCCGTGCAACGTGAGCTACGAGCTCGCCGTGCCGTCGCGCAGAGGCGCTCCAAGACGTCAGGCATTACCACCTACCCAAGTCCCTTGTTTCGACACAACAACATCATATCGGGCTGGTGGTCTTGTTTTGACCGCACTTTTCGGTGCGCATTTCACAACTTTACTACTCGACACAACATTGTAACAGTGCGCGTAACAACACACTTTGTGCTGTTAAGCGACGTCGTTCAGGCGTGGGGTAGCGTCAGCCAAACCCGTCTGAACGATCAAATCCGCCATTTGCTGCGGTCGCAGTGTGACACCCTACGGTGACAACGGCCACTGTTGTTGTTTTGGTTTAACCTTGCACCGTGGCCTTTCCCGCTTCACGGGTCAGCCGAAGCAAGCTGGGCTCCGGGACAACTGGCCTTGGGGTCGCCCCTAGTCAACCCCGGAGCAGCATTAGGAGCACCCCTCTCCGCCGAGAAAAAAGCTCGGAGAGGGTACACAACTAGGGCACACCATAGGTACTCACTCCCTCTCACACAAGTGAGCTCACGAGTTGCGAGAGGGAGACAGAACCCGTTAGGCCATCCTGAGTATTCCCCTCAGGATGCAACGTCCCTCTAACGGTGAGGTGGAGGTCCTTCAGACCTTCGCCCTCCGCCACCCCGATCTGTATGTTGCTCATATGCAACTCCTCGAAGAGGAAGCGAGTGCCCGCCTCACGGACACTCTTATTGCTCCCTCCGGGACTTCAATCCCAGAGGCCAACGTCCCTCCTCTGACCCGGTCCTTCTCAGAGGACAGTCCGGCTTCGCCCGCTCCGGGCCCAGACAACAGACGCACGGTGGCAGCCCCGCCCCGTGAGAGGTCTCGCTCGCGCTCACCGATCGGGAGGCCAGCGAGCACCCGTCCCTCCTTCGCCGTTGTCGAGCCCACTTCGGACTCCGAAGCGGAGATGGAGGTAGATCCGAGTCGCGCCTTACGCACCGACTCGGACTCAGACAACGACGGCTATACCGTCGTAGATAGGAAACGCAAGCGTGCTCCTAAAGCCGCTAGTTGCGCAACCTCCGCCCCTCCCACCAAGGCACCCGCTAAGGCCCCCGCCTCCGGCAAGAAGCCGACCCCCGCCCCGCGCCCCGCGTCTCCTCCCTCCGCTCCGGCCACCACTGCCGCGTCCCCTCAGGATGCGAGCGCGCGCCGCGAAAAACCACCTCCGCCCCTGTTCATTCAGGACAAAACCAAATGGGACCTGCTGTCCCGTTTAGTTTCGGATCGTGGGATCCACTATACTAATGCCCGCTCCACGCAGCAGGGCATTAAAGTTCAAGTGTCCACCATTAGCGACCACAGAGCGCTAACGAAACTCCTCCGCAATGAGAGCATAAGCTTCCACACTTATGCGCTCGAAGAGGAGAAAGTCCTCCGAGTGGTCATCCGCGGTGTGCCCAAGGAGGTACATACCGATTCGGTATGTGCCGACCTGAAGGCACAAGACTTCCCCGTACATGCAGTTCACCGCATGTACAGCGGGAAGGACCGCAGTCCCTACGATCTAGTACTCGTAGTACTAGATCGTACTCCTGAAGGCAAGGCCATTTTTAACTTAAAAAAGGTCTGTGGCCTCTCAGGACTCGATGTCCAAGCCCCATACAAGAATGGGAGTCCCTCGCAGTGCCATAACTGCCAACTCTACGGGCACGCCTCCCGTTTCTGCTTCGCTCGCGCTAGGTGCGTTAAGTGCCTAGGCGATCACGCGACAGCAGCATGCACTCGCACCCGGGACTCGCCGGACCCACCCAGTTGCGTTCTATGCGGTGCTCAAGGGCATACCGCGAATTACCGTGGTTGCCCTAAAGCACCACGAGTGAACCACAGGGTGGCAAGGCATAGGCCGACCCGTCCCTCTTATGACCGCTACCAACGGGTAAGCCCTAAACTCACGGTAGTACCTGCCTCACAGGTAATACCCGCGCCGCTCCCAGCCCGTAACGCATGGTCTAAACCACCCAGTATGGTTAAGACCGTCGCTACCGCCCGCGCCCCGGCCCGCGCGCCCGCACCCGCGCCCGCACCCGCACCCGCCCGCGCCGCGGCCCTTGCCCGCGCACCGGCCCCGGCTCGCCCCGCGCTCCCGGCACCCGCTGCCAACACCGTTCGCGCCCCTCCCCGCGCCGCTTCCCGGCCACAAGCTCCCCCTATGCCGTTGATGGCTGCCCCTCTTCAAGAGGCAATCAACCTAGTCAGCGATCTGGCTATGTCGGTTGACATCAATGAGGTACAAGAGCTATTCCACAAGATGCAATACGCTCAATCCCCAGCGGACGTGATCCAATACACATTGGAACACGCAAACTTACTAAGCGCCCTTAAGCGCTTCGTCCCCCAGGCCCCTCCCCAGTACAACCACTATGGGTAGTACAACCGAACGCACGAAACCGTACTCAGTTTCGTTAGCGTCATTTAACGCTGACGGCCTCTTCAAACAACGTGACCTTGTCCACGACTTTTGTTGTACCCACCTTATCGATATCTTATGCGTGCAGGAAACCTTTCTAAAACCGGGGAAGGCGAACCCTAGGTTTGCCAATTACAGAACGGTACGTAATGATAGAGTGAACTCCCGTGGGGGAGGCACTCTTATCTTTTACAAAAGGTCCCTGCACTGCATTCCCCTACCTACCCCGACTCTTGTTAATATGGAAGCATCTTGTTGCCTCCTAGCTATGACTGGTCATCAACCTATAGTCATAGCGTCCTGTTACCAAGCTTGCTCCAAGCCGATCGTCCGAGCTGACTTAGAAGCCTTGTTCTCATTAGGAAGCGCCGTCCTTCTGATTGGCGACTTCAACAGTAAGCACATCCTATGGAATTGTAACGTCAACAATCCCAAAGGTATTGCACTTGAAAACCTAATCGCAGAACTTAACTTTGACATAATTGCGCCCACTGAGCCCACTCACTACCCTTATATGGAAGACCATCGATCTGACTTGCTTGACATGGCACTACTCAGAGGCGTAACACTCCGGGTACGCTCCATAGAAGTGGTTCACGAGCTTCACTCTGACCACCGACCCATTATACTGCGACTAGGTCCCGACCCAACGACTGACCTCCCCCGCCCCACTAAGACGATAGTGAACTGGAAGCAAGTAGGCGATGCCCTAAAGGCTATCAGTTCACCGGACCTTGACAAGATCCCTGACGACATCCTGACAAAAGATGACGTAACCCTTGCGATCGATTCGTTCACCAATCACCTCTCAACCGTAGTAGGTGCATCCGCAAAGGAGGTCATAGTGCCGGACGACCGGCGCCTTGTCATTCCAGCGGATGTGAGACGATTGGTGACGGAGAGTAAAGCAGTGACCCGACATTACGACTCTTACCCCAGTAAAGAGAACAAAACTAAGAAACGCCACTTTGAACGCATGGTTCAAAGTCGCATGTCTGAGTTGCGTGATCAACAATGGGGCGATAAACTTTCAAACCTCGTGCCAAGCCACCATGCTTACTGGGACTTGGCGCGAGGCTTGAAAGGAAGTAACCATAACGACATGCCTCCCTTATACAGACCAGTCCCACTAGTCCCAGCGTTCTTTGACGAAGACAAAGCTGAGTGCCTAGCTGATAGCCTAGAGGCTCAGTGTTCCCCTAACGTAGATCACGTTGACCAAGCTCACCTCGATTCGGTGGATGCTGAAGTCGAACGTAAAAGCTCTGTGGTCACCTCTGAACTCCCACCAATCACCTTAGCGACTTACGCTGAGGTGGAGAGACTGATCAAGGCCCTCCGACCGCGCAAATCCCCCGGTGCCGATGGCATCTCCAACAGGGTTCTTAAAACCCTCTCTCCTCCTCTCATCCATCTCTTAGTCAGCATCTTCAATGCTGCTATGAGCCACTGCTTATTCCCAGACACCTGGAAATGTGCAAATGTCATTGGCATTCACAAACCAGGCAAAAGCTCATCTGACCCCACCAGTTACCGCCCCATCAGCCTCCTCAGTGCCTTAGGCAAACTTTACGAGCGGTTACTTGCAAACCGTCTCCAATCCCATGCTAAGGAACACCACCTTATCCCAGATGAGCAGTTTGGCTTCAGACCCGGACACTCATGCGTCCAACAGGTGCACCGCCTCACGGAGCACATCATTGAGGGCTTCAATAAGTACCCCAAACCCCAGACTACGCTAGCAGTCTTCCTCGACGTAGCGAAAGCTTTTGACAAAGTCTGGCACAACGGCTTGATCTACAAGCTATACCAATTTGGCGTGCCAGAACGTCTTGTGCTCATCCTACAAGACTTCCTTAAAGCCAGAAGCTTTCGCTATCGCGTGGAAGGCACCCTCTCCTCCCCCCACCCAGTCAGAGCCGGAGTCCCTCAGGGCTCCGTGCTATCACCTATTCTCTTTGCACTGTATACCAGTGACATCCCACGCTCTCAGCCCAAAGTATTCCTAGCCCAATATGCGGATGATACCGCCATTTACACCACTGGGTGGCATATCAACAGACAGTCCTATTTCGTCATGCAACGGGCCATCACCGAGATCGGTGACTGGTTCCGAAAATGGCGCATCGCGGTCAACCCAGCTAAAAGCACAGCTATGTGCTTTACTGAGAAGACACGCTCCCCTTACCCGAAACCGCTTATTTTGTTCGACGAACCCATTCCCTGGGTTCCTAGAACAAAATACCTCGGAGTCACCCTTGATCGTCATCTCACCTTTAACGATCACATAACAACCGTCCGTAACAGAGCGGCCTTCATAATGGGTCGCCTTGGTCCCCTACTTCGCAAAGAGAGTAAAATGTCTCTTAGTAATAAGAAGACACTTTACACTGCCTGCATCCGCCCCATCATGACTTACGCATCAGTAGTGTTTAGTCATGCTAGTGAGGCCCACCTTCATAAACTTCAAGTCATCCAAAACCGTTTTCTTCGTAATGCAACCGGCGCCCCGTGGTATATCCGGAACACCGAGTTGCATTGCGACTTAAACCTTCCCTCTTTAGCGCAGTTCAATAAGGACTGCGCCCGCCGATACTTTGATCGAGCGCCCCACCACCCGAACCCATTGGTTGTCCAGGCATCGAACTACTCGACTGCCTCTTCTATCCCATTTTTCAAACCCCCCCGTCGCCGACCACGGCAGGTATTAGACGACCCGGATGACCCCATCGCAGCCATTACATTGGCAGCTTTAGCGTTATCCGCAAGTCGTCGAGGTAAAATCCCCAGGTGTGAGGTAATTAGAGGTCACACAATCAAACACCGAGCCCGCCGGCGAGCTCGAGGAAAAAACAAGGTCACGATAAATTGCTCTCCAAATAGTCAAAGAGTATTATTCAGTAGGGCCCAATTGTGCAACACTGCAGTTGCACAGAGGCATTTTGCTCCGATCCCCCCCATGTCTCTCGACAGCGAGACAAGCCGAGGTCCGAACCACAGTGGTGCCCTTGAGCTCGCTGTCAACCCCTCCTATAGTAGCGGCACGTTTTCGGCGTCCGCAGGAGACGGAGGTAGAAAGCGCTTTTCGCCTTCTACGCCCGTCTCGGGAGAAGTGCCTTCGGCACTTCTCCCTCCCGGGCTATTGTAGGGCCAGGCCCTCGCCCAAAACCCGGTGGAGCTGGACGACCGCACAGGCGGTAGCCAGCATCTATGTCCTCCCTAAACAAACAAACCTTGCATCTCAGTTTGCGCATAGCGCTCTCGGAGGGAGGACGTATCGCTGCTCGTCCCGCGCCCTACACGTGCCGCAACTACGGTGCGCAATGAAAATATAGCGTGACCGAGTTGTTTTGATCTATGCGTATGCTTTTATTATTGTAAAGGTATTTTTGTTGAGACCATGCCTTTTTCATTATTAACTAGGATTTATTATTTCCTGATCGGAATTGAATTTTTAACCGACTTTCAAAAAAAGGAGGAGGTTCTCAATTCGGCTGAATTTTTTTGTTTTTTACCTCAGAACTTTTGAAAGGGTGAACCGATTTTGAGTATTATTTTTTTGTTTGAAAGATGATGCTTATCGTTTGGTCCTATTTAAATTGCATCAAAATCAGTCAAGTCGTTTTTGCGTTACACTCTAATAACTGAAAAGTATTTTCCTATCTTGATGATATAATCATTGACAATCGATATCGTAAGTAGCAAGGGTTACTAAAACTAGTGATCAATTTTTTTACCAAAAAATGGGACCGACTTTTTGGTTTTTGCCATAGTAAAAAAAATGTAACCATAAAATGGAACCGACTTCAACACCCAAAAGTGTGAAATAACTTGTCAAAGTCGGTACCATGCGCACAATATTGTGATCATAGGTACTTTTGAACTATCATGGTACCGACTTCAACATGTTATTTCACACTTTGGGTGTTGAAGTCGGTTCCATTTTATGGTTCAATTTTTTTTTACTATAGCAAAAACCAAAAAGTTGCGTGGTTGCTATATATAAGAAAAAAGTTTTTAAAAAAACTTGAAACTAGCTAGAGGCTAAAATGTATTATTTTTCTTATTTGTTCTTTATTTTATTTTATATTAGGTATTAACTTGGCCAAACAGATGGAAACGAAGTAATACATTTTTACAACAAGTGTCTTTTACACGAAATAATTGGCCATCAAAAAGCACGATCTATGCCTCTAAGAAATAATTTTATTTAAGGCAAGACTATCTAACGGTCTGTACCGTGTACTGATTTGGTTAAAAATAAAAGATTTTTATAATAATATAGACGTTATATATTTTATTAAACAATTAGTACCGACCCTGAGTTAGGATTTACTTCTATATTAAAGGCACCTTATTTTCTTTCCGTAGCGACCACTAAAGCCGCTCCGCCAACGGGGCAGTTATACAAATATAATGAACCAAGATATGCATGCACAAAGCAGGTATACAATGTACAAAACTAAGTTATTTGCCTATATACAAAGATGGTTAGAAGTACATAATCGAATATAGATACCTACACAGTAGTCCATTGAAATGTTACAATTTAAGACCGAATATTGCATTTCTTAGAGGGCGCAATTTTACTTTTGAGACATATGTGGGTGGTCCATAGAAGCTTAACCTCAAGTTTGTAGGGTCGCCACCCTTGTCCTCCGGCCGCCATCTTGGAAAAAGGGGTGAAAACACTTATTTCACAGCATATAATTTTCAAATTATTTTGTCTACATATATGATTATATAACTTTTTGCCCTAAATTAAAAATTTAAGAAGTTATAACCAAAAAAAGTGAGAAAATTTTCATATATTTTTTTTTGCTCTATAACTTTCTTTTTCTCATTTTTCAAAAAAGATTCCTCAGACCAATCTTGTTGATTATCATTTGAGGATTTTTTTTATGATTTTTTAATTTATTTCATTTAAAACACTTACAGCGCTACAAAGTTCACCAGGTTCATCAATGCTCATGGGAATCCGGTCAAAATGAAATGTTTAACTGATATTTTTCACATCCTTAAAAAAAAAAATTCGTACAACTTCACTTATTCATACCTGTTTTCCTTACCATAGAACTTACCAAATATAACTTACCGAAGGATTAGCAGGTAGAAAAGTTCTGAGTTACCGTTTGGAGACAAAGGAACGTCTGCCTGCTACGACTATTATTATTATACGTAGGCTTAGCTGTTTCTTCTACCTCAGTTTATTCTCTTAGTTGTGCTACATTTTTGTAACGTGTAAACGTGTTAAAAAAATTGTGGATATTATTTTCAGTTTAATCAATTAAACTGCGGGTTTCGGAAAAAAAATCCTCAAAACATCGTCTACAATATTGTTCTGGGGTATTTTTTTTGTAAAATGTATAAAGAAAGTTATAGAGTAAAAAAATATATTTTTGCTTATAACTTCTTTAATATTTAATTTAGGGCACAAAGTTATATACGTACCATATTTATAGGCAAAACAATTTGCTACAAATCATGTCCTAACGAATATTTTGTAAAACGCATAGTTTCTGAGATATCGCAAAATACGTGTTTTCACCCCTTTTTCCAAGATGGCGGCCGGGGGTCAAGGGTGGCGACCCCACAAACTTGAGGTTAAGCTTCTTCTAAGACCCCCAAACATGTCTCAAAAATAAAATTGCGTGCTCTAAAAAATGCAAAGCTCATGTAACTTTTCAATGGACTATAGTTATGGGTGTGCTAATGTTAGTCAATGAGAGGTTTATTATTAGGTTCATTTAAGTCTACTTTGTGTGTAAACTGTAAAGATGCGAAATGAATTTACAAAGTTACATAACATTCCACATTATTTATCAAAAATAAATAACACTTCAAAGAGGATCAAAATGTTTTATTCCATGCGACATCGTCTTTGACCGCTCGATCCTTGCTAACGGTATGCTTGTGTGCGCCGCGCTACGATAAATGCCTAAATTTGAACGATAGCGCAAGGCGTAAAGACTCTTAAATGAAAAATATATACCTACTAATAATTGTATAAGTATTTCAAACCTATTGTTCAACTTACAGCTATCAGAACTGATCATTCTATTACATCTAATTAGGAGACAGAATCAGGCTCAAGGACAGCTGCCGGAACACACCGTTAGGTGCTTGGCGACAGATTTTCAACTTGAGGGTGGTAGTTAGCCAGGCGGGCATTCGCAAAGTGCCCTACCACCATGCTGTAACGACTGCCATCCTGAGACAACAACCGGGACCGACGGCTTAACGTGCCCTCCGAAGCACGGAAGCGCTCAGTAGTAATGTCACCAGCGGTCACCCATCCAACTCCTGACCGCGGCGGACGTTGCTTAACTTTGCTGATCGATTCAGAATAGCTAAGCAAACTTCGCTACGAGCGCTTCAAAATAGTAATAAATCGCTAACGGAAGTAGTATTAAACTTGGGACCACATTCAAACGAACACAATAAAAAAGGGACAAAAAATAATTACACTAACAAAGTGGACAATTAATTATACAAGTATTAATTAATTTAAAAAGTAAAAACCCGACTGCAATTTACTTATTTTCGTTGAACAAATTATCGTTCCATTGCAATTTAAACTGCAAGTTATATATATTTATGGAATCGTTTTTTAAAGCTCTTCATTTTGATACCCCACTCGATGGGTTTGGAAGATTTTTGTATTTTTTATCTCACAATCTGGGGTCTAAAATCCGCCATTTTGTTTTTCTATTTATTTTATGTACTTAATGTTACTTTGGTTATCAAGACGAATCTATTGATATCTCTTACATCAGAATCAGAGGTTAAGCGGCTTAGAAGTTATGGTGGAATAAAGAAACTCACAAACATACATACATGAACCCTGAAAACATAACACTTTTGGGCAGTCATGTAAAAATAATACTTAATGATTATTAAATTACCACAATAGCTAATAATCTCATATAGGAATATTTTGAAAGACTTGACTGGATATTTTCGATAGATGAATTTATACCTATTCACTAAGGAGTCATTTACTTAAAACATATATAATCTTAGGCTGATTGTTTCCTACATGCAAGTGTCAAACCGTAAAATACGCTTCAATTATAGTGCATATTTTATAGGCATTGCGTTAAGTTTCAATTATTATGTTTAAAGTTTAGTATTTGAAATGATTTACCTAACACAGTTCTACAACTTCTTGATATATTTTATTTGTCATATTCTTTGTACAACACTACAGCTACTACAAGCATTTACTTAAAGCATTTAGACAACCTGTAAGTCATAGCAGACTCATAGGCAGTCTAAATGCTCCAGCCCACTACCAGTTGGCAGCGAGCCCAGCATGCTGGCAGCATTGCCAGTTGAATTGCAATGCTTATTCGTTGAGCCTAAAAGGTGCCCGGTCCCCACGGACCTAACGTCTCTAAATTGTCAAATAATGTGCTGTTCTCATATACATTTACTAACTAAGTATTTATTGATAGCTATTTCGATCACACTGAATATCCTAAAATCTCCATCTCTATATTATTATTATACATATATGAAAATCAATTGCGGTTGTTTGTCTCGCTAAAACTGGAGAACGGCTAAACCGATTTAGTTGATTTTGGTTTTGAAATGTTTGTCATAGCTTAGGGAAGGTTTAAACGATAAGAATACGAGATATGGAAAAATGGCGAGGGAGATATTAAAAACAACAATTACATTTCTCATATAAACTGTTCTACCTATACTTTCCTGCCAAATATTTGACGTTTGTCTGTTAGGATAGGTGATACGAAGCACACCGGGTCATCTAGTCTAATATAAAAAAATAGTCCTATCGTAACTAGATCTACTTTGAACGGATTGTGAGCGGCTGGCGGGGCTTTATATTCTTCTGACGGCAGGGGCACCTAATAGAACATCTAGGCATGGGGTTGGTATGGCGGCTGTTTGCGGACTCAATCCCCGGGGTGGTTGCGGCACGCTATGGGTGCTTATGTGTCGCAATGGGATCTTCACTAAGGAAGTATCAGATAGCCGCGGCGGGTTCGCGGTCGTATGAGAAAACGTCTCTGCGTTTCCACTGAATGCGGACGAGGTGTAGCACTTGCTGCTTTGGGATTAGTTCAGACCGGGTTTGAAATGGTATACTAAGAATAAGATGGCAAATAAAAGTACAAGGCGTATTCTTAATAATGTCATAGGTACAAGTTTTAGCGTGCCGAAATCGCATTCATTCAAATTGCAAGGTTTTTGTGATATTGTTAACAATACTGTATATTAATGTAAATTTATGGATAAATTATGATTTTTAAGTAGCAAGATCTGTGATGGTTAATTAATTTTTATATTTTTTTTAAATATAGCATTTTCTATTTTTCAAGTTTACCATACAAACCTAGTTTGATCCTATTTTAAAGACCAAGTGTCCAAAGTCGGTGAACTGTTGCATGCATGTTTTTGAGCTGACTCTATGCTTCTGGTTTGCAAGATTTTCATGAATTATTTATTTTTAAAATCATTTGAAATCTCGTTTTGTATAGGATAACCTATTTTCACATTTAGAGATAAAATAAGTAATGTTTTAAGATAAAATAAGCAAACCACAGACATAGGTATTAGGCTCAAAGATATGCATGCAAAAGTAATCGTATTAGAACACTTCGTATTTTAAATATAACAAAACTATATTTATTTTAATAAGCTACGAAAACAATAACCTTAATATCTTAATAAGAAGTAGAAAGATTGATCACGTAAGGTTTAAATAAGGATATAAAGATGTTTTATGGCATCTGTATGATCTTCATAAAAAAAAATTAAGATAAACTTTATGATGGTTAATTTACACATAAATGAACAATAAAAAAAATGGTTTGTCTGAAAGAGACAACGTCATGTGTTGTAAACACATAAAAATATGTAAATACTTGAATGTGGTGAAGCGGGGAAATTTAACTAGACGTGGTGAAACAGGGGGTAAGTGTAGCGAAATGGCGACAACTCTTCCGCGATTGCTCCATCACTGATACCTACATATCAGATTGATATATTAATTATAGTTTTCATTATACTTGATTGGTGTTATGCATAATATTTTGTAACTCAGTAACAACTACAAAAGTGGTTTTGCGATAAATGATAGTTACACATTTTGTAATAAGGCACTTTGATTAGAATTAGCTGCTACATTTATCATTCAAATATAGATGTTTGATTTTTTTCTTTTTACCGGCGGTATGCCTTTATTAAACAAAATACTATGAACTATATACAACACTACAGCTACTACAATAAAAGCATTTAGACAACCTATAGTTCATAGCAGACTCATAGGCAGTCCAAATGCTCCAGCTCACTCCCAGTTGGCAGCGTGCCCAGCATGCTGGCAGCATTGCCTCTTTGAATTGCAATGCTTATTCGTTGCGCCAAATATGTGCCAGCATTTTGATCACGCGTCGCATCGACCAAGCGCTCAGATAGGTTTTGGAAAATACGGTCCCTACGGACCCAACGTCTCTACACCAAACGGCTCAAATATGTAACCCATACCGAGGTTAGCATATTTGCGCCGCTTGAGTTGCTCCACCGAAGTAGCCGCAGCGCCAGCCCTCACGTTGGTTTCAGAAAGATGTGACGGCGCTAAAGTGTCTATGCAAGTAGCGTCACACACTAAGGGCCGTCCTAACTTCCACGGAACCAGTCATGCCGTCAGGTCTTTTACCATCGTCACGCATCAGACCATTCGGTTCGAGAATAGCAGCAACATTGGCGCTGGTAAAAACCCGGCGAATGATATCGTTAAGGCTGGCGTGGCGGGAAATTCGACCAGCACTTCGAGAGCAGGAAAGGCCATGGTGACCGAGTTGATCAACTGCACTACCACACTGGCAGTGATGTGCAACACAACACCTTGCACCCAAGCGTAAGCTAATAACTAGACGAAAAGCGGATGGATCTATAAGGCTACCAGTTTTGTAGGAAGGAATGGCCTGTAACCAAACACCAGATTCCCACACAGAAACAGCGAGTATACGAGCACGATCTGCAATGCTAGAACACGTATTTAAAAGATCTTTCCGTGTTAGCTCGCATAGGGGTCGATCCCCTAAATGACAACATTTTTGGGAATTCAGTATTTGGACAAGCCAGTCTACATGTGTTTTTGGCCTCAGCCAGATTTGAAATTAAATATATTGGAGAAATTAATTGAAAAACTTCAAAATAAATAACTGGCTAACGATTTCGCCCGTGACTAATGAAGTTAGTCATATAACGTTAACCCGGAAATACCTTAATTATTAGGCATTAATATTTATCTTACGTTAATCACTATTTTAAAATAACTACGTCGATCCCGAAAAAAGGAAATACTAAAAAACTTATTGAACATTGTTCGTGGGAAAATAGCTTTGCCAAAAAACAAATTCAGAAAATGTTTATTGATGACAAGAAGTATTTACCAAACTCCTTACCGCTGTCAGTTCCCGATGAATACAACATGTGTGTCTTCAAATCGAGAGTAAATAGGTTTCTTCTAGGTAAGCGTGCTCCATCTTAGACCACACCAATGCTTAACATCAGGCAGGGTGTGGTCAAACGCAAACCTATAAAGAATAAAAAAAAAAAAACCAAAACCAAACGACCAAAACTCCTAAAGAAACGGTCCTAAAGAAACTTATGGTGGTAATAAAAAAAAAAAAAAACACTTTTATAGAATTGATTTTAAACAATTTGCTCACTCTTTTTAGACATTGCGTTTGCTGTTTCGCGTACTTGCATGAGACACGATGTCTCTCTGTCCTATGCCCTCAGTGTGACATTTTTCAAAACCTGTACTGTACTGTACTGTTTCATCCGGATTGTCCTCTGCTGAAAAAAGCCTCCCCCATTAAGGGGGGTTTTCCATAATCCACACGCTTGGCACACGTCTTGGGATCACAGTTTAAGATTGCAGTACCTCAGCAGGCGCTGCGGCCCACCTTTCGGTATTTTACCTAAAGTCGCCTCTTACGACACCCACAGGTTGCGGAGGTGACATTCTAGCCCAGCACCCCACGGGTAGGTTTTAGAAACCACTTCTTTTTAATAAAAATGTGGTATAATTGGTGGTTAAGTATACTTTAGCCTTGCACGAGAAGAAAGCGCTTCTGGATATTTGAAAGATTTTCGGTGATACATTTTTTCACGACAAAATTGAAAACGAGACCAAATAAACTTAAAGCAATAGCTATAAGATAATACTCATGGCATATTATATACATTTAAGGCTTTAATTAATTGCTCAAGCATGGAATTAAAACTTAAAGATTTACTAAGATCACTTAATTCTGAGTGAATTCTGTATACCAATTTTGTAGCGATTGATATCGCTCTGTTTCAACTTTGTATCAGCAAAGAGGCAATGTATATTTATGTACGCTATGTAATAAACAACATAAATAAATCTACAATTCTTGAATTTTAACATCGGCATTCGTTAAAAGCCACACTAATAGAATTAGTCCACAGTTCTTGTCATGATTTATCTTGTAAAGTTCCAGCTTGAACACCATTCGACTTATAACATACATTTTAGAGAAATTGATTGAAAATTTATACACAATGTTGGCAGGATACTATGCGGTCGACGTTTCGCAAGATAAATGGAGAACCTGTCCAGGTATTAATAAAAGTTACTGTTACCTACATACGAAATTTAATGTAAAGTAATAAAATCAGATTTAAAACTGACAACTTACAAACATTGTAGTAGCAATATTTTATTAAAGAAAATTAAAACGTATTCCGTTATTCAAAGAAATTTAATTCACAGTATGAGGCTTCATTGAAAAATAAATCAATATAATATGTGTAAAGATATTGAGATACTCGTATATTCTTCTCGCAGTGGCACTATATTTTTTTTGCTGAACGTGGCAGTAGAATGCAACAGATATATCAATATTAAAATTTGTAATTGACCTTCATAAGATTCGTCGTAGACGCCTAAATTGAATAAATGATTTTGACTTTGACTTTTTAATTTGACTTTGACACATTCACTAAAGATCATATATACAATTTTCACTACGACATATTTTCATGTGACAACTACATTAAAAAATATCTTACTTATTAATATTATCCATAGAGTCAAAGAAGAAGGTTGCTTTTTTACATAATGATACCTTATTTTAACAATAAGTATACATATGTTTTGTTATTTTTTTTTCTAGAAGTTAAAACCGAGTTGATAAAATATGGATAGGTATTAACGATATTATTACATACTGTGACAGCCGGATCGTCCACTGCTGAACACAGACTCCCCTATTAAGGGGGTATTTGCCATAATCCCCACCCTTGGCAGGCTTTTTGGGGATCGCAGTGTAAGTTGGCAGTTCCTTAGAAGGCGCTGCTGCCTACCTTCCAGTATTTTATTAGTCGCCTCTTACCACACCCACAGGATGATATGGGGAGGTATAAGTCTGAACCGGCACCCGACGGGGGATTACATACTACTCGTATATTGCTTTCATTTTTACACCTTGCGCATCATAATGAACACAATACAGCATGGTGGTACGGCATTTTGTGAGTGCCTGACTGGATACCTACGACCCTCAAGTAGAAAATCTGTCGCCAAGCATCTAACGGTGTGTTCCGGCAGCTGATCTTAAGAGCCGAAATTCTAGGTTTGTCTGAACAATATCTTCGACCACATCATCACTTACCATCAGGTGGGACAGTGGTCAAAGGCTAGCTTATCTACACTTCTACACTATTTTATAAAGTGGAAAGATTTGAAGTTTTGTGTGCAACGAATAAACTTACAAATTACTGAACCGATTTGGATGAATTTAGGGATGGAAATAGTTTGAGATCCGGGGAAGGACATAAGATAGGTTTTATCCAACTGTGTAAAAAGAGGTTAATGGTTTTTTGCGATAACCGACATAAGCGAGGACAAAGCCGCGGCCAAAAAGCTAGTCAGCTATAAAAGAAACATATATAAATGCCTGAAAAAAAAATATTTATGAATTCTAGTGCGTGTGATGTTTAACCAGTTAAGTAGTCACGCTTTTTCTCTAGGTTAGCGACATAGCATAAAATATCGGATCTCGAATATGGTCTAAGGTCGCAAAACTACTATAGTTATTTAGTGCACCTATTTATTGGTTTTATATGGCTACTTATTGCTGCAGGAAAATATGACGTTTGTCTGTTCATAAACTGTCATTATTTTAATGCCAGAGAGGTTTTTGCTTAACTACAATTATAAAAATGATAATAAATTAATAACATTTATAATAATTACTATATATTTTACGAATGCACACCTGGGTAGCTACTTCCAGAAAAATGCGGTCGCCAAAAACCAAAGGGTGAGTTCCGGCAGCAGTCTTTGAGACCCAGTAATTATTTTTTTTTTATGCCTGATAGGTTTTCCTTTGACCCCTATCTCACCTGATGGTAAGTGATGATGTGGTCGAGGATGTTGTTCAGACTAACCTAGAGTTACTGGCTCTCAAGGACAACTGCCGGAACACACCGTTAGGTGCTTGGCGGACAGATTTTCAACTTGAGGGTGGTAGCTAGCCAGGCGGGCATTTGCAAAGTGCCCCACCACCATGCAAATTATAACTCTAGCTTGATAATACAATCGACAACATCATCACTCACCATAAGGTGAGCTTGTGGTCAACGGAATCAGGAATTTAAAAACGATACTGAGTACGGTCTAAGCAGCTTTGTGAATGTTTTAGAATATATGCTTCTATTCAAATAAACAACCAAAATTGGTAACTAATGTTTTAGGGCGATTTAATGGACTGAAATAGATTGTTAATGAATTAAAAGCCCGCACACGCTAAGTACGTGTGGCACTTGCAAACCGGAGGTTCCGGTCCAGCACATAATATAAATTGTATGCGCTTAGCAAAAAATAGTTATTTTTCATTCAGTTTGGGTTATAATGCAAGTCCGCGGGAAGTCTCGCGCTTGGCCGGCTGTTAATGTAGGTGAATTTACTTTAAAGTTTCCATAAAATGTATTACTCATTGATGATTTTGTGCGATAGAGGAAAAATGCACTGATATCATATAACGGGACGCTTTGTTACATCCTGAATTGTATAGATTTTGTGAATATCATTATATCTCAGCAATCTGTCTTCATCGTCATCAACTGGAATGTCCACCGTTGAACAAGGTCTCCCGATTGGGGGATTGGATATAATATCCACACTTGGAAGGCGTCTTGGGGATCGCAGTAGAAATTGTCAGATCTTTGCGAGGTTAAAAGGCGCTGCCTCCCACCTTCTTGCATATTTCCGTATCTTTGCATAAGTAGTCGCCTCTTAAGCAACCCCCGGGCACCATAGGTACTCACTCCCTCTCACACAAGTGAGCTCACGAGTTGCGAGAGGGAGACAGAACCCGTTAGGCCATCCTGAGTATTCCCCTCAGGATGCAACGTCCCTCTAACGGTGAGGTGGAGGTCCTTCAGACCTTCGCCCTCCGCCACCCCGATCTGTATGTTGCTCATATGCAACTCCTTGAAGAGGAAGCGAGTGCCCGCCTCACGGACACTCTTATTGCTCCCTCCGGGACTTCAATCCCGGAGGCCAACGTCCCTCCTCTGACCCGGTCCTTCTCAGAGGACAGTCCGGCTTCGCCCGCTCCGGGCCCAGACAACAGACGCACGGTGGCAGCCCCGCCCCGTGAGAGGTCTCGCTCGCGCTCACCGATCGGGAGGCCAGCGAGCACCCGTCCCTCCTTCGCCGTTGTCGAGCCCACTTCGGACTCCGAAGCGGAGATGGAGGTAGATCCGAGTCGCGCCTTACGCACCGACTCGGACTCAGACAACGACGGCTATACCGTCGTAGATAGGAAACGCAAGCGTGCTCCTAAAGCCGCTAGTTGCGCAACCTCCGCCCCTCCCGCCAAGGCACCCGCTAAGGCCCCCGCCTCCGGCAAGAAGCCGACCCCCGCCCCGCGCCCCGCGTCTCCTCCCTCCGCTCCGGCCACCACTGCCGCGTCCCCTCAGGACGCGAGCGCGCGCCGCGAAAAACCACCTCCGCCCCTGTTCATTCAGGACAAAACCAAATGGGACATGCTGTCCCGTTTAGTTTCGGATCGTGGGATCCACTATACTAATGCCCGCTCCACGCAGCAGGGCATTAAAGTTCAAGTGTCCACCATTAGCGACCACAGAGCGCTAACGAAACTCCTCCGCAATGAGAGCATAAGCTTCCACACTTATGCGCTCGAAGAGGAGAAAGTCCTCCGAGTGGTCATCCGCGGTGTGCCCAAGGAGGTACATACCGATTCGGTATGTGCCGACCTGAAGGCACAAGACTTCCCCGTACATGCAGTTCACCGCATGTACAGCGGGAAGGACCGACCCTACGATCTAGTACTCGTAGTACTAGATCGTAGTCCTGAAGGCAAGGCCATTTTTAACTTAAAAAAGGTCTGTGGCCTCTCAGGACTCGATGTCCAAGCCCCATACAAGAATGGGAGTCCCTCGCAGTGCCATAACTGCCAACTATACGGGCACGCCTCCCGTTTCTGCTTCGCTCGCGCTAGGTGCGTTAAGTGCCTAGGCGATCACGCGACAGCAGCGTGCACTCGCACCCGGGACTCGCCGGACCCACCCAGTTGCGTTCTATGCGGTGCTCAAGGGCATACCGCGAATTACCGTGGTTGCCCTAAAGCACCACGAGTGAACCACAGGGTGGCAAGGCATAGGCCGACCCGTCCCTCTTATGACCGCTACCAACGGGTAAGCCCTAAACTCACGGTAGTACCTGCCTCACAGGTAATACCCGCGCCGCTCCCAGCCCGTAACGCATGGTCTAAACCACCCAGTATGGTTAAGACCGTCGCTACCGCCCGCGCCCCGGCCCGCGCGCCCGCACCCGCGCCCGCACCCGCACCCGCCCGCGCCGCGGCCCCTGCCCGCGCACCGGCCCCGGCTCGCCCCGCGCTCCCGGCACCCGCTGCCAACACCGTTCGCGCCCCTCCCCGCGCCGCTTCCCGGCCACAAGCTCCCCCTATGCCGTTGATGGCTGCCCCTCTTCAAGAGGCAATCAACCTAGTCAGCGATCTGGCTATGTCGGTTGACATCAATGAGGTACAAGAGCTATTCCACAAGATGCAATACGCTCAATCCCCAGCGGACGTGATCCAATACACATTGGAACACGCAAACTTACTAAGCGCCCTTAAGCGCTTCGTCCCCCAGGCCCCTCCCCAGTACAACCACTATGGGTAGTACAACCGAACGCACGAAACCGTACTCAGTTTCGTTAGCGTCATTTAACGCTGACGGCCTCTACAAACAACGTGACCTCGTCCACGACTTTTGTTGTACCCACCTTATCGATATCTTATGCGTGCAGGAAACCTTTCTAAAACCGGGGAAGGCGAACCCTAGGTTTGCCAATTACAGAACGGTACGTAATGATAGAGTGAACTCCCGTGGGGGAGGCACTCTTATCTTTTACAAAAGGTCCCTGCACTGCATTCCCCTACCTACCCCGACTCTTGTTAATATGGAAGCATCTTGTTGCCTCCTAGCTATGACTGGTCATCAACCTATAGTCATAGCGTCCTGTTACCAAGCTTGCTCCAAGCCGATCGTCCGAGCTGACTTAGAAGCCTTGTTCTCATTAGGAAGCGCCGTCCTTCTGATTGGCGACTTCAACAGTAAGCACATCCTATGGAATTGTAACGTCAACAATCCCAAAGGTATTGCACTTGAAAACCTAATCGCAGAACTTAACTTTGACATAATTGCGCCCACTGAGCCCACTCACTACCCTTATATGGAAGACCATCGATCTGACTTGCTTGACATGGCACTACTCAGAGGCGTAACACTCCGGGTACGCTCCATAGAAGTGGTTCACGAGCTTCACTCTGACCACCGACCCATTATACTGCGACTAGGTCCCGACCCAACGACTGACCTCCCCCGACCCACTAAGACGATAGTGAACTGGAAGCAAGTAGGCGATGCCCTAAAGGCTATCAGTTCACCGGACCTTGACAAGATCCCTGACGACATCCTGACAAAAGATGACGTAACCCTTGCGATCGATTCGTTCACCAATCACCTCTCAACCGTAGTAGGTGCATCCGCAAAGGAGGTCATAGTGCCGGACGACCGGCGCCTTGTCATTCCAGCGGATGTGAGACGATTGGTGACGGAGAGTAAAGCAGTGACCCGACATTACGACTCTTACCCCAGTAAAGAGAACAAAACTAAGAAACGCCACTTTGAACGCATGGTTCAAAGTCGCATGTCTGAGTTGCGTGATCAACAATGGGGCGATAAACTTTCAAACCTCGTGCCAAGCCACCATGCTTACTGGGACTTGGCGCGAGGCTTGAAAGGAAGTAACCATAATGACATGCCTCCCTTATACAGACCAGTCCCACTAGTCCCAGCGTTCTTTGACGAAGACAAAGCTGAGTGCCTAGCTGATAGCCTAGAGGCTCAGTGTTCCCCTAACGTAGATCACGTTGACCAAGCTCACCTCGATTCGGTGGATGCTGAAGTCGAACGTAAAAGCTCTGTGGTCACCTCTGAACTCCCACCAATCACCTTAGCGACTTACGCTGAGGTGGAGAGACTGATCAAGGCCCTCCGACCGCGCAAATCCCCCGGTGCCGATGGCATCTCCAACAGGGTTCTCAAAACCCTCTCTCCTCCACTCATCCATCTCTTAGTCAGCATCTTCAATGCTGCTATGAGCCACTGCTTATTCCCAGACACCTGGAAATGTGCAAATGTCATTGGCATTCACAAACTAGGCAAAAGCTCATCTGACCCCACCAGTTACCGCCCCATCAGCCTCCTCAGTGCCTTAGGCAAACTTTACGAGCGGTTACTTGCAAACCGTCTCCAGTCCCATGCTAAGGAACACCACCTTATCCCAGATGAGCAGTTTGGCTTCAGACCCGGACACTCATGCGTCCAACAGGTGCACCGCCTCACGGAGCACATCATTGAGGGCTTCAATAAGTACCCCAAACCCCAGACTACGCTAGCAGTCTTCCTCGACGTAGCGAAAGCTTTTGACAAAGTCTGGCACAACGGCTTGATCTACAAGCTATACCAATTTGGCGTGCCAGAACGTCTTGTGCTCATCCTACAAGACTTCCTTAAAGCCAGAAGCTTTCGCTATCGCGTGGAAGGCACCCTCTCCTCCCCCCACCCAGTCAGAGCCGGAGTCCCTCAGGGCTCCGTGCTATCACCTATTCTCTTTGCACTGTATACCAGTGACATCCCACGCTCTCAGCCCAAAGTATTCCTAGCCCAATATGCGGATGATACCGCCATTTACACCACTGGGTGGCATATCAACAGACAGTCCTATTTCGTCATGCAACGGGCCATCACCGAGATCGGTGACTGGTTCCGAAAATGGCGCATCGCGGTCAACCCAGCTAAAAGCACAGCTATGTGCTTTACTGAGAAGACACGCTCCCCTTACCCGAAACCGCTTATTTTGTTCGACGAACCCATTCCCTGGGTTCCTAGAACAAAATACCTCGGAGTCACCCTTGATCGTCATCTCACCTTTAACGATCACATAACAACCGTCCGTAACAGAGCGGCCTTCATAATGGGTCGCCTTGGTCCCCTACTTCGCAAAGAGAGTAAAATGTCTCTTAGTAATAAGAAGACACTTTACACTGCCTGCATCCGCCCCATCATGACTTACGCATCAGTAGTGTTTAGTCATGCTAGTGAGGCCCACCTTCATAAACTTCAAGTCATCCAAAACCGTTTTCTTCGTAATGCAACCGGCGCCCCGTGGTATATCCGGGACACCGAGTTGCATTGCGACTTAAACCTTCCCTCTTTAGCGCAGTTCAATAAGGACTGCGCCCGCCGATACTTTGATCGAGCGCCCCACCACCCGAACCCATTGGTTGTCCAGGCATCGAACTACTCGACTGCCTCTTCTATCCCATTTTTCAAACCCCCCCGTCGCCGACCACGGCAGGTATTAGACGACCCGGATGACCCCATCGCAGCCATTACATTGGCAGCTTTAGCGTTATCCGCAAGTCGTCGAGGTAAAATCCCCAGGTGTGAGGTAATTAGAGGTCACACAATCAAACACCGAGCCCGCCGGCGAGCTCGAGGCAAAAACAAGGTCACGATAAATTGCTCTCCAAATAGTCAAAGAGTATTATTCAGTAGGGCCCAATTGTGCAACACTGCAGTTGCACAGAGGCATTTTGCTCCGATCCCCCCCATGTCTCTCGACAGCGAGACAAGCCGAGGTCCGAACCACAGTGGTGCCCTTGAGCTCGCTGTCAACCCCTCCTATAGTAGCGGCACGTTTTCGGCGTCCGCAGGAGACGGAGGTAGAAAGCGCTTTTCGCCTTCTACGCCCGTCTCGGGAGAAGTGCCTTCGGCACTTCTCCCTCCCGGGCTATTGTAGGGCCAGGCCCTCGCCCAAAACCCGGTGGAGCTGGACGACCGCACAGGCGGTAGCCAGCATCTATGTCCTCCCTAAACAAACAAACAACCCCCGGGAAGATATGAGGGCGGGGAGGGGGGGGGGGGGTGACATTATAAGCCGGCACCGCGCGGGGAATCTGTCATAATATTTATTTATTGTTTGGTAAAATATCAAAAATTTTGTAAATAAATACACGACATAGTAAAACTATACCTAGATTTTATACTAAATATTCTTAATGAACAAATATAGACATGTTTAGGCAATGGTTTACAAACTAGGAGCAACTTGTATCCTTATAATACACTAGCTTTACGGGCGCGGCTCCGCCCACGCTTATGTCGGTTATCACGCAATAACATTAACCTCTTTTTGCGCAGTGGGACAAAAACTATCCTAGGTTTTTCCCGGGTCTCAAACTATTTCCATACCAAATTTCATTCAAATCAGTCCAGTAGTTTTGGCGTGAAAACGTAACAGACAGACAGAGTTACTTTCGCATTTATAATATTAGTACTGATTGGTAATTTGGTTATTTATTTCACTAATCATCAAATCACGAATTATTACTATAAAGACTTTTAAAGGAAGGACGCAATACAAACAGACGGACGGTGAAGGCGTTTTTAGGTGTTTCGTGGCAATATTTGCCCTAATAGATGCATTTCGTCAATGACAAAATGCATCTGCTATGAACCGGACGGTAGATATAGGTATGGTAGCAACACTTCCCCGGACTTACTCGTACAAAGAGTTCTACTGCTCACGGAACCCCAAAAAAACTGTATCAGAGCAATAAATACATACGTAAAGTTGATTGACAGTTCTTCGTAAAACTTAACATAATGATGTCATACGCTTTCTGTATCGTGTATTGCGTGTTTGTAAAATCAAAGAAAGACATCGTTACGCAATTGTAAACATAAGAAATAAACTGGATCTAGTCATTTACCAATCCCGAAAGTAAATTTAACCAGTACCTTATACAACTATGCATTTACTCCAAAAAAACATAAGGTAATTCCAAAGAGCGCATATTACAAGTATTTAAAAAAACTGAGGGGTTACATCTTGAAAAACTGGCCTTAGTAGAGAGAGGGAGGAGATGGGGAATGGGGAGGTGATGCTTGCTCCATCACCTCCTCATTTAGCCATTTATCCCCCTGCCAGAGATGCATTGTTTTTATGTAATTCAATAATCTACGGTTCTTTATGTCATACGAGAAGCATGTAGATCAATAAGTCAAAAAAGCTAACAAAACCTTGGGATTTGTTAAACCCTCAGTTTTGTAACTTAAAAGATGTAAAAATTCTTTATCCGTATGGACATACGGGTAAATATTTTTTACATAACATCCTTGAATATGGTTCTCAAATCTGGGATTCGCAATATCGAATATATTGCTTCATTGATAGAATTGAACGCCTATTCCTTCAGTTCAAGCGTAAAACCTCTGATCTTAACTATGAGGCAAGATGTAGAAGACAGCATATACCTACTACCACTCCAAAGGAGATCAATGTCTGATATTTGTACAATAGTTAAAATAGCTTAGTCTCATAAAGACTCACCAGATCTCTTATCATCGAGCGGTTTAGGTATCCGGCGCGAATACGGAGGACACGAGTTTAAATCCCGCTGGGGAAAAGCATTAAGTACTCCAATAATTTGGTAGAACTACTCTATGTTTAAAAAGTAACTTTTGGTGTTATTAATAAATTATTTGTATTTGTAGCGTGAACGAATTTTTTCAAATAAAATCATATAAATTTTAGCTTTTTATGAACGATAAAAATCGTTCAGGTATATATCACATGGTTGCTACGTAATATTCAGCAATAAAATTGCAATGCACCCGTCTCCTTGATATATAGTTAGTAAGATTCATTTGCCTTTTATTTCACTGGCTCTCAAGGACTGCCACCGGAACTCACCGCTTTGTAACAGATTTTCTACTTGAGGGTGGTCGCTCGCCAGGCGGGCATTCGCAAAATATCCTTCCACCATGCGATGAAGCTCAAGCCCGCGGCGGGATTCGAACCATGGACGTGCTGCGCGGCAGTCCATAGTCAACTGCCACTGAGCCATCACTGCTTCAAAACCTGTGATGACTCACTTCAGCATAATAATATATATATGTACATAGCATTAGGCTTGACAATTTTGTAGTTTTCTCTGCTTCTTGGCCTGTGATTGTCATAATGTTTTACAATAGCAACAAATACATATAACTGTTATATTACGATTCTTATTCATACCAGTTACATGCACTTGTATAACACTTGGTGATCCAGATCGCCAGCGGGTCAGTGACATTGACACGGTTAGCAGTGTTAGTGTCATTGCACACTTTACTGACCAGACAGAGAGGTGTTTAGACCAGTTTTAGGTGTATAGGAATTCGGTCACCAACTTAAGAAGTGCCTTCTGAAGTCCTGCCATTTCGCACTGCGATCACCAAGATGCCGGAAGAGACATTAGTTCTGTGGACGTTATGGGGGATGCTGATAGTGATGATGTGAATCAATCACTTAATTTGGTGATGTGAGTTACACACTTAGAATTTGTTGTTAAGAGCCATTTCACAAAATCACGCTACTGACGTTTAGGTAAATGCCAGCGCATCGCTTACACAAGTGAAAGATGTGACAACGGAATAGCGTGACTGTGAGTAACCCATTTTGATATTTGCACTCATTAATAAATAAATATTTTTATACAAGAGATAGAGCTCAGAAGAGGTCTCTGTGTACCGTAATTCGTAAAACAAGCTGCGGGAGATTGGTCACTACAAAATACTTGAAGTAATATTTGTAAATGTGGTACATTAACTGAAAAGGGAACAAATTATTCTATTTTTATCAATTATTCAATAATTTGTACATCTTTCCTATGATAGTAAATTAAGCGCTTAAAATCTTCGATAAACGCCTCAAAATGTGAAATGCCTCTTAATTGCGGTTAGCCTTTGACTTCAAATTCAGCTGTTAGTGAGCAAGGATGTGGCTGAAGTTTTGAACAGGTTTGAATGTTGTTTTTTTTTAATTTTATAGTGTTGGGACAAGCACGAGACTCACCTCTGACTATTATATTTAGGCCAGCTGCACTTATCCGTTAACCGTAGTATCTCATGTGTCTGTCCTTTTAGCGGCACACCCTTCAAACCGAAAAACAGGTACCTGAACAATGGTAGAAATAGGTATGTGTTCTTATGTAAGAACAGTGCCTGGAACATCCCGTTTGCAGCTTACCGACGAATTTTCCACTTGATAACAGATACTCGAGGAGAATTCATAGCTAACTAAGAATGCATTTGGAAAATACTCTACCAACATCCTTCGAAACTCAAGGCTGCGATAAAGTTAAAACCATAAATTCCTGCGTCGAAATTCATAGCCATTGCGATGGGTCATCATTGCTTTTGTAAGTGACAAAAAGAGATATCTTTTACAGTGATGTTATCAAGCATTGAAGGAATTGTTTTATAAATCCATAAGTTCACATAGTTTAATCATTCTAATTCTAAGCATACGAACACCTTCTAAAACATCATCTTATCTCACGTATATTATTGTTACTGTTGTTGGTCCAAACAGGTGCGCTATGACCCTTGAGCCAAATGGCGTAATATTTTTTGTGTGTGAAAGATTAATCGATTGTCACTAATTAGGCTATTTTATTTAAATGAGATTATCCACCATGAATGCATGGGAGACGCCCTTGACCACGGTCCTACCTTTGTTCGGTAATTGACCATTATATTTCAAGATAAAGTTCTTTGTAGAGCTAATTAAATTAGTATAATCACGTGAATTATCTTGATGGATTGAATGGATCATGTAGAATAAATTAATAATAATTTAACATACTGTAACATTTGTGGGTATAAGGTACGGTTTATAAATTATTAAGATATTATTCTGAGCAAATAAAATATCTTAGACTTTCTTGAAGAGGATAAAACTTCTTTTTTACAAGTGGTATGCCTTTAATAACAAAATTCTAAGAACTCTGATTATTTTAGCGCCACAATTACTATAGCGAAAGCAACCAGATGGGACCATACAGGAATTCTTCCGAAACAAGCCTACGCCAGCTATCTACAAAGCGCTTTCTACCGGGTTCGTGGCTTAGGCCCACAGTGGTCGATAAACCTGTGGTGGAAGCCCCCGGTCAATTTAATTTAAATCAAAGCAACTTTAAAACAAATGTACTGGCAGGCATAAAAATTTTATACAAAATCTCAATCACAGTTTTGATCACCTATATTGTTCTATATCAAGCGAATTATTTTACCTAATTATGACAATCAGTCTCAAAAGTAAAAAGATAGTAATTAAAAACAGTCTTAAATAAGTAACTGGAAAGTACTTAAAAACATTTTAAATGTGTAGTTTTCTTTAAAATTTTGGTAACAATAATAATTCTAAATAATCAACTTTAAAATGTAATATAGGTATAGTATAGAACACATCTATTACCTTTATTAAAAATTAACAACCAAAATCATCTCTTTATACCAAAAAAATAATTAACTGTTACATTTTGGTCAGATTTCCACAAACAACTTCAAAATTCCACAAAATGCAGCTTTTGAATTTCGTATAGTTCAGTGAACTTGGAAACCATATTTCTATTCTTCCTTGTGGTGTTCTTTCGGCCCAGTTAGTAGACGTGTTGATTGAAAATAGAAGATAAGATTTCACATGGTAATTTATTATTTACTAACAAAATTTACCAACGTTTTTGGGAAATGAAAACTAATATTTAATTAAAGAGAAAAGTTTAGATTTTTCGTTTATTTGTTTTAATGGGTAAACACAAAAGGTTTTTTACCGGTAGAAAGCTACATTATTAGCAAATAAGTGACTACTAACGTGAACAAGGGAAAATAAAACATTTTTACTCTCTTAATAACTGCGTCACGTATGCATGGTACGTATGATCTTTGTACGTATGATAATTTGATTAAAAAAGACTTTTGTCGTTTACTGTACTTAGTGAAAAAAGGACAAAAAAAAATATACTAAATTCATTAAAATCGGGGGCGTCAGCCACAGGTGCGTCGACCACTGTGGGCCTAAGCCACGAACCCTTTCTACCTCCGTCCGCCGAACACGTGCAGCTGCTACAAGAGGGGTTGACAACGGGCTCCAGTGCACCACTTTGGTATGGACCTCGGCTTTAGTCATTACCTAGACAACCTACAAGTCACTCACAGGCAGTCCAAATGCTCCAGCCCACTACCAGTACTACCTTGAAACAAACTTAGTTTTTTTTTATGCTTTGATAGGTTAGCCTTTGACCACTAACTCACCGGTAAGTGATGATGTTGGTCGAAGATGTTGTTGAGGCTAACCTAGAATAACTGATTTGCACGGCTAAACTGGCTTTCAAGGACAGCTGCTGGAACACACCGTTAGGTGCTTGGCGACAGATTTTCTACTTGAGGCTGGTAGCTAGTCAGGCGGGCATTCCTAAAATGCCCTACCACTATGCAAATGCCCTACCACCTGTTCCTTAAGGAAGGGTCACTAAGGTTATATTTTCCGGATTTGGACCTAATATACTCGACATTCGCTTCAATGCTTGTATAGATACTTTTAAATTAATATGCAGGTATTCGTACTACTTTTAACCCACTCATTAGCAATATGGTAACATAAAATAGGCGTGCGCACGCGCCTTTGTAGCCTTGAACTCGTTATTCAATTGATTATTTATTGATTTTTCGTCAAACAACGTAGAAGATTAATCACTGTGTTTAACCGGATACAGATCAGTTATAAAGTAAGTGTAGGCCTCAGGTCCGCACTTGAAATTTGAAATTGATTTGAATGCCTTGGCCCACTCGGAGTAGTTACATATTTTCTTCGACTTGGCATACAATTTGGAATCATTACCAAATTCAGGGTACTTAAGTATACTTAATAATATTTTAAGTGCTTGATGAGTAATTATATAAAATTTCAGAACGATACTAATATAAGATATACACTTAAAAATTTATAATTATAATAGGATTTGTTGGATAAGTGAATATTAATAAATATGTCATATATCAATTACTTGTATACAGGTTGTGAAAAAATGCTTTCATTGTAGTAGCTGTAGTGTAGTATATAATAGTTCATAGTGTTTTGCAAATTACGTACCTAACTTAACTTTATGTACATCTATGCATTCAAATCATTGCATTTGCTGGCATTTGAAGTGGTTTGATATTTATTACCCCGTGGGGTGCCAGGTCCGAATTGCACCTCCCCATATCATCCCATGGGTGTCGTAAGAGGCGACTAAGGGAAAAATAGTGGAAGTTGGGCAGCAGCGCCTTCTAAAGAACTGCCAACTTACACTGCGTTCCCCAAGACGCCTGCCAAGCGTGGGGATTATGGCAAATACCCCCTTAATAGAGGAGGCTGTGTTCAGCAGCGGACGATCCGGCTGTTACAGTTACAGTTACAGATATTTATTATATTCATATAAGTTTTGCTTTTCTGTTGTCATGCAATCGGGAATAAATAAATAAAATAACAAGTCAGCGTTCTTGTTTTTGGTACAAATAGCATGAGAGTCTTGAATAGACATGCCTTGTACTAGCAAAAATCTTATGTTGTTTAAAAATCCGGCCATAATTTTACTATTTAAAGTTAAAGTTTCAGCTTAGTTTTTAATATTTGCTCTAGGAGGGCCTTCGTAAAATGTCCTACCACCATGCTATAACGACTGCCATCCAAAGATAACAATCGGGACCGACAGCTTAGCGCGACTTCTTTCGTATCTTCACTGTCGTTTTCTAATCACATTGACGTGAGTAGATGCATATTGAGTGACCTTAACAATAATAGATATATCATTTGGCGCATGATTTCCCTTTATTCTTCCTTCTTTGCCATCATCCAAGGATATGGAACTGACATGGGTGTATGCTTTTACAACAAAACTCAAAAAAAGAAAACAACAAGGCAGTCCAAACACTCCAGCCCACTAGCATTTTGCAGTGTCCAGCATGCTGGTAGCATTGTTGAATTAAGTGCCAGCATATTGATCACGCGTCGCAACGACTACTATCATTATATTCTATTACAATTTCAATGTAATGTGTAGTAATTAATGTTTATGCTGCCATTACTTTCTTCACCCCCACATGCTAAAAAGTGTTGAAACAAAAAACGAGGCCACGATAAAAAGCGATCCATTTCAGAGTCATTATGTGGCAATAGCGTTTAATGATATCTTTTATTTAGTAATGAGCGGCTAGTTGGCCATGACAAAAATGTAGCGTGTAAGTACTTATGGAGCGTTCAACAATTTTATGAAGTTTATTTTATTCTTATATCTGATAGGATAGGCTTTGATCTCATCTGATGGTTAGTGGTGATGTAGTCGAAGATGTTGTTCAGGCTAACCTAGAATGTGGCTCTTAAGGACAGCGGCTGGAACACACCGTTAGATGCTTGGCGATAGATTTTCTACTTGAGGATAGTAGGTAGCTAGGCGGAAATATGTATAACCTACCACCATGCTATATCGACTGCCATCATAAGGCAACTACCGGGACCGTGCATCGAAGCATTCGAAGCACAAAAGCGGTCAGTAGTAAGGTCACTAGAGTTAACCCGTCCAAATCATGACCGCAGTGGACGTTGCTTAACTTAGCTGATCGGTTAAGAACGGGTAAAAAACCTCCCTATAAGCGCTTTAAAAATTAAAATCTCTGAGAAGAGTTTAATGTGAGTACCATTATGTTATTAAAAGCACATCCTTTATATTTATTATGTTATAAAAGCTTGTTAAAAAAACGCGGTATTACACAAATCCTACTCGTATAGATATCGATATCACGATTGTCAATTGTTTCAGTTTATATAGGAAGCCTTCTTCGGGATCTTTATCCGTCCGCTATACGTCCGCTGCGGTCGCGTCACGTACCACACTCAAGATCTGCTTCCGGTAGAAGACGAAACAGTTGTCGCTCGTGATATCGACTGTTAGTTATTTTTTTACGCTCTAATACCCGTGTATTTAACCAGACTTTTGTATGTTTAAAGTTGTTAATTTTTAATGAAGTAGATTGATTAGGTAATAGTCTCATGACCCGCTCGTAATTATATTCTTGCCTCAGATAGATAAGGAAATTTAGATGGTGCATGACGGATACAAGTCAAGCAAACCCGTTAAGCGTAAAGAAGGCGGTATGATAGGATCATGGTCTTTTTTCTTCAGTTGAAAGGTGCGCTGTAACCTCTTCATTTACTAGTATCTGAGACTCTCGTCTGAATTTTCGGTTGATCGAAAATAGTAGACAGATATTCTTTGACAAACAGTTTGACAACAAATTTTGAAGCAATGATGGTCGAGCGGCAATAGCTATGAACTGCCGTGCCGCAGGTCCCTGGTTCAATTCCCACCGCCGGCTTGAGCTTCACCTTATGTTATATTACCATACATGGTGGCAGAGCATTTTGCGAATCCCTGCCTGGCTAGCTACTACCCTAAAGTAGAAATTATGTTGCCAAGCACCTAAAAGTGTGTTGCAGCAGTACTTGACAGCCAGAAAAATTATAGGCTCATGCGACTCAACAACTGTATGTCTCAATGACGGGCGCAGTGTGATTCGTCACATGACGAAATTCATTTGTTATAGGCAGAGGTTTATCCGCTTAACATCAGGTGGGCCTCGTGTTTGTCCCGTCACAATAAATAAAATAAAATACTAATAATAGTAAAGTATCACCAAAGACCGTGTTCAATTGGTCGTTTAAAAACAAGTCTGTTATTCCAAGAACATAAAGTATCTAAACGAGATATTCTTATTAACGGGAGCTGCTAGTGTTTTCAGAACATGAAACTAAGTTCCGAATAAAAGAGGAAGGCACTTAAGACGATAATGTGTGACAAAGCATACTTTTTCTAGATAATGTAATCTTATTTTTATTTTTATCCAGAACAGTGCCCTAACTAGTTGATCTCGTTTAAATTTTATCTACTTCAAATGCATAGTTTTTAAGGTGACAAGATTCTCTAAAGGCAAATTTTGAACATGTTTCTTAGAAAACATAAACACAAAAGTGTAAGCCTCACAACTCATAGTAAAATATATAATATTCAAAAGGATATGACGAGTAATATGACGATAAATAATATTTTTAGTATATGCACAAAACCAGTCCACTTTGTTTTTGTTGTTACTTAGGAAAGGGGTGAAATATAGTAAGCGAGTATTAAGTGTATTTCATTAATAATTTTTTACCTTAAAATGGAACTGATTTCAACACTCAAAAGTGTGAAATAATTTGTTGAAGTCGATAACAAGATAGTTCAAAAGTACGTATTAATCACACTATTGTGCGAATGGTACCGACTTCGTCAAGTCATTTCACTCTTTTGAGTGTCGAAGTCGGTGCCATATATAGGTAAAAAAATCACTCTTTTTAGTGACCCTTGCTAATTACGGAATTGATTTTCATTCACTGTCGACTATATCATCAAGATAGGAAAATATTTTTCAGTTATTGGAGTGTAGCTCAAAAACAGCTTGACCGGTATTGATAAATTTTAAATGAAACCACCCGACAAGCATTAGCTTTCAAACAAAAAAAAACATAATTGGTTCACTCAGTAAAAAGTTCTGAGGTAACAATAATAAAAAACCAGACGAATTGAGAACCTCCTCCTTTTTAAAGCCAGTTAAAAAGGGGGGATCATTGAAATACAATAAGTGACTATTGTATTTCATGAAAAAAAATACAGCCAGCTAGCAGCGGGGCGCGGCGTGGCGTACCATTATTTAGGTAATACTTTCTGGCTGCTAAAATAAAATAACTAAAATTGATTACTGAAGGCGAAGGCTACAACTAATAGCATGTTACGTCGAACAATATTGAAACGCTTCCGGTACACTTGCAAGCTCGCTGATTGAAGATATCAAAATGCACAATCAACTTATTAAACATCTATTTAAAGAACCCACTTTGTCGTAATAAGATATATTAGGAACCACATTTATTTTCCCAGTGAAATAGTACACGTTATAAGCGACATGGTGCTAAATAGTAGCTTTTACAAAGTTGACGTTTAAATCATAGGTATTAAGTTCCTAACTTGAATGAGATTGAGGGTCAACAAACTGATACTTTACTTGTAATAATAGCATCATTCAGAATTGGGCATAGTGGCATAATACCCACTTTACAAATGCGGAAGTCAATTTTGCTTTGTATTACAGACAATTTATTGGTGACTAAGGTTCAAATTGCCTTTAATAACAAAATTGGTATTGCCAGTTCAATGACAGTGTGAAACCGTTTAGTTGAATGGCTTGTTACAAAGGACTTAGGTACTAGCTCCTTGATTTTAAACAAGATACCTGTTGTGATTTTTGTTTTTGCTCTGTGCCTAATTGGAATACGAATAGGAACATATGATAACTGGCGTTGCTATTTTTTCAGTAATTTGCTAGTAGCAAACTAGCAAAGGTAAAATACATCGTCATAGAAATTAAAAACCAGTGAGTATTAGAAGTAGATATTACTTACTCGTATTGATGACTCATGATTCTCATGAACTATTTTTTTCATAATAATTAAACAACTTTAAACGGTTTAAATCGCGTATGCATACCTATATTATATTTTTTATTCCATTTTATCCTGAATTTTCTTCAGTGTATAAGTTTTTTGTTTTCTTTTTTATATCAAGAAAGCATTTCCTCCTCAGAAAAGGCTGGTGACATAAAAATATATGAACAAACAGTAACGATTGCCAAAATAAGTTTGTGAGAGAGATCAATTGATATACATACAACACGCTCAACGCGACAAGCGCCATATCTGCACAATGATTTAAAATTATTTTTATGAATTTTATTATTAAAAATAATTAATTAATACTGAAGCAAAACCTATGCTTATGCTATATTTTATCTATAATGTTCTCTCAAAATCCTGATCTTCAAAGTTAATGACATCAAGTGATACCTATTCCATGTTATTAACACTAAAGGAGATACTTCTGTGGCACTTTATCATGCACATGATACATGAAGCCGCGGGCAATTGTCAGCTGATAGTAATAGCAAAATCGAGACTCAATGGACCCAGACTAATCAGTAGCCAATTATTAATAAAGCCAAAATGGTTCAATCATGTTCCATTTAAAGAGCGTCCTTGCTTTAATTTTTGTGTATACCATATATGGCACTTGATGTTTTCGCCTCTTACTCCAATTTATGGCCACTTAAACTAACTAATTGAACCTTAAATGCTCACATTAGTTCATTTCTTTTAGTTAACCATGACCGAGTAACTAGCAAACTAATTCATAACGAGAGTGGTCTAGTCTACAATTTCGAAATAGTTTTGAGGCAGCTGCTTAGATTTCTCAAAATAATTTTGCAATATCTGTTATTGATTCGTGACTTGAGGTTTTTTAAACTATTTATTTTCAAAATATTTTAATAATGTATGATTTTGAAATATCATACATAAATTTAGAAACGAACTTCTTCTGGGGAAATATTGGATGAAGGTTTCTCCTTCAAAACTACCAGCATATGGAAGTCTCTAGAAACGACAACCAATGAGTATAAACTGTATATACTAAGCTATATATTTATTTAAAAATGTATCTGAAATGGTTTTGTATTCCGAACCATAAAATTAGAAAGTAACTTGCCTTCAAGTGACAAGTAATACAAGCAGATCCGGGTTTGATTCCCGTATAAGACCAGACCTATTGGATGGTTTTTTTTTCAACGTAGGCGTAGTATTGAATTATGCCAATTCAATAATGTTTTTGTTATTGCTGATAGGCTAACCTCCGACCACTATCTCACCTAGTGGTAATCGATGATGCGGTGAAAAATGTTGTCCAAGCTAACTTTAAGATTTACTGGCTCTCAAGGTCAGCCAACGCCGTTAGGTGCTTAGCGACAGATTTTTTTGTTGAAAGTACCTATAAGCCAGCCAGATGAGCTTTCGTGAAATAGCCTACCACCATGCTATATTACCTTCCATCTTAAGACAACAGCCGGAGCCGACGGTTTAATGTGCCATTGACGCACGATAGCGCTCAGTAGTAACCATCTCTAGCGGTCACCCATACGAGTATTACCGCCAGTGAACGGTGCATCAGTTAAATATACAGTAAAACGTATGCCCCGCTACGAAAGTTTTGGAAACCTGGCGAAATATGATTGTGGCACTAGGCCAAAAGTGATGTTTTTTTATTTATCCAACAGCTGAAGTAACTAATATAAATAGGTATTATTTGATATTTGTGATCTGACGTTTGCATAACGAATAGAATAATTGTTTATATTAACAAAAATCCGTCTATCTCTATAAGAACTGGCCAACTGCTAATTGAACTTTGCTCATATATGGTTCCGTGCGGAAACCACTCGTGAAACATGTTTACACTATAATATAATACTCGTGTAGTGGCGTTTTCAGTATTTGTTGTTTCGAAAACCACACAAATTTTACAAAGCTGAAAATTTGTGAGTGTTTGTATGTTTGTTACTTCTTCACGTTCAACTAGATAAATTTTGATGAAATTTGGTATGGAGATAGATGAGTTAACACATATGATACTGCCATCATCATCCATCACCACTAGTATGACTTAAGGTAGGTACAAAAGTTCTTGAGTCCTGGTATCTCACGTTTGTAGCAGTAAGTTAATTTTTATTTATAGTTTTATTTTCCGTTTGTTGTTATTTTAAGATACCATTCTAAATTTTCATATTATTCGTGTGATTAAAATAGTATTGCAAGTATTATCTTGCAAAGTTATAGAACACTAATCCACACCTAATTTATATTACCCTTATACTTACCGTAAAATATGTTGAAATACTCGATGACCCTTTTAAAAATAATAAAATATTTGATGTCATGGAAAGAATGTCGCGTATTACGTGATCAAGTGAGAAACTAGCAACAAAATATATATTAAATTTGCAATTTTCCGCCCAAACGTCAGCGTTCGCCTTAAGGAAGACCTCATAATGTGTTCCCCGCCAAGTGAAATAGGCATCAGGTGCAAAATCTAAGGACGAAGGCTCAATTCCCGCCCAGGACAAAAATATTGTTCATGCTTGTATTCTTATTGCTATCATTTAACTAAGCATAAAATCTCTAACAACATACACAACCTCATATTATTTTCAAAACACAATTCAGCATTCACACATACACACCCAACTTAACATGCGCAATATTATTTAAGAATATGTAAGTAATTTAATGAGCACATATTACTATAGTTTATTTATGTTTACATTTAATCAAATTTAACATACAATTTAAGAATATGTTCTTAGGTCAATTCCAGCCGGAGGGCGCTGATGACTGTAACAAAGTTATAACTACAACAGGCATCAACGACCCAACTAGATAGTTCTTACAACTTGTTTACTTGTTTTCAGTGCATATAACTACAAACCCTATCAAAAATGTATGTTAACTCAAAAAAAAATTACAATAAACTTTATATTATGGATCCGTTTCAGAATGTCAACACATAAAATAACTGAATGATGAAAATTACAGTTGACATGCAGCGCGTTTCAAGCGTTAACCGATGGATAGGCTAAATCGATGACTGTGAAACGCAAAGATAGTGTTTTGTTTAATAAATGTGTTCTGGGTAGTATAACCGGAACATATGTTTAGTTCAACTAAAAGATATTTAAATGATGTCATTACGTATGCTATGGTAAGAATAAAAAATAAAAACATTCAGCCGTTCAGCTTTAAAGATTTTCTATTCCCCGGCCCTCTCAAATAAAAAATAGTTAATATCTCTGAATATTCGATTTTGGGTCAACATAGAAATTATCTAAATGCCAGGAGCAACATTCCATTTACGACCTGGAGACTGGTGACATTATAACTAACAGACGGACACAAGAATGACAATAAAAGATTCCATATTATCCTTTGGGACTGAAACCCTAAAAAGAAACATGACGTTTTGAAATTAAGCCAAAACTCACTTGCTCAACTGGTTCAGGCTACCAACCTGTTTTTATTTCGAAAACGTTTCGCAACTCAAAATAGCGAAGCTTAATACGTCGTATATCTTTGTGACTGCCATATTAGGAAGAGCTGTTAGTTCCACCACTATCGTGTAATCAATTAATTATACCGTTACAACAAATATGATCTAGACATTTTATGGAATGCCCAGGTAAGCTGTTAAATGTACTCTCAGGAACAATTTGTCAATTGGATCTCAAGGAAATATTTTCACATTTATTCATACAGAATTTGAAGGACTCGTGAGGTGCTGGGTTAGTATATACATATAATAAGTATGTATATATACATATATGAATTACATATGTTTTGTTATTTCTTATCACTCTTGTATTTTACCTTTTCATTTTATTTATTTATATATTCCACGCAGAACAAAAAGCAATTAAAAACAAATAAATTAACAATTTAATGTATCAGACCTGAATTGCAGTTCTGATTGTGATTATTGATTGATCGTGTTATAGCAAATGTATAAACGTGTTTGAGTAATGATGAATGTTAATACAATTTAAAATATTAGGCTATGGATGATACAAATATGATCATAATGATGATGATTATGAAGATGCACCCACCTACGAAATAAATTTCACAGTTGAATGCATTCGGTGTCACTGAATTTTATTTGTATTTGTTTAGTCGGCTATAATATATGTATAAGTAAAACCTCAAATCGGCTACATATTACGAATCCTACTTCTAACTTATATACCTACTTTGGACATATATACTTATCTTCTTTATTCTTTCAATATAGTTGATCAATGTATAAATGTCATTGAGTTTAATAAAAAGAAATGGAACATACTTGTAGTCTTATATATGGTAATACATACAAATATCACAGTTGACGTGATGAGAGAGCTTCTCAAGTAAACCAAAGAAAACTGCGAGTTAATATCACGAAACGACCTTTTGTTTCAGCTTTTTTCTTCAAGATTCTGAAGAAATTTCTACAGTGCGTAATTATTACGTAATCGAAATGGAACAGACCCCAGACAAGTGGGTAGGAAAGTTATATTGAGAGCGTCATTAAATTTTGATAGGTACCCCATATATTTAAATCATACAAATATAGTTCATCTATCAATATTATATACCTACTTACGCTTTCGCAATACGCATACGCCAAAATTAAATACCTAATTAGTTCTTATTTTATAATAACAAATATTTTAATAAAACACTTAAAAGTTTTAGGCGGAATGGTCATTAGATATATTATATTTATATATTATATGTGTATTATTAAAGTAATCGTTTTATATTTTCTTAAACATCTTTCAAATATTGGTATTATTAAATATGGATTTCGCAAGGTAACGCCTGAATCTATTCATATTTTTTATATTGATTTTAAATTTGGAGCAAGATACAAAATACCTATATATTTTGAAAAGAAATAAGTATTTTAAAAAATTGTTTAAAGTTTAACAGCAGTTTTAAAAGCTGATATAAATAGATACCTACTATATGACGCATATGAATAAAAAATACGCTAAGAAAAGCATTTCGCAACAGAGATATCGGAAGCAGATTTAATTACTAGCCACAAAAATCGGCACAATCAAATTTATTTCTCTCATTATATGGACTTATATAAATTATCAGAATATTCAGAAGCTTTTAACAAAAAGCAGTCAGACGTATTAATGTTATGCAGGTAATCAATATTGAACATGCCAATGCACTCACTTAAACTAGTTTGTTTTAAATTTCCTAGTGGTTTTATTGTGATCAATTTAAATTGAATTAACATATAAAGCGTTAGGTATAGTGGTGACTGAAATAATGTTCTACAAATTGGTTCTGCATACATGAAACAGAATCATTAAAATCCACGATTCATTTTGATTCGTTACTAAAACCTCAGAGCATGTGTTTTGTGTGACTGAGCCTTACTTTCATACATATTTAACGGGTTGCATAATATTTTGTTCATTTTATATCAAACAACTTATTGGATGAACGGGGCCGTGCATCCAAAAATAAACGTAGCAGTGTCTATTTTTAGACTTGACAAGATGATAATAAATACGAAACGCTAAGTAATTATTTTTGGCAACGAAACGTCGATAACAAGTTGTTTTGACGATCCATTCGTTCGATGAAGAAAATGTATCGTTGTAGTGTCAAAAAATGGTCTACTCATAACTAAAATTTTAATAAACTAAAACTAATTTCCCATGTTTTATATGTATGGAAACATTATTATATTAAAACATGGAAACATATTTTTTTTTTTATACCACTAAGGTGGCAAACAAGCGTACGGCCCGCCTGATAGTAAGCAGTTACCGTAGCCTATGGACGCTTGCAACACCAGGGTTACCTGTAATACTCGCGCGTTGCCGACCCTAAAGAAATCTCTTCACTTTAAACAAATATAAAATTTACATATCTAAATTATTATTATTATTATCAATTTATCAATAGATAATTAGACTTTTAGGTTCGATGCATATCGATCGGTAAAGGTTGATTCGGTATAACATATCGAAAATCAAAGCAACAGATATAATTAACTTATGATGAAATCTTTTTTAATGGTATTATTAACCGACTTCCAAAAAAGGAGGAGGTTCTCAGTTCGTCTGTATTTTTTTTTTTTTTTTTTTATGTTTGTTACCTCAGATCTCTTGACTGGGTGAACTGATTTTGAAAATTCTTTTCTTGTTTGAAAGCTGATGCTTGTCGTTTGGTCCCATTTTGAATTTCATCAAAATCGTTCAAGCCGTTTTTGAGTTACACTAAAAAGATTACCCACAATATTGTGATAATAGGTACTTTCGAACCATCATGGTACCGACTTCAACAAGTTATTTCACACTTTTGGGTGTTGAAGTCGGTTCCATTTTTTGTTAAATTTTTTTTGATGTAATGAGATGGATAACCCGAATAAACGGAGCGTCTGTCAATTAGTCAAATTGCAATCTCACCTTTATCGTTCTCCTTTTTTTAACACTGTACTGCGCTCTTCACCCCGATACCTTAGCTCTTATGTCTCATAGGCCTTGTATTTTCACTGCTATATACCATACTCTTCACACCTAAACACAGTAGTGCTTGCAGACTACTGCTTCTAGTCAGAATATCTGAAACTGCGGTGGTACACGCATGGTGCACACCATGACGGACTGATACTCAAGAGCACTATACCTCCTGGTAATGCATTTTTTTTACTTATGTTACTACCTAGACAATTATTTTATAAACATATATTGTTGGAAAATAAAAAAAAAAATAAGTAAAATCTCTCACCGAAATGGTTCCACTATACTTTTTTTTAAGTTGATATATATACTGAAATAATTAAATATATAATATTATAGTATGCAGTTACACTTCCTCTTGGTCACAGTTTTCCTAACGCGTATCTTAAGTCTCGATCGGTTATACTTTTTATATAAACACATATCAGTTTAATTTTGTTTAAACAGACATTGTGAGTTAATTAACTGTCTTAGCACCTAGTGTCATATTAATCAGTACTATATATATATATCAGTACTTCAGTACTATATAATATTATAAATGCGAAAGTAACTCTGTCTGTCTGTCTGTCTGTTACGCTTTCACGCCAAAACTACTGGACCGATTTGAATGAAATTTGGTATGGAGATAGTTTGAGACCCGGGAAAAAACATAGGATAGTTTTTATCCGACTGCGCAAAAAGAGGTTAATGTTTTCACGCGATAACCGACATACGCGCGGGCGGAGCCGCGCCCGGAAAGCTAGTAGTACATAAAAACAATAACGCATATGAGTTAAATAATTATGCAATAAGTACAAGTCATTTATAGTCCAATTAAAATATTTTTGTGCCCGTTAATTAAACCGTATAACACACTTACCTCGAGACTGCTTCATTTTGCGACCAATTATTTTGATTACAGATTGTACGCCGATGTAATGGGAGCCATTTTCTATGTAAATTTTTATTAGATAATCTTAAAGATTGAATTATAAGCTTTATACAGGCTTATTGGTAAAATGCTCGCAGCCTGTTAGGGTTGACTTCTGCTAGTCCTAACAAACATTTTCGCTGCATGTCACAGTGAAAGAAAAAACTTTAACCACGGGCGGGGAGCTTATTGTGATACCTTGCGTTGTCAAAATGATAAATAATTCACATATACGACCACTTTTCTGCAATAAAAACTCTTTGCTAAGATTTACGAAAGTACCGTTTGTTTTTAACGGAGCATCTTGATGAACCGTGCTTTACAGTAACGCACAAGTGCGTAAGGAGATACATTATGATATTGAAATTGGTGAAATAAGAGACCCTTTACGAGCAAATGTGTTTATAAAAATTTAAGCTAGTTTGGCTTAATTAATCACAGCTTAAATCATGGAAAGATCGTGAAATTATGTACATGTGCATGCCAAAGCAACTTTGACGGTGCGTTACGAAGATATGACGCACGTTATCTGCGAGTTTTCAACAACATCTTCTTCGGTATGGCTACTGCGGAGTATATTATGTAAAATAGAAAATTACTTTATGGTAAAGTGATACCAAACATTACGCGTTCAAATACTCGCGCCGAACCTTCAAGCAGTTATTTACTTTTACGATGATAAAAATACTTTTAAATACTTTTGAGAGAGAGACATTATCAATCGTAACTAGTGAAAACTTATCTTTGATAGGTGATATCTTTAATAAAATATCCATAGAAAAAATATCTTGTGACATACAGAATACCGCTATTACTCCTTGTCTATATTTTGCGTTAATTAACGCGTTATAGTTTACTACGGCAGTCAACGAGATCACGCGTTATGTGCAAGGAAACACTAGTGTCAGAGCGAATAAGGGCCAGTAATTTTAGGACCAGTAATTTACTTAAAAATCACTCACTCAAAAAACCATCACAGCATCTCTCTATTTGGATGGATCTAGATCAAATGACTTAAATATATAAATCGATATTTGAATCAACCACTGGATGAGCCATCTTATTATGAAAAAGAAGGATAAAGACATCGATCGTGAGTACCTCAACCTATAGCAGACCTGAAATCTGAGCCAATGGAATTCTTGTCTCGTTACATAGTAACCAATATTCAGTCGTGTCAAAATGAGATTTCACTTATTAATAAATATGTATGTACCTAACTCTTTGGACTCGTTAAGTTCACAATGAACAAACCACGCACAATCTTCGAAATTCAACTGAATTGGTTAATTGATTAGGCGCTTAGAAATGATCGCATCCGATTGGTCAAAATAATGTTACTGCGCGGCATGCCCGCCTTGGCAAAGTTTGCGTTTTGCTGTTTTTGAGCTTGACCTATATTTATTCGTAGTTAGCTTTCTTACTTGTAAAATTACGGAAAAATAGTCCATGTGGAGTGCAGCGCTAGTATTGCACTAGAATTATACGATGTCCTCAGTCCAACTAGTGTAGAGCGTACTAACTCTATTCTTACACATACAATAAATCTTGAAAGGTTCGATCCCCAGTCAGACAGTTTATGAGTTTTATACAAGGATATTGTCAGAAAAAACGCGGTAGATAACAATAGTCTGTGCCCCTAATACGTTGGACATAAATATATCTGATAAAACGTGGGTGCTAAGACAATTCTACTTACCCCTTCGTGGATAAAGACGCGTGAAGAAATATATTTATTGATTCAATGACATCACCTCTCTAGGTTTATTTTAATGTCAATTATGAACAAGAATACGAGTCAAGTAATTAAAAAAAACTGCTTAAGGTATTGATTTATCTGAAGGCTTTTCTATCTCATTACCTATAAATTTGTCCAACTAAGACTGATTTAATATGTTAACCTTATCTTTGCGGCTGGATTGTAAACTAGGTTGTTAATATATCATATTTAAGTAATTAACTTCAAGTTAGAAGTAGAAGGCTTAACTTAGATAAGATCTTTACATCATTGGACACACTTTACAGGCAATAATCGCTTGTTAAGTAAAGTAGATGCAATTAAGTAACAAAAAACTTGGTAAGTTGCAACTTAACGGTAAACATTGATAGTAATCTGGCAAAATGTAAGCCAGTGCTCGATTTATCGAAGTGTTACGACTTTTTTTCTAATCTTGCGCCAAATCTTTAGTAGTAATTTTTGTAAACATGTAACTGTTATTAGACTTTTGTTGCTAATCATTACAATTACATCGATGGTTGGTCAGTAATATTTTGGTGGCTATTAAGCTTTGTAATATTATCAACCGCTAAATAAGTTTTTGCATATATGAGCTCAGGTTCTGGATGGGTGAGAGAGAACACGGATTTCCACTTGCTACGATCTTAGCATTGCTTTCTGCATTCTCGTCACATAAACGCAAGTCTTCTTTGTTCTCGTACGATCTTATCTTTTTCTGAACCTCTTTAAAACGGTTAGGTACAATACTTTTGCAGTGGTCTTTCCTTCTAAACAGTTCAATTCACAGACGCCTTGTTATACTTGTTCATTTTTAGTTCCCCCTGTGAGTCTGAATCTACTCAATCTCTTTTTATCTCAGCTAATCACGCATAAACCTTATTCAATGCACATTACTTTCTTATTACGCTGTTCTTAAATAACATGACAAACAGGAACTTTTTCGCAACGGCATTTTAATAAACAAACTATATACAATACTACAGCTACTACAATAAAAGCATTTAGACAATCTATAAGTGTTCACGCCACCACCGGCGTGGTGGCCTCTAAACCGGAACTGCGCGGGGGTGCGGGGAGGATGCCAGGCTGCGTCCGCGATGCCCGCTCGCACTCCACTCACCTATCATCTAGCAAAAGGGAGATAAGTAAGTACCAATTCTAAATTAGCACGATCTATACTGTCACGCTCCAATATTAACTATATGTACCTAAGTATCTTCAGCCTACAATAAAACCATTCCAACTACTTTTCTTGTATCAATCGTATACAAAGTTTTTTTTTTTTTTTTAACTGTCCTGCCGTCATATGTTGTGGCCTTTGGATGGATCATTACATCGCTCGGAGGTCTTCACGACAAAGGAAGTAAGCCCGTTCCTATTATACCTATATTACCTACTGTGTACTTACCTTTCCTTCACACATACATTTATTAAATCTTTCCACTGCACTGCAATTCTTTTACAAATATATTGCATCTTTATACTTAATTATGCATACATTAAGTGCCTACTTACCTATATCAGTATAATTGCTAGCCTTGCCCTATCATTGCAATGATACGTGATGATTATATCATACCCAAAATAGTACATTAATTCATTTGCTTAGCATCCGAAGTTTCATTTCAAGTGCATTATTTATTATACATAGGTAACATAACCTATCCACTAATTCTATTAATAGAACATAGCCTGAGACGCACGATTTGCTACTTCATTTATAGTAACTTTGTTTTATCAACCAAGCATTGTGAATAACCGCATTTCATTATCGAATGATTTCAGTCATATTATTCCATTATAAGGTACTTATAGTATCTACATAACTGCATATACATAGCGAGTATTTATCAAAGTTATCATCATTATTCCAAGATTATTTGCTAAACATTCCAGTGGCGCAATATTCGATCGTTTCTGGTCGTACCGTTGTGTGCAGCCCGGTGCCGACGCGGCGTTCATAGCTCGGTTCGGCCGCCTGCAGCGGGCCCGAGCCGCGCACCCCTTCGAGTCCCTCAGACGCGACCAGTGCGGTTGACGCGTTCAGCGGCAACTGCGAGGTTTTAACTGCTGATTGCTGGATATTGTATACCCCTTTAGTAACGATAATAGTGTTTGTTTGCTCATTATTTTATTAAAATGGCTGAGGGCGGTGATAAAACAAGACCTAAAAGTCCTATACCGTCATAAAAAGTTAACTTAGGTAAGGGTGACTCTAAGGAATATTTAAAGACTTTAGTAAGAAAACGTGCTGGGTTTAGAAGTCGTCTAACCGTGTTTAAAAATTACTTTCAGAAATACAGTGATATTGACGATTATAAAGCATCTAGTTAAGGGATAAGAGAAATTTCGTTAAGATAGATTCAATTACAAGAATTAATGTCTTGTTTTGACCGAACACAAACAGAAATTGAAGAACTTTGCGATAATGTAGACGATCAAATATTAATACGCGACGTAACTGCAATCTGTAATGAGAGAGCTGACGAGCTTGCAAAATCAGCGGCACTCACGGATGCTTCCCAAGACTATGACAAAATCCCCCTCTCCTATGTCCGAAGGAAAATCCGTGAGGAATCTATCCGAAAATGGCAAGATCGGTACGATACCTCAAGCACAGGTGCAGTCACGAAAAAGCTTCTACCGGATGTCACCAAGGCATACCAACTGACGCGGACAGTGAAACTGTCACCTCTTGTAGTACAAATGATGACAGGACACGGGGGAATATCCGAGTATCTCCACAGGTTTAAGCTGAAAGACAGCCCAGGATGCGAGTGCGATCCAAACATTCCCGAGACGGTATGGCACATAATGTTAGAATGTCCCCGCTTTTCCGCTGCCAGACAGGACCTCGAAATCTTGCTCAACAAGAAACTGCTAGAATCTGATCTGCCCACCATCCTAGCAGACACAGATAGCAGAGCACATTTCCTGTCTTTCGTTGAGAGGTCCTTCAAAACAGCGGTGAAAAGCAACTCGAATTTACCCCCCCGTTCTAGTAGCCCGCCTACCCTTCCTGCCCCAATCATAGCCCCACCCATCCCCGATCCAAAAAACACAAATATTTCCCAACTGTTGGCATGTGGAGAGCAAGGAGAGCCTGGGATTCACATCCGAGGCGTTGCTCTCTATATGGAAGGCAGTAAAGAAAGACTCGGAATAAGCTTCTGCCACGCTGGAGCCAAGAGCCGCGTCCGATTATCACCTGGACTAGCTTGCCTGCTGAATGGGAGCAGCTTTAAAACAAGCTTGAAGCGAAAAACGTACAACGCCATGCCAGTGAAGGTTGTCATGGGAACCCCATGTCGTTTGGTACGACTGAAAAACAGGACGGTCGTACTAATCGAGTGGACGGACAGGACACCTTTTGCTCAAGCATGTTCGTTGCTCTCAAGTATTTCTGAAAATGCCGACAGAGCCCGAGTGATAAGCGTAGACGCAATGGTAATAGAACACCGAAAGGGAGAAGTCGCGGACCATCTTGGTTGCATTAAAGCCTCAGAACACCATGAGGTAGTTGTGTATGAAGACAGAGGAGAAAATCTAAGTTACCTCAAAAAATCCATACACAACAATGCAACTGATTGTTGGGGACATCCAATCCCGAGTTCAGTTACCAAAAGTGGTTCAGAAAGGCTCCAAGAAAGACCAGAGGCAGAAAGAAGCCAGGAGTGTAGCCCAAAAAAGAGTAGTGGCCGTGTCGCCGCATTCCTGACAGCTTTCGGTACAGCAGTGGGAAGCTTATTCCGACACCCATCCCAACCCCGAAACCCAATGCCCACAAAACCACCACCCCGTGGCAAAGCACCATCAAAAGCTACCCGGACGAGAGCCGACATGGGACAGGTCAGTCCGCCCCGATATATCCCGGCACAGGAAACAACAAGCCATGCAGCTAATGCCTTAATAGAGTTTTTAGCCATTATAAGGGCGACCAGAGAGGTCAACCACAGAAACTGCGAAAACATCTTGCAGTCCTTCAGGCTTAAAAATGAAAACCTTTTAAAGGTGAGACTCGAAGAGGCAGAAGCCGCTATATACAACAACGACACATCCCAGGTCATCAAGGGGAAAATGTTAGGTCAGTATATGGCAGCATACAATGCAACAGGCGGATTTGTGTCCCTGGACGAGGGAGAAACGGAGCGACTAGGTAGGCCTAAATACGCGACACCACAAAATGACCCGATTGTAGTAACGGCCCAGTGCACCAAAATAATGTTAGATGACCGTATCCTCGAAATAGCGAAATCTATTTTGGGGGGATTGGAGATCGAAGCATTCTGGAAAGACTGGGAAGTACCGAAAATACAATGGGTAAATGGAGTTCCAGGATGTGGCAAAACAACTTGGGTGGTAAGGCAATTCGATGTGGACAAGGACATCATTATCACAACAACTACAGAAGCAGCGAAAGACCTGAGGGAGAAACTTGCGCACCGAATTGGAGACTTAGTTAAAACCAAGGTGCGCACAATGGCTTCAGTCCTCGTAAATGGTTTTAAAAGAACTGAGAGCTACAGCCGCCTAACGGTGGATGAAGCTCTAATGAACCATTTCGGAGCCATAGTCATGGCTTCCAGGCTATCTGGAGTTGATTAACTTGTCCTCATCGGAGATGTCAATCAGCTGCCTTATATCGATAGAGAAAATCTCTTCGTATTAAGGTACAACCGCCCTAACCTGGTAACAAACATCACCCAGGAGTTGTTATGCACGCATCGGAACCCAATGGATGTCGCGTACGCACTGAGGGAAATATACTCCTCATATATTCCTCAGCTCCCCGTATTAAGTCCCTTAAGCTTGAAAGGTACACAGGTGCAAAAATCCCCAAATCACTCCCCAACACTTTATTCCTGGTTCACACCCAGGAAGAAAAGGAGACCCTAATAAGCCAGGGCTACGGAGAGGGAAGTGGATCACGCACTCTTACCATCCACGAAGCGCAGGGACTGACATACGAGTCGGTCTTCGCCATCAAGACCAAGAGCAGCATGAAGTTGCACGAGAGCGTCCCGCATGCCGTCGTTGCAATTTCACGGCACACTGGAACCTTCATATACTACGCAGATGACGAAAACGACGCCATAGGACGGTTCGTTAGGAAGGCGATGGTTGCGACACCAAAAGCCATCCATGATTACAACCTCAAAATGGCGATCAAAGATCGAAATAGCGCGGTAATGGAGGCCCTGTTAAAATGTGACGTGGGAGAATAACAAAATATGTAAATTTCTGTAGGTATATTATTTTATTGTAGTCCCAAATTATTTTTGTGATTGTAATCGTTGGCACGGGTATCCGGAGCGGTCATGCTCACAGGAAGGTGTTGTCTAGCGGCGGTGTTGTGTGTCGGGTCGCCATCTTCCCTCAAAAATGGTTGAGGAAGGCGATGGCTGGCACATGCGTCAACTCGTGAACGGGTGCTGCTAGAGGATACTGGTCTGCTCTGGATGCTGGTGCTAATGACATTAACGGAAAAAAAAGAAAAAAAAAAAAAACTTTTAACACTGTTCCCCCTTGGAATGTTGCATGTTTCCTATTTAATATTTCTTGCTTACTAATAAATTATGTAAAAAAAAGTCACGGACCCTGGAGTCTGTGGAGTGTAGATTTAAAATTAAAAAAAAAAAAAAAAAAAAAAAAAAAAAGAATAAACAAGGTAATGGTTCTGATATAGAAAATATTTTAATCAATAATCATTTGAATGCTTTAGTAAATCTAAATAATATTCAGAAGGAGTCTTTTAAGGCTATAAGGTATTTATGTGATCAAGTTTGTAAACACTTGAGTGCGCTCAATACATTGGACGTTCCTACTGATGGTTGGGATCCTTTGGTCTTATATCTAGTATCAGCAAAGTTGGATCCAAAAACTAGTAGCAAATGGGAAGAGCATAAAGGTAGGTTAACTCAGCTCCCTACTATAGATGAATTTAAAAGTTTTTTTGAAAGTAGGGCCAACGTTTTAGAAACTGCCAGTTTAAGTCGAAATTTTGATAACAAGACTTTTTGCACTAACTATAAAGAAAATAAATCCACAAAATCTTTTGCTTCTTTTACGCAGTCTTCTGTCAATAGAAATTGCCCGGTATGCGGTGAAGATCATTAACACATCAACCTAATTGCTATCAAGTAATTTATATATGAAAAATGAATTTTTAATCATTTATCTAAGACTCCATTTCTGAAGCAATGTTGGCCCAGTGATAATAGCTATAGATAATAGGACTGCCGTGCCGCAGGTCCCTAGTTCGAGCCCCAACGCTGGCTTGAGCTTCACTGCATGTTGTAAGGGCATTTTGCGATTGCTCGCCAACTCAAGTGTGAAATCTGTCGCCAAGCTTCAAGGATGTGTTCCGGCAGCAGTCCTTCAGTGCCAGTAAAATTACAGGCACGTAAGACTTAACAACTTTATCTCAGGGTGACAGGCGCAGTGCAATTCATGACTTGACATAACGAAAAGCATCTGTTACTGGCAGAGGTTAGTCCGCTTAAAATCAGGTGGGCCTCGAGCTTGTTCCTTCACTATAACATAAAAAAAACAATAAAAAACTGATAAGGAAAATTCTTTTAGAATCATTGAAGGATTCTTTTAGAATATTTAAGGCTATATCAAAATACTTGAATGCCTACTTACAAGTTAAATGGAGATCTTTATTTACAAAATACTACGAACTATATACAATACTACAGCTACTACAATAAAAGCATTTAGACAACATACAAGTCATTGCAAACTCACAGGCAGTCCAAATGCTCCAGTCCACTACCAGTTGGCAGCGTGGCCAATATGCTGGCAAAGATGCTGAACTTGACTACATATTCTTAATAATATACATAATTTGCCTGTCGGGAGCTCGCAGACGCAGCTGTGCACTCGCCCTGATGATGAGCATCTGACATGCTCAGAACCCGAGTCGACGTACTCGATGAGTGTTTTTCCGGTTAGTGTACATATAACTTTTAATAATATACATAATATGATTATTGTGTTGTATTCTTGCAAATTAATAATTCATCTTATACAGTCACTCAATTAGCGTTGTTTGTTTGTCAGGCGTTAATACCAATTCACAATTATATAGGCGTTAATGACGTTGAAATGTTGATTTTTTGCGGAATACATTCAATTACAGAATGATTCGTTTTACACATTTATAAAATCAACACATGTCTTGCTAAATTATATTCTCATTTCTTGAAATGATTGTCCAAATAGCAATACTTATTTTGTCAAAATATGCCGTTGTAAGTTACTGCAGAAATATTTACTTTGTTAAATGTCTGCTACAGGCCATATTCGATATAATTGCCCACGAGATTGGCAGTTACAGGTATTGTGGTATGTAAGCTGGTATTAGTATAATAGTTCATATTAGACCATAATGGGCTTGGATACCATTAATAAAGAGAATAAAAATTCATTACGATTACGATCTACTTGATATCTGATAACAATGGGGGTAGGTAGCTAAAGTTGGGTTTCATTTCAAATTATTTTAATATTTTTAATTATGCTCTTAAATCGACGTTTTATTTTGTTTCTTTGTTTACGATTTTCAACTTTATCAATCTAAAATAATCATTGATTGATTTAGTTTGGCACAAAACTTCAGTAACTTACAGTTAATATGCAGTTTTCTATAGAAAAATCAATTTCACACAACATTTATCATTTATATTAAAATATTTTCTTAACATATTCTTATTCTTACCTATTACTCATAATTGAAAATGTTAGAAAATATATTTAATTATGTATTTTTCATCACACTTGCACGTAAACAGTATCTAAACATGGGTACAGGTTAACTTGGCCGTAATGCCGCATATAAAACCCGCGAGCTTTCTTTTTGTCATGAAACCCAAGGTCGGTAAGTTTTTTTTTAATGTACATCACAGCACACAGTTCATGCAAGTTCAGCAAGGAGTTTACACGCAATTGGAAAATTGTCTTAAAATTTTATCTTAACAGGAATTTCATTGCAATCTCGCTACATGATACTTAAATACTCAACATATTCTTAATAATCGATTTTAATAGTTTTTGTACCAAAACGTCAACATTATTTTATAATATTTACGTAGGTATGACATCTACGTAAATATTTGCCCTCAACGTTTCTGAACAAAACATTTGTATAATATGTGGTGAGAGCAAAAAGCCCGCCATCCGTTAAAAAAAAATCACGTATTTCGTAATAATAGTTGTGCTGACTTGTGAAGCATAATTATTAATAATAAATATAATATTAATCATAATTATTTACTCGCAAATGAGATAAAAATATTCTGTTTCATGGGCGTATTTATTACGAACCTCGACTCAGAAAGCCCTCAGTCTTCGACTTCAGGCTTGTACTAGAGCCTCGATCGTAATTCCTTACTTACCGCCCTTAATACACAATGTACTAAACTACACCATAGTAAAAGTATTGCAATACTTTTACCACGCCATTCAACATGATCGCCAATTTGAGCTAATTCTTGCAGCTCTTGTTACAGCTACAGTAAATTTGGACTGTTGAAACTGGTCCTTAACCTTTTTATTACGAAAGCTTTTAAACAAACACGCTTGTACTATGCGTGCTTTTGTCAGCGGATACGTCTGTTTAACATGGAAAGACTGTTCTGTCAATATATTTAAAAATAGACACGAATTATTTAATGGCCTATCATACATGAATAATATAAAACAGGGTTGCCGATAGTGGTTGTAATATAAAATTGAAATAACGAGGAGAATTATTTTTTTATATAAAAAATAAAAAATATTGATAGTGTTAATATTATAAAATAACGTAAAGTACTTAATCCCTGACCTGTTTTATAAGTATATGGGGCTATGCTTTGCCGCGAGTGAGAGACTGATAGACAGAGCACAGCCTATAAATCTATATAGACGTATAAAAGCTTTATATGTGTCTATATGAAATAAAATATCACAAAACGGGGTAATAATAGTGTATTTCAGAAATATACATTTGAATCATCGTTCTGAACATTTCTGCAAACATTAGTAGTTTATTAATTAATTAACTGGGTTTTATAATCTTACTCCGAGCTAACTATCATATTTCGTTAATTTTCCTAGACACTATTAATTTCTACTGTACTGACCTTATGTATTGGTGTAGGGACTCCTCAAATAAACGAATTCTTCACTTGTTCTCCTCCATCCTTTTTTCACCGTCCAAATCGCCGTTCGAAACGTTGGTCAAGATAGCGCTCGCGTCTCGTCAAATCATGACCATTTATCAGAATCAACTAATACCACACTGTCGTTTAACAATCAGATATTAGGCACGAACTGAATTAAATCTTTGAACTACTATTGTTATTGCATTCATAAATTACTTATTCAAGGTTTTACTAATATTTGATTACAAGAAAGGATTTTGGAAAATTCGAACCCCAAAGGGTACAAAAAGGTGTTCAAAGTCATATAATAAATAGTAGCAGACTAGGAGCAAAACTCTTGCTCTTATTAATTATAAATTTAAGAAATATCTACAATTTTTTTTTTTTGAATTGCCGATTAACGTTAGTTTTATACACAAGGGATTTAGAATCTTATCTGTAGATATAAATAATTACTTACACACATTTCAGAGTCTATCCATGGTAATCCATGGTGACAGCGGGATGTTAAAGTATATTAAGGGAAGTGTTCTCATAGCGTTTTCCATACACACGTAGGTTCGTCATATATTAAATACCAAGTGTTTCAACTCGGTGAAATTTTGCATTCATGCCTTTGAGCCTAATATTTATGCTTCTGATATATCCGTTTTCCATAAAATACAGGGTTATAGGTAAAAGGCTAACAATCTATTAGGGTTGTCTTCTGATAGTCCTAACAAACTTTTTTTTTCTTTTTATGCTACTCTGAGCCAAGAGCTCAGAGTCCTGCCTTGGCAATATTGGACCGCGCCGTGCTTTTGAATAGAGTTTTGAATATTTACATCGAGCAAAGTTGTAAAAACATGCTCAAGAGCCTTTTAACATCAGGTGGTCCTGGTACTTATTCAGTCAAAAAACCATAAAAAGCCCAAAAAAATATTAAAACTTAAACCAGAATATTATATATATAAATATTAAACCAGAAGCATTACGATATTAGGCTTAGCGACATGCATGCAATATTTCAACAGATTTAAATAATATATTTAAAATATACTACTTTCGGGATATTTTTTCATTTGTATGGAGTAAGATTACTAAGAGTTACGAAGACACTGACCTCAAGTTTCGTGTTTCATGCAGAAATTTTATCGTTTCCTTGTTCAACATTTATACATACCTAATTACTGATATAAAAAATAAGCCCGGCATTAATTAATCACATAAGGAAGTATTTGATAATTTGTCTTCGAACTGGGAGAGAAGTCTACTACAACATCACTCTTCCAAAGTTTTGTCTTAAAAATTTTAAAATTAATTGTATTTAGTTTGTAGTGTGATGTTATTAAAATTTTACGGAAAACTAGAACACAAATTACTTAGGAAAACTAGAAGCATAGATTGACGCTGTCAAACGCTGAAATTTTGTCACTATCGGACTGCGTAGGAGTGAAAAGGAGGCAGCGATGGTGAAATCACGATAAGTTTAGCTTAAATCCGAAAGATGCTTAATAACACAAATCTAACACGTAAATCGAAATTATAACTTTTTGTCCTTCTAGATAAGGTTTTGCTATTATATGAATATATTTTCATACACATTCTTACGTAAATAATTAAGAAATTTACGTTACAAGCGTAATTTGGAGTCCACTTTGCAATTTTATTCTATCGAGAAAATTTTAAGGAAACGTGTTTCGGACTTTTCTTGACCTTACGTAATGTGAACGATTCACTCGATCGTGCGCTCGGTAAGTCAAGACCTCCTGAAGATGCTTCGTTTAGAAGCGAAACTAGTCGGGTATTCTTCCGGTTAGGCTGCGTGATGTTTATGACGTCACGTAGATAACAGGAAAATTAGGCGGAATTGTCACTAGATATATAATTTTATGCTTTTTTAAGTGTTTTATTTAAATATTATTTAATGTTTTTTAGGATACTTTTAAAAGTATTTGTTATTATTAAATATGGATTTCCGCAAAGTGACGTCTGAATCTATTCATTACAACATTACAGCTAATATAATAAAATCATTTAGACAACCGTTTAGTCAGTCCAAATACGCTAGATGGCAGCGTGCCCAGCATGCTGGCAGCATTGCCCCGTTAAATTGCAATGCTTATTCGTTGAGATATATATACGGTGAATATAGTTGACACTTGACTGATTATGTTATACTTAAGACAAAATGGCATGTCTCATATATCATAGGTGTTGTTCTAAAAAACCTTTAACATTTTATTTCACTACATTATTATTTGTCTAGTTTTATTTAAAACTAAAACTTTCGGTTTAACGTTAATTCCGAGCCTCAAACTTTCTGTTAGGGTTATTGAACTGTTATTCTAGAGACGCTAAAACGCCTTTATGATACTTCTAACTTCTCGAGTCTTATCTTCGGGTTCGTTGCATACGCATCCAATGTCAACTCCCCCCGTGTCAGTTGCCCACGATCTCAGTTCCCCCCGATAAATTTTGAGCGAATATTTTATTGTGATTTGTACTGTCAGCAGCGAAAGTGGATTTAAATTTATTTAAAAACAATTGGGCCACACAAGTTTAGGTAGGTTAGAAGAGATTTTTGTTATAGATAAGCTTACTTTGTAAAACTTATAATAAGAAGTTACTGTATATTTTATGAAATTATAAGAATAAATAAAGGATTATAAGAAAAATTAAGGAAAGACTGATTTTCTACGACCATTTATTAATTTGAATGTTTCAGTGTAAAAATCAACAACAAAATCAAAGATACAGCAGGTTAAAACAGCATTTATAAATCACTTAAAATTGTACAAAGCATATAAAATAAACAATATTAAACACTCAATCAGAGGAAATCAACAATCATAAAACACTTAAAATTACTAAAAGAAAAAATTAAAAGTTACTATAAGGGGTTAAGTATGAAATTGTCGTTTTGTACTGAAAACATAAAATTGATTTTTTTAAACTAAACATTTTTATTTATTTATAATACCACATACCATCACCTATAAATTGCTGCCATCTAATAAGAATGTCATCAATGCCTTTGCGATATAACTCTGGTGATCTAGATTCGACAAACTGTGTGAAAACATTTTGTACTGCGTCCTGGGAAGTTAGTACATAGACATGTTCAATGCATTTTTTCAATTCGAGTCAGTATTAGATCGATAATTCCTGTATTGTGACCTCACTTGGCAAGCATTAATGTATAGTAGAATAATATAAAATTATATCACTATATTATAAACTGCGATATTATTAAGTTAAAATACCAATGCACAGCTGTGTTGGTATTTTATGTGGCACATAAGTAATTTCAACTCAATGTTACTTCTATGTTTTCTTCACAATAACTGAGTATGGATTTCCGTGTAGACCTCACCTGTGTTGTTATCATTTAGTAGGAACTGTGTCCTTTCTAAAAGGAAATTAAATTTTAAAATCTATGAAGTAAATTTAAGTAACGATTTTAGCAGATTTTAAACGAACGTTATATGATCAAACTGGAAAACGATGGACAAAAATGAAGTATTGGACTAAAGAATATCAGAAGAGGTGCTCATGCAGTTCCGCTAAACACCTGTTCTAGCTGATCTGTCACTGTTTTGATGGTAGGTACGATTACATCCCGTTTTTATAATATAACATTATAAGGCTCCGTTCAGACTAAGCTGCGTCCGCGCCTCAAGCACCGTGGTTTGAACGCGGTTAAAGCGCAGCGTAGTCTGGAACGCCGACCAGTGCCCACGCCGCGTCCTGGTTTGGACTGAGCTACGGCGGGCACACAGTGCGGTTTCGGGGCACTAATTGTGTAAGCTGTGGTACAGCGTCGAGTAACTCGGGTACAATTTGGTCACCACCTCAGATCATAGAAACAAGATTCTTCCTTGTTTCTATGATCTGAGGTGGCTACTGTGCACCCGCGTAGACACCGCGGTACGACTGCAAGCCGCCGCGCCTCGCCCGCACCGGGCTTCAACCGCGCTCAAATAGCGGTGTGAGGCGCGGTCGTGGTCGTCCATATCTTAATCGTACCTGCCAGATCCAATTTCAAGTTCTTGGTTCAGTGATAGACTTTGATTTCTATATTAATCCAGAAGTAAGGAACAAGATAAAGTGCATGATCAATGAAATAGCGAATAGTCTATGGGACCTTAATATGGACGATATTGGGGTAGAGGAAGGCCTAAAATGTATAGATGGAAAGCGTCAATATAGATATATTATAGGAGTATGGAGTGAGTAGTAAGATGAAGATGACAAAGAGAACGGAGTGGAGTAAGACTAAAAGTTACGCCTACTTCACTTAGCGTAAGATACTAGTTGAAAAAAGAATATATAGATATATTTGTAATATCTTCGCGTGGAATTTGGTGACATTACGATTTTTTATGGCCTGAAATTGGCATAAATAATACAGTTATAGTCATTTCAATAAGAAATGACAAATAAATTTGCGAAATTGGAATAAATATGAATAAATAATACATTTACATATCTTCAAGCGAGTTTCTCATCACATATCAATAATATATATATACTAATATTCTCGCACCTTTACTACATTTTATAGTTAGGTCTTCAAGTAAGTAAGCGCTAGAAAGCAGAAAAATGTTCACAGCAAGTAAACAACCGAGACGCCAATCAACTGCATAAGTAAAAAAAGGATAATATTGCAATAATGCCGAAGTGGGCAGGTAAGAACCTACCCTCACAAATGTCAAGGCTCTCAAGGACAAATCACAAATCACAAAACAAAGTTCACTTTTTGAATCAGGGCCTTCAGATTATCCTAGATGTGGATTTTCGGCCAGACCTTGATTTTTTGTCGCTTGAATCCGCCATTTTGGATTATTGACATATGTCATTGGACTACTCTCTCGATTCCTTTTAGCATTTGGTCAAAAACTTCTTATCTATCTTTTTAATATTAATCAAATCTCTGATCCAAAAGGAGTTGTTAACATATTGGAATGATTTTTTCTAACTTACCCCTACAAGTCACAAAGTCGTCTTGTCCCAATGGGACAGAATCTATGTATAAATATATCTCTCTATATTTATATATATATAAGTATAGAAAGTACCTCTAGTCACCAGTGTGACGAAGAGGTAAACAAGTATTTAATTAAAAATAACGAAAAACGACTGTTTTGGTTTTTTTTATATTCCTAATTATTTATAGACATGCATTCGTCCTATCTGATGGAAAATTGACATCTATTGACGTTTGCAACACCAGAGGGGTTAACAACGCGATGCCGGCCTCCTAAAGAATCTTACGACGCTCATTTTAAACCTCCGTATATTGTATCGCAGAGGAAAGACCTCAGCGGAAAGTTCACTCCAAATCTGTACAGTACATACATACATAAAATCACGCCTCTTAGCATCTTTATATTATGTGGTATAAATATTTAAAAAAACATAGCGTAGACGAGCGTAAAAATTCAAATTATAGTCAGTGTCATTTGGGATGATATACTGTTAGGTTTCTTTAATTTAGGATCCATACAGCCAAGGCCTGGGACGTCGGATGCAGGGGCATCCGGCACCCTTCAGAAATAGGTCCTGTCGCTATGTTGACGCCCCCTCCGTGTTCGGGGGGTACGAGGACATACGAGGTGGAGGGGTGTTCCTATTGACACTCCTCACCGACGAGCAGCGGCGTCGACGCGAGTCCCGCGACCACCGTCATCAGTCGAAGACGCTGGAACACCGTGGGGATTTAGGCGGTATGGGCGCCTTTCGCCCCCAGCAGGCGAGAATGCATAACAGTATTTCCCCACATATAAAAAAAAGTATCCATACATCCAAATCTGTTCAGGCATCTATATGATATGGTTGAATAAAAAAAAATCTAGCACACATGCATATTAGCTCAATGCATACACGAACCTTATAAACATAACACTTATTTTGAGTTAACTTTATATGAATATCATTACAGTCATGTAATAACTCGAGCCCATTACAGTATGTATGTAAACCAGAATCACTAATGATTCATGTGTAATGAATAATGATTATTAAATTGAAACTGGCCAAGTCCGAGTTGAACTCGCGCATCGACGGCTCTGTACCTACACAAAATGTATTAGTTCTATGTAATTAACAAACCAAGTGTTAGTTTATAAAATTACAACGAATGGAAAAGATAATCACGAGCGGGATTCAAACCCGCAACCATCCGTCCCTAGATCTGCGACATGCTTTGTCTCCCTATAACTGAGGTACCCTGCCCTTCAGTCCATCTGTTAATACCTATGTGATATATCACATAAACCGTAATGTAGGTACAGCTGTCTGAAGTTCGCATAAAAGTGTCATGGCGGCGAATTTATTTGTTTAACCAATATAATAATGAAAATGAAAATTGACAAAAAAAGTTATTACAATTTAAATAAAAAGTTTAGTGGGTCCATAAAGAAACTAACTAAATAAGTTTCACATAGTTATTTTTCAGATAAACAACCATAATAATACTTTTTCTGTGATGCAGTGAATTTAAAAACCAGCATAATATAACGGCTTTAAAAGAACAGTTATCTCATAGCACTTTCTATAAAATCGTAGCTTTATCATATTTCCTCTCTTAATAGGAAAATAACAATTCCCATGCAAAACAAGGTATTTTCAAATAATTCTGAACGTCATACTTCCTGTAATGGTATTAAGGTATTAACGGACGGACTGATGACGGCCAGGACTGAATCACGTGAGCGATTTTTTAAAATTAATTACTTTTATATAATTGAGCATTTTAAAAGCGCATAATATCTTCAAGATATAATATCACATGATTGCTACATAATATTAGAAATAATGTTTGTATTCATACGATTTACTATATAGACACAAAATTTTAATTTAAAACTGTTCCATGTTTTTTCTTTTTTCTGTCAAGATATATATGTGGAACGTGTTTTTGGATCAGTCAGTCTTATGAAGCGCTCATAGCGAAGTTTGCTTAGCCATTCTGAACCGATCTGCAAAGCTAAGCAACGTCCACCTCGGTCATGACTTGGATGGGTGACCGCTGGTGACATTACTAAACTGAGCGATCCGTGCTTCGGATGGCACGTTAAGCCGTCGGTCCCGATCGATGTCTTAGGATGGCAGTCTTTATAGCATGGTGGTAGGGCATTTTGCGAATTCCCGCCTGGCTAGCTACCACCCTCAAGTGGAAAATCTGTCAACGAGCACCTTACATTGTGTTCACACAGCTGTCCTTGAGAGCCAGTAATTCTAGGTTAGCCTGAACAACATCTTGACCACACCATCACTTACCATCAGGTGAGATAGTGGTCAAAGGTTTACCTATCATGAATAAAAAAAAAACATCTTATAGTATTTGTCATATCCTTCAGAATATTATATATTAAATTCATATATGTGTAAGGCGTACACTCGTTCTAAAAAACATGTTCATAATTTTCCTTTTGGGTCTCATTTCACCTTAAGTCTTATTCATGGTTTCCTGCTTATTTTTCTATTCTTGAATTATCTGCTGCAATCTCCAACGATCCTTTTCTCCATCTTCGTGTACGGTAACATCGAGCAGTATCCTTGAGCCGGCCGGAGGCTTCACGGGGAATTCCTCCTATTTTGTTAAAATTTATAATTGATAGGCTAGCCTTTGACCACTATCTCACCTGAAGGTAAGTGATGATGTAGTCGAAGTATTATTCAGGCTAACTTAGAATTATTGGCTCTCAAGGACAGGTGCTGGAACACACCGCTAGGCGCTTGGTGACAGTTTCTCTACTAGCTAGCCAGGCGGGCGTTCGCGAAATAACCTACCACCATGCAGTAACGACTGCCATCTTAAGCAACAACCGGGACTGATGGCTTAACGTGCCCTCCGAAGCATAGAAGCGCTCAGTAGTAAGGTCAGTAGTAATGTCAGTAGCAGTCCAAACTTCGTTACGAGCGCTTCAAAATTTTAAGCTTCCTATTATAATCTTAGGCTAAGTAGTAGGCACCCGGTTTCTCATACGAAACCCTAAAATCAACTTGTGCAAACATACTCTATACAGATTGATTATAATGATAATTACGATGATATCAAATGATCTGTTTTATGATACCAATAACTTGAAGGTCAACGAATGTTTGATTTTGGGTGGGCGCGTTCCAATCGTTAAGACTTTCGACATTTTTGTTTATAACGAAATAAATGGTAACAAGCCTCTTATTGAGTCGATTAAATTGCCTCTCGCAGTCAAATACTGAGAACTGATTCATCAATCATCGTTACTTATTATAATTACATAATAGATGTGTAACCACGTAGCAGCGTATATAGTATTTATTTACTTAACAGTGTTTATCTGGGAAGAAAATAGGGATAGTCAAATAAAGATGAATATATACATACATTTGTAAGTAGAATCGTACGCAGCCTACCGTAAAAATCATACTACTCACTCTTAAATAAATAAAATATCAGTTTTGACACAGATTACATAAAAACGATTTTAAACGCTCACGGTGTCAGTCTGTACCATGGTCGTTGAAATCACATAATTGGCATTTAAGGACGTAATACGTGACGTCCCGGGGATATTCGTTTGCGAGATTTCGTTGAGAAACGGAACACCATACTATAGTAAATCGCTACACTGCGTTTGGCTTGACACGGAACGCAGCCAAACTGAAACTGTTTTAAAATGGTTCTCATTTTATTTTGTTAGATATTGTTGACTGCGGATGTTTCGAAGATTCATTTAATAAACAGCTCAAGGCCACACATATTTATATACTAACGATAACTCTCTCTGGACATTAAGTTTATTTGACAGATAACTATAAAATTAATGACTTAATTATTATTTTATAGCCTTTATACATTTTCCCTACTACAAGACAAACTTTCTCTAATAAATGCTAAATTGCAGTACGCCTTGTTAGTTTTCACTGTCATTAAAAATATCTATACTCCTAGATATAGGTATTTATATCAATAAATATGTGCATAATTATTAAAGTCATAACTTTATGTTTTTTTTAATATTGTTAAGTTTGCAATAACGCCTGCTAGGCGAATTACATTACAAATTTACGATAGAAAAATTATAGTCATGTGCGGGATTCAAACCCGCGTCCATCCACCCCTTTTAACCGGGGTATGCTCATAACCTTAATTCTATTGTAGTACAACGCAAGTTGAACTATAGGTGTCGCTCCATCCCGATACGATGGTTGAAGAACGATAGCAAGAAAGTTTTAAGTTATGAAGAGCATACCGGGGCTAAAAGGGGTGGATGGACGCGGGTTCGAATCCCGCATATGACTATATTTTTTTCCCTCGTAAATTTGTAATTTTGTAATTTAATTATCTTCGCTTGCTTGGAAATTAATTTCGTTAGCTTCCATAAGGAAGTACTTATAAAATTATAAATATTAAAATCACAAATAAAATCACAAATGAGTACTCTAATGTGGGTAAGGTTTCGATTATTGGACTAGCATTTTCATTGAACAAGTCAGGTATCGCGGTAACAGAGCGAGCAAAAGTCGTTATATTTTACAGGCTCAGGTTGTAAAAATAGCTTGAATTATATTACAGCCTAACCCTAAATACGCGCTATTTGCACGGTACCCTTTTTATCCTGTGACGGTACTCACACAAATGGTCGGTCCATATTGTGCTAACGGACAAAACGATAACAATATAACGTTATCTATGACGTCACCACCCGCTGCATCTCACAGAAAACAGGTAGTGCAGCGTGTGTACAAACGTCAAACTCAAGTTTTCAGGCATAATCAAAGATATTTTTATTGATGTGGTAACAATGTTATACGTAAAACAATCTTGTTCACAAAACAATGCCTTGAAATTTTATATTACTAATGTCGGTGAAGTGTGAAGGTTAATTTAGGTTCATTGTGAATAAGCAAATAGACAGTTGACAAATGTCGTTAGCGCGGCTGCTAATTGGTTCAAACTGTTTGCGTACACACAGTTAATATTTCTCTGAACTATGGTGCACATTCCCGTATATCAAAACGAACCGAGGGTATGCAATGTATTCAACGAAAGCAGTGTTTACAAGATTTGAACCGTTGGGTAAGTACTTTACCGTACAGTATTTTAACGTTTTTATTTTGGTAGTATTTAGGTACATGTTTCGTGATTTGCGAATTGTTTAACAATGTGGGTTGAAATATTTTTATTACATTTTTAGTGACAAATTAGGGAATTGCTGTCAAGGAACCAGTAATATTTAAAAGCGCTTTGATTGCAACAGTCCAATGATGACTTTTTAAATTATTGATCGCAGTTGTTTCTTTTTCACCGTGTTGTGGAATAGAGGGCAAAAGATCAATCAATGCTTAGATTCATATTTTTTCCAAAAATGTTCATTATAAGGAAGGCTTTATGCAAAGGTATAAGTAGTGAAAATTAATACACCGTGAGTTTATTTTTTAAGTGCGCAATAATCTTTCATTTTAGTTTAATTACTGAAACGTTTCGTTTTACCAACTAATATCTCGTAAAATTGTCGTGTGTCGTGATAAAAAAAGACTTTAAGAGTGACGAGGAACGTTACTATTTTAAGGATTATCCCCACTTTCTGGTTCAGGATTACTCAAATAATCTGTGAACTCCTATTTTTTGCACTCCAGATGGTACACAGCAACCCCTATTTCATAAAATGTAATAAAATTCATAAATACTATATATTATAATATATTGCCGCACAAATCGATTTATTTCAAAGTCAAAGTCAAAAGTAACAAACATTTAGCGCCATCTAGGTGGAGCTAATGTATGTATTAGTGGGCAGGGCGGGCCTACCTCAGTTAAAGTTTTTGATAATAGTTAAGATAGTGCAATTAAATGCCAGAAGTCATAATAATAAATAGCAATATTACTCGTAATAAAAAAAACTTAGCTGTATCATGGACGTTCTAGTAATAGGCATTTGTACCACAATTACTGCGTAGGTTTAGTTCAGGCATAGGTCTGTTTAAATAGGTTCTATTGTAGCAAATAAATGTCGACCACGCTAGCACGCCTTTGCCCTCTTACATATGTGGGCGGACACTCAACGCCCTCCAAAACCACTAGTTCTGAAGCCTGTGATTGTCTGATTGCTTTATCAGACCGGATGTAAGTACACTGCCGTGTTCAATAATAAGTACTTAGTGATTAGGCCTTTGTGAATACATGCCCTAATAAGTAATACGGTCAACTTTGGTGCTAGACGAAGCGGGAAAATGTACGAAATGTACCGAATTTTAATTAATAGATTCAGGCGTTACTTTGCAGATTTTTTTATTTAATAATGACGAATGTTATAAGTAAATATTGAATTAGTGTGTTAGGAGGTCTTGTCTCTTCGAGCTCAACATCGAGAACTATCTCGATCGTGCGATCGAAGAGTCAAGACCTCTGAGGATTCTTCGTTTAGAAGTGAGATGCGTCGAAAATTCTTTCGGTTTGGCTACGTGACGTAGCTGCCGTCATGTCAGATTAGCAGGAAAATCAGGCCGAATTGTCACTAGATTCTTAAGTGTTTCACTTAAATATTAGTATTTTTTTTTTTATATATTAAAATTTGCTATTATTACCGAATTTTACTTATTTGTTTATTTCTTTGTGTAGGTACTTTCAATAACTTTCGTTCATTTCAATTATTCAACGTCATATCTGAGTTACTTTTTTAATGTTGCAATCATGCATTTAGTGCGTTTTTATACAATGGCTAATGACTTTTACTAATATTGACACTCTATCCATTGACTAGCAAATAAAATCTGAACAATAGTAACTAAATTCAGATGTAACTTTGCGCAATTCATAATTATTATAAGACATTTCAAATATCTTTTAAGGTAATATATCTAAAGTATATTTGCAAACTATGGGTAAATATCTTTTTATTTATATAAACATGTAACATTTTTTTAATTAAAAGCATGAAATAACTTATCGAAGCCGGTACTTAACTGATACAAATCACTCGACTCTGATCTCCCAATTTCAATGTCTGACTTCTACACGTTGTTTTATGCTTTTCAGTTTAAAAGTTGGTTTGTTTTTTTAAACCAATTTATTAATGGTATTTACTGCCTTGAAAATAGATTTCACTCACCCACAAATCCCACAATACACAATACTGGTAACCATCGTCAAGATATGTCATTGCGGTATAGCCATATTGGCAAGTACAATGTTCAGTTATTTAAGTATAACTTAAATTTCAAACAAGAAAAGAATCATCAAATTCAATTCATCATTGTCGTTGACAGCATATTATTATATAGATAGATATACAGACTGCCGGGCAAGGCGGCATGTGGCAGGGCATTTTGCAAATGCTTGCCTGGCTAGCTACCTTTACCCTCAAGGAAATCGATTGCCAAGCATCTAACAGTGTCTTCCGGCAGCAGTTCTTGAGAGCCAGTTTGTTACAGGCACATAAGACTTAACTGTGTCTCAGGTTGACGAACGCAGTGCAGTTTGCCACTCGTGAAGAAATGCATCTGTGCTATAGGCAGAGGACTCCACTTAACATCAGATGGGCCTCGTACGTGTTCCTTCATAATAACATAAAATAAACACTCGAAATTAGAACCATCTCCTCTTTGTAGTTGGCTAAAAATAAAAAAAACATATATCAAGTGACTAAAGCAGACGTGACGTCAGAAACGCCACGTAGCATAGCAGGAATAGATTTCGATGTGTTTGGATTCTACACGAAGCATCTTTAGGAGGTTGCAACCCTTGAAGGGTTGAAATCTCCTAAAGATGCTTCGTGTATGTAACGATATTGTTATAAACAAAAGCGTGTTTTTTTGTATATTGGACGTTTTCTCATCCAGAGCAAAGAAAAAAAAAAATATTTTGTGTTTGCTGTTTATAATTAAAAAATTAGCAGCATTAATAAAATCATAACTAAACAAATTGAAAATTGATGATTAAAGCGTTTCTAGCTAAGTTTGCTTAGACAGGAGCATTGACAGCTCAGTGGCAGCGCAGCAGGTCCATGGTTCGAATCCCGCTGCGGGATTGAGCTTCACCGCATGGTGGAAGGGTATTTTGCGAATGCCTGCCTGGTTAGCGATCACCCTCAAGTAGAAAAATCGCAGTGCGATTCGTGACTTGTGACGAAATGCATCTGTTATAGGCAGAGGACACCGCTTAACATCTTAACAGAGGGCCTCGAGATTGTTTCATCACAATATCATAAAAAACATTCTTCTACTGACAAACAGTAATGTTCGCATTACTACCGTCGGTCACAGTGTGATGGACGCTCACTTTGTCGAAATGACATGCATTTCACTCACTGCTTGCTCTCAACTCACTGCGCCCGGCACATTGTTGTTAGGTCTCATGTGCCTGAAATTTCACTGGACTGCTACAAATATCAATAAACAAAATTATTTCTTTCTGTGTGTGTTATATAAAGTAACAATATAAGGTGTAATTTTTATGAGGATGTTATATAGGCAAGAGGTTACCCCCTAACTCTAGATGAGCCTGAGATTCTTCCGCCACGATCCAATAAAAAAATTGTCTCTAATGCTTATAACATATTGTTCTGACGTAGGTTACACATTCATTAAATAAGTAATTGAATAATTAAGGCACATTTCATTCACAAGTCAAGTATACCCGCATGCCAGAGACAAGCTTACACAAGAAACAAAATCAAGGTCTATTTAACCAGTATTTAATCTACTTATGCCTTAATTATCAAAGAAAGGCTGCAGGTTCATAAGATCCGGCTCTGTTACAGACATACCTAAATGTTTGGGTTCATGTCTAGACTTTCTGAGCCTTTTGTACCTTAGATATATGAGTTGGATATTAATATATCAACAATACCGTGGTGGGTTGTGAGGAGTCTTTAACTGACACGTGTCAGCTTGCATTGAAGAAATAATTATGTCAGCTTTTTTATACTAGATAGGTTAGCCTTTGACCACTACCTCACCTGATGGTTAGTGATGATGTGATTGAAGATGTTGTTAAAGCTTTGAATTACTGACTCTTAAGGACAGCTGCTGGAACATGTAAGTAGGTGATTGCGATAGATTTTCTTTTCTTGAGAATGCTAGCCAGGCGGGCATTCGCAAAATGCCCTACAAACATGCTATAATGACTGTCATTCTAAGACAATAACAGGTACTGTTCTCTCCAAAGCAAGGAAGCGCTTAGGTAGTAGTAAAGTCACGAACGGTCACCCATCCAAGTCATGACTGCGGCGTTAGCTGATCGGTTAGGAATGTTTTTTTATGATATTGTGTCGGAACAATCTCGAGGCCCGCCTGTTAAGGTGTTAAGCGCTGTCTGCCTATAATAGATGCATTTCGTCACAAGTCACGAATTGCACTGCGCCCGTCACATTGTTGTTAGGTCTCATGTGCCTGAAATTTCACTGGACTGCTGCAAATATCAATAAACAAAATTATTTCTTTCTGTGTGTGTTATATAATAATATAAGGTGTAATAAGATATTTTATGAGGATGTTATATAAGGTGAATGATCTCGTTAATATTATATTTGAGTAATTATTTTTCAACACCCTTGCTCGTAAAATGAGCTTTACTACATCGTTCTTAAGGCCATAAACCGGACTATAAGACCCTCGTGCATATTAATATTATACACTAGTCTGTAATATAATTATCCTTACAAAGTCAAGTTAGTACCTTACTGCAAATTATATGCGAGTAAACAGAGCATTTTCAATTTAACCCTACAAAGTTAAGTTAGTACCTAACTGAAAATTATATGCGAGTAAACAGAACATTTTCAATTTAACCAGGTAAAAAACCAAACAAAGACAACAAGACAACAAAGAAGTTCAAGGCTAAGTATATGTGAGCAACCAAAGGTTTCAAGGATATGGGCGCCGGTGAAATATCAGGCACTTATCGGCTTAAGTCTCAGGGCGATGGGCGCAGTACAGTTCACCAATTGTGAGGAACTGCATCTTTTATAAGACGAGGTTACCGCTTAACACCAGCAGGACAGGGTGCTTCTCCATTACGATGGCATTAAAAAAAAATCATAACCATGATGAGAAAAGGCAAAGGTGCCAAAATTTCAAGTGGTACATGTTCATTATCAAAATAAGGAATCGAATTCGAACAAAACATTTCGATGTACCTTGAAATATAATTTCAATAATCATTCGTCACGAATCGTACCTGTTGGGGGCCTACTGATGCGATTGTTACTCGAATTCATTAAAACAATAGATACAATTAAAACGCTATCGATCGTGCCCTTAAACGTATTTTCGAATGGCCGCCAGCGATAGTTTCACAATCGTTGTTAAAACGTGCTCGGACACTAGATATCGGATCGCTGAATGCTTACTACGTGACTAAATACCTAAAACCATTATGAAACGGTAGTCTAGTCGTAAATGCCGTAATCTTAGTTCAATGGTATTGTAAGCCCTGTTGTTAATACAATTGTCAAATACGGCCTCTAACACAAAACTTTTTTGTTATATTGACGAAACGTTTATCTACCTTCCGTATCTAAAATCTTTCTTGCAGACTTATTCTTAAGTATATTACAATAGCTACGAGCAAAAAATAAAATTTTATTTCTGTTTCACGTGTCAGGGAACTTGCTCGGGCAAAACTTTGGAAGGAAACTCACAAAGATAGTTGCTGGAAATTAGTGCTAGGTGCTTGGCGACTGATTACGTACTTGTGGTGGCCAACCAGGCGGGTTAGTTGGTATTTTTCCCATTCACATATTTCTCCGAATTGTAATATATTAAAATTCAGGGTATTATCACCGCTATTTTCTACGGAAGCAGAAGTTGCTAAAGAAGAGTATGTAGTACCAACACAGATTACAGTATTCATAAACATGTATAACGTAAATATTTTTTATATAGCATCGGTGGGCTTTTTTGGGGACACACTCCACTCTGTTGAATAAGAGTTTTTATATAATATAGAAAAAAGGTATTTATCCCCAGCATAAAAATGTTTTTTTTATGTAGCATCGGTAGGCTTTTTTGGTGACACACTTCCACTCTGTTGAATTAGAGTTTTTATTATACAAAAAAGGTATTTATCTCCAGCATAAAATAATTTGCATACTATCGAAACATCATTCGATGGACTCTGCAAAAGACCTTGTTGACTAGATATTGTGAACTGGTAAACTAGCTTAACTATAATTAAGACAACGGCAGCATAATTTATTTCCTTTGGTAAAACAGGTGGTGATGGCAGTCTTATCTGTATTTCAATTTGTTTGGCTAGTCAGGTACATCAAAAGTCAGGACACGGGAATAATGGGGTGCAAATATTGGCAACATGAATAAATTTTAATCGGCTCAAAATAATTATTTAACATGTGTCAAACTTACGTGAGCTTTAATCAATTATGAATAAATTACTCAAAATAGACACAAACTCTTGTATACATGAATAATTAGTATGAAAAGTCTTATCTTATTAAATAACGTTTTTGAAAACGGCTGTACATTAAAAATAATCGGGGATGGTTGCGAAACGACGATTGACAGATCTAATACGTATTTAAACGATATCAGGGGAAATCGCGAACGGGAAATATGTCAAATTTCCCAGGATGGCAAGTTACAATATTAATCGAGACCTTTGCAGAAGTCTAACATAATAAATAAATGAAAAATATTATTTCATTACATTTTTAATGTTCTTGTAGCTTACATTTCAACACCCTTGCTCGTAAAAAGAGCTTTAATATATCGTTCTCGTGCATAATAATATTATACAATAGTGCGTAATCGAATTATCCCTACAAAGTTAAGTTAGTACCTAACTGCAAATTATATGCGAGTAAACAGAGCATTTAATTGAACCGGGTAATACAGACTTGTAACAACAAAAAGGTTTTATACCGCTGAAGATCCACTTACTTATCCACCATACATTTGCTAAACATTTGCTAAAAAAAACCTTGTGCGCTATTCTCCATAATTTTTGTATGTTGTTTGTATCGCATTTGTGCAATATATTTGTTTTTTCCTCGCAAGGCTGTTGAAAAAGTGTGTATGAAACTCGTGAGCAACTTGCTCATTATACACTCGGCTGATTTACGCCGCAACCTGACGGCCTCGTGTATAATGAGCAACTTAGCTCACTTATATCATAATATACTATTATCATATTTAACAGCATTCATATCGAATATGTCATAAAAATAAAATGCCCACAAGCCATTTGTGACCTAAATCAGCACATAAATAATCTCTGTTTATATTTACAGATGTGACAGGATATCGGTAAATAAATGTCTTCACTACTTGCAAGACTAGGAGAAAATAAAAAGCAGCATCCATGCTTGTTCGTATCGAGAACAATTTGTAGGGTGTCAATATTTTAAAAATGTGTTGTTGCGCAATAAAGTGACCGCTCTACTTGTACATATTTATCCAAACAATCAGACAAGTCCTGAAGCCATGGCCTTCTTTATTATAAGAAATACCTTTTTTTTTTTTATTCATAATAGGTTCGCGTTTGACCACACCTTGCCTGATGTTAAGCATTGATGTGGTCTAAGATGGAGCACGCTTACCTAGAAGAAACCTATTTACTCTCGATTTGAAGACACCCATGTTGTATTTATTGGGAAAAACAGACCATGGTAAGTACCTACATTTGTATGGAAATTTCAGATAACACAAAATATACAGGGTGAAAGGTAATATGCTAACAACCTCTTAGGGTTGACATCTGCTAGACCTAACAAACATTTTGAGGTTTTTTTCGTATTATTTTTTTAATTTTTTAATATTTTTTTGTGTTTTTATGCCTACTCCGAGCGAAGAACGTTCCACCGCGGCAACACTGGATCGTGCCGTGCGCTTTTGAATAGTATTTGCCTTGAAGTAGTAGTGTTTGCACACTATTACTTCAAGGCAAAATATGACACTGCGGTGGTACCCACCAAGCCGAACTCTTTGTATACATGGGAACAACTCAGTTAATTGGGATAAAAGTAACCTATAACCTGATCCAGAATATAAAATATAATTATGTAGATAACGAAATTTTATCAATACCCGTTGAACTGTTTTGGAGATGTATGATATGCAACAAGTAACAGATACACACTAATAGATACACACGCGCATACATACACCTACAAATCAAAACATAAGTAATATAGTATACATTTCACTAAATATAGTTAGTACTAATATTATAAATGTGGAAGTAACTCTGTCTGTCTGTTACGCTTTCACGCCCAAAATACTGGACCAATTTGAATGACATTTGGTATGGAAATAGTTTGAGACCCGGGAAAAAACATAGGATAGTTTTTATCCAACTGCGCAAAAAGATGTTAATGTTTTTGCGCGATAACCGACATACGCGCGGGTGGAGCCGCGCCCGGAAAGCTAGTGATATATAAAAACAAAAAGTCGACAATCCGCGTTTTGGAACTTAATATTTAGACGAATATTTTGAATTATATCAGGAAAATGTTTTATGAGTACAGTAATTTTATTATTAGGCTCGCCTTTGACCACTTTCCCAACTGGTAAGTGATGATGCGGTCAAATATGTTGTTCAGGCTAACCAAAAATGACTAGCTTCTCAGAGACAGCTTCCGATCCCACCGTTAGGGTTTTAGCCACTTTTCTACTTGAGGGCGTTTTTTATACTTAGGCTTTGTATACGTATTTACTAAACTCCTAACCGAAAATATAACATAGAAACGTAAACAAATAAGATGGTTTGCTAAAACACGTGGTATCATAAAAAACTTATAGGAAGACATCAATCTCATTCTAACAACGATTTTTTTTTAACTGGAATCAAACCCGCATCTTCCGTTACTACGAACCTATTCTGAGTTATTTGCTTCTGGGACACGAAAATGCTTAAAATGATATTTTAGGAAAAAGTGCTAAATGTGTATACAGGGTGTCCCAGAACTCAACGTCAAGCGGGTAGAGTATTGACTAAAGTATTTGATTTTGAATATGGTGATATTTAGAAAATAAAAAACTAATAGCTGCTATAGCTAGAAAAGTAGCTATAGTGCTGTACCATTCCAAAATCTTAACTAAATGGGCCATCTTTTGAAGTAACTTGCCAAGGGTCGTCCTGTAGTTTTTTTTTATGAAGTGTTAAAGTTCGGCGATATTATTTTTTCAATTACAAGTCAAAGAAAATATGCTAATTTTAACTAACCTAGCAATCTTTTATGCTTTATTTGTGAAATTCCTTAACACGTTTATTAAGGACCACGTTAGTGAAAAAATCACCGTAAAATTGTGGAATTTGTGGTCACAGTACCAATAAACATGGTTAAAGGTATTGATTTTCCTAATTTTTATAAATTTGTCAGTTAAAATTTAAATAAGATTTTTTTTTTAATTTTTCCCGTGACTGGTGTGACTCCCCCTCACACTCCGCGCCCGCTTGACGTTGAGTTCTAAGACACCCTGTATTTATGTCCAACATGATTAAATGCACAAAAGCTACTAAGTACGGAACACACACACATACCTACTCAAATACATTATGACCACGGCTGTTGTAAGGTCACTCAGTTCCCATAAACAATAATTTATTATACACATTATACAGGAAATTTAAGTCACATTATACAAATAGTTTTTTTCGTAATAAATGTCTTAGAATTCAGAAACAGTAACGTGGAAAGTGGTTTAATCGTTTTTAATGGCCATTATTAAGTAAAAATATTCAATGGACTTTATATTTATTTGTTTAGAATAATAATGAACAGAGAAAGTTTTAAGAAACCGTTGCATATATTTAACTTACTACTAGTTTGATGTATTTCTATTTATATATTTAATACTTTTTTATTGATTTTATTTTTAGACTTGGATAAAACGTCTGTTTTTTATGTGTGATACACAACTTGAAGCCAACCCTCTTAGAAATAACTGCTTTCATAGTTAGTTCGTTTGGTGTATGACCATATAAAGTGCGTTATTGAAAACCATAATTTAAATCATAACATTTTCTTCCGTAAAATGCGGAAAGATTAATATTTTAGTCTCGTTCTACTCAATTTAATCGTCTGTTTCTGCCACGTACCTGTTAAGCGAAGTTTAGCCATTCAGCAAAGCTAAGCAACGTCCGCCGCGGTCATGAGTTGGATGGGTGACCGCTGGTGACATTACTACTGAGCGCTTCCGTGCTTCGGACGGCACGTTAAGCCGTCGGTCCCGGTTGTTGTCTTAGGATGGCAGTCGTTATAGCATGGATAGGGCATTTTGCGAATGCCCGCCTGGCTAGCTACCACCCTCAAGTAGAAAATCTGTCGCCAAGCACCTAAGGGTGTGTTCCGGCAGCTGTCCTTGAGAGCCAGTAATTCTAGGTTAGCCTAAACAGCATCTTCGATCTCATAATCAATTACCATCAGGTCAAAGACTAACCTATCCGGCATAAAAATAAATCATTGAAATTAATAGAGAAAGACGAAGCCCAAAATAAATTTTCAAAGGTAGTAAGCAGATGTTTTTTGGTTTTCATGGCTTGTTTATTAGGCACAAGCGACCTCCATTCTTATCTATCTTTTTCAATAAATAAAACCATTCATCCTCTTCACAGCGAAGCCACTCAAAATGTCAAATCGGTTCGGATCGGTTAGCTTACGTTGTGCCTTGGAAAATTATTAACAATAGATTTTGAAAAAATACTTCTAACCTAAATTAAACCAAACGCTGAGCGATCTCAAATAATTCATAGAAATCAAGACTTTTATTTACTTACTTTGACACGAACCCCTTTCTGTATTATGAATAATACTGAGTGGATAAATACTATATATAAATATATTAAGCAATGTTGGTATTATTAATTTAAAGCTTGTGATATGTCGTGAAATCATTGACTAGAAGCATATTCCATACTCGGATGACAGGTTTTAATATATGAAATAAAAAACTATCAAGCTATTAATAGCGAACTATCATGAGAACCTTTAATGTGTTCTAATGGAGGCAACGCACATCTGAGGCTAGAAATTTAAAAGAAAATAATAAATTCAAGATTATTTATTATTATTTTTACCAAATTAATATTTTTTGTAGTTTTATTTTATTTTTTATATTTTGCCTGAGCAAAACAAAGAGGTGATTTTAGTTTTTCACCATAGGCATCTTTGTAGTGAACCGTTTTGCGTTATATATCACGGTTGTTAGGGAAAAAAAATATTTTTTTCCAAAAATTATCTGAGCGCTTGGTCGATGCGACACGTGATCAAAATGCTGGCACATATTTGGCTCAATGAATAAGCATTGCAATTCAACGGGGCAATGCTGCCATCATGCTGGGCACGCTGCCAGCTGCTACTGGGCTGGTGCATTTAGACCGCCTATGAGTCTGCTATGACTTATAGGTTGTGTAAATGCTTTTATTGTATTAGCTGTAGTGTTGTATATCGTTCGTAGTATTTTGTTTAATAAAGGCATACCGTCAGTAAAAAAGAAAAGAAAAAAAACAACCTAGTTTCTACATAGATTCACTTTTTCTTAAATTATGGATCTAGGGCAACAAGTTTAGCCTACATTGATTAGGAACTTACAAGCCTTACAAGAAGGTCGGATAGTGTAAAACAAATGGCTACAGAGCAATATGTCAACGTATTTCGAAAGGGCCCGGAACAAATGTCAAAGTACTAGTATACATAACAATCATAAAGTTGGTATAAACAATATAACACCGTGGCGCCTATGCACAAAGTCTTGTCTTATTGATAGCTTAAGACCTGGGATTTCATACTTAAGGTGAAGTGAGCGAGCAAAACTGTAATTTTGAAGTGGTCTTTTATAAAAACCGCAGACGTTACAGATATAAAATTAATATATATTATTCTTTAGGATATAAGCTATAACGTAGATGTTTTGAAAACGCAATTTTTAATATTTCCCTCGATAGAAAAAAATCGCGAAAAACGCTCTGAAATTTTCTTTAATTAGGGTATGTGTCAATACAATAAGTCCAATTAATTAATAAAGTATATGTAATTAATATTTAGTAAAGGCATAATCAAGTGGTTGTTCGTTTTTTTGCGTTTTAATAAACCTTATTTTTTTATAAATTTATTTACTCTTTGTCGCTTACGTTATTCCATTATAAGCAACTTGCGTTGTTCTATTTCATTCGCTCGCATGTGATACGAGATCTCTTCGTCCTACGCGCTCAGTCCGGGGGAGAACGTGATGCTGGGTGGACCTGTGTTGCTTTCATCGGCTAAGATCGTGAACTTCCGCGAGTGGATATTATTTTTTTGAAATGGATAACAAATGTTTATAACGTACTGTGATGTACCGGAGAATGAGTCTGCACATGAGTCAAGTTCTTAGATAAGAGAGTGCTACTATTACGTTATGTAGTTATTTGTATTTAGTATATACATACCTACCTACGCTAGTCCTACTATCACGCTACGCTAAAAAAATATGTAGGTAGGTACTTCTTTCTGTACATAATATTATGTTACAGAGTAATTGATTGTAATAGAGTATATACCTACCAAGATAGTAAGTATCTATAGGTAAGATATATTTTTGGGTACCGTAACCAAAGGGTAAAAACGGGCCTCTTTTACTTAGACTTTATTGTCCGTCTGTCTGTCACTAGGCTGTATCTCATGAACCGTAACAGCTTGCTGAAATAGGAGTTTTGATATAGGTAAATACTGCGTAACGATGCCATCTGCCAATTGAAGAAAGTTGCTCCGATTTGTCTAAAGTCAAATATAGGTTGTTCTGGACGTCCTTATACCAGATTTGTTTTTTTTTCGATGACTTTTGCCAAGTGGAGAAAGTTACACCGGTTTGGCTGAAAATCGATATCTAGGTGGTTCTCGACGTTTCTATTGCGAAATTTGAATTTATTTATCGATGACGTCTGCCAAGTGAAAAAAATATTCCAATTTGGATGAAGATAGATATCTAGGTTGTTCTGGACGTCCTTATTCTGAATTTGAAATGTATTTTTCGATGACTTCTGCCAAGTGGATAAAGTTACTCCGATTTGGCTGAAAATCGATATCTAGATTGTTCCCGACGTCGTTATTCCAAATTTGGAATTTTTTATTCGACGACGTCTGCCCAGTGAAAAAAATTACTCCGATCTGGAGGAAATTTAGGTTGTTCTGGACGTCATTATTCCGAAATAGCTATCTGCACACTACCCGAAATACTAGCATTTGTCCGATTTTTGTCATATATTACAGAGCTCGCAAAATTCCTTTATAAGGTGGGCGTAGTCATGAACCGGTCACCCGTAGCTGATCACTTGCGTCAATATTGTAAGAATTATCAAATTGAATCTGGTTTATCATACCTAAATTTCAAATAATAAAAAAATCTATAATTTTTGATTTTCTTGCCACATTTCTTGCTCATTGTCTCTTATAGTTGGCTATCATTTTATTATTACGAATGCTAATGATAGGTGAAGTTCAATCCATACACCTATTTGATGATCTACTTCAGTAGTTTTTTTAAAGTAAATTTTACGTATTTTTTTAAATTTACCGACTATAATTTAGAATAATAGAATTGAATAAAATAATTATTTATTGCTACAAATAAAGAAAACAAATTACATACAACTTCTTACAAACAATATACAAATTATAGCAATAGGAATACACTCAGTTTGAGTCATGGCCACACTTTAATAGCTTGACGGCAATAAGTTTGTGAAAAACTTGGCTACCGCGTTTACTACTGGGACGCATTAGGTGCCGGCTAGGACACGCGTGATATTTACTGGAAAGGTGCTTATTTCCATTATTTCCTTCAAACGCACTTTAAATTTACACTGACTACATGGTCAACTATAGGCACACAATGCCATAGATTAGCTACTAACAATGTCCCAATAGTAAACGAATCTGAAGGCTGTCATTACGACAGCCTGTATAAGTTTAAACCAATCTTAGGTTCAGATTCGTTTACTATTGGGACATTGTTAGTAGCTAATCTATGGCATTGTGTGCCTATAGTTGACCATGTAGTCAGTTACTTAGTAACTCATAACCATCTAGAATTCACGTGACTGAAAAGATTCTTATTACACAACTGCCCAAAAAAACGAGTGGTATGTTTTGAGGGCTCATGTATGTATGCATGTTTGTAAGTTTCTCTATTCCACCATAACTTCCAAACTGCTTAACGGATTTTGATGAATGAGATATCGTTAGATTAAAAAAAGAAGAGACTTATATTTTAATAGTTCATATATGTATGTATGTTTGTGAGTTTCTTTATTCCACCATTACTTCTAAACGGTCTAACCGATTTCAATGTAAGGTGTAACGCAAGATTATTATTGACAGCGCAAGTAAAACTAAGCACATAAAAATAAGTGACAAATTAACTGGTGGATTTTAGTCGCCGTATTATGTGACATTTTTTTTTCTTCCTAACCTGTCAAGTGCCGTATCAAAACACGGTTTCATAAGTACATATAACTTGCAGTTTTATATTCAATGTAATGAAACTATAAAACATTTAACGAAAAATAATAATTTGCAGTCGGGGTTTTTATTTGTTTAATTTATACTTGATTTTACTATTTTCTCCAAATGCACGTTGCTCAAAACAAATTGAACATATATATTAATATTTCCAGTAGTTGACCAGTGGTTTAGGATAGTTTCTTGGTATTGACTATATGATATAATATACAACTAGATACTTATATTATATAGACATCTATCTACAGATTATTTTTAGGTTATTCAGACCTGTATCCTCTAGCTGGTATTTACGCTTTCACACGTATTCTTACGTTATTCCACTTTGGTCTATTACCATATATCAGTACTAAACATAAAACTAAAATACATAATTAACTAAGAATGAAACTCTGTATAGGTTTTGTGTGGTATAAATCCTATGTAGCCAAAATATCCCAATCCAACACCGACATATACACTTTTTAAAAAAATATAATTAATATTATGTGAATATATTATATATAATGAAGTAATATATCAACAATATTGTGGGTAGAGGTGTAGAATCTATAACTGAATATGTTAACTCATGTTTTGAACTTACACTTCATGTTCGAACCATGGACATTAAGAATTTAAAAACGTGAACTTTTAGTATATACCTCAGAGTATTAATTTTTAACACCTATAAACGAAATATATTTTATAATGATATGAAATCTTAGTGAGGGCCTTCTAGCCTCCACTCCAACCAGGACGATCCCAAGCCGCGCCAGGTGGATCCCCTGTCTACACAGGGAAAGCCCAGCGGACCGATCGGCAGACACTGGCAGCGGCAGCCGGTGGTTCCCTCACTATCATTTTATGTTTTTAAGTTCTAAGTTTGTAAATTTGTAATGTGTCAATAAAGTGTTATCTATCTATCTATCACTCTCTCTCTTTCTCTTTGTTATGTAGTTGAGGCTTCTTTTAATCTTGTGAGTTCGTGGTATTCTCTCGCTCATTATGGTGTCTTTCTTGTGTGTTCAGAGGCTTCATTTTGGGTCGTACGCCATTTCATTGTGTCGAGGGATCAAAGGGTGCGGACCTAGGCCCGGCCTCCGCTCCGACCAGGGCAATCCAAAGCCACGCCGGGTGGATCCTCCGCCTACACGGTGAAAGCCTAGTGGGCCGATTGGCGTCACTGGCATCGGCAGCCGGCGGCTCCCGCACGCGTTTTACGTCGAAGGCGAGTTATAGGAGAAATCGTTGTATGTTGCATTATCTGCGTATAGTGCAAGCTGCCCGATGACTGGTATGTCATTAGTATACCAGGCGTAGCATATCGGAGAGATGCAGCTGCCTTGTGAGACTCCCGCTTCGACTGGCTTCTTCGATGACAGGACGTTTTCTACCGCCACCGTAATTGTTCTGTCTCGAAGAAAAGACGATCGCGTCTTTTCTTCATACACGACTTCCACTGTCTTCTTTTGGATGGCTAAATCCGACAGTTTGTTTAGCAGCCGCTCATGCCATACCCTGTAGAACACCTTCTCCATATCTAACAGGATCACCGCTTCGACTTCTTTTTTGTTGTGGGTCATGGACATCTCGTTTACCACCCTCGTGACCTGCAGCATCGTGGACTGTTGGTTTATGCAGGGATTCGGCTGGAACTGTATTTTCAAATGCTCTGCGAATATCCCTGCTAAGGACAGCCTTAGCTTCAAACTTGAGAAGACCATCACTGCCTATAAGCGCACTAACGAGCATTTTGCCTCAAAAACCGGACAAAAGTGAGAAATAGAAACTACAGTAAATCAAATCAAAATTATTGTTTTTGTATACCTGAATAACCGTACTATCATAAAACTATGATAAGGTATACACTTCCCACCGCTGCACTCCAGCCAGGTAGTCGGAATCTTTACTTCGTTTAGTATGCACGCATACATTTTCGATGTGCTCTATTTTTTTCGAACTTGTGTTTGGTGTTTAATCTTGTTTGAAGCGGATAGTGAACAAAACCATTATGGAAACTGGAGTACAAGGTATGTTCTTTAGTTTTATATATTATATATTTAATAATAATGACTATTTTGTATTCTAACAGCCCAAAAATGATATGCAAGAAAGTTTCTGAATTTATTGTATGTTTTTTTTGCAAATTAGTGTTTTTGTTATAGTGCCGCGAGAGATCGGATTATATTGTTATTTTTATAATTAATCTTAGATATTCACCATATCAAAACAGTAAAAACCTTTTCCACAACTTTCCACTTCCCCGAAAAAAACATTTTTGAATACCACAGGTACATTTTCAATAATATTGGTTATTTTTTAACTTATTTTGTTTATTTTTCTATTGTTGCAGATTTGACATCAAATGTTATCTAGGTGCTTCGGAAATCGTTATACATGCCTTTCAAAGACAGCACATTAAGATAAATTGAGGATAAGACAGCATTTATGGAACAAAAACTCCACGAAATGATGAGATGTCCCCGGAACGAATTCCAAACCATCAAGAGTGATTTGAAGAAGAGATCTAGATAGAAGAGGCTAACTTTCAACTATATTGAAGAAAGAGATATGAAAAAAAACGTAGAATGGCTAAATATGTCAAAATCAGTACATATCACGTAGTTCTAAGCCGGACACCCAAGCAAGGATTTCCGAGAATTGCATGATCGTAGTAAATGACAGAAAACAAAAGAACTCTGCGATCAGATACCTGTCGAGGAGCTTACCTTTGCAGCTAGCGTTAGTCAACGAATGTCAGTAAATGCTGTGGCCTCTAAACTCATAAAAGATGCAACTTCAACACCAAAAAGAGCCAAAAGGTACAGAAAAGTAATAAATACCGCTCAAAAAGTAAAAATAGAGAAGTACACACCTGATAAAGCTGTGAAACTCTTTGTCAAAGGTGACTTTACAAGGAGGCGATGTGCGTTGTTACACGATTCCAATAAGAGTATATTCCCTTGTATTATATTATCCTATTAAGAGAAGCAAAGAAACTCTGCTATCCAAAACCAGAATCAATACGAGTTACGGAAACGTGTGTTGAAGTTGTGCTTCAAGACTTACTTGATCACACACTTATAATACAATACAAAATACAATACAATACAATACAAAAATTCTTTATTGTACACCAAAAATTTTACAAAACACATATAGAGAATTCTTAAAGATAAAGTACAATGGGCGGACTTATCGCTTAAAGCGATCTCTTCCAGTCAACCTTAGAATGGAAAATATAGATATGTGAGGAATAAAAATAGATAGGTGGTGTAAATTTGTAGAAATTAATAGTAATTAATTAAAAATAAAATAATAAAATATACAATAAATATATATGTATATTTAATACCCAAATATATTATTTTATAATACCTATATATATAAATACATATCTATATAAATAATATACAAAATACATAAATATTAGTTAATATTAATAATAAATAAACAAAGTACGACAATGTAGGAGCCATAACAAAAGTTTGATTAATCATCGTGCAAGATAAAAAGATCTGACTTGGTTTTTGAATGCATTTAATGTTTGGGCCTTTCTTACGGTTACTGGGAGTGCATTCCATAAACGTGCGGCTTCAACAGTAAATGAACCGCTATAAAAAGATGTCTTAGAGGCGGTTGATGACAGTATCAGATTTTCTGATGACCTAAGACTGTAGTTTGAGTTATTCAAGAATTCAAACCGTTTCTTCAGGTATAAGGGAGTAAGGGGATTAAATAAAATATTATACAAGAGAGACAGAATATGCGTATTCCGGCGAAGGCGAATGGGCAGCCACTTGAGCTTTGTACGAAACTGGGAAACGTGGTCGTATTTTCGAAGACCGAAAATAAACCTTATGCAATAATTTTGAAGCCGCTCAAGCTTATTCAGCTGGTCCTCCGTGAGATCTAAGTAGCAGGCATCTGCATAGTCAAGAACCGGAAGGAGAAGAGATTGCGCTAGCGTAACTTTAGTTGCCGTAGGAAGAAAGTTCCGTAGTCTTTTAAGCGACGCTCCAGAAGCAAACACCTTCCGACTAACGGATGATAGTTGGGGACCCCATGAGAAATTTTTGTCAAATATAACTCCCAAATTTTTTACTTCCGAGCTGTATGGAATAGTAACACCATCAAAACAAATGTTGGGAATGATTGCTTCATCAATTCTAGCAGTCATTCTGGAGCTCCCGATGATGATGGCTTGTGTTTTTTTCGGATTGATTTTTAAACCAAAGCGCTTGCTCCATTCCACTATACGGCTCAGGTCGGAATTGGCCACGCAGATAGCTTCGCTCAATCTGTCAGGGGGTGCCTGCGAGTAAATCTGGAGATCATCTGCGTAAAGGTGGTAGGAAGAAATAAGTGAATATGATATAGAATTAATAAATATAGCGAAAAGAAGAGGAGATAGTACGCCGCCTTGAGGAACACCAGCACTCGTGTCACACCAAGAGGAATAAGTATCCTCAATGCGAACCCGCTGCCGGCGTCCATATAAATAATTGCGAAACCAGTCAGTCGCTGAAGGAGATATGTTAATAGAGCTGAGCGTAGCCAAAAGGATATCAAAATCAACAGTATTGAATGCGTTACTAAAATCAAGGAGCGTAAGAACAGTAAGTAGGCCATTATCCATTCCTAGTCGTATGTCATCAGTAATTTTGACAAGACTTGTGATGGTACTATGACCAGGGCGAAAACCGGACTGGTATGGGTTCAATAGGCTATTGGATGAAAGAAAAGAGTTGAGTTGATTATAAACTAAACGTTCAAGGACTTTAGACAGGAATGGTAGTATAGAAATGGGACGGTATTCAGAATAAGAGACGGGATTTGATTTTTTAGGTATAGGGACAATATATGCCTCCTTCCAGATAGAGGGAAAGGTACAACTGGATATGGAGTGATTGAGGATATGGCAAATAATTGGCAGGAGTTCATCTAAAATAGTAACAATCATCTTTCGACTGATATTGTCCCCACCGATAGCGTTGGATTGAATGGATAAAATACTTTTCTTAACATCACTAGCAGCGAACTGACTAAAGAAAAATTTAGAGTAATCTGGAGTTTGGGCACATGAAAGATATTTTATAGTATTAACTTTGTCATTAGGATCAAGGTTAGAAATAGCGGAAGAAAAATGCTGGTTTAGGGAATCAATGTCTAAATTGTTAGAAACGGTTTCTTGGCGAGGTTTGCCCACTCCAAGTGATTTCAAAATTTCCAGACTCTTGCTGGGTCTTCGTTTTCAACGGATTCATGGACATGGCGGCGAAATGCGTCCCTACACACCCTATTGCAGTGATTTCGAGATAAAACATATTTTTCCTTATTGAGATCTGTAGGACGACATTTATATTTGGCTTTGGCAACGAACTTTTTATGCATCAGTGATTTGATCTCGTTAGTCAACCAAGGAGCTGGAAGATGCTTCATTTTAACAGTTCTGACAGGGGCGTGTTTATCATATAATATATTAAGCTGCAAGTTAAAGATCGCAATCTTTTCATCGAGAGAGTCAGAATTTATTAATTGAGACCAGTCAATACCACGCGCGTCCTCACGCAGCTTATCCACGTCCATGGAACTAAAGTTACGCTGCAGAAGAATTTTTGGCTTGGGTTTTGGAGGACGAATTTTATATGATAAATAAATAAGATCATGATAGGAAAAGTCTGCATGACATTGTCCATGTTTGGCAACATGATGCAGAGAAGAAACCATAATTAGGTCAAGAAGGGAAGGAGAACAATGTGGAAAATTATGTGTAGCACTAAGTGGAAGTATTTGCAGGTTGGTAGCATTGGCAACTGATCGTAAGAGTGATGAGCGGGAATCATTTTTAAGAAGGCATGTGTTGAAGTCACCCATAATTATGGTGTGAGGATAAGAAGGGACCAAATCTTCTAGAACCTTTTCATAGGAAGAAAAATAATTAATATGCAATGAAGGGCTGTAGTAAATGCCAAGTAGTATCTTGGTATGGCAGAGTAAAACTTCTACAAACAAATGCTCGCCCGCATTAGACGGTGGGGGTTGTGCAGACATACTAATTATTGAAAAAAGAATATTTGATCGTAGATAAATGGCCACACCACCCCCACGAGATCCAGTACGATCATTGCGTATCAGGTTAAAACCTGGAAGAGAGTACATGGTCGAAGAAAGTGATGGTTTCAGCCATGACTCAGAGACGAGTATCGCATGTACGTTATCAACATCAAAAGATGCCTGCATATCTTTGAAGTGGCACGGAATACTTTGCACATTAATATGAATAACGTTGAAGTTCTTAGGCACATCAGAAAAGTGATTGGTTATAGTGTCACATAACTGAGGAATGCTAACGAAGCTATCTGAACTACTACACGACTCATTGGAGTTAGCTGAGAAATATAATGCGTTACCGTTATTATCGCTGTCATTAAAATCAGACATAGTAAATATTATATTACATAAATTACTAATAACTATAAATAATAAAATATTCCTAATGTAACAAGATAATAAAATTTTAAATATATAACGTAATGAAATATATATATATATATATAACAAATTACTAATAATAATAGTTCTATGTAAAAATTAGAAGTCTAAATATATCTATAAAACATATTTCATCTGCAAGTTGTTGTACCTCTATGAAATTAAACATAAGTGTGACTAATTTTAAATATTGTTCGGGGTTGTTTTTTTTCAAAACAAAGTGTAAAATATACAAAAAAAGCATAACAACCTATGACTATTTTCAGCACGGACGTATCATTCATCTACATCACATATACACGTTACATTATAAATGTCAAATTAGAACGATTCTAAAACACAGATAAAAAAAAAAAGTTGTGATTGAGTGACATATACGTCAAAAGTCTAATACAAAAATGAAGCCGTCACTGTCATGATGCAGTTAGCAGTACGTTTAAATGTCACTAACATGGAAAAGAAATACATACGTTTTTGCCAATTTTTGTTTGCACTATTTATATCTAGTGGGTACTAAACATAAAAATGCATGCTGGAGGTATCCGGAAGAATATAGTTTTCTACCCGACCGAACCGTGTGTTTATATTTGGAAATGAGTTATATATGAATGAATGAATTTAGAATAAAACTATAAAATGGTAAAACTTAGATGAAGTTACTTCTTGGAAGCTTTGGCAGCGGCTCGTCGCGTATTTACTGGCGCCGCCGGCTCCTTCACGACGTTGGTGGCAGAGACGGCCACAAGTTTTGTGGTAACCGAAGTCGGCGGGCAAATTTTCTGGAGCTCTCCCATGCTGCATACTCGATGGCGAATGCCATTAGGACCCAGGATGTGAATGTGCCCATCTCTCGTCCAGCATTTATTCACACCAAAAAGTTGCCTTGCTGCCATGAAGGTGTCATGTCGCGGTTTCGTCATGAACTCTGAGATAGTGATCCCAGTACCTCGCAGATTTGTTTTTGCAAACCAGACCTTGTCACGCACTGCTAAATCACGAAACTTAACCAACAGAGGCCGGGGCTTATCCTGCATAGCACGCCCCATTCTGTGACTCCGGCTTATATGATCAGCATTGAAGTCTGTAATCTTGAGGAGGTCAATTATGGTCTTAGTGACTGTGGCTGCACTATCTTCTTGCTTGTTTGGCTGTGGCACACCATGTATGAGCAAGAATTTTCGACGAGCTCGCATTTCTTGCACATCAAAATTATGTGTAAGGGCACCAAGTTGCTGTTGAAAGGCACGGAAAACTCCCATGGTAAATTCCTTGAAAGTGAAGAAGTCAGCTGCCAGTGTCTCATTAGTGCTGGATGGTGTAGAATTCTGTAGATCACTTTCAAATTGACACATTCTTTTGTTCAGTGCCTCCATAACCTCAAACATTGACTGATTTGATGTGGCCATGTTTACAATTTCAATTATGTGGTTTAGGTGACAACTGAAGAGGATATGGTACACAAGCAGGTGAAATATGCTTCCTAATAAATACTTTTACACATTTATTTACTTTACTTTGTGATTGTAAATATTTTTAAAATGGATATTAAACAGGAGCTACTTTTGAAAACTGTTTCATCACCTACCCACCAAAATATATGTCCTTTGATATAATACTTTGCTTTGAGGATCGACAGTAATAAAATATGCCATCTTACCCATAGGCCAGCTATCGAAAGAGGCTGCGGAGGCCCGTAGTAAGCATTACCGTACATACCGACAAGATTATGCGAGAAAATTTTCTAGGTTGCAGTGTAATCAAGGTGTCCTGAATAGGCTGTTTCTCACATCAGACCCATTTATAAGGTATGCTAGGAATCGCGTAAAAACGTAGCAAAAGTCAACCCTTCCTAAGTGAAGCTTTGGAACTGTATAGAATATTTTGATAGATATAGAAGAAACTCCAAGAATCAATGAATCTGATGAATCGGATTGATTCAAGTCATCCTTTTATTGATATTTAATGCTTTCGTTATGTTTTTTTTACCTCAATTGTGCCAAATAATATATTTTGTATTCACTTATGTATTTTTATTCATTTCCAAGAAGAAAATAAGTTAAAATAATTTTGTCCGGTTTTTGAGGCAAAATGCTCGTTAGTGAAGCGGTCTAATTGGTTGAGGGGCTTTAGATAGCTTTCTGCATAGGCGGTGAACAGAGGGCATGTGTACGCTAGCGGCTTCAATCCCTTCCCAAGACTCTGCCACAGTGAGCTCACAAGGTGTGTGAGGGAATTCAAACCCTTGATAGGGCGTCCTGAGTATTCCCCTCAGGATGCAGTCCCGTCCCTCTAACGGTGAGGTGCAGGTCCTTCAGACCTTCGCCCTCCGCCACCCCGATCTGTATGTTGCTCATATGCAACTCCTAGAAGAGGAAGCGAGTGCCCGCCTCACGGACACTCTTATTGCTCCCTCCGGGACTTCAATCCCGGAGGCCAACGTCCCTCCTCTGACCCGGTCCTTCTCAGAGGACAGCCCGCTTTCGCCCGCCCCGGGCCCGGACAATAGACGCACGGTGGCAGCCCCTCCCCGTGAGAGGTCTCGCTCGCGCTCACCGATCGGGAGGCCAGCGAGCACCCGTCCCTCCATCGCCGTTGTCGAGCCCACTTCGGACTCCGAAACGGAGATGGAAGTAGATCCGAGTCGCGCCTTACGCACTGACTCGGACTCCGACAACGACGGCTATACCGTCGTTGACCGCAAACGCAAGCGTGCTCCTAAAGCCGCTAGTTGCGCAACTTCCGCCCCTCCCGCCAAGGCACCCGCTAAGGCCCCCGCCTCCGGCAAGAAGCCGACCCCCGCCCCGCGCCCCGCGTCTCCTCCCTCCGCTCCGGCCACTACTGCCGCGTCCCCTCAGGACGCGAGCGCGCGCCGCGAAAAACCGCCTCCACCCCTGTTCATTCAGGACAAAACCAAATGGGACATGCTGTCCCGTTTAGTTTCGGATCGTGGGATCCATTACACTAATGCCCGCTCCACGCAGCAGGGCATTAAAGTCCAAGTGCCCACCAGTAGCGACCACAGAGCGCTAACAAAGCTCCTCCGTAAAGAGAGCATAAGGTTTCATACTTATGCGCTCGAAGAGGAGAAAGTCCTCCGAGTGGTCATCCGCGGTGTGCCCAAGGAGGTACATACCGATTCGGTATGTGCCGACCTGAAGGCACAAGACTTCCCCGTACATGCAGTTCACCGCATGTACAGCGGGAAGGACCGCAGTCCCTACGATCTAGTACTCGTAGTACTAGATCGTACACCTGAAGGCAAGGCCATTTTTAATTTAAAAAAGGTCTGTGGCCTCTCAGGACTCGATGTCCAAGCCCCATACAAAAATGGGAGTCCCTCGCAGTGCCATAACTGCCAACTATATGGGCACGCCTCCCGTTTCTGCTTCGCTCGCGCTAGGTGCGTTAAGTGCCTAGGCGATCACGCGACAGCAGCGTGCACTCGCACCCGGGATTCACCGGACCCACCCAGCTGTGTTTTATGCGGTGCTCAAGGGCATACCGCGAATTACCGTGGTTGCCCTAAAGCACCACGAGTGAACCACAGGGTGGCAAGGCATAGGCCGACCCGTCCCTCTTACGACCGTTACCAACGGGTAAGCCCTAAACTAACGGTAGTACCTGCCTCACAGGTAATACCCGCGCCGCTCCCAGCCCGTAACGCATGGTCTAAACCACCCAGTATGGTTAAGACCGTCGCTACCGCCCGCGCCCCGGCCCGCGCGCCCGCACCCGCGCCCGCACCCGCACCCGCCCGCGCCGCGGCCCCTGCCCGCGCACCGGCCCCGGCTCGCCCCGCGCTCCCGGCACCCGTCGCCAACACCATTCGCGCGCCTCCCCGCGCCGCTTCCCGGCCACAAGCTCCACCTATGCCATTGATGGCTGCCCCTCTTCAAGAGGCAATCAACCTAGTCAGCGATCTGGCTATGTCGGTTGACATCAATGAGGTACAAGAGCTATTCCACAAGATGCAATACGCTCAATCCCCAGCGGACGTGATCCAATACACATTGGAACACGCGAATTTACTTAGCGCCCTTAAGCGCTTCGTTCCCCAGGCCCCTCCCCAGTACAACCACTATGGGTAGTACAACCGAACGCACGAAACCGTACTCAGTTTCGTTAGCGTCATTTAACGCTGACGGCCTCTTCAGACAACGTGACCTCGTCCACGACTTTTGTTGTACCCACCTTATCGATATCATATGCGTGCAGGAAACCTTTCTAAAACCGGGGAAGGCGAACCCTAGGTTTGCCAATTACAGAACGGTACGTGATGATAGAGTGAACTCCCGTGGGGGAGGCACTCTTATCTATTACAAAAGGTCCCTGCACTGCATTCCCCTACCTACCCCGACTCTTGTTAATATGGAAGCATCTTGTTGCCTCCTAGCTATGACTGGTCATCAACCTATAGTCATAGCATCCTGTTACCAAGCTTGCAAAAAGCCGATCGTCCGAGCTGACTTAGAAGCCCTATTCTCATTAGGAAGCGCCGTCATTCTGATTGGCGACTTCAACAGTAAGCACATCCTATGGAATTGTAACGTCAACAATCCCAGAGGTATTGCACTTGAAAACCTAATCGCAGAACTTAACTTTGACATAATTGCGCCCACTGAGCCCACTCACTACCCTTATATGGAAGACCACCGATCTGACTTGCTTGACATGGCACTATTCAGAGGCGTAACACTCCGGTTACGCTCCATAGAAGTGGTTCACGAGCTTCACTCTGACCACCGACCCATTATACTGCGACTAGGTCCCGACCCAACGACTGACCTCCCCCGCCCCACTAAGACGATAGTGAACTGGAAGCAAGTAGGCGATGCCCTAAAGGCTATCAGTTCACCGGACCTAGACAAGATCCCTGACGACATCCTGACAAAAGATGACGTAACCCTTGCGATCGATTCGTTCACCAATCACCTCTCCACCGTAGTAGGTGCATCCGCAAAGGAGGTCATAGTGCCGGACGACCGGCGCCTTGTCATTCCAGCGGATGTGAGACGATTGGTGACGGAGAGTAAAGCAGTGACCCGACATTACGACTCTTACCCCAGTAAAGAGAACAAAACTAAGAAACGCCACTTTGAACGCATGGTTCAAAGTCGCATGTCTGAGTTGCGTGATCAACAATGGGGCGATAAACTTTCAAACCTCGTGCCAAGCCACCATGCTTACTGGGACTTGGCGCGAGGCTTGAAAGGAAGTAACCATAACGACATGCCTCCCTTATACAGACCAGTCCCACTAGTCCCAGCGTTCTTTGACGAAGACAAAGCTGAGTGCCTAGCTGATAGCCTAGAGGCTCAGTGTTCCCCTAACGTAGATCACGTTGACCAAGCTCACCTCGATTCGGTGGATGCTGAAGTCGAACGTAAAAGCTCTGTGGTCACCTCTGAACTCCCACCAATCACCTTAGCGACTTACGCTGAGGTGGAGAGACTGATCAAGGCCCTCCGACCGCGCAAATCCCCCGGTGCCGATGGCATCTCCAACAGGGTTCTTAAAACCCTCTCTCCTCCTCTCATCCATCTCTTAGTCAGCATCTTCAATGCTGCTATGAGCCACTGCTTATTCCCAGACACCTGGAAATGTGCAAATGTCATTGGCATTCACAAACCAGGCAAAAGCTCATCTGACCCCACCAGTTACCGCCCCATCAGCCTCCTCAGTGCCTTAGGCAAACTTTACGAGCGGTTACTTGCAAACCGTCTCCAGTCCCATGCTAAGGAACACCACCTTATCCCAGATGAGCAGTTTGGCTTCAGACCCGGACACTCATGCGTCCAACAGGTGCACCGCCTCACGGAGCACATCATTGAGGGCTTCAATAAGTACCCCAAACCCCAGACTACGCTAGCAGTCTTCCTCGACGTAGCGAAAGCTTTTGACAAAGTTTGGCACAACGGCTTGATCTACAAGCTATACCAATTTGGCGTGCCAGAACGTCTTGTGCTCATCCTACAAGACTTCCTTAAAGCCAGAAGCTTTCGCTATCGCGTGGAAGGCACCCTCTCCTCCCCCCACTCAGTCAGAGCCGGAGTCCCTCAGGGCTCCGTGCTATCACCTATTCTCTTTGCACTGTATACCAGTGACATCCCACGCTCTCAGCCCAAAGTATTCCTAGCCCAATATGCGGATGATACCGCCATTTACACCACTGGGTGGCATATCAACAGACAGTCCTATTTCGTCATGCAACGGGCCATCACCGAGATCGGTGACTGGTTCCGAAAATGGCGCATCGCGGTCAACCCAGCTAAAAGCACAGCTATGTGCTTTACTGAGAAGACACGCTCCCCTTACCCGAAACCGCTTATTTTGTTCGACGAACCCATTCCCTGGGTTCCTAGAACAAAATACCTCGGAGTCACCCTTGATCGTCATCTCACCTTTAACGATCACATAACAACCGTCCGTAACAGAGCGGCCTTCATAATGGGTCGCCTTGGTCCCCTACTTCGCAAAGAGAGTAAAATGTCTCTTAGTAATAAGAAGACACTTTACACTGCCTGCATCCGCCCCATCATGACTTACGCATCAGTAGTGTTTAGTCATGCTAGTGAGGCCCACCTTCATAAACTTCAAGTCATCCAAAACCGTTTTCTTCGTAGTGCAACCGGCGCTCCGTGGTATATCCGGAACACCGAGTTGCATTGCGACTTAAACCTTCCCTCTCTAGCGCAGTTCAATAAGGACTGCGCCCGCCGATACTTTGATCGAGCGCCCCACCACCCGAACCCATTGGTTGTCCAGGCATCGAACTACTCGACTGCCTCTTCTATCCCATTTTTCAAACCCCCCCGTCGCCGACCACGGCAGGTATTAGACGACCCGGATGACCCCATCGCAGCCATTACGTTGGCAGCTTTAGCGTTATCCGCAAGTCGTCGAGGTAAAATCCCCAGGTGTGAGGTAATCAGAGGTCACACAATCAAACACCGAGCTCGCCGGCGAGCTCGAGGCAAAAACAAGGTCACGATAAATTGCTCTCCAAATAGTCAAAGAGTATTATTCAGTAGGGCCCAATTGTGCAACACTGCAGTTGCACAGAGGCATTTTGCTCCGATCCCCCCCATGTCTCTCGACAGCGAGACAAGCCGAGGTCCGAACCACAGTGGTGCCCTTGAGCTCGCTGTCAACCCCTCCTATAGTAGCGGTACGTTTTCGGCGTCCGCAGGAGACGGAGGTAGAAAGCGCTTTTCGCCTTCTACGCCCGTCTCGGGAGAAGTGCCTTCGGCACTTCTCCCTCCCGGGCTATTGTAGGGCCAGGCCCTCGCCCAAAACCCGGTGGAGCTGGACGACCGCACAGGCGGTAGCCAGCATCTATGTCCTCCCTAAACAACTAAGACTCTGCCACTTGATCCTGTAGGGCTTGTCTGCTCAATCGGTGACTTTAGCTTCTTTTTAAGCACCGGGCATCTGGTATCTTGCCATAGCTTTCTTGTTTCCCTTTTTTCATGTATCATGTCCCTGATCCGCGCCGGGAGGGGTCGAGAAGCGCTCCAGGTGCGGTTGTGTGTGAAGAGGCCTCCAGGGAAACTTGAATCGGTGCGGTGAGGTTCGCGCATTCTCTTTCAATGTCGGTAGCCGTCATGATTGGGCCAGTCGTGGTGTTTTTCTGCGCTTCTTTCATAAAGGGCTCAATCCCAAGGATGAAGGGATCCCAACAGATGTTCCGCCTCTCCACGTTGGCAGCTACTCTACTAGGGAGTTCTTCCAGCGTCAGTAAAATGGGCCTGTGGTCCGACGGTAGATCCATGAGCTTTGTTTGTGCAGGCATCGTTCTAAATTTAACTTTTGCTACTAGGTTTGAAGTTCTATAATTGCAAAGACCGATCACCATGTAATTAAATATTATATTAAATGACAGATTGGTGAAATTCAGCCATAGGTTAGTATACTAAAACAATTTTTTTCCCTATAAAACATAAACAGGTAAGGTTTAGCAACCCTATAGTTATATTAAACAACCATTATCAAGTCAATTGTAGTGCATTTTAAATAAACAACTGCTCAACTCCACGAACGTGAACAATGTACTAACCCGTATATATTATATGTATATATTAATATATGCATATATGTATATTATATTAATAAAATAAAGAAATAACCAGTACTTGACAATACAGTCAACTATAGGCACTCAACATTACAAGCATCCCAGTAGTAGACGAGTCGCTAATATATATTCAAAACAGTTTTGTTCAATTTAGGTACATAATAATGTCTGCCTCATTAGTCATTACACTGCTACATAAACTTAACTAACCCGCCTGGCTAGCGTGGTCCTTCAAATAGAAAATCTGTCGCCAAGCACCTTTCGGTGTGTTCCGGCAGCTGTCCTTGAGGGCCAGTAATTCTAGGTTAAGATTGTAAACACCTTCGACTACATCATCACTAACCACCAGGTGTGAGTGTGATCAAATACATACCTATCAGCATTAAAAAAAAAGTACTGCTGAACTATTGACCTGTTGACTGTCTGTTGGTTTGAGATTTGGTTGGGACGTCCACCCTATATAGTATAGGTATGTATTGTCGAAGTAGATATGGTACGCAACGCGTCGTCCGTACCGTGCAGCGTGCTGTGTACCGAAAGGGCAATGCCCCCACATGCCGCCGCCGCCGGCCGCTCTGCGGGGAGCGCAGAATGTTTCCCCGCGACCGCGCACCTTTGCTCGGGACGGGGTAGCAAAACTCATGGCGTTTTTCAGTAATGACTTCGTCTTAAATATACCTACATTCTCATTTTTTTTAACCGGCAGTATTTCTTTATACACAAAAAACCAGCTATTACAATGCAAGCATTTGGACAGGCAGTCCAAATACTCCAGCTCACTGCCAGTTGTATACCACTTTGTACTGGTATATTATAAACAAACGTGGAGTATGTTCTGAAATAAAAGCTTAGGTTTATTGCATTGCAACTTTTTTTTTAATTGACCTCTGCCGGAACACACCGTTAGGTGCTTGGCGACAGATTTTCCACTAAAATCTTACCGCGATTCTGGCATATCTCCCGTGCTTCATTTAATCTTATCACATTTTTAGATGAATTTGAAAATTTAGAGTAGGTAGTTAACACAGTAGTTAACAGTTTTACTCGCTCTTGTCCAAAAAGTCTAAAAATAGTGTGTAACCTGTTTTCCGAGGATTTCTCATTTTAATAATTTATACTCCGTAATACGAACACATTATAATTACTAAAATTTTAATTAATGAGTTCCAAAAAAAAGAAAAATCCTTTTAAAAAATACCAATACATTTGGTCGAGCAGATTATAAAACAATTGTCCACGTATTTTCAGCTCTCAAACAAGATTTTTACAGTCAAAATTGTTTACAAGATTACAGGGAAATCAACATTAGAGTAGAAGCAAGTAGAAAATTGTCTAATTGCATTATTTATTCAAACATCAAATAAAGTAACTAAATGTTACTTAAAATATCAAATAATCAGTTTCTAAAGCTAATGCTCAATATGACTTACTTTCTAACACAAGTACGCATTTTAATTTCGCAACTCGCTCTTTACAGCTTCACTGATTAAAGTAGTTCTGATTTGATTTTCAGCATTAATAATTCGCTGCCTCAGCTCTTATATTGATGGCACAGTAGAGATATCATACTCCAAAGATTTCATATGACTCCAGACGTAATAGTTAATTTAGGACTCCTCGCAGGCTAAGGAATGGGCCCTCCTCTACCAATCCATCGTATGTATGTATGTATATATCGAGTTAGTATGGAACCTTCGGAGTACAAGTCCAACTTAAAATCAGCTGCTTAATATATATACACGATAGTTTTTGTCCCGATAACACTTTGCAAATACGCGACTAAGCAGAAACAATATCAACAATGCCATTATCTCGTAATAATTTATTATCATTGTTTAATAATTCCAACCCGATCGATAACACTGAGCTTTCGTTTTGTCGCAATTAGTCCAAGGACCACGCTCTTATTGTCAGTAAAACATAAAGTTTATATCGATTTAATTAAAGATTAAGTTTTATTCGAAGTAAATATTGTTTGACTTACAATTGCGAAATCGTAAAATAGGCTAAACTAAGATAACATAACTTTGACTAATTATAAAAGATTTATTAGTGTAGAATAGTTATCAGCTTAAGATTGCAGTGTTGTAAACTTAATTACCTCACAACTGAAAAATATCTTGTTCCTACGTAACAATGAATATAAAATATGTTGTTCTTATAATCTATGCATAAGTCCAATGCCAACATTTCCATTTTGAATTAATCTAAGAGTAAGGAGTAAAACAGACAGAATTTCCGCTATGCTGGCCTAAATGACGTGCTTTGTGAAGCTTTTACTAACGCCGACTACGCGGCCATATTGGAACCAAATGGCTTCATGCGTTAAATTGGTAAAAGAACGAAATAGAATCGCTCTCATTCCGTGGAAGACAGGTCAGCCATTGGTATGGTATGTAACTTGTGTCGACAACCTTGCGCTTGTACATCCCTCATTTGAGTCTCAGTATTGGGCTGGTTTGGCGGCTAAATCAGTGGAGGATCTCAAAAGACGCAAACATATTAGACAGCGGCTTTATATGTCAGCCTTTCGAGCTACATATTTCAGGGTTCGGACACATGGTCCCCTTTGGTCCAAGCAGTCCATGAGGTGGGTCTATGAAGCAAGATAAAAACGTGCTACTGCGTATTTAATATATGTTTTATCTGTTATCTATTTGTGTATAACAGAACTATCATAATAGGTTCCTATATATTGAAAATATATCAAGGAACTAGGTATAACATGTATTAATTTGAATACGGATGTAATAAATTATATACCTACTTAAAGATTAAATATAGGCTCAGTAACCATATATTTCCCATTGGAATAAGTCATAGAACATATAATAATACTAACAAAGTAGGTACTGCACCGTCATTATGTTGCAGTACTTTATAATCGCTGTGGTGTTGACTAAATGTAACGGCAGACAGCTTTTGCAATGAAATAAAGGAATTTAAGATTAGAAATGTATTCCGTTGACCGTGGTGGTAAAGCTCGAAATACTTAAAGAAAATATGTTTACTATACAGATTCAATTCTATGTCTACAGCTGGCTTTTACATACCATAGCAGTCAAAAGAAAGAGTTTGTTTTGGCGAAAGGAATCCAACAAATTTCATATCGGCTACTAGGTTTGATGTTCTATGATAATAAGGGCCTATCACATTTCAATGGTTTATAATATTAAATAATTCTAGTGTTAATTCAATCCTATAGATTGTTTTTATTAAGGTCCTAAAGGTAACTTCAGCATTTGAGTATGCACACAGACACTTACTGTGTCAGCCGGATTGTCCCCCATTAAGGGCGGCTTGCAGTAATCCCCACGATCGCATTGTAACCTAGCAATTTCTCAGAAGGGCGCTGTTGCCTACCCTGGGGTATTTTACCCTTAGTCGACACCCTCGGGAAGAGATGGGGGGTGAAATCCTAGCCCGACACCCCACGGCCACTTACATCTTGTATCTTGTACTGACCATTACATACCTTATATCTTGTGATAGTAACCATTACAGTAGATTTTTTTTTTACTATCAATAGGATAGCTTTTAGCCTACAATCTCATCTGATGGTAAGTGATTATGTGCTTAAAGCTAGTAAATAGGCTGAACCTAGAATGATACCAGAAAAGCTACCTGAAGACACTGTTTAGTGCTTGACGACAGATTTTCAAGTTGAGAGTTGTAGCTAGAACGCCAGGCGGGCATTCCCAAAACGCCATACCACCATGCAAAAACGCAAAGATAATTTCACAATAGTAAAGAAAATTAAAGATCATGTTACACATATATGTAATGCTTCGTCAGACCCTCGTTAAGTAACAAACAAATAATACTTTAATTACGTACACATACAACACTACGTAAAAGTAAAATCAATCGCGAACGATCGTTGACTCCCACGCTAATCTCAGTTTCGCCCACTTAGCATACCATTGGTATAATACTCATGATATCTAGATCCGCTAAAACTTTCATTTGTTATCTAAATTTCGAGCACGCAGCTGATGATTAGAAATTGTTGCAATATCCCCTAGTAACTGATATTTAATCTGTGGCATCGTCTGCCACTGATGTCACTCAATACGTGATTGATCAGAACAATCGTGTACAACTTCATAATTTATAGTTAAACGTATACAACCGGAGCTAGTTTTTATAGGTGGGTATGTCAGTTTCGAAAAAGTTGCTTTAGGTTTGTTGCCAGTGTCTTAAAATCAAGATAAGATTGATTTTAAACCTACAGCACTCCTATCGAGTCAGCGAACTTAAATTTCATATATGACCTTGGGTCACAAGTCACAATATGCAATCAGGTTTATTTGTGTTAAAATGCTTACAGAAGCAAAATTAATATGTCTTGATTTCTAAAGGTCAATTCTAGATTTTTTCAAAACGAATTGTTTTTTAATATTTTACAAAATATGTTAATCAATGTCAAATGACAAATGTAAATCAATTCAAACCAGTCAACAGACTATGCTGCAAGTGTGATATATTATGTAGACTTTAAACGGTTACAATTATCTCAAAAGAAATAAAAATCCAGTCAAGTGCTAGTTGGACTCTCTCACCACGGGTATTGTAACAACACAGAATGTACCAAAAACGGACGGAAGTTTTCTACAACGGAACGCTAAGAAGAACTTCCAGATCTTACCCCGATCAACGACCTTATGAAACCACAAATTATCTGTCCTAAGGTGCCTGCGGGATGCCGAGCTGAGAGAGAGAGAGAATTAACATATGTTAATGCCAAATCTGGAACAGCTTTTAAAGTGTTTTGATTCTTCCTAAGACCTTGTTGACTCTGAAAACTTAGCATATTTGTTTTTTTAATTCATTGTCATGGATAAGAAGTGTTACGCGAACGAACTTCTGCCTATAACAACTGCAATGTGTCTGTCTCCCTGAGACATACATATGTTGAGTCTCATGTACTTGTAGATTTACTGGCTCTCAAGGGACATGCAGTCCTTACTGCTGCCGGAATATATCATTTGGTGCTCGGAGACAGATTTTCTACTCGACGGTGGTAACTAGCCAGGCGAGAATTCGCAAAATGCCCTTCAATGCGGTGAAGCTCAAACTGGCGGTGGGGGCCAAACCACGGACCTGCGAAGCGTCATTCCACAGATTTTCCCACTCAGCTATCATTGCTAAAAGTATTTTGAACTAAAATATATTTTCGTATTCAATCTTATCTACAAAGTACTAGGTAAGATCTAATAAATTATTTAAAAACTATATAACAATCATTACAATATTGATACAATGAGTGACACAGTTGCAAAAAGTTGATTGAGCTGTCAGCCTCCGACAAGGAACTAATTATTATTTAAGTCTATGTCACAATGTCCAGTCTTGCAAGACAGAACTCGTACAGAAACCTTAGACCACCACCTGTTTGATTGACCATCACGGACGCTGTTGGTGGTCAAGACAAACATCTTTTACTGGTGCTAAATACTTAATGGTTCAGTGACTCAATAATGACGCTAGACATGTTGTGCAAGTTTTATCTACACAAGGAAATCCGTAGGACAATGTGAAAATAATAAGTTCTTTCTCTGCATCTTTAACATTGCATTTTTTTGCATTTACGTCTGCGAAACGACCAGCGTTTTGGTAATAAGAATTTTATCTCCGCATTCAAATTTTAAATCTTTTGAAGCAGAAATATGGGTACATGCTTTTTAGACATAAATGAACTATTTGAGTTGCCTCACTACATTCTACCTTATCAAGGTATACAAATAATAATAGGTACTAACAAATGAGCATAAATAATGATTAACTTGTTACTGAGAGAATACTTTAAAAACTACCAAAAATTATACAGTAGTGTTGTGGCGTTTAATGACGCACCTTATTTTCATATATTTGTATAATTCACTTTGTATGATTAACTGATTATTTAGAATATTTACCTACCATATAAGTTTTCATATACAGTATTATTTTATGTATTATTTTATATGTTTCTGACCGTAACATTTAGGTTAGCTATTATGGCAACACACACATACCAGGCAGTGACGCGTTCGGGCGGTTACACATAAAACAACTGCGCTGCGTATTTTTACATGTAATCTTTATACAAAGATTACACAAACAGTCTTATGTATCTATTTTAACCGTTTTACTGTGCATTATTATAACTCTGGTGTCACACTAATTAATTCTAATATATTTTGTGTAACGTGAACTTGTCTATTACATAGTGCATAACAAAACAATCTTCGGTATTTCATTCATATGGCTATCATCCTTCACACGTTAATAACAACACGGTACAACATAACACAAAGGGGTGATACGGGCTGTACCAGCATCCGCCCACCTCATCCCCCCAAAGTGTGTATGAGTAAAAACTATCGAGATGAACCTCCATTAAATATTTCACACTAATAATAGTACCTTTAATACCTACATGTCAAAATCATTTACATCTTACAACAATAAAACTATAAATAGGTATATAAATTTACGATTATTGTTCATAATCATTTCATAACTTTACGATAGGTTTATCAATACGAATCGATTATGAATATTACCCATAAAATTCAGCTGTCAACAAATGTCTTTTAAGGGTTCAGTACTAAAAAACGGGACCCTATTCCATGTGGTCTCATCGCGTTGAAAGAGAGTTTAGTTCAAATAAATTTCAAAGATGGCTATCCAGGTCTCGTTTTAATATTCAAATTTGATTGTGCACGGAAATAAAATAAGAAAGGTCATTTTCGTAATTCTATTTAAGGATTGCCAGAGAGGCCAGAGCGAAGTTGAATCCTCTTCCTCGGCCAAAGAAATGATATGTAAGACACATATCAGGTCAAAGCTGACCTATGCGGCTCCGGCATGGTATGCACAGATATCGACAACTCAGAAGAAGCAATTGCAGACAATAGAAAACAAATGCCTCTGAAAGATAGTAGATGCCCTGCAATACGTGCGGAACTCCACTGTGGCTCGTGATTTGACTTGATACCTTCATCAAGTGACTAGCCACGTAGATGTTTGAGTGAGCAGAAGCTTCAGATCACGCCCACATCAGAGGCGTAGCACCACTCTATTCAAGACCGCGAGAGAACTACGAGGAAGAGGAAGACGAACCCAAACCCAAGAAAAATAATCCCCATAGATGAGAGCAGCAGCCAAAATCAAGTCGTGACTGACGTGACAAGGCTCCCAGTGGTCACAGTCTCGGTCGCTGACCGGACCGCTGGTCTTCCCACCAGCGGGATCAACCTGGCGTGGCCTGGTCGCTCAGACACTCAGTGACCGCTGGGCGGTCGAATCATGACACCGGACTAAGAGTCAAACAAGGGCTTCGCAATTCGCATATAATATTCATAAGCGAAGAAAAGCCGGGGAAAGAGGGCACCGCCTTGACAGCCCTGTACCTTAGACGGGCAACTGTTTAAGAAGAAAACCCGATGTTGGAACGGAAATCGTACGGTTTGAATCAGTAGGTAGCCGAATAAAATTTTCATAGAATTTGAGTTAGTATGGTGGGTTAACTAACAAATAATAAAAATGGTTAAAGGTTAAAAATTTAATACCTTATTTCTCTATTGTAAAAAACATTATAGATACAAGCGTCGACTTGGTATGGTTGTAGTCTATCGTCTAGCATACAACAACATATAATAAAACTAGCCACGTGCTAGTTGGACTCCCGCTAAGGAACTCGACCTGTATAAAACAAATTACGATTTTTTGGTATATTCTGTCACAGAACCCTCTGCGTTCGAATCCAACTCACTCGTTCGGTTTTAATCATTAATCAATCACATCAATAATGGAACGATAGTCTTCAAGAGTCATTGAAGTATAACCCAAATTGTTAATATTTGGTACATTTCTTTATTAAAATGACGTTAGGAATATTAATTCAAAGATGTTAAGTAATTTTAAATGTTTAAGTTAGTTAATGTTAAAAATGCTTACTATTTAATATGACGTGCGGAACGAAGAGTTCTTTTAAGCCTTCCACTAGGAGTAAAAGTGTCGTATTGACAAGGGTCAGGCTTAACAAGTAAAATGGCTTCGTATATATAAATTTCAACTAAGTAACAATGAAAGGACAATATTTACCGATACTCGACATATTGTGCCGGCTTAAGGGACGAATTGGCCATGCGTTAATTTCATGTTTCCTTTTTTTTATAATTATGTAAATTAAATACTTTTTCTTTTTAGATCTGATAGTAAAGTTAAGTAGATTTTTAGTTTAACGCTTCTGTCAATGTCTAAGTCTAAGAAAACCTAAATGGTCTGTCAGACGCTGATGGCGTTGTTTACATAAGATATTATATTGTAGTTGTGAAGAAGAAATTTCACCTACTTCTTTGTCCTATGAATTTCCTTTCATTTCAGGTTAGAGTGCTAGATTTTATGGACAGGATGTTCGTATCTACACTACGTAGACGTCTTCCTTATGAGAAATCTTCCAAATAAGCACTGATTTTAACCATTATGTGTATAGAAGATAAATATCTATTTAGTTAACCTAATAATACGAAGGAATCCATATTATTTAGCCCATTGATTTCGAATTCTTATAAAACTGGCAGTTCAAAACGCTTACTTTGGCTCCACACTATTCCAATGCAGGTCTTATATGAATGGACTTCAAGTGAAAAAATGTCTTTTGGATCCAAAAAATGCAATACGCATGTTAAACCGTAAGTAATTTGTCAAGCCCTGTTTAATTAAATAAAAATTGGTATTCCTTTTTCCAATACATGCATACAAGTTTCTGTATTAAAATAGTTTGAGGAGTAAGCAACATAATAATAATTTAATGGAATTAGATTCAGAAATATATCTAATAGTAACAGAACCTTAATGAGAAAGTCATTGTGTATTTTGAAAATAACTGACCACAACGCTTATTAAGAGAAACTGATAAAAGAGACATGTCATATTAATTCTAAGGTTTTTTTAAAATCTAATTACAGAATTTAAACACGCGTTCCCCAGTTTTTTGTACATATCAGGTGGTGCTTATTATCTTTATAACACTAGCCCCCACAGTCGGATACCGTGTGTTGTGGTTGGCTAGTCTCCTTCGGGCGCTTCCAAGGATTTTTTTAATGTGATGAGAGGCGGAACACTAGCATACGGCCCGCCTCACATTCCGACCTGTGCCGCCACGCCGTGCACACCTGTCTACAGCTCCGCCAGTATCTCCCAGTGAGACCGCAATAGTCCCCGCACTATTGCCGTCTCACTCGGGTCATCGTTCCGACGCTAGTTGCAGACCAGTGCCTTGGAATACGCAGTCCTGACGAAGTTTTGTTTTCTGTGCAGAAGCTGAGCAGCCACCGACCGCCGTGCAACGTGAGCTACGAGCTCGCCGTGCCGGCGCGCAGAGGCGCTCTAAGACGTCAGGCATTACCACCTACCCAAGTCCCTTGTTTCGGACGAACAACATCATATCGGGCTGGTGGTCTTGTTTTGACCGCACTTTTCGGTGCGCATTTCACCACTTTACTACCCGACACAACATAGTAACAGTCGCGTAACAACACACTTTGTGCTGTTAAGCGACGTCGTTCAGGCGTGGGGTAGCGTCAGCCAAACCCGTCTGAACGATCAAATCCGCCATTTGCTGCGGTCGCAGTGTGACACCCTACGGTGACAACGGCCACTGTTGTTGTTTTGGTTTAACCTTGCACCGTGGCCTTTCCCGCTTCACGGGTCAGCCGAAGCAAGCTGGGCTCCGGGATTACTGGCCTTGGGGTCGCCCCTAGTCAACCCCGGAGTAGCGCTTAGGAGCACCCCTCTCCGCCGAGAAAAAAGCTCGGAGAGGGTACACAACTAGGGCACACCCTAGGTACACACTCCCTCTCACACAGTGAGCTCACAAGGTGTGTGAGGGAATTCAAACCCTTGATAGGGCGTCCTGAGTATTCCCCTCAGGATGCAGTCCCGTCCCTCTAACGGTGAGGTGCAGGTCCTTCAGACCTTCGCCCTCCGCCACCCCGATCTGTATGTTGCACACATGCAACTCCTCGAAGAGGAAGCGAGTGCCCGCCTCACGGACACTCTTATTGCTCCCTCCGGGACTTCAATCCCAGAGGCCAACGTCCCTCCTCTGACCCGGTCCTTCTCAGAGGACAGCCCGCTTTCGCCCGCTCCGGGCCCGGATAATAGACGCACGGTGGCAGCCCCTCCCCGTGAGAGGTCTCGCTCGCGCTCACCGATCGGGAGGCCAGCGAGCACCCGTCCCTCCATCGCCGTTGTCGAGCCCACTTCGGACTCCGAAACGGAGATGGAAGTAGATCCGAGTCGCGCCTTACGCACTGACTCGGACTCCGATAACGACGGCTATACCGTCGTTGACCGCAAACGCAAGCGTGCTCCTAAAGCCGCTAGTTGCGCAACTTCCGCCCCTCCCGCCAAGGCACCCGCTAAGGCCCCCGCCTCCGGCAAGAAGCCGACCCCCGCCCCGCGCCCCGCGTCTCCTCCCTCCGCTCCGGCCACTACTGCCGCGTCCCCTCAGGACGCGAGCGCGCGCCGCGAAAAACCACCTCCGCCCCTGTTCATTCAGGACAAAACCAAATGGGACATGCTGTCCCGTTTAGTTTCGGATCGTGGGATCCATTACACTAATGCCCGCTCCACGCAGCAGGGCATTAAAGTCCAAGTGCCCACCAGTAGCGACCACAGAGCGCTAACAAAGCTCCTCCGTAAAGAGAGCATAAGTTTTCATACTTATGCGCTCGAAGAGGAGAAAGTCCTTCGCGTTGTGATTCGCGGTGTGCCTAAGGAGATACATACCGATGCGGTATGTGACGACCTTAAAGCACAAGACTTCCCTGTGCATGCGGTTCACCGCATGTACAGCGGGAAGGACCGCAGTCCATATGACCTAGTACTCGTAGTACTAGACCGTACACCAGAGGGCAAGGCCATTTTTAATTTAAAAAAGGTCTGTGGCCTCTCAGGACTCGATGTCCAAGCCCCATACAAAAATGGAAGTCCCTCGCAGTGCCATAACTGCCAACTATACGGGCACGCCTCCCGTTTCTGCTTCGCTCGCGCTAGGTGCGTTAAGTGCCTAGGCGATCACGCGACAGCAGCGTGCACTCGCACCCGGGATTCGCCGGACCCACCCAGTTGTGTTCTGTGCGGTGCTCAAGGGCATACCGCGAATTACCGTGGTTGCCCTAAAGCACCACGAGTGAACCACAGGGTGGCAAGGCATAGGCCGACCCGCCCCTCTTATGACCGTTACCAACGGGTCAGCCCTAAACTAACGGTAGTACCTGCCTCACAGGTAATACCCGCGCCGCTCCCAGCCCGTAACGCATGGTCTAAACCACCCAGTATGGTTAAGACCGTCGCTACCGCCCGCGCCCCGGCCCGCGCGCCCGCGCCCGCGCCCGCACCCGCACCCGCCCGCGCCGCGGCCCCTGCCCGCGCACCGGCCCCGGCTCGCCCAGCGCTCCCGGCACCCGCTGCCAACACCGTTCGCGCCCCTCCTCGCGCCGCTTCCCGGCCACAAGCTCCCCCTATGCCATTGATGGCTGCCCCTCTTCAAGAGGCAATCAACCTAGTCAGCGATCTGGCTATGTCGGTTGACATCAATGAGGTACAAGAGCTATTCCACAAGATGCAATACGCTCAATCCCCAGCGGACGTGATCCAATACACATTGGAACACGCGAACTTACTAAGCGCCCTTAAGCGCTTCGTTCCCCAGGCCCCTCCCCAGTACAACCACTATGGGTAGTACAACCGCACGCACGAAACCGCGCTCAGTTTCGTTAGCGTCATTCAACGCTAACGGTTTCTTTAGACAACGTGACCTTGTCCACGACTTTTGTTGCACCCACCTTATCGACATTATATGCGTGCAGGAAACCCTTCTAAAACCGGGGAAGGCGAACCCTAGGTTTGCCAATTACAGAACGGTACGTGATGATAGAGTGAACTCCCGTGGGGGAGGCACTCTTATCTATTACAAAAGGTCCCTGCACTGCATCCCCTTACCTACCCCGACTCTTGTTAATATGGAAGCATCTTGTTGCCTTCTAGCTATGACTGGTCATCAACCTATAGTCATAGCGTCCTGTTACCAAGCTTGTCAAAAGCCGATCGTCCGAGCTGACTTAGAAGCATTGTTCTCATTAGGAAGCGCCGTCCTTCTGATTGGCGACTTCAATAGTAAGCACATCCTATGGAATTGTAACGTCAACAATCCCAGAGGCATTGCACTTGAAAAACTAGTCGCAGAACTTAATTTTGACATAATTGCGCCCACTGAGCCCACTCACTACCCTCACACGGAAGACTTTCGACCTGACTTGCTTGACATGGCACTACTCAGAGGCGTAACACTCCAGTTACGCTCCATAGAAGTGGTTCACGAGCTTCACTCTGACCACCGACCCATTATACTGCGACTAGGTCCCGACCCAACAACAGACCTCCCCCGCCCCACTAAGACGATAGTGAACTGGAAGCAATTAGGCGTTGCCCTAAAGGCTATCAGTTCACCGGACCTTGACAAGATCCCTGACGACATCCTGACTAAAGATGACGTAACCCTTGCGATCGATTCGTTCACTAATCACCTCTCCACCGTAGTAGGTGCATCCGCAAAGGAGGTCATGGTGCCGGACGACCGGCGCCTTGTCATTCCAGCGGATGTGAGACGATTAGTGACGGAAAGTAAAGCAGTGACCCGACATTACGACTCTTACCCCAGTAAAGAGAACAAAACTAAGAAACGCCACTTTGAACGCATGGTTCAAAGTCGCATGTCTGAGTTGCGTGATCAACAATGGGGTGACAAACTTTCAAACCTCGTGCCAAGCCACCAGGCTTATTGGGACTTGGCGCGAGGTATGAAAGGAAGTAACTACAACGACATGCCTCCCTTATACAGACCAGTCCCACTAGTCCCAGCGTTCTTTGACGAAGACAAAGCTGAGTGCCTAGCTGATAGCCTAGAGGCTCAGTGTTCCCCTAACGTAGATCACGTTGACCAAGCTCACCTCGATTCGGTGGATGCTGAAGTCGAACGTAAAAGCTCTGTGGTCACCTCTGAACTCCCACCAATCACCTTAGCGACTTACGCTGAGGTGGCGAGACTGATCAAGGCCCTCCGACCGCGCAAATCCCCCGGTGCCGATGGCATCTCCAACAGGGTTCTTAAAACCCTCTCTCCTCCTCTCATCCATCTCCTAGTCAGCATCTTCAATGCTGCTATGAGCCACTGCTTATTCCCAGACACCTGGAAATGTGCAAATGTCATTGGCATTCACAAACCAGGCAAAAGCTCATCTGACCCCACCAGTTACCGCCCCATCAGCCTCCTCAGTGCCTTAGGCAAACTTTACGAGCGGTTACTTGCAAACCGTCTCCAGTCCCATGCTAAGGAACACCACCTTATCCCAGATGAGCAGTTTGGCTTCAGGCCCGGACACTCATGCGTCCAACAGGTGCACCGCCTCACGGAGCACATCATTGAGGGCTTTAACAAGTACCCCAAACCCCAGACAACGCTAGCAGTCTTCCTCGACGTAGCGAAAGCTTTTGACAAAGTCTGGCACAATGGCTTGATTTACAAGCTATACCAATTTGGCGTGCCAGAACGTCTTGTGCTCATCCTACAAGACTTCCTTAAAGCCAGAAGCTTTCGCTATCGCGTGGAAGGCACCCTCTCCTCCCCCCACCCAGTCAGAGCCGGAGTCCCTCAGGGCTCCGTGCTATCACCCATTCTTTTCGCGCTGTATACCAGCGACATCCCACGCTCTCAGCCTAACGTCCTATTAGCCCAATACGCGGATGATACCGCTATTTATACCACTGGGTGGCATATCAGTAGAAAGTCCATTCCCGCCCTCCAACGGGCCATCACCGAGATCGGTGACTGGTTCCGTAAATGGCGCATCGCGGTCAACCCAGTTAAAAGTGCAGCTATGTACTTTACTGAGAAGGGCCGCCCCCGTTACCCGCAACCTATAACTTTGTTCGACCAACCCATCCCCTGGGTTAGTAAAACAAAATATCTCGGAGTCACCCTTGATCGGAATCTCACCTTTAGCGATCATATAACAACCGTCCGTAACAGAGCGGCCTTTGTAATGGGTCGTCTTGGTCCCCTGATTCGCAAAGAGAGTAAAATGTCTCTTAGAAATAAGAAGACACTTTACACTGCCTGCATCCGCCCCATCATGACTTACGCATCAGTAGTGTTTAGTCATGCTAGTGAGGCCCATCTCCATAAGCTTCAAGTCATTCAAAACCGTTTTCTTCGTAGTGCAACCGGCGCTCCGTGGTATATCCGGAACACCGAGTTGCATTGCGACCTAAACCTTCCCTCTTTAGCGCAGTTCAATAAGGACTGCGCCCGCCGATACTTTGATCGAGCGCCCCACCACTCGAACCCATTGGTTGTCCAGGCATCGAACTACTCGACCGCCTCTTCTATCCCATTTTTCAAACCCCCCCGTCGCCGACCACGGCAGGTATTAGACGACCCGGATGACCCCATCGCAGTCATTACATTGGCAGCTTTAGCGTTATCCGCAAGTCGTCGAGGTAAAATCCCCAGGTGTGAGGTAATTAGAGGTCACACAATCAAACACCGAGCTCGCCGGCGAGCTCGAGGCAAAAACAAGGTCACGATAAATTGCTCTCCAAATAGTCAAAGAGTATTATTCAGTAGGGCCCAATTGTGCAACACTGCAGTTGCACAGAGGCATTTTGCTCCGATCCCCCCCATGTCTCTCGACAGCGAGACAAGCCGAGGTCCGAACCACAGTGGTGCCCTTGAGCTCGCTGTCAACCCCTCCTATAATAGCGGTACGTTTTCGGCGTCCGCAGGAGACGGAGGTAGAAAGCGCTTTTCGCCTTCTACGCCCGTCTCGGGAGAAGTGCCTTCGGCACTTCTCCCTCCCGGGCTATTGTAGGGCCAGGCCCTCGCCCAAAACCCGGTGGAGCTGGACGACCGCACAGGCGGTAGCCAGCATCTATGTCCTCCCTAAAAAAAAAAAAAAAAAAACGGCCCGCCTAATAGTAAGCGGCTACCATGCCTTTAGACATCTGCAATACCATTAGTACTGTCAACGAGTCGCCAACCCTTAAGGTTTCTGTAAATCCCCTTTTTGAACTATAAAATTATCATACGAAATGAAAAAAGGCGTCCTTACTGTTATTACAGCGTATTAAAAAAATGTAGGCCTACATTTTATGTAGAAATATTTTTATAGGCCTGTTCAAATTAACATAAAGTTTGCCGGTGATTTAAATCACTTGTGTAACGAAAGTCGTCAAATATCTATGTTAATTTTTCTAATTAGCAAAACTTTGTATAGAGTTACAGTATATTAACTTTATTTTATGATTCTATGCCGTAGGGCGTGTTATTTTATATTTTATGGTGCATTGAATAATAGATTTATTGCATAGATGGTAGTTATTTTTGATTACCATGTAACTTAGACACGGTTTTTCAATCATTCGTTAAAACATCACACTGATAAAATATAACAGACGAAATTTAAAACAAATTAAATTTTGTTTTAAAAACCGTCACGTGTTTTTTTTGTGTTGGTTACTATTTTTTTTCTTTTGTGTAATCTGATGATAAAAAAGCAGTTCTTAGTCTAGATAATAATACTAAGTATTCTAGTAATAACCAAACAACTGGTAGTTATGTAGTGTTCTAGTAATAATACTAATACTAGTAGTGGTCTAGTAATAATACTAAGTATTATTATCTAGCAGTAGGCGAGCTAACCGAGCCCGCACTCCGTCTCCGCTGAGAGGGCCTGGGCCATCGGATGCGGGGGCATCCGGCACCCCTCAGATATAGGTCCTCTCGCGATGTTGATGCCCCCTTCGTGTTCGGGGGGCATAACACGAGGCGGAGGGGTGTTCCTATTGACACCCCTCACCGAGGAGGGCCCGCCACTTTACAGCGGGCTGCGGCGTCGACGGGGGCTGCGGTAGAATAGTAGCGGTCCCGCGCCCCCCGTCATCAGTCGAAGACGTCGGAACACCGTGGGGTTTTAGACGGTATGGGCGCCTTCAGGCGGGAATGCGTAACAGCATTTCCCCACGTACAAAAAAAAAAAAAAAAAAAAAAAAAAAAGGTGTTGTATGTAGGAAAACATGAAGGTAGTCAGGCGATCTTGAAATTACATTATTATAATAATTGAAAATGTATTACGACTATAAGATAAAATTCAAGCAGAAAACTCAAATGAGACTAAGTACGCGTGGCTCTTTATGTGGCTGTCCATGATCATTTATTAACCATTGCATTATTATGGCTCCAAAGCACATACTTTTATAGCCAATGAATTTTATAACATAAGTGACATAAAATTCAGAGATATGTTTTAACTTTTGGGGACTCAAGTTATTCATCGGTAGATATTAAATTTATGCAGTACGGGGAAGTACATTTTATAAAATTAGGGCAAATCGTTATCAACTGCTTCAAGCACTTTCTAGTTGTCTCTACTTTAACGATAATTGACCACTAACGTAATGATTATATCTCGAGTGCATACTTCTAATACATTTCCCCCTCACACTTCTTTTACTAATGATAATCATCATCAATATTGGATTGAGTGTTTGTCAAACATTATTGTTCTACATTTAATTTAATACGAGAGATAATACACTTTTACCAAGAATTAGACGTGTTGCTACTGACTCATAATCTTCCAACTACTATCCCACGAATGTATAAGGAATCAGTAGACTATCTTTTCCATAACAACACAAAGAACGACACAAGAGTATTATTGTAACAATATCACAGATTATATTACCTCTTCAGAAGTCTGTTATTCCCCATGAATGAATGAATGACTCAATAATTATCTGTTTAAGTTTAAGGTATGATATGACAGAGTTGTTATAGCATGAGAATACAGTTCGAACAAAATTTTACCTAAACGGCGTGCAAATGTAATGTTTCTTTACATATTTTTTATACTCAGGTTCACTGAGAATAATATGAAAGCAATAAAAAAATTCGAAGTTATTACCTAATTATGATTAATATAAATGAAATATATGTAAATAAATTATAGGAGGATTAGATACTTATTTTACGTTTTTATCTTCTAAGAAGTCATGAAGAGGCAATAACTGGCTTTTCAATAAATTAAAAAGAAATTTCAACCGCTAAAACAAAACAGAACCAACCTCTGGTTTCTGGAGCGTTTGGTCAAAGTTTTGCTCAGCTTACAGACGGAATACTGCACGCTCATTGGTCACCTGTCGCGTTATAGAATGCCATTGTCCAATGAGCGTTCAGCATTTGATCTGTCAACTTTGACAACAACAAGACTTCTGACATTCTTTCCAAAAACTGAGGGCTAGGCTAGTGACGGCCGACTAAAATAAAACAAGTAAGATTTATCAGTTTAAAATAATTATAGACAATTAACTAAGTACCAGTTTTTATAACGACTATCGTAATTTAAAGTGCGTAAATAATGAAACCATATGAAATCGACATGCCCACTAAACTTACTTCCTTTTATCGATAAGATCTATACGGGCTGCATTAGAAAAAATGTTACAAGGCTAAAGTTATCCGCATTCATGCGTTTTATTTGACACTTTTTAATAAATTGTTCGTATTCGGCTACTGGCAATAATTTGATGAATTACATTGTATTATTACGGAAATATAGTCATGTGTGGGAACACCGGAATACCAGTTGTTTGGTTATTACATTGAAGTGATTTTCAAGCCATGGGGAACAAACGAACAAAATGCGTAGGAGCTCTACTTTTTGTTAATAGCAGCCTATTACTAGACTGTATAGTCCTATTGCCTTTTTACCTAGTGCAGGTCCAGAATCTAGGCTTAGAGAAGCCTACACTTTGCACATTATATGAACTTATAAAATCACTTTAAAATTGAATTTTGAAGCGCTCGTAGCCAAGTTTGCTTAGCCATTCTGAATCGATCAGCAAAGTTAAGCAACGTCCGCCGCGGTCATGACTTGGATGGTTGTCCGCTGGTGACATTACTACTGAGCGCTTCCGTGCTTCTTCGGGCACGTTAAGCCGTCGGTCCCGGTTGTTGTCTTAGGATAGCAGTCGTTACAGCATGGTGGTAGGGCACTTAACAAATGCCCGCATGGCTAGCTACCACCCTCAAGTTGAAAATCTGTCACCAAGCACCTAACGGTGTGTTCCGGCAGTCTTTGAGAGCCAGTAACTCTAGGTTAGTCTGAACAACATCCTCGACCACATCATCACTTACCATCAGGTAAGGTAGTGGTCAAAAGCTAATCTATGAGTCATAAAAAAAAATGTGTTACTCATCAAAAAATTTGACGTCCTACTTTTGCATTGGGCATTACCTTTTAAATAGTATTGTAGCGTTAAAGAACATATTAAACTAAGGAATTAGCAACTTCAAACTATTTCAGTCGGGTATATTTATCTTTCACTGTGCTGAAGCGCTTGTCGTTTACCTTGCTGAGTTGTACGTCCACTGTGGTCAAGACTTGGGTGGTTGACTGCCAGTGGCATTACAACGTTGCCTCTCCGAAGCACAGAAGTGAGCGCTTCTATACTTCGGAGGCCACGTTAAGCCGTAGGTTGCGGTTACTGCATTCTTATGATGGCAGTTGTTATAGCAAACCGAAATAGCAGTTTTCGAATACCCGCCTTGCAAGCTCAAGTATAAAATCTGTCACCATGCACCACCCATGTGTAGCAGCTGTCCATGAAAGCCAATAATTCTAAGTTAGCCTTAACAACATCTTCAACCACATCTTCACTGACTATTAGGTGTTTACTGGTTAGGTCAAAGACTAGCTTGCCTGACGTTTCAAACACTTTGCAGTAATCACGGGGAGATTGACACTTAAACACCCAAACAACTAAAACACTTAAAATAAAAAAGGACTGCTGACAGGTCAGGTCGTATTAATCTGCGAGGTAACCCTTGACAGGTTAGCCAGCGGCATTATTTAAAATCAACTTTTTAAATGCCGCGCCTCTATTCTACGAAAAACAGGTTCAAAAGACACGCTACGTATAACAAAGGCCTTCGTACATAACCAAAATCGAATGTACCGATACATTTTTTACAGTCAACTTCACCTTGTACTTACATAATTGCACCAATCACTCATAACTTTTGTCAAAAGGTGACGTGAATGGTTTTACACTGGAATTTCAACTTTTGGTTTTGAAAGTCTATATAAGTATACAGTATTTCTTTCTTTCGCTGTTAGTGTCATACACTCGACACTCGTTAATTCGAAACTCGAAGGACTCTTAAAATATAACGAATTATCGAGTGTTTGAATTATCAAATGGTTCGAAATTTTTAAGAGAAAAGAAACCAATTCGTGTGGAAGTGTATGTCAAACTAATCATTACCAAAACAAAAGCTCGTGTACGATGATACAAACTTGAACTTGTTCTGCAATGTATTTAGATGTCTTCGCGGCGGGATGGATTATTCGGACTTGTTTATAATAGGATCAAGTGACTTATTCTTTACGAATTGTCGAGTGTTTGACGCCGATAAGTTCGAATTAACGCGTCATTTTGTTGCAGGGCATTGATTTTTTTGTTCGAATTACCAAGTGCATTAAAATATATTGATTTAGTTCGAAATAAAAAGAGGTTATTTAGGGAACTCGTGATAAATTTGAATTATAGAGGTTCGAATTATCGCAGGTTTGAATTAACGAGAGTCGGCTGTATTTATTTTACCCTTATTTTCTTAAGTCTATTTTTTGTATTTCATGGTCCAAAGCAGACTGGTGTCCTCTAGCAGCATCTGTTCACGAGCTGAAACACGTACCAACCATTGCTAGTATTTGGACGTGTAATGTTTGACTCCACGAACTTTTTATCTTACGTCCTACGAATAAAAATATTATTTACTCGTAGCTTACCTTTACGTTTACTCAACAGAGGCCATACCCAAGAAGTACGTGAAGATTAGTACCTACTTATTGAGCCGATATTTTAAAATATTTGTTTTTATTAATTATGTATATCCGCAAAGTAACACCATACCATGGAAGTAATAAGTACTACGTTAGTACTAAGTAATAAGTACTACGTTAGTACTTATTACTTCCATGCACCATACCCACTAAGATGTCAACGTGAATAATATTCATACTCATTTGGTGCATTGCCAGTTTTAACCACATCCAACTGACACTTAGGGCCCGTTCCAGAATGGCCTAATATAGTTTTGGGTTGCTATGCAACACATAAAATAACTGAATCATAAAAAATACAGTTAACATGCAGCGCGTTTCAAGCTTTAATCGATGCGATAGATAGGCTAAACTGATGACAGTGAAACGCAAAGTTAGTGTTTTATTTATTAAATATGATCTGGGTAGTAAAACCGGAACTTACTCGAACATTCTGAAACAGGCCTTAAGGCTGAGTTGCACCAAATTTGACGATGGTTAAATCCAAAAAAACGTTCCATATTGAACCTTATTCCGACGGGATGATTCAATTGACGAACGATTTGACGTTGACTAGAGATGGTGCAACCCAGCCTAAGATATAAAACAGTACTGATTATTAAACCACAGACTGTAAAAGGGAACGATTTTATTAGCGTATATAAGCACACTTCTCGACAGTATGTTTGCAGCAGTAATAAACTAATGGCTAGCTATGCCGGGGGTACATAGTTCGTATCCCGGCGCGGATTGCGCTTTAATGTATGGTGTGCAAATAAGAATTCATTGAGACCAAGTACTAAACGTCGTCTTTCAGCAGCTGTCCTTGAAAGACTTAAACTTGTAGGTTACGCCTGTTTGTCATTCTCAACCAGATCATTACTAGCTGTACTACTAGGTGAATGTTGGTCAAAAGTTAAAACTAAGACTATCCAAAGGTTTTTTACTAAGAACAGTGGCATCGCCCCATTGTGATGTTTGCGGTTCAATAGAGGATGTCGAACATGAATTCAGGGAGTTTTCCCAGGATGCAGATCACAGAAGAACTTTATTTGGCTGTCTTATAATATTGTAATATGTAAGCAGCTGTATAGTCTCGTTAGAAAGTGTTTAAGACGAAGTAGATATTGTAATAAGTCAGGTATAGTTCTATGTGCCCATGGTGTGATTTGGTCGTGAAGCCACAAAACATATAACTTTTACAATGAATAAATACAATAGTTTTGAACCAATGATAGTCCAGTGGTAATAACTGGCATACCGTGCTGTAGGTCCGTGGTTCGATGCTCACCGCCGGCTTGAGGTACACCGCATTTTGGAACGACCTCTTACGCATGCTCTTCTGCCTAGCTACCACCCTCAAGTAGAAGATCTGCCGCCAAATACCTAACAGTGTATTCCGTCAGCAATTGCGAAACTATAGGAACACAACTGTTCTCAGGGTGATGGGTGCAGGGTTAGTTCGTCACATCTATTATAGTCACTGGTTACCGCTTAACAACAGACGGGCTTCGTGTGAGTTGCGTCACAATCTCAAGAAAAAAGAAGTCCAAAATAGACTATATGCTTTTTGTAACCAGGAACTTAACACTTAAACATAAGTACATATATGATATAATCACAATATTATTATGTCGACATAAGAGTGACTACACATTTGAATACAATGACGTACGCAGCACCAAACCGGCTAGTTTCAATTGATAAGATCGCATTTCTATAACAAACAATACCACGGGATAGTGTGTAAAGAGAGTATAATGCGTTTTGTCATTCCGTGGGAATTTTATGAGCAACAGTCCAGTCGGCTGCTAGGGTTGGCAAGTACGCAGATTTTTTTGGTTTACTTATTTGGTTTTTCAATGCGTCTCTCGACAAGGTACGTTTGTCGACCTCAGTAGGGCATCAAACTACATCTTCGACATGCAGTTATGTTTTAAAACTAGCAAATGGGTTATATAATTTCTGGTGTGCAATCCGTCGGATTGATGACCACCTGATTTGTTTTATTTTCATCGCGAAAATTCTATTACGGATATATTAATCACCTTATTTGCGTTTAAAAAAATTGTCATATATCCTAAAAACGTAGAATGAGGTCAAATTCACAAATTTATTGGCACAATATTTTTATCTTGACGGGAACATTTTGTGTTCTAAGGAATAAATATGATCCTCGTTTGTCATGCAATGGTGATTGAAATCATATTTGAAATATAAAAATAGCAAGAGTTGTTTCTCCAAGTTTGTGCCATGAAATGTGGGACGAGCCTAATGCCACCTACAACAATATCTGTATCAGAAATATTTCCCCACTTGCACGAGTCTGTTTGAGTTTTAACATGGTATTACTCATAAAATATATCAGACCCCGTCGGTTGCCGAGCTGCAATAATTATCTCCCCCTTTATGTTCTAAGGATTGTGTTGACCAACAATATTTTAACCAAAATACCACTTCTGTTATGCTGACATTACTGCAACAGCTGGATCGTCCACTGCTGAAGACAGCCTACCCTATTAAGGGGGTATTTGCCATAATCCCCACGCTTGGCAGGCGTCTTGGGGATCGCAGTGTAAGTTGGCAGTTCTTTAGGCGACGCTGTTGACCTTCCAGTATTTTCCCTTAGTCTCGTACGACACCCACGGGATGATATGGGGAGGTTCAATTCTAACCCGGCACCCCATGGGGATGCTGAAATTAGCTATAGTAAACTTAAGGACTTCAAAGCGTCGGCTAAGCTGTAGGGTTACGGGAAGGTACTTTCCACTTAAAGTGGGCCTATGTTCCACTGATGCATTACTAAGCCGTGGAACAACTCTTGTAGTTTATCTATAGCTAAACTTAAAAAAAAAATGTTTAGAACCTTGAACTATGCCACGAATATATTCATCTCACTAGAGATATGATTGAGTATTTTAATGCTTATTTACCCACTTTTGAATTGTTTCTAGAAACATGGTTATGACGTTCTGGTATTCTTTTTGTTATAAATCTACTGTATTTATATAAAACATATATATTGGATAAATTAAGTAGAAATGCGTTCCACGGTAACTATACTAAATATTATGAACCCGAAGAAAGCAAACGCTTGATTGAAGAGTTCTTTCTTAGCCATATATATATATATATATATATTTGTAAGCCATAATTATATTTAGTGAGTAAAACATATCATACCATCTTGAACTTCTTAGGTAATGCATTGTATTTATGTTTGTGTGTTGTAATTAACAATGAACGTTACTATTTTTAGACGTTCTTACTGTCGATAGACTACTCAGTTAATATATTTTTTGTTTAATTGTGACGGAATAAGCTTGAGACCCACCTGATGTTAAGTGGTATCCTCTGCCTATAATAGATGCATTTCATCAGTAACGATCTGTACTGCGCCTATCACCCTGAGACAGTAGTAGCGCAAGGAATTTTGAAGGTATTTTTAATATTCTTACTTAAAATCCTTAAAACTTAACTTCACTTGCCAGCATGTACCAAACAAGCCGAACATGGCAATACAATGTTACATGTTGCGAGTTGCCAGTCAAAAAGAATGTATCGAATTCCGTCCAAAAAAATAAGTGCCTACGTGTAAGACTAAGACTGTGCGAACAAAAATAAAATGAATAAGATATATGTAATAATATTATAAAAGTATATTTGTGTCACGCAGCAGGTTCACAAATATATATTACATATTACACAGATTCTAAACAGAAAAGTAAACTTTGACAACCATAACAACGGCCGGTATCACAGAAACGTAGTTTTAATGTCACGCGCACGAATTTATGCGAAATTCCTGGGTTTCGTAAACTTGTCAATTTTACTCAGGAATCGCGTTGACGTCGGACAAAATATTAGGAAATAGGTAGACGCAAAATACATTTCTATCACAATATTAAATACAAAACAGCAATAAGTATTTGGTCTGGAAACAAATATTTTCAGCTTTAAAATATTCGGCAAATATTGTCAGTCAAGCCTACAAAAGTTTAATACAAAACATAGAAAGGTAAGCTTACAAAATTAGAATGAAAGGAAAAATTTGAACCACGTGTCGGATTCGAACTCGCGATCATCCGTCCCTGGAGCCGTGACATGCTCTGAAAGCTTATGTATATTATTATTATAAATTTTGAGAAAGAAGATAAGTTAGGTATTTGCTATAATTTTAAGGCCAGTGAAAACCATATTGAACTAGTTTTCTATGGGATTGTGATGAATTAAAACGAGACCCACCTGATGTTAAGCGTATATCTATAACCTGATGTTAAGCCATCACCCTGAGACAAATAGTAGCGCAAAGAATTTTGTAGGTATTTTTTTTATGCTAACGAAAAATCCTTAAGACTGTACGTCACCTGCCAGCATGTACCAAACAAACAAAACACTGGCAATTTGTTATTTTAAGGGCCCGTTTCAGAATGTCCTAATAAAGTTTCGGGTTACAACACATAAAACAAGCTTTAACTGATAGATAGGCTTAACCGATGACTGTGAAACGCAAAGATAGTGTTTTATTTAATAAATATGATCTAGGTAGTAAAACTGGAACTTACTCGAACATTCTGAAACTACTTCCTAAATATAACATGATATTTTCTTAATGTTTTTAGAGAAAGCATAATTGCTACATTGTGGAAAATGATGATGTTTTTGTGATTTAGTAATCAAATAATATATAAAATGAGTGATAAAAATATATGACATACCGTGAAAAACCTTGCGAGTGATCGAAACGGAACTACGCAATATTTAAATAGCATAAGCGAATATATGGTTGCTACATAATAATTTGAAATAAAATTTCTAAGACGATATACGAATATTTTTTTTTACCAAAAACTGGAACCGACTTCAACACTCAATGACTTGAGTGTAACTCAAAAACGGCTTGATTGATTTTGATGAAATTATAATGGGACCAAACGACAAGCATCAGCTTTCAAATAAAAACAGAATTATCAAAATAAGTTTACACAGTGAATTAAAAATGCAGACGAATTGAGAACCTCCTCCTTTTTGGAGTCTGTTAAAAAATCTTCATTAAGCGAGCAATATTAGACCTGTATTTTTATTTTTTCTATCGAGAGAAACATATGGTATCCTGTTTTCGGACCAGGCATTGTATATGTCATATCTTCTAGCATATTATATGTTTTATTCATATCTGTATGACGTACAGTCTTTCTAAAAAACAAGTTTAAAATTAGTATTATTTTGTTAATATAAGCATACCGCCGGTAAAATGTAATAATTTGAATACTGTAACATATTATCATAATATGTCTTAACTTGTCGAGTATTAAAAAAATCTCAATTAAATTAACTACGTCTTCTAATACAGATAAACACTCTACGCAAAATGTTTTAATTTTTTATTGGCGCAAATTGCGTAGCGGTTTCCGTTCTGTTGCACCAACACACAATTTACTTACAAGCCTTCTTATTTAAAACCTATTAATTTATTTAACGATAATGTATCTTTTAACTGCCATAATGCTGGCGATATTATAATTCAGAATTAAATATTGCCATACTATGTGCAAATTTTCATGCTTATTTTGTTTGCCTTCGTATAAGATTTGTGCTAATTTGTGAACTGTTTGCAATACTAAATTTAAGACTTTCGCGACTTGAACACATAGTGATAAGTATTCAACTGGACTTAATCGCGGTAAGTAAATAAATATATATGTAAATAATATATGTTTTATCGCGATTAAGTCCCGTTAAATACTTATAACTATGTTTGCAATACTGCAGAGAGTCAGTTCATCAGTACTAATATTATAAATGCGAAAGTAACTCTGTCTGTCTGTAACGCTTTCACGCCAAAACTACTGGACCGATTTGAATGAAATTTGGTATGGAAATAGTTTGATACCGGGGAAAAAAACATAGGATAGTTTTTATCCAACTGTGTAAAAAGAGGTTAATGTTTTTGCGCGATAACCGACACACTCGCGGGCGGAGCCGCGCGCGTATAGCAAGTTTCTCATATTAAATTATTCTCATTATCATATTTAATTATAAAGCGCGTAACGTGCTGAGGCCCGTGCTCGTCGCTTCGCACTATCGTGACTCCCAGACGAAGGACTTCAAAACAGTCCGAAACTGGTCGGAATCTTTCCGGTAAAAATAACGCGAGTCGTTTCCTAATAATCGAATATGGATGAAACTCGCGATATTTTTCAAAGTGAAATTCATTTATCGACTTTGATTTTCTTCTTAGTCTCATTTGTGACATCTGCACATGTTTGACGTAAGCAAACATAAAATATAATCGTTTTCTTTAATATTTTTTTAGCAATTGGCTTCCAAAATATAAACGAAGTTCTAACGCTAGCTTTTTATGGGTGCCGTAACTTCCCTACTAGGTAACTCTCGGCAGTACTGCTGTCCGTCGGTTTGTTAAGCTTTTATAGTAAGGGTAATAAATAGGTAGCCAGTCGAAATTTTCATAGAATATGCGTAAGTATGGCAGATTGCCTATCAAATAATAATAACAAGTTAAAAGTAACAGGGGTCCCTGTAAGCGTCAAACTCGGTAACCGTAAAGGTTCCAACTAGTTTCGGGCTGTTTTGAAGTCCTTCGTCTAGAAGTCATAATAGCGCGAATTGACGACCACGGTTTCAGCGAGTAACTGAGTCTTTCTGGTATTTGTAGCCGTTTTAATTTTTTTTTTCTTATGCCTGTTAATTTAGCCTTTGACCACTATCTTACCTGATGGTAAATGATGATGTGGTCGAAGATGTATTTCAGGCTAACCTAGAACTGGCTTTCAAGGACAGCTGCCGGAACACACCGTTAGGTGCTTGGCGACAGATTTTATACTTGAAGGTGGTAGCTAGCCAGGCGGGCATACGCAAAATACCCTACCACCATGCTTATAACGACTGCCATCCTAAGACAACGACCGGGACCGACGTCTTAACGTGCCCTCCGAAGCACGGAAGCGCTCAGTAGTAATGTCGCCAGCGGTCACCCATCCAACTCATGACCGAGGCGGACGTTGCTTAACTTTGCTGATCGGTTCAGAATGGCTATGCAAACTTCGCTACGAGCTAAGTTAATATGGATACAACTCGCGATAGTTTTCAAAGTATTTAATATCTAACATTTCACAACATAATATAATAAAAACAAATACTTGTCAGACGAACGCTATGTCAACGGTGTCAACGAATTTTTGTTAAGCCAGCATGGTAGGCACGCTGCCATCTGGTAGTGGGCTGGAACATTTGGACTGCTTATCAGTCTCCAATGACTAGAAGATTGTCTAAATGCTTACATTATTTATGAATCAATTTGTATTTACTTTGTCAAGTATGTGTTTCATAACACATACCGAGCGTTGGGAGCCGGGTAACAGTTGCACTGCTCTAAATCTTCTTGTGGAAGTCGTAAGAGAACGAAGGGAAAAATACCAGAATGTAAGCAGCGCCATCTGAAGATCTACCTGCCATACCCAAGTTGCCTGCCAAGCGTGTTGATTATGGCAAACATTATAAAATTACACTAAGCAATAATTCGTTAGTATACAGTTCCTTAAAGTACTGTACAAATACTTTATTTTTCTACTTAAAAGTGACAGGTGCTATTTTTTACTTAGTACATAAACAGGACATTACATTGACATGTTGTAGGTCATTACGGTTGGCTTAGACGCTGTCATATGTTAAAATATTTATGGTAATTATTAATATTTGTTAATTAATACTGCAATCAAACATATTTGCTCAATAATCTAATGAAAATTATTTAAGTAGATCAACGGTGACATATATATGGGACTTATAAAAATATTGTTATCGATTTTACTTCTTGCCTCATTATACTGAACTAATATAAAAGTGATCAGATACTATTAGACAGATTTTTGTATACTTATGTCAACTTGATATGTTTAGCAAATATGCCACATTTGTTTGCACTGCCAGTAAAAACCTATGAAAGGAACATTGCCAGGTGATACGAGTAACATATTGCCGCTCGCCACGCCTAGCGCCTGCGTTGATCCAAACCTACCTACCTAGCGTTAAGGGAAATGTACTTATAGCGCTTTTTTATTTAATCATAGTTTCGTCATACTTATTTTAATTGCAGGTGCTTAAAACTCTGTAATAATATGCAAGCATGTCTTGTCCATCTAAGTTTCCAATTTTCCGTAAAATTATGTACCTACCTAATTGAAAATACCTTTTGTTTTGAAATTATTATTTTCACTTAGAGAGAACACAAATAATAAATCGAAAAACTGGCAAACCAGAAGCATAGATAACTAGGCTCAAGGCTTTCAAAATTTATGAGGTTGAACACTTGTTATCTAAAATGTGTCGCAACTACGTTTGTATGGAAAGTACTATGAGTATACTTCCCTTAAAAGAGATGTATTTACAATTTGGATGCCAGTCAATGTGCAGCGTCTAAAAACTTTATTGAAAGACCACCAGATACGGTGGAAATTAAATTATGTTTGCTGCACACTGATCCGCCCGGCGCTGTATCGACAGTGCTGACATCGTTTCAACCTGTGCTTCAACTGAAATCTATCAAGTATTCTTGACTCCGGATAAACTCGCGAGAAGTCAAAATAATTAGTCAAGGCAACGTCCATACCATACCATTCTGGTTTTACTATGTTGATACGGTGCCGCAGCAATAAGTCTTTATTGTCCTTACTAAGTTTAATTCAACAAATAGGCTCGTAGTAATAATTACATCTCAAGAATGAGAGCGATTTTAAGATGTTATTTTTAACCGATGTTCCATACACTAAACGTAAAACTGCTTCTTAAGATCGATCTCAACTTTCAGATGTATTTATATTACCTACTATAAGCCTGACTGCCTCGTCGATTGAGTATGGCTTGAAAGTCTTGAAGTCCTGGGTTTGATTCCCGGATTGGACACTTCCGGAGTTCTTAGAGAAAAAATATTTTTAGTAGCAGTCCTGATTCTGCACCTGCACTTGGTAGATGCCAATAGAATCGCCTCGTATAGGGACAAAAATAAATCTGGCGAAATGTGGTTGAGTCCTTCTGCCTATCTTTTAGGGGATACTAAGGCAGTTTCCAAGTAGAAGATCTTTTTACCACGAGTTTCGCTCGGTGGGTTCCACGGTAATATCAGTTAGTCACACTCGACAGGCATCTTGAGGTTCGCAGTTCTTCAGCAAGTGCTGCTGCCCACCTTCTGATATTTTTTCCCTTCGTCACCTTTTACGACCCACAGGAAGATAAGAGGAGGAGCAACTCTAGCCCGGCACTTTAAGGGGTTACGTACGAGTACAGAATAAGCAGGAGCAGAAGGATCATCAGTAAAGCCATTCTAAGAAATTAGTGACTAGCTACGAAGCAATAAAGTGCACTTCTGCTCGTGAAGCACGGAATACCTAATATTTATATTGACCTACAAGGCGTCTCTCTTTCTAAAGCATAGCCACGCATATCTTCTGACGCGGCACGCACCGTAGTAAAACCCCGTATGGAGGGATACGCCGAAGAGCTTGTTGCTTTGTACCTAAAGTGGGGAGTGAGCCAGGCCTGGTACGAGTTATGAATTTGAAATTTAATATTGAAAATTGTCCCAAAAAAATTATGAATTCAATGAAACTATTTTTCAGGTCGGATGCTTATGAGAAGGTAATCGAAAAAAGCATTTTAGGTTTTTCGTATAGAATTCATTAGGTAAGTATAGCACAGTTATATTTTTTTACTAAAAAATACAAAAGATCAAAAATAAACAATCCGATGTCTACAATTGTAAAGTATAGAACGCAATATAGTTTGATTTTTAACTTGGATGGAATAAGTATTTCTTTTCTTCACTTATTTTGATTTAAAAACCAAATTATTGATCCGATTTTGATAAAATATCTCAATAATCTTCAAAATTAATTTATAAATGGCGTAGTAACAAAAAACATACCTGCACTGAGAACGTCGTTCTTTTTTGTACACAAAAATAGCAAGAATAGATAATTTAGAAATACTCTCTGCATAGAGTGATTACAAAGAGTTTTCATCGGCTTTTTTTTTCCCCAATTCTGACTTAAGAGAACTGAGGCGTGGTTAACTAACTGTGGCCCTTTGAATAATCCCAGAGTCAACGAGCCATGCAGAGAGCGAAGTCACGGGCAATAAATAAGTAATTATTTTATTTCATTCATAGAGTATTAATCGTTTTGAAGCGTACTACTGAGTAGATCGCAGGGCCCTTTAATTCGTCAGTTCCGATTGCCTAAAGGCTTTTAGGTGGTTTAAAAACTGCTAGATTTTGTATGGTTTTAAGACAATTTGCGATTGCACGCCGTGCTACCTACACCCTAAAAGCTCAACTGTGAAGAAGTCAGATAGATTCGGGCAAGTTTCATGGTTGTATCATATATTGTTGTATACAAAATCAGTTGCCAAGCTCGTAACCGTATGTTCCAGAAGCTGTCCTTGAGAGTTTCATTCTATGTAAAACTTGTTTAACATCTTTAACAATTTCATATTATCTATGACATTTGCGGATTACGAAAAGCTAGATTAATAGTAATAAAATAATAATATAACTATTTATATATTTAATTTTACATTTATGTGAGTTTTATCAGAGTTCATATGACAAAGCTATAATTATCAATTTCACGGATAATAAAAATCTTGACACTTGTCAGTAACCAAGTTCACATGATAAATACGCCCTTTAGTTCGATATGCCTAATAATCGATCATAATGTGTAGAGTTAACAGCAATGAACAAGTTAGAACTCATACACAGTTGTAAAATTGCCTTATTTTATACGCAAGAAAATATATTATGCAAATTATTTACTTTGACAAGGTTTTACATTGCTTATGTTGTACGTGATACATACCCATGTAGGTCTGGTCCCATGATTAGAGTGTTAACGTTTCATGTTGTAACAATTTTCGTATCAATTTGTTTTAAGCCGGAAGCTTATTAATATGTTGATATAGAATACGTTTGACGGTTGTTAATTAATATAGGCTTAATATTAATAAAGCAAGGCTCTTTGAAAGTAAACTAAGATATAGGGTACTTTATCAGTGGGCTCGCTCTTATTAGGTGGGTTTGAAACATGTTTGTCGTGTTTTTAACATTCTTATGGAGCAGAAGGTATATTTCTTTTTTCAAAATCCAAACAAAACTATTTGTAATATTTTATGAATACAAAAATGCTTGCTTAAAACTTACTTATTTCTTTTCAAGCTTTTATTTCATATGATTTAGTTCAATGTCCAAAGTAGTGTTTAATTAAAATTAGATTGATTGTTTTTTTTTTCAGTATGCCTGATATCGTTTTTCAGAAATTGAAAATTAGATTTATATACTTACATACATAAAATCACGCCTCATTCGTTCCAGGAAAAAGACAGATTTCAACTTGCTACGATCCTTACAATCTCTTTCGCTTCATCTAAACCCATCAATTTACATAAGCGTCGGTTTAGGGTACCTTCTACTGACTTGGAATCTTTTAGGAACGTCTTAAAATTCAGATTTAGTTAATGTAGTAATAACAAAATAGGACGCATATGAAATATATTATATTACCTCTTTCATTTAAACCTTGAGCTATTTTTGCTTGGTGATAACGTTTTCAGTTGTTCAATTCGAGATTATTCTTTTCACAGAGCACAAGTTCTTTCCTTCCAAAAATGTGTTCCACTTAGGTCACAAATAGGCCGATTTAAAATATGCCCATTAATTTTTTTAAACATCCGGCTGACCTCCATTCGGCCTTGCAACGGCTACTTTCTAGCAACAAGTATGTACGTATACAATGTCCGCTGGAAACAAAAATTTGTATATAATTTTTGTTGAAAGGTATTCGTTTATTACAAATATTAATGTTGGTATTATGTACAGTGGACTTCAAAGTCCTTGCTCATCGTCTCCACGAAAATATTGCTCTAAGAATTTCTACTATTTTCATTAAATTGTCCATGCTTCTTCGTAGATAGAGTACATAATATATTATAGGGTTATCTTTCTTTTTTTCATTTAAATCGACTACACTCTTATATCATGCCCATAGAGATATAAATAGCTTTCTCTTTTTCTGTGATCATGACAATATAATATGGAGAAAATTTAACACTAGCATATAATTATAAGAATTAAGACTTAAAGTAAATACCGTAAATTGGGCAGTAGCGCCTTCTGATGAATTGATAACTTAAACTTGGATTCCCAAGACGCCGGTCAAGCGTGGGGATTATAGCAAAACCAGCGCGAATTTGCCGTTAGAAGGCTGTGATCAGCAGTGGAAAAACTGGCTACATATATATAATGCACACTGCTGCATTTCAGTTGTATATAATACGTTTTAATTAATGACAAAGTAGTTCAAAGCGTACTACTGAGACTCAATCAGGCGACGTTCCTGATTTGACATTGCCATGTTCATGGTACGGGTGGCGTTTCTACAATTTTTATAAATTCAATGTGAGTATTACATGAAGTAGGGTACTTCATTTAAAACGTATTATATACAACTGAATTGCAGCAGTGTGCATTATATATATGAAGCCAGTTTTTCCACTGCTGATCACCGCCTTATAACGGCAAATTCCCGCTGGTTTTGCTATAATCCCCACGCTTGGCAGGCGTCTTGGGAATCCAAGTTTAAGTTATCAGTTCATCAGAAGGCGCTGCTGCCCAATTCACGGTATTTACTTTAAGTCTTAATTCTTATAATTATATGTTAGTGTTAAATTTTCTCCATATTATATTGTCATGATCACAACAGTAATAAACAAATCATTAAAAACATACATACTTTATTTTGTAGGTTTCAGGACAATAATAAGGACCACTTTAGTACACTGATGCACGCCCACCGCTCTTCCGCAAACCTAAACGGTTGTCAAAGTCAGATCTGTGACACTTTTTCTCTTACCGCTGATTCTGGGTCGTTAACTCCTAACACATCGTGTTTTACTGACCTACTTAATGGGGGAAAAGGGGTCTTTATGAGATATTTATACAATATAAAACCAATAATATTGTTTCGTTATATGATTTGTAATAATTTCGCTACATTAACACGCACTTCCGCATACACAGAGAGGTATTAGGTAAATGGGATGTGGCACCAACGCCTTTTTTTGAGTTGGCGAAAATATATTTATTAAAAACCCATTGCATTCGACTCTTAATCGTGTTCCAAAGTCAAATCGCCTAAAGTCTAGTGTACTGTCTAAAAAAACATAATTTATTGTATGTTTAAAGCTAATTTTCTTGAGTCATGTACCTTATTAAAAATGGTTTTGTTGGTCGTTTTCATGCTTATTCAAACCCTTATCTCCCGCAGTGAAAACTTACTATAATTTTAGGCAATTTAGCAATTGATTTTGTACCAGTATAATATTACTGTAAGCTTATGACAGCTAAGTTTATATAACTTTCGTAATAACAAAGGACAATATCTAAAATTATAATAATAAATAAAAAAAATAACTTATTGTTATAGCTGCCTAGCCGGCTACCCTTTGACCACTCTCTCATCTGATGATAAGTGATAATATGGTCGAAGACGTTGTCCAGGCTAATCTACAGTTGCTGACTCTTAAGGACAGCTGTCGGGTCGGGACACACTGTTAGTTGCTTGGCGAAAGATTTTCTACTTGAGGGTGGTAGCTAGCCAGGGGTCATGTTACAACTGACTGCCATCCTAAAACAACAACCGGGATCGATGGCTTAAAGTGCCCTCTGAATCATGGAAGCGCTCAGTGGTAATGCCAGTAGCGGTCACCCATCCAAGTCATGACCGCATAATACGTTGCCTAACTTAGCTGATCGGTTGAGAACGGCTAAGCAAACTGTTACGGGTGCTTCAAATTTATTGGTATATTCCAGGGTAAGGATTAGGACTGATCTCATTGCTAACATTTTTAATTGTTGTCTACAACATACCCAGTAAGCATTCACCATTTATGTTTGTTAGTCTCAGATAATTCTAAGACTTTCATTCTTACTTCGAATTCTATCAATCCCACGCTAAATAAAAAAAATTGTATCCGGCTGACTTCTTTATCATGAATTCATCTTGAGGGGCACCATCACATTGTCAGAGGTAGATATTCTGCTTGAAGCATCGTGAAGGGCACTATATGAAGTGAAATTACTGGGCGAACGAGATATTAGATATGAACGAATATATCGGAGTGACAGGTGCAGTAAAGTGTTACACAGAACTAATAATTTTTATTAATATTACCTGTTATTAAAATTCTCTCCTTTTTTCGAAACTATATGACATTCAATTAAATCAAAAAAAAACATTTTTCAAATATCAGTTTAAATTTCCATATTATTTGTATATTTCTAACTAATTACTCTTTTTTTTTTTCTATATATTATGATTACAAGCACTACCGCGTACTAAGCGAAAATCATAAATTTACTAATTATTGGAAAACAAAATGTTTTATTACTCATTGCCTAATGTTCTGGCAATTAAAGTGAAAATGCGAGTGTTGCATTAATGCTTAAAACGAATTTTGGCCAGCCCTCGTCTTTGGCACTGGTTATCAAATGTAGATTGTAAAATGAGCACGAAACAAGTAATTTTATAATATCAGTTTATCAGCAAGAGCTATCTTAAATAAGACGAATCTGCAGCGCAAGTACTGAAACTCAACGATCGCCAAATTTGTCTTTTAAAATCGTCTAAATTTGATAAAACGGGTTATATCGATGTTTTCAAGTACGAAACCTACTTAAACGATCGGTAATTAAATTCGGTAAACATAGTTAAAATTTAACGAATTTGAAAGCTTAAAATGATGCCTGAGGACGTCTATTTTTTAGATTTTATCGATTGTTTTGTCAGGTTTAAATAGAAGCTCCACATAACCCAGACAAATTTTAAAATAATCTTTTGGGCTCTTTTTAATATTGAAAAAAGAGCGGTGCTTTGCGAATGCTGCAGGGAAGAGGTTGACAAATGATTACAACCCTACCTATCGGACTTTAGCAAGAGTGTTTCAGGAATCTATTTCGAATAAACTGTACTCGCTCATCATGCAAGTCTTTGAGTACGGATATTAGGCCGCGACCTCACGGTCTTATATAGGTATTTAGTTGTTTAGCTATTTGCTTATGTCTTTTGCAGCGGGCAGAAGAATTTTGAGATTTTTTATTGGTTTATAATACGCTGAACAAAAAAATAACGATTATTTAAAAAAGCAAATGTTCTTCTCTATGTGTATCTGGAAGATAACTGCAATCAGCTGTCATAACCGTTATTTTCTCTTTGATTTAACTTCAACCCGATACTGAGAAAGTTTATAATTTGGTTTCATTTTTCTATAATTTGTTGTATCAACAAAACTATACTGTATTTATTTGTTTTATCTAAAAAATGCTTTAATTGTTATTATTTTCAGAAAAACTCATTGCTCTAGTGAATGAACAGTTTTAATAATCTGTGCAAAAACAGTCTAATTTCGAAGTTGCCATTTCGTAATAATCGACATACTGTCCACAATTTAACGATCGTAAGCCGTGTCGATAAGAGTTATCGACAACAGTATCATACTTGCAATAGGCGATACGATTCGTTAAATTTATCGATTAATAGCTATTCGATAATTTAACGAGCCATACTACGGTACTTGCACTGCTGGTTTTTGTGTTCGAGTTCGAGTAATACACTCGAATATTCACTTCATTTGCGAGGAAATTAATTGATAGTAATACATATATATCGTTAATTTAAATTGAAAGTGATTTCGAAAATACATATCTAGTTCTATAAGTATCATTAAATACCAAGACAAACTTTTAAAATGAAATATATTAGCAACCAAACCTCTCAAAACATTAAAAATGATAACATTTTTATGCACTTGCGCTTTAATAAAAAGTATTTTATGCACAACATTTTAGTCTTTTAATTCCACTTATTGAATTAACACCGGGCATAAAAAATTACTTTGCGAGAGAAAAAGTACTTTTTATACGTAAGCTAAACAATTTTAGTTTTATAAAATACAATATATTTTCTTATCTAGCTGTATCAAGTATACCATTTTTTTAAACGCTTAATGCAAAATCAGTTAAAATCATTTCAGGAAAAAGTGTTTTTTCACCATTCATAGGAGTAAGTTGCTATTACTTCGCGCTTATACAATTGATTCAAGAAGCGCTCGTAGTGGACTTTGCCTAGTTGTTCTTATCTAATGAATTATGGTTTACTACGGTCCTTCCTTGGATGGTGACCATTTACACAGCGCTTCTGTGCTTCCAAGACCACCTTAATTAATTGGTCCAGGTCTTAGAATGGCAGTCGTTATGGCACATTTCTCCAATGCTCTCCTGGCTAACTCACCTTCTCCTCGAGTACACCCTCGAGTAATAAATTGGTTGCCAAGCACCTAACTGTGAATTCCGGCAGGAGTTCTCGACAGCCAGTAAATCTAGATTAGACTGACAATATCTACAAACATCCCTTACCATGAGATAATGGCTAAGTCAGTGGACAATGGCTAAGCCTCACCAAGGAAAACCTGTATCGATATTCATTGTTATATTATTATATCATCTGTTATTCTTGAAGATAATATTTGGTTTAGAAAACGACTGATAGCTTTATTTGAAACGGTGGAAAATTAATGGCTTAACAATGTAATAAAGTCCAGCAAAGTGTCCGGTTTGCAGAGTTATATTCTAAACTATGGCTGATTTAGATACACTTCATATAATACCATGAAGTTACTAAACCTCCAGAATACAACAAACAATCTATATTATTTGAAAGAAGTATTTTATTAAATTATGAAAGTGCCTTAGTAAGTAAGACCATAGATAAATTAATAGAAGGACCTATAATAATATAGTCATATATTATTTCTCTATGGTAAGACATACAGAAGTACGGCATCCGTTTCTGGTCGAAATGTTGCGTTTTATGTTCGCCTTTTATATACGAACAGAAAATTAAACTCCGTCCTCTTTCTCTTACATAGGTTTTTTAAACTACATCTTGGGAGATTTCAAGTCTAGTGTGTACAGGTATCTATTATACAAGGATGCTTCATCATCAATCATGTCCTCACTTTTATATAGTTGCGAGTATATTACAAGCATATTTCATATGGATAAAATATATCTTCAAGATAAATAACCTGGTTTAATAAAGTTATGAATCTAAAATGGCGGCATCATTGCGTCTCCGTTGCGCACTATACACAGCAACAGTGTGCGAGTGAGAGGTAAGATTATCGGAGCCATTTTATGTTCGTTTCTTTATAAAACCGGGCTATATATTACTCTTCGAGTGTCTCTTTAGTCATTAAAGCCAACGGAAACTAAACATTGTACTAGGGTAGCTCCGGTTGGAAGAATGAAGAGTTAAAACTGACTTCCAAAACTAAAAACTAAAATTAATAATCTAATGTCGTAGCTGAAGCTATTAACTTGAAAAACCTTCATGTTATGGTTATTATTTATAACACATATTTTTTACACAAAAACTCTTATTTAAAAGACTCGGTGAAACTGTAAAGACAATAGTTAAGTTTAAGTGGTTTTGGTCAGCGGATATTATGAGAGATTAATAATTGTAAAAATATTTCACCATCTGAGATTTATGTACCCGTTATTAAAATATTGAATCAATGTTATTGCGTTCTTTGTGAAAAATAAATTGAAATGAAAGTCCGGAGTTTGAATATAAACCTGGTAAATGGCAAAAGCTTCACGCTCAAGACTACAAGGAAATATGAGTGTTTAGATATTATGTATATTTTTGTAATAATCTAGAAACTGATTATTAAGGCGCATTTAAGAGCAATATACGAATCAAACCTGACTTTAAAAGCGATCTATTTATTAAAATTGACAGAATCTTAACTATAGTTTTAAAGAATACTTCCGTCTATAGCAAAAAACCTGGAGTATTAAATTGAATTAAATAAATTGTGATAGTTTCGTCAAGTTATACGGAACAAAATTCGTATACTTACCTTCCGATGCGATATTGAAGATTTCCTCAAAACCATGTCAGTTGATAAATTAACAAAATATCTGTAAACTGTACGTACGATTTTGAGTTCGAAGAACGGCGTCCACGTACTCTTTTCTTAAATTTACTTGCATTTCAGACGGAGTAATTACTGTTTCTTTAACGTTGCAGCGTACGCTGATATGAGCTTTATTTCAACGTTCGTTGGTTTGATTTTTGTACAACAAAAAGCTGCTAATTTAGATTATATAAGGGCCTTAAGGCCTCAGTCCGGAAGGGTTTTTATATGTTGATGGTTAGCGTCACGCTTGTCAGATACAGTGCATTCTCGTTCTGCTCGACACAGAACGCTTGTCACTTGAGTTTTTAGTGGATGATATTTAATTCCCAGTAATTTCATAATCACAGTAGAATTTGTACCCTTATATAGAATTTTTGCGCTTTGATAACATTTCAATGCCGTGATACCCAAGATAGAATCCAAGTTAAAAAGACCTAAGTACCACCTTATAGTCCCATTATGTTCAATTGAATTACCGACGCCTATAATAGATGCATTTAGTCATCAGTGACGAATTGCACTGCGCCCGTCTCACTGAGACATACAGTTGTTAAGTGTCATGTGGCTGATTTTTTACTTGCTCTTAAAGACTTCTGCTGGAATACACTGTAAGGTACTTACTTGTACAGGCAACAGATTTTCTACTTGAGTGTGGTAGCTAGCCAGGCGAGCATTCGCAAAATGTCCTTCTATATAAGATACCGTAGCCACGCAATAAATCACCAGTTATTTTTTTATGTTATTGTGACGGAACAAGCACAAGGCCCACCTAATGTTAAGTGGACTAACCTCTGCCTATTACATATGCACTTCGCACAAGTGACAAATTGCACTGCGCCCGTCACTCTGAGACAGTTGTTAAGTCTCCATTACATTGATAAGTATCCACGCAATAAATCACCAGTTCAAATGTGTATACAATCTGAATATATATCCAGTAAACTGCCTTCTCAACAACTCTTAGTGGCTGCAAGCGAGCGAGCAATTTGGCGGATTCAGTCACCATTACGGCCGCGAAGAAATTTATCACTACCGCCATAGTTAGTTAAATCGCACACAATTGCCTCGCTCGCCACACTCGATTGTGAAATAACTTGAAATAAGTGCTGAATAACAATTTCCTTTTAAATTGATCTGACTAGTTATGTGGTAGGAGTGTTTTACACATTTCCGCCAATATTAGAAAATTCCGTAATTTTAGTTTTGCATCACTTATGTTTTGGAGTACTTACCTACTCCTGTGTGACACTACTCTATTTTTTCTATTTTCGATTATCTTTAACAATAATAATATGAACTATATTTACTTACCTTTAAATAAATAATAAAAAAAAATATTTCGGACACAAAAAAAATATTTCAGACACAAAATCCATAGCAGTGTTAGTACATTATATTAAAACTAAGTTAGTAAACTAAAAACTAAAATTATATAATAAATATATTATTTAATCCTACCCTTGACTATGCCAACCAAATGCTTTGTTGATTTTGAAATTGATTTGGCAGTTGGATTGGGCAGTCCAACCGGGCAGCAATTATTTGCAAAACACTGTTGGAACTACCACGCAAGCGATGGAACATTGAGGCAACCTTTTTCTTATAATTGCATGGAATCCGTCTACTCCAGCACTGGCAAACATCCCGGATGCACTGCAATCTCGTGGCAGTCCCATCAGCATTCTAAATGCATTATTATACTGCACTCTCAGGGCGTTGTAGGTTCGTTTGGTATACTTCACCCACAGGCTGCTCGAGTAGAATGAGTGACAATAAGATTAAGCACCTAGATGTAAATTGGAAGCTACGAGCAAGTTACTAGCATCTTTGTTATCATAATCAGTGACATTTTGAAGGGGGTAACATTGAAAAAATTAGCGACTCGTTGCCGGTGACTTTTTTTATGTTATTGTGACGGGACAAGCTCGAGGCTCACCTGATGCCTACAACAGATGCATTTCGTTCCAAGAAACGAATTGTACTGCGCTCACCACCCAGAGACATAAAGTTGTTGAGTGTCATGTGCCTGAAATGTAAGTGGCTCTCAAGGACAGCTGCCGGAACACACCGTTAGGTGCTTGGCGACAGATTTTCTACTTGAGGGTGGTCGCTAACCAGGCGGGCATTTGCAAAATGCCATTCCGCCATGCGGTGAAGATCAAGCCCGCGGTGGGATTCGAACCATGGACCTGCTGCGCGGCAGTCCATAGCCAATGCCACTGAGCTATCACTACTTCAATTCACCTTCAAAAATCACCCAAGCTACTTATGTACGAAGGTTCTTATTAGCACGAACAGCAACCTAAAAGGTGCGGTATACTTTGGACTACAGATATTTAGTATATCCGTTACGATTCAGGTCTTAATGGAATAAGATGGTATGCTATGCGTTCTATTGGCAGCAACACTCCACTTATGTGCTTATGAGGTGCATTTCTCCTTTACAATTACCACGCGAAGATACTATGGATGCAAGTTCTAGCCCAACCTCAAATCATCTCATTGAATCTTTACATACATATTTTCTACTTTCTGAGATATTAGTAGAATAAGAGTAGAAAGTTATAAAATCCACTTTACTGAAAAAATCTCTTAGTCTCACTCTATTGCTGTCTATTGAGTGCGAGTGAGAAGCTTAGAGGTGACACTTTCGATTTGATTCGTTTTTAATTTATTTTTTAACCAATGGTGTACCTTATAGCATATAGGTACATACACAAAATGCTACGAACTATATATGACACTACAGCTACTACAGTGAGAGCGTTTAGATCAGTACTAATATTATAAATGCGAAAGTAACTCTGTCTGTCTGTCTGTCTGTCTGTCTGTCTGTCTGTCTGTTACGCTTTCACGCCAAAACTACTGGACCGATTTGAATGAAATTTGGTATGGAGATAGTTTGAGACCCGGGAAAAAACATAGGATAGTTTTTATCCGACTGCGCAAAAAGAGGTTAATGTTTTCACGCGATAACCGACATACACGCGGGCGGAGCCGCGCCCGGAAAGCTAGTAACTTATAAAACATTGCCAACTCACAGGCAGTCCAAAAAGTGCTCCAGCCCACTACCAGTTGGTAGCGTGCCCAGCAATCAGGCAGCACTCCACCCTTTTCTTCATCAAGCCCAATAATATTAAAGTAGCGGCGTTGCTTATAGAGAAAAGATTACATGATATGAAGCAATTTAGACTTAATATATGAACTGACCCTCAAAAAAGCCGCTGGGACACCGTTGCCTGCTTGGCAAACATTTTTCAAATATAAAATGTACTGACTAAGTCTCTTAAACAATTTAGTTGTGAACAATCTCATTGCCCTTTAATTGCTCTCTTTGACTGCCACCCGCTAATCAATGACCAATATAAAGTTGACACTGAATTACGCCGTGACCGAGCACGGATTGCGCAGATGCACCAAACCGTTGCACCGAAACAACCCGAAAATCTAGAAATACGTTTCATAAGCCGTGACTAAACGGGAGATAATGTTATTATATAGCTTTGTGTTTCGTCAAATATGATTTCTCGACTTTCGTGTCGCCGCTCGAATCGTACCAAGGCCGGTATTAAAAGCGGAATCAACCAAAAAAAGTGTAGCAATAGTTACGTAAAAGGTGCCGAGAAAGTTGCGTGTGAGTTCTTATGGCGTACGGCTGACAACGGTTGAAACAATTTGAGTTGCTTTTAGCATTGTGCCCAGTTGAAATCAGATTACTTGAATGAGTTTTCGATTTTTCTGACGCAATGTGAACGGTTCGTTGAACTGATTTTGATATGCATCGCGGACGGCTGAGTTAAAATTGTCATCTATTTGAGGTTTTTTATGTCTATACGTTTTTATTCGGTATTTGTAGATTGTATTTCTTAAAAATTAACTACCTTAAATCCCATCAAATTAAAAATATATGTGTCTGCATCAAAAAGGGTATAAGAACACGTATATGTTTGCGTGGGACTGTGAAATTCGACTTGCGCGCCTTCAATACAAATCGTATAAAGGCCGCAATCAAAACCAAGGCTCCATTGAGTTCGCGAAAAATTCGTCTATAGGACAAAGCCATATGACGAAGCTGAAGATCGACGATGGCAGAATCATCTCATTTAAACCGGAGATTCTGCGAGAGCTTGAGAGGTTTTATGGACACCTCGACACGAGAACTCGTTGTCAGTGCAGCTCAGGATAAGAGAGCTTGAATGAAAACTATATGTAGTTGACCGTGAATGGACAACGTTGCACAAAATTTTGTTACTACAGCCCAATACAAATGATTCTCATTACCGCCACTTTTAAAAATATCAACACTCTTTTTAAATACCTAATCTTTACAAACTACTTCACGGACCAAATTGAGACGAAATTGACCTAATTGATATCAAATACAAGTTCTACTGACCTAATAGAGGTCCAAAATACGAGGTCTACTTACCTAACTGAGACCAAATCCGAATTCCACTGTAACTCAATTGAGATCAAACACGACCAAATTGAGTTCAAATATGAGATATTATTTTTTGTATGAAATTGTATAAATGCCTTCTGTGGCACAGGTCATTAATGAAAGTTTATAACACTGAGTTCTCCCAGATGTGAGATATCTTTGTCTTTTTGATGATTGTCTACTGGGACGGGTAATAAGACTTACACATGCAATGATTTCCATTAAATAGTTTCCACTAATCGGGATAACATATTACTAAAAAGGTCACATTATTTTAAGAGAGTTGACTTGAGAGTTCATACACCAGTATGTTAAATTGGAAAAAAGGCGATCCAGCATTTTGCTTCTTTACGTAGGTACCAACTTATCTTAGTTAATTGTGTATGGGCCCCTATAGTGTTTATAAAAGCTATGTTACCTACCTATAACATTTTAGGTCCGACGTATAAAAACTATTATAAGTAGAAATGCTCAGATTCCACAGGATGTAACAGAGACCTTGCTTCGCTAGATCAATTACAAAATGTATTTATATAGGTATAACTAAATTATAAAAGTAAAAACCCTGACTGCAAATTATACATTTTCTTCAAGAGTTTCATCGTTCCATTGAAATTAAAACTGCAAGTTATATGTATTTATGGAATTGTTTTTCAAAGCCCTTCATTTTGATAATCCACTCTTAGGGTTTGAAAGAAAAAAAAATTATGTTCTTTGTCTCACTTTTATCAAGACAAATCTACTGATACCTAAATATCAAAATTATTCAATAAAATCGGTTAAGCCGTTTAGAAGTCATAGTAGAATAAAGAAAGTTACAAACATATCTACATACTTGAACCCTAAAACTAAACATTTTACTGGGTAGCCGTGAAAAAAAATATAAGTATTATGTACCTGTTCGCAATATGAACACAAGAAATTATATACAACTTCATCACCCTGAAATATAATGTGCATGTTGTAACGTAACCATAATGTCACCTAACACCACGTACCTACATCGTTCATCACAAATAACTATGAAGAAGTATCTCTTAAGTCTTTAATACGATAGCTATGAATTTTTTTATAAATCTAGTAAGATATATTGATCTAAACACTCCAGTCGTGGCGCCAACATGGTGGATCCAGAAATAAAGGCACCAACGCTCAACGGTTTGATGAGCATGGATAAAAAAAAACATCAAACTAAAAAACTCATACAAGGAAGGCGGGTGACGTTTCCATCTCATCAGTTTGCAGTATATTTATGTTGATGGTCATAATAATTGTGAGTAGATTAGTTGATGTGGGTAGAACAGAAATAAAAAAGTATACCTACAGGGTTGTACACTTTTTTCTCATAAATTCAGATATAGATCTAGCGTTCACTACTTGGTGACAGCGGTGGTTTTGATTTTAATGTCTTTTTATGATTATAAGTTCTCTAACTTATAGAAATATTGTGTATAAGTGTAATAACAGTTGCCTGTCGTAAGAAAATATAAATTATGGAACACACGCGTCCTCCAACGGAGTTGTCACTCGACGGGCAGCGGTCTGGGCCGCTACTAAATTTGACGAAGTTTAATTTTTCGTGTTCCGAGTGACACTTTACAACGAAAATTGAATTTTCGGTACGAAGTTCGTTGTTTGATAGTCTATGGTCAGACCGCATCGTTGCACACAAATATTGCCCCGCTATGGAATCCCCCATACTACTCTAAGAATGCCGTAATGTCTCAATCACTTTTAAGTCTTAAAGAGAAAAATTAAAAAACAATTTCACATGGTAAGAGTCTGAGAGCCTTTTTTTGGATCAGCGAAAGGTGTCGCTACTGTACTAGAAAAAACAGGTTAGATATTTAGAATTTACGTTAATGTCTTTGTTCTCTATAGGTATTTATATCCTCATTAGTATTTCTGTTTATTAGTATTTGCAAACGATTAAATTAAAGTTTCATATATGGAAAATGTACAAGTCATACAAATACGATTAAAAAAATTATTCAGAATCCAAACAGGCAAATGATTGCAAGTCTAATTAATCAAATTTATGAACGAAATTGAACAAAAGTAATCCAATACTTTTCAATTTCGTAGTTCAATAAGTGTTTTGCGGATACCTTTCTTTCGGACCCGAAGTTCGAAACTTCGACGAATTGGAGTAGAGGGCCTGGCTGCGCGCTTCGAGTCGTAGCGAAAATGACGTCAACAGTTTGAGGTGTTTGTTAAAGCGTCTGGAACGAAAGAGCCTAAGGAAGTACATGCTAGTTTGTTGGTTGAATGCCGATTTATTTCAGGTCTAGGCAGACCTGACATCACCTTATTCTACTCAAAATTGTTATGACTACATACATATATATACTGTACCTACTGTATTAGCCGGATTGTCCACTGCTGAACACAGCCTCCCCATTAAGGGGGTTTAGCCATAATCCCCACGCTTGGCAGGCGTTCTGGGGATTACATATTTACTACTTTAATATGAAAACTGGCGGCTTTCTTTAACCCTAAAAGTGATAGGTATGATTTTTTTGTAAGCAGTAAGCAAAATAATCGTAAGTTTTGCAGTTAGGAATCATCTTTCGTAGGTATACTATATATACTATAACTTGGCCAATATTTATTATGTTTTTATTTCAGTTTAGAGCTTATTCTAGATATAGCAACACAAAATTTGATGCTCAATGATTTCAGCCGCGTAGACAATAATAACAAGAGCAAATGATGATGATCACATCCTCACTCACGCAGTTATGTTAGAGCAAACACAAAAGTTGATAAAAAGTTGGTGTAATACAACGTACGTTGAACTATAGATGTCGCTCCATCCCAATACGATGGTTAAAGAACGCTCGAAAAAATGTGAGTTATGACTCATTGACATGTTAGCTCAATTGGATTAGACCATACCCCGACTAAAGGGGATGGACGCGGGTTCAAATACCGCACATGACTTAAATTTTTACTCTAGTAAATTTATAATTTTGTAAGGCATAGGAAGCCTTCATTTTTTACTCTTTGTTTCCCCTAGTCCGTCTATACAGCAAGGTAGGACAGACTTCAAATCCCGGTTCCGTTTTTTCGTCTAGATTCCTATATTAGAACAAAATATTTACAAAAAACACCCCACTTCAAACCGAAAATATTCTAATACAAAAATGCACCGAAAAGCATATAAACCAAGCGCTTTTTGAAGCGCTCGTAGCCAAGTTAGCTTAGCCATTCTGAATCGATCAGCAAAATTAAGCAACGTCCGCCGCGGTCATGACTTGGATGGGTGACCGCTGGTGACATTACTACAGGCTTAACCTAGAGAGCCAGTAAGGCTCTCTAGGACAGCTGCTGGAACACACCGTTAGTTGCTTGGCGACCGATTTGTATAATGCCTTTCTATTGAAGCTCAAGCCCTTGGCGGGATTCGGACCATGGATCTGCTGCACAACAGTCCATAGCTAATGCCGAGCCAACACCGGAGGTACAAAAACAAAAGTAACTTTATTTTATTCACAATACTGGAAATTTTTGGTCACATTGCATATTCGTGGCATAGTGAAAATCAGACCGCAAAAATGACCGTCGCAAAAAGATATTAGCATAAACAGTATAAACAACTCTCATTTTCCGATAACTGCAGCACGTTTCACCTAGATTCTGTAATTATATATTTATTCATTGCCTAATGTTGGCTCACTGACCAAATACATAATGCAGTTTATAAATTTATTCAATTTCGCGCAATCAAACGAGGTGTTTTCATTTAAAAAGTGTCATAAGAAATTTCATAATGCTGTTCTGCATTTTGAATGAGGTAGGCCTTAAGTAATTTTTGTGTTGGCTAATCTTACATTTTGAATTTAAATGAACATAGCGTCGATGTCTCTGCCCAAACATTACTCTATTAAAATGTTCACCGTTAAATTAAGGTTCCGTTTCAGAATGTCCTAATAAAGTTTCGGGTTGCTATGCAACATATAAAATAACTGAATGATAAAAATGACAGTTAATATGCAGCGCGTTTCAAGCTTTAATAGATGGATAGGCTAAATCGCTGACTGTGAAACGCAAAGATAGTGTTTTGTTTAATAAATATGTTCTGGGTAGTAAAACCGGAACTTACTCGAACATTTTGAAACAGGCCGTAAGTCTATTAGATATGTTTACTTATTGGAAAAAGCAGTCTTTACAAAAGTATCTAGTAAGCCGGTTTTGTAGGGTTCCGGATACAAAAGGCAAAACAGAACCCTACTAATGAGACTCCGCTGTCCGCCTGTCTGCCCATGCCCATGTTTCGCAAGCTCTTAACGGAATAACTTACAAACCTGAAATCTAGATATTTTATCAAAAAAAAAACGTTTTTTTTCGATGTCTATCTCAATTACAAAACTAGTTAGGAATCTCAATTTTGATATATTATGTACAAGTCCTCTATTAGAGCAATAAATACTGAAAACGATGATTCATATTATAGTTTTAAAGCTGTGATTTAGCATATTTATTTAAATATGCCAGATTAATATATTGTATCGGCCGGATTGCCAACTGCTGAACACAGCCTTCCACATAAGGGGTGGATTTGCCATAATCCCCAAGGTTAGCAGGCGTCTTAGGGATCGCAGTTTAAAATACCAGTTCCACAGAAGGCGCTGCTGCCCACATTCCGGTACCTATTTTAACTTTAGTCGCTTCTTACGACATCCACAGGTAGCAATGGGGATGACATTCTAGCCCGGTATCCTAGTGATTTATTCTGTGCTATATATGTTACATATAATAGGCTAGAATGGATATACTATATATACCGCTAAATATATTAGACTGGTATATTATTACCCTATTTCACTGTAAAATATGTTCTGTGCTGTAAGCATTATTAGAATGCAGCAGCAATACTAAGTTTCAATTTGTAAAAACCGGTTATACAAAATTGTATTGATAACGTTTAGATATTACAGTTAATAAGGTTTTTTTGTTAACTGTACTTAACTCACATGACGTGTGTTGAAACTTTACGTAAAATGAATTAATTATTGTTGTGTTAAAATATACCCATTTTAGGTGTGTTTTAACTTAACTATGTTGAAACCGTACTAACCCATCAAAAGTACTTATTGGTAACGTGCTGTTGCTCTCCGAAGCACTAGGAGAGACTTGACTCGTATTAAGCTATTTTTTTTGTTTAAGTTAAAACGTTTTTTTATGATGTCATATCGCTCCAAGAATCGTACAAAAGATTCAAAATCTCAGAATTTACAAAATATTTTAGGATCCACGATACTAACGCAGAAGTTGTCACTATAAATCAAACAAGTCGTTATGCCTGTTTTCCGCGAAGGGGTAGGAATACGTTTCTATACACCCAAATTTCACCAGATATATTGTTGGTGCCTTTTGCCATCGACCGGGCAACAATCCAGCTCCGAACTCCGAGGCTAAAATCTTAGCTACAGAAAATTTAGAAGTTTTCCCTAAACGAAACAATTTTAAGAAAACTTTGACTTATTCATTCTTAGATCTTGACCATTTTAACTAATATATAATTTACCAACACTATTGTATATTGTAAAAGTTATTTGAAAATATAATGAATCAATTTTAATATTTTTATTTTTAAACAATAACGCGTGCTCCGCGTATAACAAACAAAATTATCACGAGAGGAAAAAGGCTTCATCCCCCTACGATGGTTAAGGGCGCACCGAACTTTTTAGGCGCGCCGCGTATGTGTGCGTAAGTAAGGCACGCCAACAGTATCCGTCCCCATCCGACGGCCGAAGAATTACTAAAGCGGATAGGGACAAAGCATCGCGGCTCTGACTGAAATGGGCGGAACATGCGTGAATTTGAGTATTTCCTTCGTATAATAAAAACAAATACCTATTTGAAAAATGTAATGTGTATACGTTATAGAAAACATGTTGTTTTTATTATTATTCAAATACGGATGACTCTCCGTTAAGTATTTACGCCGTTCTAAGGGTTTATTTAGTTTTTTAGATGTAACTTTGGTTTTTTTTTTCTATAGAGAAAATTTTAAGTAATCGTGTTTTATTACATAACTCAAAATTAAGAAATAAAGATACAGCAAGGGATCAAACGAACCACAATTACCTACGTATCGCTGCCTCGGTGCAAGCTTAAGAACGAGAAGACAAATTAGAGTTAGTCATATGTCATGTTATCAAATTTAGTAAAGCATAATTAATACAGCTAAGCGTAATTTTATACATTACTCTTAAGCTACGAATTTTTCAGCAAACAGTTCGATCTATCTATCTATCATACCCCGTCTATAAGGGTGGATAGAACAGGTTCGTATTCCTCACATGACTTTAAATTTTCCTCTAGTTGTAATTTAAAAAAATGATAAATCAAATCTACAAAATGTACAGTAAAGAAACCATTCCTTTACAAATAGGTACACAGAATAAATATGTACTTGACAGTATTAATTATCTACTTAATATCCAATAGTGATTGCAGCCGGATATACTCGCATAGATTTATATTATCCACGCAAATATTTACAGTAATTAAAGCAGTCGGTTTCGTGAGACCAAAGATTTATCTGTGGCGATTGTAATAGGTACCTTCATTAGCATAAGGTCTGAATGACCTTACTGATATACTGATTGTATTTAAATGCTTTGAAAAGTAAACTAAGCCTTTAGACGGTATAAATATTACGTTGAGTGGGTTGCCAGGTTAGAATGTCACCTCCCCATTTCTTCTCGTGGGTGTCGTAAGAGGCGACTAAGGGAAAAGTGCGCCAAATTAGCAGCATGTCACTTCTTACTTGGATGTGAGTAAGGTGTTTTGTGCATTAGACGCACAAAAATCTGTTCTTGTGTTCCTGACTATGTTGTTAGCGTGAAAATATTTTTAATATGTTCTTGTGTTTCGTCCAGTGTGTTAGAGAAATAATTTTGTATGACCCTGAAACTGCGCCCGGTGAATGGCAATAGGCTCGCCCCCTATTAAATGGTTCCAAAACCCAATAGGCGAAACATGGGTGCTTACACACCTCTGGCCTTCGAGGAATACAGACGCGATTATGTATCTTCACTACATACGAGTCGCTTCCCGCTGTCTTTCCCTATGTACCTATGCTTAGATGTTTAAAACGCAACGGATTTTCATGCGGTTTTTTTCAATAGATAGAGTGATTCAAGAGGAAGGTTTATAGTATAATACATAGAAACACCGATAATTTTAGAGGTTTCTAATGTGATCACAAGAGTAGCTTTATATAACCTTTCAAAAGTGACGACTGCAAGAAAATGTAAAATACGTATTTCTACAATGTTCTTTATATTCTAAACATATAAATAGATCTATTTAACATAATTTTAATTGACAGTTCTCACACTAAACATCATTACTAAATAAAGCCACTAATCACTAACTGTTACTAAATACTACTAAACACTAATCAATGTGCAAACAGGTCCATAAGGTAAGCTGGTTAGTGTTTTTTTTTTGCCTGATAGGTTAGCCGTTGACCACTATCTCACCTGATGGTAAGTGATGATGTGGTCGAAGATGTTGTTCAGGCTAACGTAGAATTACTAGCTCTCAAGGACAGCTGCCGCAACACACCGTTAGGTGCTTGGCGACAAATTTTCTACTTGAGGGTGGTAGCTAGCCAGGCGAGAATTTTCAAAATGCTTTTCCATCATGTGGTGAAGCTCAAAACGGCGGGACCTGCTGCCCGGCAGTCCATATGTATATAATCATTGCTTCAAAATTAATTTAAATCCATCGCAGTATCTACGAGTACATTAAAATTTGAACAATAAAGTGAAATTAACACCTTAATATTTATAAATAATCATCAGCTAGAACTCGTCCTGTGTGGAGAATACGTATCTATAGATAATCTGTCGCCAAGCACCCAACAGTGTGTTCCGGCAGCAGCCCCTGGAAGCCAGCAAAATTAAAGACAAAACAGTCTTCTGCTTAACATCAAGTGTGCAAAGAGTTTGTTGTCACACTCCCATAAAAAAATACGTTTATTATAAGAAATATCTAGAACTAAATACAATTTCGTACCTCAAATCAAATTAAAATCGTTTATTGCGGAATTATCTGGTTTAACATTTTTTTTTTTTTTTTTTTTATGCTTGATAGGTTAGCCTTTGACCACTATCTCACCTGATGGTAAGTGATGATGTGGTCGAAGATGTTGTTCAGGCTAACCTAGAATTACTGGCTCTCAAGGACAGCTGCCGGAACACACCGTTAGGTGCTTGGCGACAGATATTCAACTTGAGGGTGGTAGCTAGCCAGGCGGGCATTCGCAAAATGCCCTACCACCATGCTGTAACGACTGCCATCCTAAGACAACAACCGGGACCGACGGCTTAACGTGCCCTCCGAAGCACGGAAGCGCTCAGTAGTAATGTCACCAGCGGTCACCCATCCAACTCATGACCGCGGCGGACGTTGCTTAACTTTGCTGATCGATTCAGAATGGTTAAGCAAACTTCGCTACGAGTGCTTCGACATAATGCAGATCTTAAATAAACAATGTTGTATAGAAATGACATAATTACCCTACTTGGGCGGAGCAATGTTGGTAGGGGCCGGTGTATTCTTAATTATTAATACTACATTATTCTTGCAGGAATTCGTCAAGATAACGATAAGATTTTTTTATTGATAGGCTTTTGTTTTTTTTTTTCAAACGTATATTTTTTTTCTTCTTTTAATCCTAGTGGTAATTTATTAACTACTAGTACATTTTGCGCAGTTGGATAAAAACTATTCTATGTTTTTCCCCGGGTCTCGAACTATGTCCATACCAAATTTCATTCAAATCGGTCCTGTAGTTTTGGCGTGAAAGCGTAACAGACAGACAGACAGAGTTACTTTTGCATTTATAATATTAATACTGATATTAATGGCCATTGAATTTGGGCTGGAGCATTGCATTTCTGTTCTAGATTTCGTGATAACTAGATTGTGTTTAATGAGTTAAACCTGCTGGGTACCTAATAATGTTTTTGCTGTTTTAAAGGTGCCAGATTAGATCATACAAAATACTATACTATTATTAATGTTGAATATTGAAAGTTCCAACTGTCAAACATAATTATACAACAGTCACTAATTTGCCGCGGCGGCGTTTTGTCGTTTTATTTTTAGACCGATTGGTTTCCTTATTCCTAATTATTAAATACTTATTAAATTCAAATTATTTAAGTGACTGTTTTTAAACAGTTACTTACTTTTCTGCCTTTCTGTAGGCTTTTGGTTTAAGGTCAGTATTTTTGCAACAACCTTGTCAATGCCATTCGTTGACTGCGTGCCGACAACTGGTTGTATAATTGGAATTTTTATAAATTACAATCAATAATGAATGAACCATTTATATTTTATGAAGAAAAATATCAGTTATATATAATTTATATCTGCAAGGTTTATTGTTTCAGATAGGTAATGTTAATTATAATTATTTGATTCTTCATTAATTGTTCCATGAAGGAATCTGTAATATCCTCTGACAGTGACTTAGTTACGTACAACGTTTCTGGTGTTTCGAAATATCTTAAAAACCGGAAAGAAACCTTTTCAGAGCTCCTATAAAAGCTTTTGGTTTTACCAGATTCTTCTAGGTAATAATGTATAGTATAAAACGTATTTGTGTTATACACATATTTCATTAACAATTTATCGTTTTAGATTTTAACATTTGACAATTATTAATTTTAAAAAAAATGCTTTAATTCTTTAACACACAAATTTAATTGTTGACATCAAAACAAACATTCTATAGACAAGCAGTCGATTTACTTTAATTTTAAATTTAAACTGACATGTTTACATGTTGAAACTTACCGGAAAGTAAATATAATATCTTACATATAATTAATTTAGTCTGATCATGATTCATCATAATACAATCCATATAGTCATTGAATTCTTATTTCTGTCAACCGACATCGTTGTGGTTACTAGTACCTAACATTCCTCCTTGCTTCGTTTGTTGTCGGATTTGACATCTTCTCTGCCCTATGGTGAGATTAAAATCGAAAATCTTACGTATTGAATCAAAATCTAATGTAGGTGTGTTTTCAAATGAGAACATAAAATGGCCAATAAATCAACTAATTGATGTAAAAAACTCGTTGCCTATTTAAGCAAATATCTAAATGTCCTATAAGCCAATTCACCATAATATTTAATAAAAGTTAATCAATCGATCTTTTGTTGATTTAATCTTTGGTAAATACAAAAAAATATCGGATGCAAAATAAAAATCAAGAAGGACCTTTATGAAAAGTTTGGTTTGTAAAACATTTAAATACGAAATGTTGATTTATAAAATAGTTAATCTTTATTTCGTTGTGTAATTCTGAAATTTTATTTAGTATTAGTCAAGCGATCGAAGGGAAACTGTACCGTTTACTTCTACGAAAGGCTCGTATAGAACAAAGCAAAATAAGTCTAGCCGAGATAAAAATTGCAAAATGCCCCATTCTAACCGTGGAACCTCTATATAATAATTATTTTAATTATTTATTTATTTCAGATCTGGCAACCATGCATTGCCGTGTGAACCTACCGTATATACCACCTACGTACATACGGAAAACAGTAGGTATTATTTACTGTATCCGCTTAAAATAAACTATTCAACAATGCACTTTAATCTGATTTATGGATTTACAAATGGATCCGTGTAGAAGTGGTCGTACAATAAATTATGTTTATTAAATAAAGTACATATATACATTTATTTCCTTCTATCACTATTGTTTTCCTAGGGTTTTTTTTATATGCTAATATTGGCTGTTATAGTCATAAGTATTTCACGGCACTTAATCGCGATATTTTTTTTTTTAGGGAGGACTGAGATGCTGGCTACCGCCTGTGCGGTCGTCCAGCTCCACCGGGTTTTGGGCGAGGGCCTGGCCCTGATTAAAAATATGCTTATTATTTATAGCTATGTGTTGAAGTCGCGAAAGTCTTAAAGTTACTATTGGCTGAAATATATTAACACTGTTGATATGTTAATTGAATTGAGTTATAACAATAAATTACTCATCAGTTTAAAAAAAATACATTTTACATATTTTATTGCGTAAGACACAATATTCCTGTAAATCTAAACAATGTAGTCTGATGTGTGATGATCGTTAAAAAAAAATCTCAGGGATAAACTTTGTCCAATGAGCAGTATGCTTCATATTTACGTCAAATAAAGATGGTGATAGCCATCTAGACATCTACTTCACAGCAATCCTACCAAACAATGTAAATAGTAAACAGAAGTTTGAAGCGCTCGTAGCGAAGTTTGCTTAGCCATTCTGAACAAATCAGCAAAGTTAAGCAACGTCCGCCGCGGTTTTGAGTTGGATGGGTGATCGCTGGTGATATTAATATACTGAGCGCTTCCGTGCTTCGGAGGGCACGTTAAGCCGTCGGTCCCGATTGTTGTCTTAGGGTGGCAGTCGTTATAGCAAGGTGGTAGGGCATTTTGGGAATGCCAGGCTGGCTAGCTACCTCCCTCAAGTAAAAAAACTGTCGCCAAGCACCTAACGATGTGTTCCAGCAGCCGTCCTTGAAAGCTAGTAATTCTAGGTTAGCCTGAACAATATCTTCGACCAAATTATCACTTACCATCAGATGAGATAGTGGTCAAAGGCTAACCTATAAAGACGAGACAATGAACTTCCACTTTGTACAATTTTGTCATCTTGTATAATTTCTTTACACCCTTTCGTCCGTCCATTCTAGATGTCAAAACCATCTCAGTATACTTTTTTACACCAACGTGGCTGCATCCTCATTCATTTAGAATGATTCTCACTCTGTCTTTCAAAGTCACACCACACATATCTCAAAGCTTTGATCTCGACTTATATACTTATATACTTATACACAGACTAGTGTACTAAAGTCTGTGTTTTCTAACAAACGAGTACTGAAAATTTTACTGCGTTGCTATTGGCAACTTTATCAACATAAAGTCCTTTCCACATGAACTCTGTAGTAACTCGTATACCTGCGTGTCGAAAAATATTGCTTGTAACAAATCAATACTAGAGTTGCAACTTTCGAATTAGGATAAGCGAAACAAAGATCGTTTTGAAAAAAAAGTTGTATATAAGTCATCAAATCATCTCGTCATATGTTTGCCGACGTATCACTGTGAGCTCAACCCAATTGAACTCGTTTAGTCTCAAGTGAAGGCAGGAAATAACAAAGGTTATAAAATTTACGAAGTCTGAACTCTTTTCTAACAGCTGTAGCTAATGTGGATAGATATAAATGGCCATGTCTCAATCATGTGATAACCAAGATAGAAACAAAAATGTACGGAGTCGACAATCATGTACAAAATATGTTAGAACAAGAAGTTAGAAGTATGAACTGTCAATATGAACGGGCCTTAACAATTTTAAAACAAGAACAATGGCATTGACCAATGACGGCAATGACCCATCTCACTCTGTCAACTTCGGAAATGTGCGAGAAACATACTCAGTACTCGTTCGTTAAAAAAAATAGACTTATAGCAGCAAATATGCATAACGCATTGTTCATAAACCTACATCATTAGAGGTCTTTTCTCATTTTCATGTTCATTTAACGTAACAACATTATGGACAAATCTACCATCTTTCATCAACACAACATATTGTTCCATGATTAACTTAATTTAAATAAAAAAAATTGTGAGAGTACTCTCACAAATAAGAATATACCTTTGTTTTACTAAAGAGATTTAAAACAGCGCATTTAGATAAATTTCTAAATGAAACTTTTTCGAGTGTAGTGCTTTTTAATTCACATCGAGTACTGATTATGTGAGATTTTTGTTAATTGGTCTAAGTGAACAACTTGCGTAATAATCATGCGAAAAATCTCACCTTTTAGTATAACGTTAGGCCAACATTATTTCACTTTAATTCAGTTTGAGATTAACCGAATCATTCTTCCTGTTCACCAATTAAAAGTCAAATGGTTGAATGTACCAGGAGGAAGGCTTAGAAGGGAGATATCATGTTTATATTTGTCTCTTAACAATTAAGAATTGAACAGATTTATTATAAAGACCGAATAAATTTATCTAAATATACTAAGTAGGTTATTAAGTATAAATCGGGCTTACCGAGTTTTAAATTTATATTATTTATTGTTCAATAACATTTTTGTACCAGAATACCAAGTTTGACGTTTGTTATATTATTATGCTACCGTTTTGGTGTAAAACAAAAAAAAAACACTAAAGTTTAAATATTTACAAAAAAGAAATTTTATTTAAGTTTATTATATCAGATTTCTCCTGACATTTTTATTATTTTTATTTATAGACTTTTGAATCGACTTGTCCAAGGGCTAACCTACAACAGCTCAAAAAATCCTTAAAATTTAGATGGAAAAATTTAACATTAATATTTTAAATTTTGTACCATAGGAATAATAAAATTTAAGAGTGTTATATTATAATAATATAACAAACCGTTATATGTAAAACAAAAAAATTCAAACAAATTCTTTCGTACGAACATAGGAACCCTATTTAAGTTATATCCTGTTATTTTTTAATAAGATGTTTTTTTATTGTTGTACTTTGAATGGACATTTTAAATGGGTACCTAATAAAGCTCAATTTTTTTTTTAAATAGGATGGATATCTTAGTCTCAGTAATAAAGTCTCATAACCCTATATATAATATATCCGCCATAAAAGTGAAAATATCAGTAATTAAACAACTGTAAACGGTTTAAATCGCGTATATTTATCATTATTTTTGTCCCGACGGCGACGTTTTAAACACTTTGCAGTGATCGTGGTCACGGGGTGACTAATTAATTTTATTTGTCATATGAGTTATTAAGATATTATTTGGTCTACCGTCAGAATTTTTATATATTAATCATAACGTTCCCTATTCACGCAGTATTCGGTCACAGTGTCCAGAGGTCTTGCAGATTTGTGTTGGCCTTGGGATTATGTAGTTTGTACGCCCACTAATTATTATAATATATAATTAGTGGGCGTACAATATATATATATATATACAATATATACAATATATATATATATTAATATTTGTATTTTAATCGTTCAAAGTTGTTTAATTACTATGTGTAATAATCGCGAAAACCTAAGACTACATTAGTGAAAACATTAGTTAACGAGGAATCGCAATAAAAAGAAAACACGGGCGACGTATCAAAAGATAAAAAAGCTTCCATTATTTAACATTTTTATACATAATTTCCGTCAATTTCGCAAACTCGTATTGCTTTGGTCTACATATTAAATTTTCTGATGCCTATCTATATTTTATGACTTGAAACTGTAATCTAGATGCCTATATTAAACAGTTAGGTATCGATCTAGAAAGTGGTTATATAACTTGTCACTAGTTTCAAAAGAGATGTACCAAGATCTAGATAGAACCAGTTTTTAGAATAATTGATATAGCTTAATTAATCTTATTCAAATGCGTTGCATCAGAGAACTATTTCGAAATCTGGATATGAATAATATATCTGCAATTATTTTATTCTTCCATTAAAATCTGGTCTTTTTTAGGGTTCCGTATTAGAAATCGAGACTTTATTATTAAGTATCGACTGGCCCTCGGTCCATGTGACCTTTAAGGGGCTGTATCTTTAGAACTGTATTAGGTAGCTGATTCAATTTCAATTTCAAAATATCTTTATTAATTATAATTATTAATTGTACATTTCTAGTGTAATTTATTTTAAACCTAGAAGTGACAAAAAGGTAAGTTGGCTCTGTTTTGCAAGCTAACATGCTTATATTAAACTTATTTCAATGTAAATTTACAATAAATACTTATGTATACTTTCGTTATTTTAAATGTCAAATAAATTATGCAAGCTTTAGACATAGCAATACATTTGTTACAATGTTCTATTAGTATGTTCCGAATATCTTAAGTAAGTAAAGGGTAGATGATAAAAAAAGCGCACAAGTGAATACAATGCACAAGGCAATATTATCGGCAGCTAGCAACTATAACTGGGTAAGCGAGCATAACGTGTTTGTGACACGCGCACAAGCGCACACAATACGCCGCCGCATCGCGCGCGCCGTATTGGTCATCATATCACCTGATAATTCGGGCGAATACGGCGCGCGCGGCTGCAGTCAGCGGACTATATGCTGCGCGGATGACTGTACGTGCCTCAATGGCTTGATTTACAAGCTATACCAATTTGGCGTGCCAGAACGTCTTGTGCTCATCCTACAAGACTTCCTTAAAGCCAGAAGCTTTCGCTATCGCGTGGAAGGCACCCTCTCCTCCCCCCACCCAGTCAGAGCCGGAGTCCCTCAGGGCTCCGTGCTATCACCCATTCTTTTCGCGCTGTATACCAGCGACATCCCACGCTCTCAGCCTAACGTCCTATTAGCCCAATACGCGGATGATACCGCTATTTATACCACTGGGTGGCATATCAGTAGAAAGTCCATTCCCGCCCTCCAACGGGCCATCACCGAGATCGGTGACTGGTTCCGTAAATGGCGCATCGCGGTCAACCCAGTTAAAAGTGCAGCTATGTACTTTACTGAGAAGGGCCGCCCCCGTTACCCGCAACCTATAACTTTGTTCGACCAACCCATCCCCTGGGTTAGTAAAACAAAATATCTCGGTGTCACCCTTGATCGGAATCTCACCTTTAGCGATCATATAACAACCGTCCGTAACAGAGCGGCCTTTGTAATGGGTCGCCTTGGTCCCCTACTTCGCAAAGAGAGTAAAATGTCTCTTAGTAATAAGAAGACACTTTACACTGCCTGCATCCGCCCCATCATGACTTACGCATCAGTAGTGTTTAGTCATGCTAGTGAGGCCCACCTTCATAAACTTCAAGTCATCCAAAACCGTTTTCTTCGTAATGCAACCGGCGCCCCGTGGTATATCCGGAACACCGAGTTGCATTGCGACTTAAACCTTCCCTCTTTAGCGCAGTTCAATAAGGACTGCGCCCGCCGATACTTTGATCGAGCGCCCCACCACCCGAACCCATTGGTTGTCCAGGCATCGAACTACTCGACTGCCTCTTCTATCCCATTTTTCAAACCCCCCCGTCGCCGACCACGGCAGGTATTAGACGACCCGGATGACCCCATCGCAGCCATTACGTTGGCAGCTTTAGCGTTATCCGCAAGTCGTCGAGGTAAAATCCCCAGGTGTGAGGTAATCAGAGGTCACACAATCAAACACCGAGCTCGCCGGCGAGCTCGAGGCAAAAACAAGGTCACGATAAATTGCTCTCCAAATAGTCAAAGAGTATTATTCAGTAGGGCCCAATTGTGCAACACTGCAGTTGCACAGAGGCATTTTGCTCCGATCCCCCCCATGTCTCTCGGCAGCGAGACAAGCCGAGGTCCGAACCACAGTGGTGCCCTTGAGCTCGCTGTCAACCCCTCCTATAGTAGCGGTACGTTTTCGGCGTCCGCAGGAGACGGAGGTAGAAAGCGCTTTTCGCCTTCTACGCCCGTCTCGGGAGAAGTGCCTTCGGCACTTCTCCCTCCCGGGCTATTGTAGGGCCAGGCCCTCGCCCAAAACCCGGTGGAGCTGGACGACCGCACAGGCGGTAGCCAGCATCTATGTCCTCCCTAAAAAAAAAAAAAAAAAAAAAAATGTACGTGCCTACTCATCGTGGTGGAGGAATAAGGCATGGGGTACCTTGTATCGTTTTTTGTGACTATCGATATCGATATAAGGTAGGTCCTTTTTGCGGGTTCTACAGATATTTTTAATTAACTTATTTTTATTTTTAGGTAGCTGATTGCAGTTTCCATATTAGTATATGGTGTAGTACAAGTGTATATGTGGTGAATTTTTTTAACGAAGAATAAAGCAAGAAGTTTAAAATAATAGGTAGTCCAGATTCAAGAAACGTACATTTTTAGGGTTCCGTACCCAAAGGGTAAAAACGGGACCCTATTACCGAGACTTCGCTGTGCGTCCGTCCGTCCGCCCGTCTGTCACCAGGCGTTTGAAGCACCTTTGAAGCGCTCGTACCCGAGTTTGCTTAGCCATTCTGAATCGATCAGCAAAGTTAAGCAACGTCCGCCGCGGTCAGGAGTTGGATGGGTGACCGCTGGTGACATTACTACTGAGCGCTTCCGTGCTTCGGAGGGCACGTTAAGCCGTCGGTCCCGGTTGTTGTCTCAGGATAGCAGTCGTTAAAGCATGGTGGTAGGGCACTTTGCGAATGCCCGCCTGGCTAGCTACCAACCCTCAAGTTGAAAATCTGTCGCCAAGCACCTAACGGTGTGTTCCGGCAGCTGTCCTTGAGAGCCAGTAACTCTAGGTTAGCCTGAACAACATCTTCGACCACATCATCACTTACCATCAGGTGAGATAGTGGTTAAAGGCTAACCTATCAGGCATAAAAAAAAAGGCTGTCTCAAGAACGGTGATAGCTAGACAGTTGAAATTTGATGTATTTGATGTATTTCTGTTGCCGCTATAACAACAAATACAAAAAGTTATCCTAGTGCGAGTTGGACTCGCGCACGTTAAAACAAAAAAGAATAAATATGAAGTCTAATGTTGTATAGCTAATGGTACAGAACCCTTCATGCGCGAGTCTGACTCGCACTTGGCCGATTTTTTTTAACGTGTTTTGGTTTTGCTCTAGTTAGCACTCTAGCGAAAACGGTAATTCATACAAGTGCCAAACTTGGTACAACTATAGTACAATATACACTACATAGCAACAAATGATGAAACCCATCCATGAATGGGTCAGACGCCAGTCAAGGATTTCAAACAGTTTTTTTTATCATACTTAAAAATTTAGGCCATATTCTCTTCTTTCTTCATGATTTTTAATCGATTCTTCTGGTTTATAATTATACATTTTTCTATTTATGTTTATTTTCTATCATGTTATATTTACAAACTTTGTGCCATGTACTTTTTAAAGATTTTATTTATTTTCTGATTTTTTTATTCTGAATTTTAATTTTTGAATACTTGATATATTCTGCTATGTAACCGTGCGTGACGTCACCTACCTGGTTTCAACGGAAGACCAGCGCCATGAATGGGTCAGACGCCAGTTAAGGATTTCGATCATTTGCAAAATTGGTCTTGTTTGTAGTACAACGCAAGTTGAACTATAGGTGTCGCTCCATCCCGATACGATGGTTGAAGAACGAGAGCAAGAATTACAGTTATGAGTCATTGTGTCATGTTAGCTCAATTGGTTAGAGAATACCCCGGCTAAAGGGGTCGATGGACGCGGGTTCGAATCCCGCACATGACTATAATTTTTCTCTCTATTAAATATGTAATTTTGTAATGTAATTCGCCTAGCAGGCGAGCAAACTGAACAACATTAAAATTATTATCTTGCGTCATTATTTACTAGTTTAAAACCAATTGCAAAATTGGTCTTGTTTGTAGTGCAACGCAAGTTAAACTATAGGTGTCGCTCCATCCCAATACGATGGTTGAAGAACGAGAGCAAGAATTACAGTTATGAGTAATTGTGTCATGTTAGCTCAATTGGTATTGTATTGGCATACACCGGCTAAAGGGTTGGTTCTTTAAAATAACGGTTTTTGGCACATTATCTATATTGTTACGGAACTCGCTATGCGAGTCCAACTCGCACATGGCCGGTTTTATTCAAAATTTTCAATTTTTTTTTCTGTTGGTCAAATATTTAGTCTTTTTTTTTTTTTTTTTTTTTATGCTTGATAGGTTAGCCTTTGACCACTATCTCACCTGATGGTAAGTGATGATGTGGTCGAGGATGTTGTTCAGACTAACCTAGAGTTACTGGCTCTCAAGGACAGCTGCCGGAACACACCGTTAGGTGCTTGGCGACAGATTTTCAACTTGAGGGTGGTAGCTAGCCAGGCGGGCATTTGCAAAGTGCCCTACCACCATGCTGTAACGACTGCTATCCTAAGACAACAACCGGGACCGACGGCTTAACGTGCCCTCCGAAGCACGGAAGCGCTCAGTAGTAATGTCACCAGCGGTCACCCATCCAAGTCATGACCGCGGCGGACGTTGCTTAACTTTGCTGATCGAATCAGAATGGCAAAGCAAACTTGGCTACGAGCGCTTCGAAAAAGAAAAAGTCTTTTCATAATTAATTTAAAAATAAACGGTAGTTGATCGATCGATTGATCGAAGCACGGATATTTTTTTCTATGATAAGTTTGTTTTCTGTTTGTTCCAGTTCGAGAGTTCAAGAATGAACGAAGAAGCCAAACACGCTGCTTTTTATTATTTGGTAATTATAAAATCAAGTAGTGCAGAACGTTTTAAAGTCTTATATTATTAAAATGCCAACGCACTGATAAACAACAAAGTGAAAACTTCCTGCCTTAGCTATAAAATACTTAAAGCCATCAAATGGCTCTAACAATCGCTCGCAGCATGCTACCAGGAACAAATTGATACTATCTTAGTCTGGCCACAAACATTCAGACAGCTAACAATAAATTTAATAGACACGCCGAAGCTTTAGATATATTTTATATTTTTCTATACTTATATTTTTCGAAGCAGCATAGATAAAGAAGTAGCTACAAGTTTTCTTCTTGGGTGACTTTCCTTCTATTTGTCCCTTTTCCTACGCTAAGTGAGGTGGACATAACATTACATGTATTTATCGTACACTATATGTTTTGTTGCTCGTCTTCCCACGCCTTTCACACACATATCATTCTACCTGTAGTCCTTTCATTGGTCTTCCACTTTTTTTTATTCTTGATAGGTTAGCCTTTGACCACTATGACATGATGGTAAGTGATGATGTGGTCGAAGATGTTGTTCAGGCTAACCTAGAATTACTGGCTCTGAATGACAGCTCCCGGAACACACCGTTAGGTGCTTGGCGATAGATTTTCTACTTGAGGATGGTAATTAGCTAGGCGGGCATTCGCAAAATGCCCTACCACAGTGCTATAACGACTGCCATCGTAAGACAACAACCGGAACCGACGGTTCAACGTACCCTTCGAAGCACGGAAGCGCTCAGTGACCGCGGCGGACGTTGCTTAACTTAGCTGATCAATTAAGAACGGCTAAGCAAACTTCGCTAAAAGCGCTTCAAAAACTCCACTGATTCTACATAGAGTGTTTCGGCTTCAGAAACGAGCTGTACGGGGTATTGCATGGCATTGCATATTAAAATTATATGGTAGCGTCATCATTAACAAGTTTAAAGCTCATCTAAATCAGTCTTGTTTGTAGTAGAACGTAAATTGAACTATAACTGCATCCTGATATGATGGTTAAAGAACGAGAGGAAAAATTAGAGTTATGAGTCATTGGTATGTTAGCTCAGTCAATCAGAGCATACCCCGGCTATAAGGATGAATGACGCGGATCCCGCACATGTCTATAATTTTTCCCTCGTAAATTTGTAATTATGTAACATTTTTTTTTCTTTTGTAAGGTCCTTATTACTTTCAGTAAAAATTCAAATATGTAAAAATAAAAATATAAACAAAAAATACGTGTAATATATTTTATAAATTTGATAAAAACCTTAATAAAGATTCAAATATATAACACAGTTCCCATGAGTTCCTAGTTTCAATGCTAAATAATCCGGGCCCATATTATCCTATTTTCCGAACTAAATAAAAATACCCATACCATCTAACCACTAGTGTTAGATGGATACCTTTTGATGACGGCAATATAAATATTGCCGTTCCGTTCAGAAACAGTGGGCACAACTGGCACAAAAGGCAGGTCTTCAAATTGGTATACTTCTTTTCCACTGGTATTCAGGCAAGTGATTGTGGCTTCCGGCAGAAATCTTACTCTTTGCGATCGGACTTAGACCAGGAACACCTCGCTAAACGCTCTGGGTGGTCGATAGCACCACACGCTTTCAAAAATCTGATTTATACTGTCCAGTTTTAATACAATCATCAGATAAGGAAGCTATTACCATTTAAGAAAACAACCACTATAATTATAATAGATGCTTTAAAAATGTATGGTACAAGAGTATTATGTATTTTTAAATAAGAGTTATATTAGCTTCTATCAATGTTAACTAAGCTAGTTTTGCGATTGCTCGCCTGGCTAGTTACCACCCTCAAGTAGAAAATCTGTTGCCCAGCACCTAACGGTGTGTTCCGGCAGCAATTCTTGACTAGAATTGCACCTCCCCATATCATCCCATGGGTGTCGTAAGAGGCGACTAAGGGAAAAATACTGGAAAGTGGGCAGCAGCGCCTTCTAAAGAACTGCCAACTTACACTGCGATCCCTTAGACGCCTGCGAAGCGTGGGGATTATGGCAAGTACCCCCTTAATAAGGGAGGCTGTGATCAGCAGTAGGATGAGGTACAAGTTACCGCTTAACATATACTAATAGGCCTCATGCGTGTTTCGCCACAATTCCATAAAAATCAGGTGTAATTACGGTCAATGGAAAACCAGCAGTAGTAAGAAAGAAACACCAATGAGAGCAGGTCATGATTTAGCGTGGTTCTGCAGCGCAAGACTGCACAAAAGTTTAGGCATCTCGTCTGTTTAATTCAAGTACCTACTTTAAGTGGTGGTGTAGTTCGAAGGTCAGTAAACAAAAATTCTTAATGCAGTCGGACTGGCTTTGTTATTTATTTACCTTACGTAAAAAAAAAGGCTATTTATTAACACAATAGAACCACAGGCTAACCTTACAACCTTCAATAAAAATACACGTAGTTATATCAGATCCGGTAACTCAATGAATCATTTTCAGAACGTTATAATCTCAACATCTTGTTATCTAATTTGCAAGAGTAAATGCAAGTTTGCGCATTGACGACTTAGAGCCGGTAGACACACAATTAATCTTTCACCTCAGTATTGGAATAGATCTATTACTACTCTTTGAGTTCCAACAGGGCCCCATTAAAAACTTATTGGTTTTTATGGCTCTTCTATACATTATGAAAAATATTAACCCTCTTAGATTACATACTGATGTTGAGTTCATGTTTTCAGCATATTTTATAAAAAACTTAATGTTTAATTATTTGTTGATTACAGTTGATTTATAATGTAAATTATATGACACAGTTACAAACGAATAGCGTAAATAAACTATGGTCCTTATTAAATTTCATCAACTACAATTAAGTACCTTTGAAGTTACAGTCAATTAACTGAAAAATGTATTAGGTACCTAGGTACTTACTGTTGTAAAGTATGAAAAACAAGTATTAAAGGTATGCTGTTGGAAGTTGCTTTTTTTTACTTTAAATTGAGAACATATAAGTAACTAGCGGCCCGCCCCGGCTTCACACGGGTAATAACGACGACTATAAATTGAGATCTTAGCTATCCTATCATTCAATTTGGATTAAATTGCAAACGGTGTACAAATCAAATTTAAAATTGGTTCAGTAGTTTAGGAGTCCATCGTGGACAAACAACGTGACACGTAATATTTATATATAAAGATTGTTACTTAAGACGAGGCTGCGGAAAAAATACTCTCATTCGACTAGTTTTTTTAACCAACTTAAATATGCAATCGACACGTTAACTTAAATATTTGATTTTCAAACCTTTTTCTATCCGTTGTTAAGACAGAAACACATTTGAAAGAAATTTACTCGATAGTTTTAATTTTTTTAAATGAAGCCTTTTCTTTAAATTATTGGATTTTTCTTGGAAACTACGTCAGTTACATATCAATAATAAATACACATAGAAAGGAAATGTAGTTTATTATCCGCTGTAAAAGTAAAATTTACCTAGAGTTATTAGTATTCTCATAATAAATTAAATTGTGTTTTAGACTTACGACCTTTAGTTCTGTGCAGGATTACGGTCAATCGGAAGATTCGATATTCAACCTTATTAGCTTACGCTTACGAAATAAAATCAATGCGTAAGAGCTGTCCTTCAGTGCCGCGCTGTGCGCCGTTGGACGTGGACCTGTCGCTCGCGCGCTATCACCTGAGCAGTATAAATACGTATCTTGGTAGGTATATCAATCAATATGGGAAATAAAGATAACTAAAAAATAAAAAAAGGAAGCAGAAGAGTCGATACAAAGACTTTGCAAGAATTATGAGAGAGGCAAAAGCGTATAATATTTCAGTTTTTTTTTACCTATTGCACCTATGCAAATTTAATATTCGTTTGTGTTTATTCTATTCATGAAACATACTATCTCGACCGAACTAAGAGATTCTATACCAACTAGGTTTCCTATAGTACTGTAATGGAGCTGTAAAATAACTATATGTCGTACTAATCTAAGTATGATTAGTAGGGTACTATAATAATATCTGGTATATGTATAATTATGGTCTCACCTGATGGTAAGTGATGTGGTTGAAGGTGCCAAACAGGTGTAAACTAAAATTATCTGGCTCTAAAGTACAGCTGCCGTTCAACCGTAAATGGAGTTGAGTGTTGATAACACAAGCGTAGCAAATCAAAGCATTTGGTTTGGTGGGTAGGTATATCACAATAAAACATCGAACATTATTTATGTCCCTCAAGACTAGATGTAGATTTATATCAATGAAAGAATATTCAGAATCAGGCAAGTAGGTATATATCCAAGAGATTATCTACAAAGTCACCTGCATAGGTACTTTTAAATATACATTTTATCACTTAGACATGTACATATAAGTATCGATTTATACAAAAATAATAGAGTGGAATAAATAGATTGTGTATATACTCGTATAATAAAAAAGACTGTGCTCAAAAATGCACCTTCTTTCTCAGGAAAAAAAATAATAAATCAGTCGAAGTCCGAGATCACTCGGAACAGGGAGAACTGTCGGAGTCGCCATCTCATATTATAAGTTTAGACTGTTCTTCCACTACACGAAAATAAGTGAGTAATTCTTTGAACATAATACTTTAGTATTGCTAAATTTGCAAATTTTATTCACAGGAAATTTCGTAAAGGAAATATTTTATATACTACCTATATTAGGCTAAAAATTATTTTGACCTATCCATAGCAGAGCAGCAGGTAAAATTAAATAAAATAACGTATAAATGTATAAATACAATGAAATTTTCTTTTTTACACTGAAAAAAAAACTTTACATTATTATCGCCCTGCACTTGTCACACCTCTGTAGGATCGGTATAAACAATATATTTTTTCTGAGTACCTACACAAAAGACAACGCATTGACATAATTGTGCGGAGTAAGACTTAAATTTTATGGCCGGCCTCCTATCTGAAGCAATACTCCTTTGCGAATGCCATCGTTGATACGTATTACACTTGCCTTCACCCCCTTTTCGGTTATTAGGGTATTAGATAGATGGTAAAGAGCGATGTTGTACTCTTGACGTGTAAAAAATCTGACGTGCAAATTATCTGAATTGATGTATTTAAATTCATTTATTCATATTCCCAACACGCCCTTTCTGAAGGCCGAGCTTCAGCAGGGGCGGAGCAATTTGTATGGTGGCCGTGTTGAAATCGCCATTTTGGATTTTTGACAGGTGTCATTCGACTGCTCTCCCGACATTTATCCTTACAAATTATATTACAAATTGTGCGAAATTGATTGTCGGACAAACAGAAATGTACAGTTGCTTTTCTGAAGGCTTCAGGTAACTGATTGTCTGTAAAATGTATTTTGCAGGTATATATATCAATCAAAAATCTGATTGATATTATCAAACTGAAGGCTAAATGTACATTTTGCATGGTGGTAGGGCACTTTGCGAATGCCCGCCTGGCTAGCTACCACCCTCAAGTAGAAAATCTGTCGCCAAGCACCTAACGGTGTGTTCCGGCAGCTGTCCTTGAGAGCCAGTAATTCTAGGTTAGCCTGAACAACATCTTCGACCACATCATCACTTACCAACAGGTGAGATAGTGGTCAAGGGTAACCTATCAGGCATAAAAAAAAAAACATTTGTAATATAACTAAATGCTAATTTGCCGTGTAGTATGGAGACAACAAATTAAAAATAGAAATTCTACAAAAAGATGAAGAATTTTGGACGAAAAAAATGGAGACAAAACTAGTCACATTCTATATGAACTCCTTTCTGCCCGAGCTGGTCGATCCCCACCACCCTAAGAATACACTGATCCGGGATCAAGAATATGCGGATACTTCTAGAAGAAGATAAAATCAAGATGAGGCTGTCGAGGGTGACTTGCAACATCAAAGTGCAAATGCTTCAGTACTTCCTCCCGCCATAAAAAGAAGACTTGACTTAATGTTGTCTTAGGTTTTCGCGATTGTTACACATAGTAATTAAACAACATTTAACGGTTTAAATCGCGTATATTTATCATTATTTTTGTCCTGACGTTTCAAACACTTTGCAGTGATCGTGGTCACAGGGTGACGATCGGGGGGATTGCAAACTTGAAAAAAAACTTGACTTTCCGTTCCGATACTCGTTATTTCTCACGTACACTTTTGCATATCATTAATTCTGTATAATCATTAATACTGTATAAATTGAAAATAATATATTTTTTATTTCATAAATGATTTTTTGTTAATTTATATACATCTTAACTTAATTTGTCTATAACCACTTACTAACAATCTAAGAATCCACTGTTTTTATTTAAATGTCTAATTTAGTCACCTGTTCCAGTGCCACTCACTCTCTCACTTATCTGCCATGTTGCATTAAAAGAAGCTTGTATAACATGTTGTCTACAATGTTTCTGCAGTTGTGTTATTTTTAAAAAACCCTAAGTTTAAGGCCATTACAATTGCGTATATAGACTCTTCTGCAAATTTGGTAAAAAATCTTATCCTGCTGTTTAGAAGTGGCTAGATCTATATCTGGTTGGTCTATCTAATTTTTACCATAGTTGGTATCTAAAAGCAGAGTGGTAGTAAAATAACACCTTTCTGTTCACCAGTGTAACTGAAAAATAAAACGTAATAGGATGTATACGAACATATTTTCAACATTAGTAATTAATAGTTAAAAATTATATGATAGCAATAAAAAAACAACCTACTTTATATTATTATGGGAACGTGTACCGTAGCACAGTTATGAAAAACTATAATTCATATTTGTATGACGAGTCATGGTAAAATATATTGGCCACGACTAACATTTAATCAAATCAAATCCATTTATTTCAGGTCAATTGTACCCATATTCACCGAATATAATATAATGTTATGCTCATTCAATTTGATGGTATTTTACTTTATTCTAATGATGTGTAATCTGATTAATCGCATTCCAAGATACTGAGAACAATGTTGATTCATTCATAAATTATCGTCCACGCCAAGGGGTAATGAAATTTTTGTAGTAAGTTTAATCAGTAGAAATCACTTTCGTTACTACGGAGAATTTAAAAACACCCCCCATTTATCAATATATATCGTGCCGTTTGGGCTGATATGTACCATCATCATATTCCGACCCTTGTCTCACTTTATTTTGGTTTGGTGCAATATGTTTTCTCTATAAACACAGAGACTGCGACACAACAACATAGCAAAGAAAAAAAAAGACTTGAAAACATTTTTTTTAATTAAAAAGTCTGGTAACTAACTGGTTGATATCGGTGCAATATGATCTCAATTTTGTGCTCATTTAACTGACTTAGACAGGTTATTTGATATACTGATGACTACAGACTTTACTAGAGAGATTATTATTCACATATTATTTATAGATTTTATCACTATTTAACAATAACTTTCATCTATATTCATAGTTGCCACTTACATTCGTTGCTAGAAGCACTGCGATCGTCAAGGCATTTTGGCAAATTACTTTTTAGTAAGTTTGACTGTAACTGGCAAACCGTTCGACCGATGTTGATGAAATTAAAATGAAACCAATTAAGAGTTAAACTGTACTAGCAAATAAATAATCTTCAAGATTGTAAGGTTCAGTAAAAAAGTTATGTGTGGTCAAACATAAAATAAAAAATAGACAAGTCAATTTAAGAACCCTCTTTCTTTTGGGAAGTCAGTTAAATATGAATAATATATATACCAATACATTCATACATAATAATATATACCAATAAAGTCGAGCAGACATGATCATATTGTAAAAAGTAAAACTTTTGGCTTTAGTTTAATAAGCTACTGTCGACCGTAAGAATAATTTTGGAAAGTAAATCAAATAATCAATTTCTTACTAAGAAATATTAGTAATGTTGATAAAAATACAAACGTGACATCAATTTCAGTATATACAAAGTTACTTTATGTATCGAAATGCGTCACGTGAATAAGATTATAAAAAAAGTTGAAATCGTCTCAATGGTATCTGTGTTCGCGAATCTAATTTCAAGTACACAAATATTTTTATAAGCGAGACGCGTGCGCCGCTGCACATCGCGTCGTTCGGTGCAGCGGGGATCGTTGCGCCGCATGGGCGGAGCTAGCGTGGGAATTATTTTTGACTGCCTGGACTTAAATACGGAGATGATAAATTGGGCATCCATTGTTTCTGTTGTCAACGGCTACACACCTACTTGTCCAAATTTGATCAATGCTACAGATAAATAATGTTACATGAGTGGCAACGTCACAATTACTGAATCGGGTTAGACTTGAACTTGATTTGGACAGACTTCATGTTACTCTTTGTGTGTAATTTGTGTAATGGAGAGACAGGTATACCTAATGTTTGCATTGAGATGCTGAGCTGAACAGGAGAATACTTTTACTTGTAGGCATAGAATACATTCACTAGCGTGTTAAATGACCAACCACACATTATGCTTAGGTATATAATTGAACGCTTCTAATAGCTATATAATATTATCAAAATATTAAAAACGTTTTATTAAAGTCAAACATCCATACTGGTTACTATTCTTCTAGAATAATTATATTTAAATTACATTCTTACACAAAATGAAACTGAAATAAATATAAATAAAGAAATATTAAGTTTTATAACGTAGTATAAATAAAAACTTATCAGAGCGCTTGGTCGATGCGACGCGTGATAAAATGCTGGCACCTACATATTTGGCTCAACGAATAAGCATTGTAATTCAATGGGGCATTGCTGCCAGCGGGAGCATTTGGACTGCCTGTGAGTCTGTAATGACTAATAGGTTGTCTAAATGCTTTTATTGTATTAGCTGTAGTGGTGTATATAGTTCGTAGTATTTTGTTAATAAAGGCATACCGCCGGTAAAAAATATAAATAAAGTGGTAGTTAATAATAATATATAATTCTTACTAGGTCTGTTAATCATAATCTAATAAAATTAATACCTCAGAGAAGAAGCTTTCCCTTGAGAAGGATATGGAATTCTTCCTATTGCGATCCAACATAGGGTTGAGAACCCAAGGAGCGCGTTGCACCAACTTCACACGTGGACTTGGTAAGTATATGTATGTGTGCTAGCTTTATTATAATTATCATACATATTATGATTATTGTGGGTTTATTGTGATTATCCTTGTAAGGTTTACCGTAATTACTGCATATTGTGAAATCCAGAGTCGAACTCACATCTTACATCTTCTTATAGAACAGTTTCTTGTAGAACATTTTCTCAGTATCAATTGCAAGTAGTACCTAAATATACTACGCTTCTGAACACAGGTTCTCCCTTTAATCATGGCAACTCCTCCCTCTCCCGGGTTTGCCATGATCCCCTCGATCTGTAGGCGAATAGGGGACCTTAGTGTAAGACGGTAGTGGTTCAGAAGGCGTTTCTGTCCACCTTCTAGTACTCGTATTTATCCCTTTGTCGGCTCTAACGACTCCCAGTGCAAGATATGTGGGGTGCTATTAGCCCGGCACCCCATGGAGAATGCATCTAGTACTTAGGTACTAACAGTTGAATATGTTGGAAACCGTCTAAGTTATACTAAAATCTATATAAATTGAGTTAGATGTTATACCTAAGTATGCTTTCTATTTAATTGTTTTTATTAAATTTCTCCTAGACTGTTTTATATAGATTTTTAACTAAATATATGACATGTATATGTATAAATTAAATGTTAAGGAAGAGCGGGACTACCTGCTCCAGGTATTTCTGTACTTAAAAGGTAGAAAAGTAAAAGTAAAGTAAGTAGTAAACATGAGATAGGGAATCTCATGTTTTTTAAAATGATTCAGACGAAATAAAAGATTTATTATTGTATTAGCTTTAAAAAAATTTGGATAGTAATTACATCTAAGTTGAATATAGTATGTGGCTATACCTAGTTGTAGCCGGCTAAAACTAGTTGTAACTGCACTTCGGCTATCAGTCGTTACATATGCATGAGATATAAATTAATCTTTAGACGTCGAGTTCTAATTTTTACAAATGCTATCGTCTATATTATGTATAAACCTATAAATCGTAGAATAATATATCATCACTCGATTACTGAGATACTTATCTATCCCCACAGTATATCTATCACATTATAGTAATGATATGTATTTGCCTTAATTTCCGCTTAGAACTTAATAGTTTGTAAACAATGATATATATCGATACCTAAAAACACTTTAAGTATATTTTGGTACAACTAATTGGTTGACCATGAAATCAATGCCTTGACCAATAATTTCCATGTTCTACATAAAATTGATTAATGAATTGATAATCTAATTCTTTATAAAGTAACGCCCACCCTTTTCTCAAAGCCGAAGTATATCCGCCACTATCAATAACCCTAGAAAATCAGGTATGATTAATACACGATATGTCACGAGTTTTGAAAAAGGAAGTTGTTGAACATTGTGATACAAATTGTTATTGGTATTTAGCCAGGCACATACCGGTACCTACCTACTACAAAGTGCAGCGTATATACATAACATTGTTAAACCAGTTTAATATGTACATATGGAAAGTATTCATGGCTGATGTGTTATGCGTATGATAGTGATGGTACGAGAATAAAATACCTCCTCACTTATATAATTTTTTTCTAAGCCCTTCAATAGCCAACAGGTGAGACGTGATGAGATGAGGCGAAGCTAGGCGATGCAAGGCGAGGTGAAGCTAGGCGATGCAAGGTGAGGTGAAGCTAGGCGATGCAAGGCGAGGTGAAGTTTGGCGCGACGCGACGACGCGAAGCCAGGCGAGGCGAAGCACGTCGAGATGAGACAAGAATCAGTACTAATATTATAAATGCGAAAGTAACTGTCTGTCTGTTACGCTTTCACGCCAAAACTACTGGACCGATTTTAATGAAATTTGGTATGGAAATAGTTTGAGATCCGGGAAAAAACATAAGATAGTTTTTATCCAACTGTGCAAAAATAGGTTAATGTTTTTGCGCGATAACATACATACGCGCGGGCGGAGCCGCGCCCGAAAAGCTAGTAAGATATATATTATTTTTTCATAAACCACGTGTGTCCATATTACGGTTTGTAGAGGTCTTCTTTTAACTATATTAAAATTTTCAGATTTCAAATTCAAATGAATTTTAATTTGAATTTGAATTACAGTTTGTAGAGGTCTTCTTTTAACTACATTTATATATGATGTATCAGAACACCGCGCTTGTTTAAATTGATTCGATTCTACGAGTATGATTTATAGAAACTGTTTGAATCCAAATTCTCCAATTCTTATAATTCAAACGGATTTCGAAAGATGTAATAAATGAAATAAACTATATGACTATACAATTATAGAAAGTATTACAAAGCATGAAATGAAATCTGAAATCTGCTCAAATTACAATTTGGCGCGAAAATATTGTCTCATAATAATAATCACGTTACTATTTTTACACTAATTTGCCTAATCTAATTTGCATGTGTATAGAAAACTACTCAATATTGGTTTTTAGTCGTTGAATAAATATATATATATATATAATACGACATGACGTCATTATGAGCAATTCCTAAATTATTAAAAAATTGTCGGACTCTAAAAATTCCGATACCTACCGATTTTGGCAATTGCCGTACAAAAAGCAGCCATGGTTTCTTCTAATTTCTTCCTTCCTTAGATAATAGTCTTTATATTATACTTATTTACTTCAATAAATACCTGTTTACCATCACAGGAAAGATATTGTAATTATATTCCTATAATAACAAAACTTCTTGTACGTATTGATCGGTTTATTAGGAATTCCTCTTCTCAACCATATCGTCCAATAGGCGAAGTAGTCGTACCGTTGAGCTGTAAAAAAACTATATAATCTTGTTCAATCTATCTATAAAACCATATTCTCTAATGCAATTCTCCCCGCACCATAGCAATGGCGTTCCAATAGACAAGTGCATGATATTTACAAATGTCGATTCTTGACCCTACATTTGACCCTTAAAATGAGATTATACAGCCTGACGCTGGGGGCAGGGATATGATAATAGGACCTCATTTGGAAAGTAGGTTTATCGTGCACGGTGTGTCATTATGAGACCATAAAGACTCAAAAGGCTTGAACATTAGTAAATTGCTTCTGGTTTGAAAATTGGTAATTTTGTATTCAAATATTGAATTTATTGCAACGATTGGTTCAAAGATATTCAATTATATAAAAACAAGATAGGAGAGCGGTTGGAAGATATTCAATTATTCTAAGACATCGTCGAAATAAATTCATAGATTCAGTTAAAGGTGATAAATAGGTTTCAGATTGTCGTTTGTACTCTATTTTAGTCTAATCTGACCCATCACCATTAAATATCCCTTATAAGGGCATATTATCTCATACGTTATCAAATATTATCAATATGATTAGGTACGTAATAGATTGATATGACACACTTGTTTCGATGTGACACTACTTCTCTATTCTAATATAAATAAATTGTAATAAATAACTAAAAATATTTAACAAAATCCTTTATATTCAATACGTTTGTATTGAATATACCACCACTTTTTTATGTTATTGTATGCTTTATGCTTGTTCCGTACAAGCACAAGGCCCACCTGATGCTAAGCAGAATAACCTCTGCCCATAACACATGCATTTCGTCGTGTGACGAATGGCACTGCGCCCGTCACATTGAGACACAGTTGTAAAGTCTCATGTCCCTGTAGTTTTTCTGGCTCTCAAAGACTGCTGCCGGAACACACTGTTAAGTGCTTGGCGACAGATTTTCTACTTGAGGGTGGTAGGCCAAGCGGGCATTCCACCAGGTGAAGCTCAAGCCGGCGGTAGGGATTGTACCAGGGACCTACGGCACGGCAGCCCATAGCTAGAACAGCTCAGCCATCATTGAATTAAAAAAACTAAAAATATTTCCTTTAAAAAAGTAATATTTTTCTACATCCGGTAAATACAACTGACAAGGGAAATTTAACGGAAAACCCAAACATTTCAAAAGTCCTGATAGCTACTGAGAAACTATCCCCATCGTTGACTCAAATCACTATATGGAAAGTACAAAATTGGGTCACATTATTTTTATTTTCTTATTTGAGACCAACAAAAATAGCAATGAATCATTAATGTCCCTAAGGCTTAGAGTGCACGCACTGCTTACCATACAAACGTAGTTTTGCCATATTTTAAATTCCAAGTGCTCAAATTCTGAGAAATTTTTGTATGCATGCCGTTGAGCCATATATAGATAGAAAAGTTCGCGGCCTAACACATAAATACTTGAACTATTTTAATGTAACTGACCTCATTCGATTTGCTTACTCTCTGGTTGTCACATTGTAAAATTTTATCGCAATAACATTATCAGTTTTTAAATTAGACTGAATTTTGTGAGCCTAAGTGCAGCATTTTTAAAGAATGGAGAAAATTGAGCAACGTGCGGTCATCAAATACCTGTTTAAAAAAAAACTAACTCCAAAAGAGTTTCACGAAGACATGTCAACAACATTGGGGGAATCTGTTCCGTCGTATACGACTGTGAAAAAGTGGGTTGCTGAATTTAAACGCGGACGAGAGAGTATTGAAGATGACCCTCGCTCCGGCCGGCCTACGATGTCTACGACTGAAGAAAACATCGGGAAAATCTGTGATCTGATATTGGCAGATCGGAGATTGACCATCAGGGAGATTACAGACACTATTGGCATCTCATATGAACGAACACAAAACATCATAGTCAATGAACTTGGATTTTCTAAGGTTTCTGCGCGGTGGGTACCCAGATTGCTTTCAGTTGAATAAAAACGAATACGGCTCACGATTTCTCGCGACTGTTTGGAAATGTTTGAGGCTGATCCACAAGATTTTTTGGCCAGATTTGTGACAATGGATGAAACCTGGGTACACCACTACACCCCAGAGTCAAAACAGCAATCCAAGCAGTGGAAAAAACCTGATGAACCAACTCCAAAAAAAGCCAAAGCAATTTTGTCAGCTGGCAAGGTGATGGCGTCAGTTTTTTGGGATGCTAAGGGTGTCATCATGGTGGACTACCTTGCAAAAGGTGAAACTATAAACTCGGCTTATTACTGCATCCTTTTATGTCGTTTGCGTGAAACACTTAAAGCGAAAAGGCCAGGATTACTCAGCAAGAAAGTGTTGTTTCATCAGGATAATGCACGCGTTCACACGTCTGTTGAATTTATGGCTCAAATTCGCGATTGTGGCTTTGAATTACTGCCGCATCCCGCCTATTCCCCTGATTTGGCACCTTCAGACTTTCATTTATTCCCAAACCTAAAAAAACACCTTGGTGGTCAAAAATTTTCATCAAATGAGGAGGTCGAAGCTGCAGTGGGTGACTTTTTTGAAGGCCTTGAAGAAACTTTTTTTATGACTGGCATACAGGCGTTGGAAACCAGTTTTAAGAAGTGCATTGAGTTAAGTGGAGATTACGTAGAAAAATAAAATTACGTTTGTTTATATTACAAATAGTTTTCTTGCTGAGGCCGCGAACTTTTCAATCCACCCTCGTATCTATGCTTGTAGTTTACCAGGTTTTCGATTTATCATTTATATTATGCCTTAATGTGAATATAAGAATTCTCATACAAAGACATTTTCGAATATTATCCTTACTAATATTATAAATGTGAAAGTTTGTGAGTGTGTATGGATGTATGGATGTTTGTTACTCTTTCACGCAAAAACTACTGAACGGATTTGAATGAAACTTTACAATAATATAGCTTATACATCAGAATAACACATAGGCTATAATTTATAAAGATATACTGTGTAAATTGACGAAAATATCAAAAAAACTGTTAATAAAGCCACACTAGAAATTTTTGCGACGTCTCAACCCGGATGAAGGCTCGCGTCAACAACGTCGTCTGTAGTGCGCGCGCCGGTGTCGCGGGCAGCGTTACCATGGAAACAAAAAACGGGCAGCGTTGCCATGGAAACAAAAAACAACTGATTAGAAATTAGCTCGACAAGAAATGTCAAAAAGCAATTGTATAAATAAGCTAAAGCTAATAAAACTAACTACAGAGGCCCAAACGAGCCCCACAAACAATACCTCGCAAAATTCAACTAGGAAGAATGCGGTTGATGGGCAGAAAATGCCTATCTACTATGTATCTGTTGGTAAGTTCATAAGTTTCTAATGGATATTTGGTAGTAACAAATTGATCCTTATATCAAAATGAATACTTTTATCGTTTCTGGTATCTAAAATAGATATACTTTGTCCAAATGATGTAGTGTAAACTACATCATTTGGACAAATATTTTATTAGTTACGACGCGACGATGACCAACCAAGTCCGCGATACTATAGTGCGGTCGGCGCGCGGGGCGGCTCGGCGGACGTTCGGATGCACTACGGATGAGGTGGGAGAAGAAGCCGCTCATCGCTGAATGCGCGACCCGAACGCGGCAGACCCGTGAGGGCAGACGTCATTGATGGTTGTCCTCGATTTGCGAATATTCAAGGCACTAGCGATTTGTAGCGAACTATGGTTTTTTGTGGTTAGGAGTAGGACGTATGAGAAGATACTTCATTATTATTAGGTAGGTTATCTACCTATCTTAATATTTTTGTTTGGTACTTTATAATTCTTAACACCCACTTACAATAATACCACGACAGCTTAAATATTTTTGTGGTTAGTATTTACTTATAACAATAACTAGCTGCGCCCCGCTGTTACACCCGCGTGGTGATGGATGGTGATGATAAAATGTATGATATGTGTTAATCCAGCGCCTTATCTACCTCCATACCAAACAATTTTTTAAAGATTTATATATGGCTTACGCAAATATGATCATGTCTCCGATTTTCGCAATAAGCTCAAGTGGTTCCCTATTCGTCGTCGCCGGAATGCTCATATATTATCTCTCCTTTACAGTATTCTGTACAATCCTTTATCCCCGCGATACCTCAAGGAACAATTTAAATTTCTTCATTCTACCCATTCTATGTCATTACTGTCATTAGAAAACGTAACGCTATACAGCAGTTATTTATGTATACAATTATTAAGACCATAAGAAACCCCGCCGAATATTTTGACCATATCTATTGTTGATGGATTGTCTGGAAGAGATCGCTCTGAGCGGTAAGTCCACCCATTGATACACTCACCCATTGATACAGTTTAGCCACATGAGCTTATTACGAAAATCGGAGATATGATCATATTTGCGTAAGCCATATATAAATCTTACTTACAAAAATGTATGGTATTGAGGTAGATAAGCCGCTGGATTAACACATATAATACATTTTATCCATCAACCCGCGGGTGAAACCGCGGGGCGCAGCTAGTTAATAATAAACTGTCAAATCAGAAGCATTTAAATATTAGGCTCAAAGACATACAGGCAAAATTTCATCCAGTTTAAACATTTGGTATTTGAAATATGGTAAAAATAAGTTTGATTTGAAAATGCTTCGAAGTCACTAGTCCTATTAGACTAGTAATGTTTTTTAGAATACATTTAAATAAATTCATAGATTCAGAAGCGGAAATAGGTTTCAGATTCTCTTTTAAACTCCATTTTACTTGAAACTGACTAAGACGATTAAATATCCCCAATAAGGACATAATGATCTCATACTATCAAAAATTACCAGTCCATTATATAATGATCTGGTGTGTGTTCCTCTTAGTATTTTAACATTAAAATTAAATGAAAATAAGTGCATTAGTTTTTAATTTATAATCAATTAGCTGAAAAAAAATATGTATACCTTGATTTAATAGTAATTGCATTTCTCGTAAGTAGTGAACAGCATTTTCGGTGTGGGAATGATCCTTTAAGAGATATGCATCACTGAAAAGAATAAAATATATTGAAAAAAAAACGGCTTAACCTTTTATAATGTATGAGATATTGTTAGATTTGTCTTGATGGCGCTAGTGACATTAGGTATATAAAAAAAGAGACCACATTACTCCCTATTTAGTTAAAAAAGGGATCCTTAGCATGAAGGCCAGAAGAGAGCTCCTTCTGGCATGCTTAACTCAAAAGGTGTTATATAGTAAAAGACCAGACTATCTTTTTGAAAAAATTACGTGGGTCAAAGATATACATCAGGTTAATACCCGCTCTAAGCATGGAAATACTCTAGTGATTCCTAAACATTCCACATAGGGTTTTAAAGGCTGCTTTAAGTACAGAGCGTCTAAAGTCTGGAACGATATCCCACCACCTTTGAGAAGAAAACTTTCCAATCAGATCTTTAAAATGCGTTTTAAGCTAATTCTATTACGTCGCCAAAAACATAACTTTGAAGCAACATTTAAAACCCAAGGAACAAAAAAAAAAAACAAGAAACCAAGTAAATGTATGTAATAATTAATTCACAAACACACACACACACACACCCTCACACACAACCAAATACGCACGCACACCTCAGTCGTTTAAAAAAAATGGATTTATTTGTACTGTATAAATTGGGGCCAGTGCGGCATCTGTTTTGATTGTATGAAAAAAAAAAACTATACTAAGTAAGTAATATAAAGTATAATTAATTTTATTTTGTGTTTCCCGTATTCTTCAATTACGTTAGCATCTCGGCCCAGACCTTAGCCCGAGCTCAGGGGTACACTGAAAAACAGCGTTATGATCACATCACAGTGTGAACATAACACATGCTGAGTGTACCCCTATTGCCATATAATATATTTTTGTAACTAATTTTAGTGTGTTAATTTGTAATATAGTATGTTTATTTGTATATGAGTAAATGGATAGTGTAAACATTTTGTTATATTTTAGTGGCAATAAATGATCTTTTATTTATTTATATATTTAAAAAAATATTATAAAAACTAACTGGCGGATTTTAGACACTATTATTTCGTTTTGATTTTCCAAACACATTGAGTGGAGTATCAAAATAGGCTTTAAAAACGATTATATCAATATTTATAATTTGCAGTTTTAATTTCAATAGAACGATAAAACGTATAACAAAAATAAATAATTCGCAGTCCGATTTTTTACTTTTAATTTATAACAATTAATTTATACCTATTTACACATGTGACTACACCTTCGGGTAATACAGGCAAAACGATATTAGCGTCAACAAGATTATCAAACCCAGTACCTCAAAATTACTTAGCGACACCATAACCACTACACCAACGAGGCAGAAAACTTATTTATATCTATATCAGATTCAATAAATTATGATATTTTTATATAGCTATTGAACTACGTAACAATTTGAGTGATCTATGAAGGCTCGTAAGGAAATAAGAAATAGACAATTTAAATTACTTTCAGCGCACCAATTTCTGTCAGAGAAGGTCATGATCAAATCATAGTCATTGTTAAACAATCGTTAAATCTAAATTGATCACCTGAACTCGCGTTGGTAATAATCTGCAACTAAGTCGGCGGAAATAGCTTATACTGACCAGAGTATAAATTATATAATACATATATATACTGTGTGAAGTGCCCTGATTAATTATTATTATTTTATTTACACGAAGTTGAAATGGCGTGATATTATAGCTACAATATAAAGGTAAATACTTTTTTAATACTGTGAGTGTATTTTGTCCTAATTTTCAGTTGAGTTCGAGTTCCAGTGGTACGCGTAGCAAAAGACAAAAAAAGAGGGTAGACTGTTTCGTTTGCTCGTGATTTGTGTCAACCGCTCGCCTCCCCAGTCACACCGCGATCATGATGCATGTAACTGCGTCGAAATATCGGGATATCAAAAATAAAAATCACCACCGTACAAATGCCTTAAGTGTTAATAATAAATATAAAGCTAGTTGAAATATTTGTATGTGACCTACACAATAGTTTGGAAAGCCACACATACTATACAAAGCGACAGAAAGAGCTGCGCTTTACCATTTGAGTGAGAACCTCTAAAAATCATTTAGTATGGATAAAGAAAATTTTGCAGACTTACTTAATTTGCAGGTATTTTATTTTTTAATTATGGTCCAACAAAATATTTTTAATCCAGGCTCAAAATCTTATATTTTTATCATATATTTTATTTTCTAGGGCGTTGATCACAATGGCCCTAGACTGGCAATATTATATCTAGTCTCGTGCCTGCCATCACGCAGTATGCTGCTCCGTTGAACCGCTTAACTATTGACTATGTAACCTTACCGAAAATTAAAATCACGACATGACATTCGGTAACGTTTGTTCGAGTCCACTGTTAGGGCAAATTGGGTTTCTGAATGACGTCTTTGAAAAGCTAAAGCGATTTTGTTTTGCACAGTTGTGAGATCATTTCAACTTTAAGAAATTTAATTTTAAAAGAACATTAAATGTCCTATCTTCCAAACCGTGGCTCAATATTTATTTTTTCTACATAAGGTAAGTACACCGGACAATGAACGGAAAATCCGAACATTTCATAAGTTCGGACAGTGACTGTATCCAAATCCCACGGACTCAAATGACTGAGTGGAAAGTACTAAATTTACTCACACTAATTTAATTTGCTTATTTGTTAACGACGAAAATAACTGTCCTGTAATATATTAATGAGCCACGTTTGTGTTTTGAAATCTGTTTAGAAAAAGTAAATCAAAGAAACTTGCGATGCAATTAATAACCGTACTCGTAAAAGTCTATAAGACAGATGTTTTGTCTCGAAACTTCACCTTTAATATAAAAAAAACCCTCTATAAATATGTTCAATTTAGAAACATTGTTTCAATAAATTTGATTATTCCTTTATGTATTAAAATATTTTGAAGCGCTCGTAGCGAAGTTTGCTTAGCCATTCTGAATTGATCAGCAAAGTTCAGCAACGTCCACCTCGGTCATGATTTTTGTTTGGATGGGACCGCTAGTGACATTACTATATGCTAAGCGCTTCCGTGTTTCGGAGGGCACGTTAAGCCTTCGGTCCCGGTTGTTGTCTCCGGATGGCAGTCGTTAAAGCATGGTGGTTGGGCATTTTGCAAATGCCTGTCTGGCGCTAGCCACCCTCAAAGAAAACCTGTCGCCAAGCACCTAACGGTCTGTTCCGGCAGCTGTCCTTGAGAGCCAGTAATTCTAGGTTAGCCTGAACAACATCTTCGACCATATCATCACTTACCATCAGGTGAGATAGTGGTCAAAGGCTAACATATTAAATTTGCAATTTCATAATCTGCCTTCATAATACTCATAATGACATAATCTGCTTCGTAAGTGAATAAGAATAAACATACAATTCTCAAACAATTACTTAGATTAGATACCTAAAATTGTCAATTTGAATATATATGAAATATACGTTTTTTAATTTCAAAATCTGCGTTGAACTAACGACAAATAATTTAATTTGATATTATGTACAATTGACAATTTTGATTGATTAAAATCGAAAACCCACACCGAAGGGCACCTTGTTTTGTTTATTAAAACTTATAACCTCGCACAAATGCTGCGACCAAAATCAAGCTAACTGTCATTAAATGATATGGTAATTTGGGAATATGGTTTGATATGAATCTGGTATTTTGAGAATCCGGTATTTCGAGAATTTTTTGGAAAATTATTTGAATTTAGCATTTGTTTGAAAATTTAAGAATGAATTCTATTAATATATACTAAAAAAAAATTTATTGAAGTGGGATGGAGAGCGGGATCCCGCCACAACAAAAGTTCGTGGGTGGTCATGAGAGTATCTTATATATGCGTTACTCAATAATCCCTCAAGATGTAACTCACTATTAGAGTGGCAATATGTGTACAAGACGGTGTACTCTGTTGTGTATCTGTCATTTCGAGTCTAAATTCTACATCGACTAAGAACTAAGAAGGTCTGTAGCTCAAATCCTGGGTTCAGTGGTCAACTCAGCCTACAGCCCGTCCAGCAGGCGGGCTAGGTTCACATTAAGTCCTTTATTAGTCGATTCGGCCAATGCTCCTTCTACCATCTGTTAGGTCTATTAGGTAGGTGTAAATACCGGGTTCAGTTTATTTCGAGTGTTGCGTGTTTGAGCCTTACCATGGTGCTAGCCGTGGTATAACGTTTTGCGATTGCCAGTCTACCCTCAAGTAAAAATTCTGTGGCCAAGCACAATGAATTTTCCAAAGATCAAATTTTCATTGTAATTTAAACTTATTAACACTTTTTTACTGTACATATAATGTATAAAGTTATAATATAAAAGCAAAGCAAAGCGCGTAAGGACTTTTTTACTTGAAAACAAGTTAGGCCAGCTAGTTTTTCTCTCCGTCGGGCCCACTTCAGAGTATTTATTGTAAAACAGCCTACTAATACGTGCTACAATATCATTTCGCTGTCAGGTTAATATATATGCTGTCGTCGTTAATTTTATTAGCAGACAAATATATTCATAGCCATTAAATATACTTTAGAACGTAAATTAAAATATAGCCTGGCATATAATAGTGATTACTATAGTTATCTGCACCCTTATTGCTAAGAAAGTAGAATGTTTGAGTTATATATATTTTCAAGCAATTATGGCCGAGCGGTTATATATATGGACTGCCGTGCCGCAGGTCCCTGGTTCGATGTCCACCGCCGGCGCGCCAGCTTGAACTTCACCGTATGGTGGAAGGGCATTTTGCGCCTGGCCAGCTACCACCCTCAAGTAGAAAATTTGTCGCCAAGAGAGCCTTAGATATACTCGTATTTTATTACTATTCAAGTTCCTTTTTAAAATAGGTCAATAGATATTTATGTTATGTACGAAATATAATTATTTATTCTTTAATATATTTTAAACTTTTTATGCCTTACTGTAGACAATGGAAACGCGATTTAATATCTGCGGTCAACTATCTAAAGAGATCAAATACTTGGCTATTGCCTTGAATAATGCCGACCCGCAGCGGCGCGGTGGTGGCGGCGGCGGTGGACATACGAATACCATGTCAGTACCGGTTAGTATCACGCCGATTGTCGGTGGGGTGTCCCCATACGGATAAACTAAATTACGTACATTGTAGTAGGTATTGAGTGAGGTAAGCATGTGGGAAATTGGACATTTAATACGGCTTGGTCGTTTTTGAAACTTCCGGACCAGTTGCGTCATAATGAACTGATTGGTGCTTGCTCTTGACGCATTATTTTTGTTCTTAAACGAAAAGGTAACAAAGGAAACAAAATGAATACATTTAGAGACTTTTAGCTTTTTTTTTCTTTTTTTTATACTGAACTGGGTAGCACTTGACCACTATCTCACCTGATGTTAAGTGATGATGCGGTCGATTATGGAGCGCGCTTACCCAGAAGATACCTGTTCACTCGCGTTTTGAAGACCCCCATATTGTACTTAACCGGAAACACAGACTCAGGCAGGGTATTCCATTCCCTAGCGGTTCGTATAATGAACGAAGAAGCAAATCGCTTTGCTCGGGTAAATGGAATATCTACCATATAGCGGTGGCGCTTTGGAGTATCCCTGGATGTCCGGTTAAAGAATGTTATCGAATAATCTTAAGGCGAATGTTATCGTTTTTAGCCAGATATTCAAAATTTTACTATTAATTTATTTTTCATCCCACCATCTCGGAAAGAGTATTTTTAATCTTCAATATCTGAGTGGAAAAGCCGTTTTTATTCTCTAGAGGATAAAGTAAATTGAATTTAGAACATCGTGTGCACTAAGTTTGTGAATTAAAAAAACATTGAACCTATTTACTGCTACCTCTATGGTGCCGAATATATCATACAACTTTTTTTTAATTTGTTAAAAACTCAGACTCGGAACCTTCTTGGTGTTCTTTTTTAAATTTTTGCATTTAGTCATTTCCTCGCTGAGGTGGAATGAAAAGTTACGTGTTGCACTCGAGTGCAAAGATTTTTCACCTCGTGCTCTTTTGATTCCCTCGCTAACGCTCAGGATTCTAATTTTGAATCACTCGCTGCGCTCGTGATTCAATTTTAGAATCCTTCGCTTGCTCGGTCATCAAAATTGAACACGCGGTTAAAAAGCAACTTTGCACTCTTGTATAACAAATAACTATTGTGCTAGATCATCTATCTAATGTACTTGATTACGTTAAATGCGAGATTCGGTGAAGAGTTTTTACACTGCGTAATAACTTTTTGAATAATTTTGGATAATTTACATGACATGACTATAATTTTTACTTCGTAATTTTGTGATTTTCTAATGGAATTCGCAGAGCATGCGTTGTGCAAAAATAAAAATATTAAAATTTATTATATTTGTTGAGTTATATAAGTGGACGTAATCTTTAATATTTTAACAGTTTGAGCGGTGACTTATGGAATCATATGCAATGGTTTCCAATATATTTTAATGATAATGCGAGAACTATTATTTTAAATTCGCTAATACCATGATATTGTAGGATGGTAACAAAATTTTGACATGACATGGTTCTCCACCTTAAGAAAAAAGTTTACTATACCAAAGAACATGGTATATATATATACATATATATATTTACATATATTACACGTACCAAAGAATAAGTAATTGTTCAAAGTTATCTCTTCTAATACACAAAACGACCCGCATGTCAGAATACGTAGATAGGAACAAAATTCATTATCAAGTGAACACGGAACAGACCAGTTTGTTGGTACTTAGGTATGTCGTTAAAGAGCCTAAGAACAATAAAATGTAATTATCCCAACCAGTGCTTTACCATCCAAGGACACTAAAGGCACACAGACCAATGATTCATCTAAGTACATGTATTCAATAAAATGCCCTCAGAAAGTTAAATGAGATAAGACATGTTGATGAGAAAAGATGTTTAAAGAAATAGATAAAATACATAATACAGATACAAACCTGTGGTGAAATTGATTTCCCTGCATAAAATAATTCTGCAGTTTTCACATGAGCATAAACTTGCAGTTTTATACTCGTATTTTAAGGGAGCACTTATGAAATTACTGGGTAGCTAGAAGAACATTTTATTTGCGCAATTGAACTCGGATATGCCTTGTTGCTTTGTTTCCGAATAAGAATCTGCATATCTTCATTTCATACATGGATATATATCCATGTTTGAAATGAAGATATTCAAATCAATAGGAAGAACTCGCAGTGAACGTAATTACATAATACATCTGCATAACTACGGGTAATGTGTAACAGCGAGCTCAATCATGTTCAGTTTACGATATGGTTACGATTCTCACCGTGCTTAATGCGGATCTGGTATTGATACATGTATATTTAACGGCATAAGGGGCTGGGTTGAGCCGAGATTAGTCATATACTCTTGAGCGTGCAGCTGAAGAACAATGAATATACTCGTATATCTGATAATATATTCCTGCGTATCGGATGGTAAGCAAAACGAAGTTTTTTTGGGGATATCCTCTATATAGAATGTATGTGTTACACAATCATATTCCTAGTCCGTGGCGTAAAACCTATATATCTCCATTATATCTCAATATTATGTCCTATTTATATATGGGATACTAGCTACGCCTCCTCGGCCACCTTCAAAGACAATGATGAAAAAAAATATCCTATGGTAATCTATAACCTAAATACACATTCACATCCTAAATCATTCACTCACAAATTTCTGCCTTTATTATATCAGTGTGATAGATGCTTAACCCATTATTTTTAATCAGCCCCAAAAGAAATTTCATATATCTCAACATTCAATTTTTTTTCGAGTTGTTAGTTTAGTTTTGTTATCTCTAGTTTTGGTTTGTAAAGTTGTGGTCGAGAATGGTAAACAGGTTCAAATTAGAAATACTGGCTCTGAAGAACAGTTGCTGGAATACACCTTTTTAGCTAACTAAAAGCGGCAGATTTCCTACTTAAGGCTAGCTAGGCGGACAGCAAAACACCCATAGTGCAGTGAAGTTTAAGCCCAGTGGAATGTTAGCCATGGACCTTTTGCAGTACACATATTCCCACTGAACCATCACTCTTCCAAAGTCATTGTAAAAGCCAACAAAAGAAAAATAACACGACACCTCACCAAAGTCGACTTATTACTAAATTGTAGCACATTAGACCCACTTAACTCTCTTCTCCTCTATCATCTGAGCGCCCTTGTAATAGGAATGTACTAGTACTAATAAAAGTATTGGCCACAAGAATTCCCACAGAAGTTTACATCAGACTGGCAGCCGTCCTTAAAAACACAACTCACTAGTATCCAAATGTATTATTCAAATTCATTGACATTCATGATCACGTCATTGCAGAACAATAAATATTTCACTTTAACTTGAAAGCCTTCCGTGATAACATCAAAAGCCTAGAGCACGACAGTAATTACAGTTTTTAATCTACACCCAAACCCATATCCAACAATACACCTGCTATAATCTAATTGTACCTTACTGTTAGCCTTCAAACAACAATAAATATAAATAAATGTATGTGTGCAGCCTCCAATGAACATTATCAATTTGTAATTTATAGGTCTCTCAGACACGAGAGGTCATGCGTTAAATAGACTTCATTGATGATGAAAATGTTATGCAGAAATTGTGTGATTGCCTTCGCGTATTTCTTATACGTCACATTGACTGCCATAACATCCAGCTTTGTAGAAAAGGCAAAGACATTCCCTCAATTGGTTGTTTATTTTTTAATGTGTGTGACGGGAACAACACGGGGCCCACATAATGTTAAGCGGATTAATCTTAGCCTATAACAGAAGCATTACGTCATATGACGAACTGTACTGCAGCCGTCATAATGAGACAATACATACAGTTGTTAAAAGTCTCATGTGCCTGTATTTTGCTTTCTTGGTAGGAGTTTTAAAACGCTGACTAGTGCTAAATAGATTTACTTGATCAGTTTTTAGCAAAATGTATTTAGTTTGTAGTATTAAGAAAATTATATTTTAATCTTGGTCACATTATCTAAGGCCAAGAAAAGTCCGAAACACGTTTCCTTAAAATTGTCTGGATAGAATAAAATCGCAAAGTTGACTCTAAATTACGCTTGTAACATAAATATCTTAATTATTTACGTATGTGTATGAAAATATATTAATAAAATAGCAAACCTTATCAAGAGGGACAAGAAAAGTTAAATTTTCACTGATTAACGTTACTAGTTTTGTGTTATTAAGCTTACTTTCGAATTATACCTAAACTGATCGCGATTTAACTATTGCTGCCTCTCTTACACTCCTACGTGACAAAATTTCTATAGTCCGATGGTGACAAAATTTCCGCATTTGATAGCATCTTAAGGTGTCTTAAAGATGTCAGTTCTTTAGAAGACACTGCTGCCCACCTTCTGGTAGTTTTCCATTTGTCGCCTCTTACGAATCCCACTGGTAGATAATATAATGGGGGGATTATTAATTAAATATACCGGCTAGCACTCACGGTGTTTAGTCGAAATCTCCGACCGGTGTTCGATTAGTAAAGATGTTCATTCTCAAGGAATGCGGGCAGCCTCGAGGGCTGCTTGACGCGCACGCACCGTCAAGCAGCCCTCGAGGCTGCCCGCATTCCTTGAGAATGAACATCTTTACTGTTCGAACACCGGTCGGAGATTTCGACTAAACACCGTGAGTGCTAGCCGGTATATTTAATTAATAATCATGACAACTCACGTAAGTTTTTATGACAATAATGGGGGGATACAATTCTAACCATGGTCTCCACACGAAATGTTTACTACGCCCGCTTTCGGAGGTTCACTTTCTGCACCCGCAGACGAGGTGCTTTCAGCGCCTGCCCAAGTAGAGTCTGGGTTACTGATTCTTATTCTTATATATTCTTATGTGATGAGACTGATCAGTAAAAAATATCTGTTTGCCGATCTTGGATGTTATGATGGCCATTATTAATGTGCTTGAGTTTCACGTCAATCAGGATAGTAAAAGTTTTTATTAAGCGTTTCTTCATTTGTGTTACACTGATATCCTGATAGGTTTCGGTACTACTTAAGACGTTGTTACATTTGTTTGCTTTTTAAAGAAAATAAAGACTAACTGAAAATCTTTCAGGTGTTTGTTATGGATCAAACAGTATGCCCAACTAGTTGTGTTATAAGGAATAAACATGCAATAATCTCTCTTGTACGAGTATGCAGAATGGGTTTGTTCAGATTCATTTTCCGTATGTTTTTTTTGGTGCAGCCTGATAGGCCACTGTTGTAGACGGATAGAGGCTATATGAATTTACTATCTGATCGTAGTTGATGAACTAAAAAAATACGTATATGTACATATTGATAATACACAATATATATATTATATCTTAATACAGGTTTTTAAACCTAACTCAGACATCAGTCTTTTACAACACAAGTATATGTGTAAAGCAATATATGTATTTTATAATGTTTAGTAAATTAAGATACTTTTGTGGGGAGAAGAATAAAGAATATTGTATTATATGATTATGAATGTAAAAAAATAATAATTTGATATACCTTCTTGATAGCTCAAATAGTTTCTAGCCAACAAGTATATCAATATAACTATATAGCTATATACTAATATAGCAATGCTGCCAGCATGCTGGGCACGCTGCCAACTGGCAGGGCTGGAGCATTTGGACTGCCTATGAGTCTGCTATGAATTATAGGTTGTCTAAATGCTTTTATGTAGTAGCTGTAGTGTTGTATATAGTTTGTAGTATTTTGTTTATAAAAGCATACCGCCGGTAAAAAAAATATACTTATAGATATTTATAGTATATGTATTGTACTTATCAAATCCCCACGTGAACAAAGTCGATAGTAGCAGCTAGTTAAACAATAATCCTTGAGCTAAGCACCTACATCCGACTTGGAGCATAATTCACATTCATACATTTTCTATACATAATTAGTTTGGACGTTTGAAATCCGCTTTGACTGATCGGGTTTTCCTCAAAAGCGTTTTAGGTATAAGTAAGTAGTATGTAAGTATGTACTAATAAGATTTTAACATTTTTACATGAATTTTCTTATAACTGTAAGGTTATAATAATTTTCCGTAATTTTTAGCAGAAACTAGCCATTTTAACAATAGCAACTTATTCTGTAACGTTCAGCAGTTTTTACTGCTGAAGTACTGGCAACACAGCCAGAACGGTAGCTTGGCAGAGCGAGGGCAGTGTGAACTGTGATTCATTCTTTGTTGGACGACCGAATCGTGCGGACGTATTCTGTAAAACTCATTGGAATTGGAAGGTACATTTTATAAGGAATTATATTATATACTTATAGTATATATATTATATACTGGATCATCGTGCTAAATTTCCAATCACCGTTGGTACGGCAGCGATACTGAGATCGTTTACATAACATAATGACACAAGAATATTATTATAAAAAAGTGTCGTTTGGGGTATTTGTAAATAGGTGTGCCTTTTTTTACCTGCGGTATGGTTTTATTAACAAAATACTACGAACTATATTGGAACAATACTTCAGTAGAAGCATTTAGATAACCTATAGGTCACAACAGGCAGTCCAAATGCTCTAGCCACTACCAGTTGGCAGCGTACCCAGCTTGGTGGCAGCAATGCCAATTTGCAATATTTATTCGTTGAGCCAAATAGGGGCCAGCATTTTAATCAGGCGTCGCATCGACCAACCGCTGTGATAAGTTTTGAAAAAACGATGAACATAGAATACAATCTTGCTTTCGTTATCGTTACAAATAGTATTTCATTAAAAGTGTACTTGGAAGTCTTAGCCTAAACAAAATAACCAAAATTTTAACAAAATGCTAACCTCAGTTACATAATTGAGCCGTTTGGTGTTGAGACGTTGGGTCCCTGGGGACATCCTCGTCGCCCGCTTTAGCATCATGGCATGGTGAAAAGGCATTTTGCGAATGCTCGCCTATCTAGGTTGGAAGCTAGTTCTAGTAGAAAATCTGTCACCAAGCACATAAAAAGTTTGTTCCGAACAGCAGTCCTTGAGAGCCAGTTAAAGTACACGCACACGTGATGAGACTTAACAACAGTATGTCTCAGGGTGACGGGCGCAGTTCAATTCGTTGTGACGAAATGCATTTGTTATAGGCAGAGGTTAGTCCGCTTAACATCAGGTGGGCCTCGTGCTTATTCCGTCACAATCACAATAAACAAAAATCACTTGTAATCAGAAAAGTATTTAATGACAAACAAGTAAATAATTTATCATAATCGTGACTGAAAACCGTGCTAGAGTGGCCGACACGATACAACATTTTCAGTCGCGTCGTTGAATGAATATTGTAATGCCAACCGGAGGCTAAAATTCTCAATGCTTTATTAGCAAAAAGAACTCAGCAAAGCTCTTGTCGCATTAAATACCTTGTTAGTTTTTAGGGTTCTGTACAAGAAAACGGGACCTTATTATAGTATTATTATATGTTCTATGCTATTACTAATCCTAGACGATAGAACATATAATAATACTACCGTAGACTGTACGTTCGTCCGTCCATCTGACTGACCTTTAAACATCTGCATCTTTAGAATGGCACTAGGTAGAAATTTTCACAGAGTATAATTATATAGTAAAAAAATGTATATTAAGTTTGACCGTTTGCCTAACAAATAACAACGATGACAATAAATTAAAAATATAAGGCGTTGAAAAACGTTAAATGTAACGTTTCTTATATGGGGACAAGAAACGTGGTTTTATTAACGTTTTATGTTTTGTATTATCGTTAAAACGGTAACACATACAAGCTTCGACATTTCTAAGCTTAACAATATCTGAGGTATAGCAAAAAATATTTAACGCAGGCCAAGTACAGGTCGCACGCTCGCTGAGGTTCTGGTGGTATAATTCGATGTTACCAAAGGCAATGGCTATACTTTTAAATTTTTTATGTAATTTTTATATAATCAATACTCCATATAAGCTGTATGCCACCACTTACTTTGAAGGTAACAGGGTTTATTCAGAGAGAGAGTGGTCACGCGTTCACGTGTTCTGAGTTCCTTGCATTGCCATAGAATAAACAGATATGCAAGGCTGTAAAGTGGAAATTTGACGCGACTACTTGTATTGCAACTTCAGCAGCGAAGGATTCTAAGATTTAACCTTGAGCGAAGCGAGTGCTTCAAATATAGAATCCTGAGCGAAGCGACGAGTACGTACGAGTACGCTATGAGATGCAAAATAACTTGGTTGCCGATCGAACACACAATTTTTCACACCACCAAAGTGAGGAAAACGCTAGGTACAATAAAAGCTTAAAGAAAATTTGTTGTAAAACTTTGTGTTAATTTCTGTTAGAAAATATAAGTAAAACTTTTTTTTTTTTTGCTGATAGGTAAGCCTTTGACCACAATCTCACCTGATGGTAAGTGACGATGTGGTCGAAGGTGTTAATAGGCTTAACCTAGAATTACTGGCTCTCAAGGACAGCTGCCGGAGCACACCCTTAGGTGCTTGGCTACAGATTTTCCACTTGAGGGTGGTCGCTAGCCAGGCGGGCATTCGCAAAAATACCCTTCCACCATGCGGTGAAGCTCAAGCTCACGGCGGGATTCGAACCATGGACCTGCTGCGCGGCAGTCCAGAGCCACAGCCACTGAGCTATAACTGCTTCAAAACTTAATACAATTGGTTAAAAGTATTTTTTTTATTGGAACTGTTATGACGATAACATTTTCAACGTACGAGTTCGTGCCGTTTTCTGTGGAGGTGACGGGGCCGTGGTGTTCAGAGGCCAAGAACTTTGTGGCGGATTTAGGGCGGTGCTTGCGAGATAGGACGTGAGAACCGCGGTCAGGAGAATACCTGCACTTGCTAGATTCGGTGCTAGACTTATACACGTGAACTACTCGTGTTATTCACGAAAATTATAACATTTGCTTCATTGGTGGTAACCATGTTATTCATTATTTTCCTGAACATTTAAACATATTAAACTAAACAGACTATTAAGTCTGAGGGCCAATTTCACTCAACTAGGGTGTTATAAAATAAAATACAAAGTAAATAAACTACGTACATACTAATACGAGAATAACTTTAATCTCTGCAATCAACATTATACGATAGACTTAATACACCATTGACGTACAATGATGTTGCAGTATTTTAAAGATGCTATGTTATTGAGTTTAAATGAAATTTAACATCATAGCTTTTTTTGATCCAGTTTCAAAAATTCTAATATCAAAATTATACCAAAAAAGATATGGTCACTTATATATAGTACATGTTATATCTATGTCCACGCTGCTGTCACATATCATAAAATACCAAAACAAAGCTGTCTTCTTTTATTCACCACATTAATCCAACAAATTTAAAATCTGTTACTAGTTTTGACGTGCTATAAAAGCAAAGGCCTATCATATTTTAATGGCTTATGGTATTAAGTTATCCGAAATAAGATAGATCGGCGAAATAGCCTTTATTTTACAATTCTTTATCCAATGAACGAAGTATTCATATAACTATGTAGGAACCGAAGAGCGCAGTAGGGTTTTGTTGTGTGTAGCATTTGAAACTTTCAATGGCTATGAGACGATGTTTTGTTTGTTAGAATTGGAGTGCTCTGTGATTGTGATGGTAAGTAGCAATTTCGTAGGAGATGTAGCAAGCATACGAAAAAGCTAAACGCAACCTTATATGGTCGTCTCGGATAATTACCCTTTGAAAATATTACAAAAGAAACTTTCATAGGCAGCTCACTCACCTATAAGGAAGAGGTAAATTTATTTACCTAGTTTAGGTATAAGTTGCGGCATACGGACTAAGTTAAAACTCTGGTAACTCTTGTAAGGTTAGTGGTTTTGAGGAAATTGTAGATTATACAGTCCAACACGGAGCTCGCCGGCAACATCAAGGTAAACACAAAGTACCAGAGCAGTTAGTTCTGAATTCTCCAAACTGTCATATCATGTCGATCCAAGCCGATGTCCGTACCACAGTGGTCTACTTGACTCAGTTCTCAACCAAGTTCGGCAAAGTATTTCCCGCTGCCGCTAAGAAGTAGTACGCCGTCGGCAGCCGCTTTAGGTATTACTTTCAGAACGCACATTTCGGGGCTATGGAGGGCCTCACAAGCCTTCAATGGAGCTGCAATTACTGGTAATACTAAGCAGCACATTGCTCTCAAAAATTACTTATAGATAAAATATACATTGTTTTAACAATGACGTAACATGGCGAGAGTCGTCCCTATTTTTCCCGGATATTAGTCACCCTACAATACCTGAGCGCTTCCTCCAAGTTGCTTAACAGTTGCAGCGCACCGGAACAACTGGCACGCGATCGCGTGTGACCATAGACAGTGTAGTCTGTCTATGATAATGTTCAGATACGAGATTGCTTAATGTTGCACCCTACTCATGTATTTGGTGATATGGTAGCATATCCGATCTTCGATGTTTTTGATTTTGCCGGATACTTAAATGTTTCGTTGACTTCTTCTCTGTAGCTGAATTCGGGCTATTTTGACTAGTATTTCCTTTTCTTTCATAAAGTCGGTGAATCATAGTGTGATACTTAAAAACCGATCGAGTGCAAGTCAAACTCGCAAACTGTTGTAGGGTTCAATAAATCATTCATAAATCCGTTTTATATTTTTCCTTTTTTTTATATTTATCCGTTAAATTTAATTTTTGAATAAATTATGAAAAAACCATATATGCCGAATTCATGTTTATTTTATTAGGGCCAGTAGTTTTGGAAATAATGGGAGGATTGGTATGTTTTCCATATTATTTTTTAAACTATTAAATAGTGACATTAATAACTAACAAGCCTTTTAATTAATTATTGACATCGTACTTAACAAAACTTTTGTTTTTAATTTCTTGGCACCTAAAATTAATACTTAAATTATAAATCGTTAGTTTGAGTCATTCATTAAGGGTTCCTTTGGGTGGTATTACTTTGTTTGAACACTTCAAGTCTATTAATGTTTTAATGTTTTATATAACCGGCTGTACTCACGCGTATTGGTCGAGATTGTCGACCTAGGTTTCGGGCATATCCGGTGAGTACAGCCGGTTATATAAAACATTAATATGTCTTATACTCACGAAAACTTTCAAACAAAAACTTCAAGTCTATTTGATGAATTAGTTTAGCTATCTAATGATACAATATGCTTACAGCACGCTGGGCATGCCAATGTGCTTGCAATGGTCTTTAGGCTCCCATATGAAAAGTTACGTTCCTGCACTTTACTACGGTAAATCTACACGTTCGGACTCACCAAACAAGAAGACTTTCGGAGGCGTTTTATTATAAAACACCTTCCGAAATCGCCCCTCAATGTGAGGAGAGGAGACAGCCGCCACAACGAAGTTCAAAGGGTTAGCCCCCGCTACCCCTTTGCGGAGTCGCGTGTGCGAGGAACGTCCACATTGACGGTGCAACAATGCAGAAAAAAGAAGATCCAAAAAAGAAGACCGACGCCGACGGGACCCCATCCGGAGCCCCCAGGCACAGCAGCCGCTCACTAGGTCCTGCAATACGGGACAGATCCCTGTCCCGCATACGGAACCAAATAGACCCGGCAGAGGCTGAGCGCTTCCAAGCACAGATTAAGAAGCTTTTCAACCAGCGCACAGCCGAAGCCATCCAAAGAGAGAAGAAGAAATGGCAAGCCGCCGAGAAGAAAGCAAGGAGTGGAGAGACCCCCAGTGACACCAGTGCCACAGCCGGGCCCTCCCACACCCCCATGACCCCGGCCCCCCGCAGCCTCCCGGCTGCCCACCCGGACACACAAGTCCTGCTAAAATCCCCGAGAGCCCGCCTCGAGTACGAGGCTACGGTACTCAACAGTATCATCGCCTCCGGCATCACCACCCCAGGACTAGAGGAATCCTTGGTGGAGTACGTTGCCAACAAATCAGCGTCGCTCACGGAGGAAGAACTCAACGCAGATGGTCCCGAAATCTCAGCCGCCAGGCAAACCGCCATGGACCTCATGCAGAAGATAGACATCCCCGCCCTACCGTTGGCCAACCAGGCCAAGGCTATGAATCTCCGCCGGAAAAGAAGCAGTGAAGATATTCTAGAAGAAAGTAAACGAGTCTGTACCCCTAAACCCGGTCGGGACTCACTGCCACAACGCGAACAACGACGCTCCAGGATCCCGGCACCGACCCCCCCCCCCGGCACCCACTCCAAGTATGCCGACCAAAGGAAACAAGGGGAATGCTGCCACACAGCCCCCCCCCAAGAAAACCGAAACCCAAGCTAGCCTCACCGAGACGCTGACATCCCCGCTCTTCGAGCCATCCACACCCAGCCGTTCTTATGCGGCTGTAACCACCTCTGGTACGACCAAGTTGACAACAACTACCCCCAAAGCCAGTACATCTCGAGCCTCTGCAGCGGACTCCTTCGCTAAACCAGTGACGTCGCGACCTACTACTTCCAACGCTACGGGCAAAGATATGCCGGACCTAGGACCGCTGCCCCCGCCCCCCGGTCCAAGCACAGCCTCTGCCAAGGACACCCAACCACCCCCTGCCGTGACAACCTCGTCAGTCACCGCCGATACCCAAGAAATCCAAGAAATCCATGATACCACCAAGAAGGCCAGCCGTTACCCACCCATCGTTGTCGAAGAGATCCCGAACTGGACTACGCACCTAAGGAACCTCCGAGACAAGCTGGGCCACGCACCAAACGCTAGACCCTTCGGGAAAGGCATACGATTCTCCCCCACGGATGCTGAAGAGTACCGGATGATACAGAGATACCTCAATGATCTTGAAGTCACAACGCCGGTCAAATGGTACTCCTACTCGCTGCCCGAAGAGAGAGGTATAAAGGTAGCGATCAGGGGACTACCAGTAGACACCCCTCCGAAAGAAATCGGACAAGAACTCACCAAGCTCGGATTTGAGACTGAAAATGTGAAGAGGATCCAAGCCAGGAAGGGCAGGCCTGGTTGCATCTTCTTTGCCCTCGTCAAGAACTCCCCAGGCACCACCCCAGGCATCTATGGAATATCAGAGCTCCTATGCATGCCGGGGATCACCATCGAAAGCTGGAGAGGCAGGAAAGGCCCGGCCCAATGTCACCGGTGCCAAGGCTTCCGCCATTCCTCAGCCAATTGTCATCGCACACAAGCTTGTGTCATATGCGGAGGCGAACACTTCGCCACGGACTGCCCAAGACCGCGCGAAGACCCCCCCACATGCATTAATTGCAACGGAGACCACACAGCCAATAACCCCCGCTGCCCCATTCTGAAACAAGAGTTGCGCAATAAGGCAGCAGGGCCCGCAGCCACAACCACCCAAGGCCAGCCCATTAACCCGCAGCCGGTCACTGAAAAAACCACTGCAGAAGTACCCATTACCTCCGTGACTACCCTGATGGCTCCTGCCAACAACCCCACCCCGGACGTGACCAAACCAAAGAAGAAGAAGAAAAAGGAAAAAAGGAAACCCACAGAAACAACACCAGACGAGACAGAAAAAGCGGGCACCCCAGTCCCTCGGGACCCCCTACCTGTGGTACAGCTCCCGGTGGAAACATGTCCCCCGGCCGCCCCACAAAGACTCACATCGAACATTCCGAACATCCCTCGCCCAGCAGAGGATGCCGCCAGCCACCAACTGACCCCAGACCAACTACGGAAGTTAGCGGAGGTGGATGCAGCCATCTCCGCCTTACAGGAGGTACGGGCGGCCCTCCTCGCAGGCAGGGACCCAGTGACGGCCCTGCTGGCCAGACTGGCCAACAGTCTCTCACAATGAACACCACAACCCCAACTGACAGCCAACCTCCGCTAAGAATCATCTATTGGAACGCCGAAGGCCTTAGACGGAAAATCCTGCAATTTAGAGAAATCCTTAAACAAGAAAACGCCGATGTCGCCCTTCTTTGCGAAACCAGACTTACACCAGACATAAAAGTCAAATTTCCCGGATACCACACATACAGACAAGATCAACCAACAGAGACTATACCCTTCAGAGGCCTGGCGGTTCTGGTACACAGAAGAGTTGTGCACCAGCTTCTCCCGGACCCTAATGATGACCTCAAATCCATCCAAGCCCACGGGATCGAAGTTAGTGTAGATGGCAACATCACACACATCTACTCAATCTACAAACCGCCATCCACCACCTTGGACCCCCAAGACCTGAGCAAACTGCTGCACCCCTCCATCGCGACCATTCTGGCCGGGGACTGGAACAGCAAGAGCCCAGCATGGAATTCCACTACCACCAATTGCAGCGGCCGAAGACTCCTCAAAGATGCCGAAGACAAGGGTTACACAGTCACAGGACCGGAACTGCCAACCCATTACCCACACAACCCCAGTCACCTTCCAGACGTCATTGACCTAGTAGTCCACAAAGGACTACAAAAAACACCACACCTCACAGTGCTCGAAGAGGACATGGGATCGGACCACCAACCCATACTCATGACCATGGAACAAGCGCTAGCCAAAGCACCACGACTTTCACCCAAACCCAAAGTAGACTGGCCTATCTTTCAAAAGATCACATGGGAAAACACGCCCACCAGACCAACTACCACCCCTTCTGACATCGATGAACTCACAGGAGCTCTCAACCGCTGCATACAAAACGCACTTACTGGCGCCACAGTACCTAACCGCTCACCAGACGCCGAAAGACTACCTAAACTACCCCGACACATCCAAATGCTTATAAAAGATAAGCGACAGACAAGAAAAGACTGGCAAAGAACCCGTGACCCCCTCCTCAAGAAGAAGCTCAACTCCCTAATTGAAGAGATCGCACATGAACTTGACGACCAGAACACCTCAGGATGGGAACGAAGAATTGACGATGCTGCAGGAGACTGGGCTTCTTTACACAAGCTCTGCCGGCAGCTTCGTAAACTACCCGAACCGATAAGACCACTTATCCACGAAGACGGTAATCTGAGATACAGGGCTAACGACAGAGCCGAAATCTTTGCCCATTCACTTGAAAGCCAATTCAAACCCAACCCGGCTGAGAACCTACAACACTCATCCTCCATTGAACACCAGATGGGGCAATATTTTCTATCACCACTAGACCCACAGGATGAACCCATGGTAATCAGCCCACGACAGGTGCAAAGAGCACTCCAGCAAGCCAAGCCAAGGAAAGCACCCGGTGCGGACGGAATAGGAAACACAGCACTCCGACACCTCCCATATAAAACAGTGGCCTCCATCACGCGACTATTCAATGGGATCCTCCGCACCGGTCATTTCCCAACTGTATGGAAGACTGGCCATGTAATTATGATCCCTAAACAAGGCAAGAATATCCGAAGACCTGAGAGCTACCGCCCCATTACCCTCCTGCCAAGCCTATCCAAGGTCTTTGAGCGGATCTTCCTGAACCTCATGACGCCTTACCTGAAGCCTCGCCCAGAACAATTTGGGTTCCGTTCTGAACATTCCACGACCCTCCAATTGTCCAGGGTACTGCACCTAATGGCGGAAAACATGAATAAAAAGGAGCACACGGTTGCAGTATTCCTGGACATGGAAAAAGCATTCGACAGGGTCTGGCACGACGGCCTCCTGTTCAAGCTGATGAAAACTGGAGCCCCAAGAAGAGCCATTTTCACCATCCGTTCCTTCTTGAGGGACAGAAAATTCAGAGTCCGAGTCGAGGGCACCCTATCCTCCGAACGAACCATTGAGGCGGGTGTCCCACAAGGCAGCTGTCTCTCGCCCGCATGCTATTCAATATTCACGGACGACCTGCCCACCGATGACGGCACGACCTTGGCCCTGTATGCGGACGACGCCGCACTGATCACCTCATCCTTCAAGAGCCATCACGCAAGTCTAAAAATGCAAAGAGCGCTAGACTTACTGCCCAACTGGCTGATGGACTGGAGGATGAGAGTAAATGTCACCAAAACTCAGGCCATCATGATAACTAAGCAAAGGACTTCCTCACTCCCCCCAGCTCTTCAACTGATGGGGACCCCCATTCCATGGCAGAAGACGGCCAAATACCTGGGGGTAACCATCGACCGGAACCTGACCATGGCACAACATGTCACTAACACAGTGAACGCCACCAGCGCAGCGAGATCCCTACTGAAACCAGTCATCCAATCCAGACTGTCACTACGTGTCAAGAGGGCAATCTATCTGACCTACATCCGCCCACACTTAACATATGCGGCCCCAGCATGGTTCGCCCTCACAGCCGAATGCCACCGGAAGAGACTAAGAACTCAGCAAAACCGCTCACTCCGTCTGATCACTGATGCCCCAAGATATGTGCGCAACTCCACAATTCATAGAGACCTTAAGGTCGAAGACTTGGATGAGCACATAACTGCCCTCACCAGAAAGATGTTCGGTAAAGCCGACGCCTCTGATCACCCACATCTCAGAGGGATCGCTCCCAAGCAAGTCAAACACCACACGGCAAAACCACAACCACGCGACATCCTTCGGAACACTGACGATGAAGACCACCCCAACTCAACACCACTCGCACAAAGGGCACCCCAAGAAAAGGCACTGCCCAGCGTGCAGATGACAGGCTGAGTAAACGAAGTAGGGCAGAGCCCAACCCAATGACCGGTCTGCACGAATGCAGACCGCGAGTGAGCACCGCGGGCAGAGGCAAAAAGCCTGAAACCGCATCCGCACAAGCCCCGGAGGCAAATGCGAAGAAGAAACGGCATTGTTTAGGCTCCCATTCCGACCTGTGCCGCCACGCCGTGCACACCTGTCTACAGCTCCGCCAGTATCTCCCAGTGAGACCGCAATAGTCCCCGCACTATTGCCGTCTCACTCGGGTCATCGTTCCGACGCTAGTTGCAGACCAGTGCCTTGGAATACGCAGTCCTGACGAAGTTTTTGTTTTGTGTGCAGAAGCTGAGCAGCCGCCGAACGCCGAGCAACGCGAGCTACGAGCTCGCCGTGCCGTCGCGCAGAGGCGCTCTAAGACGTCAGGCATTACCACCTACCCAAGTCCCTTGTTTCGGACGAACAACATCATATCGGGCTGGTGGTCTTGTTTTGACCGCACTTTTCGGTGCGCATTTCACCACTTTACTACCCGACACAACATAGTAACAGTCGCGTAACAACACACTTTGTGCTGTTAAGCGACGTCGTTCAGGCGTGGGGTAGCGTCAGCCAAACCCGTCTGAACGATCAAATCCGCCATTTGCTGCGGTCGCAGTGTGACACCCTACGGTGACAACGGCCACTGTTGTTGTTTTGGTTTAACCTTGCACCGTGGCCTTTCCCGCTTCACGGGTCAGCCGAAGCAAGCTGGGCTCCGGGATTACTGGCCTTGGGGTCGCCCCTAGTCAACCCCGGAGTAGCGCTTAGGAGCACCCCTCTCCGCCGAGAAAAAAGCTCGGAGAGGGTACACAACTAGGGCACACCCTAGGTACACACTCCCTCTCACACAGTGAGCTCACAAGGTGTGTGAGGGAATTCAAACCCTTGATAGGGCGTCCTGAGTATTCCCCTCAGGATGCAGTCCCGTCCCTCTAACGGTGAGGTGCAGGTCCTTCAGACCTTCGCCCTCCGCCACCCCGATCTATACGTTGCACACATGCAACTCCTAGAAGAGGAAGAGAATGCCCGCTTCACGGACACTCTCATCGCTCCCTCCGGGACTTCAAACCCGGAGGCCAACGTCCCTCCTCTGACCCGGTCCTTCTCAGAGGACAGTCCGCTATCGCCCGCTCCGGGCCCAGACAACAGACGCACGGTGGCAGCCCCTCCCCGTGAGAGGTCTCGCTCGCGCTCACCGATCGGGAGGCCAGCGAGCACCCGTCCCTCCATCGCCGTTGTCGAGCCCACTTCGGACTCCGAAGCGGAGATGGAGGTAGATCCGAGTCGCGCCTTACGCACTGACTCGGACTCAGATAACGACGGCTATACCGTCGTAGATAGAAAGCGCAAGCGTGCTCCTAAAGCCGCTAGTTGCGCAACTTCCGCCCCTCCCGCCAAGGCACCCGCTAAGGCCCCCGCCTCCGGCAAGAAGCCGACCCCCGCCCCGCGCCCCGCGTCTCCTCCCTCCGCTCCGGCCACCACTGCCGCGTCCCCTCAGGACGCGAGCGCGCGCCGCGAAAAACCGCCTCCGCCCCTGTTCATTCAGGACAAAACCAAATGGGACATGCTGTCCCGTTTAGTTTCGGATCGTGGGATCCACTATACTAATGCCCGCTCCACGCAGCAGGGCATTAAAGTCCAAGTTTCCACCATTAGCGACCACAGAGCGCTAACTAAACTCCTCCGCCACGAGAGCATAAGTTTTCACACTTATGCGCTCGAAGAGGAGAAAGTCCTCCGAGTGGTCATCCGCGGTGTGCCCAAGGAGGTACATACCGATTCGGTATGTGCCGACCTGAAGGCACAAGACTTCCCCGTACATGCAGTTCACCGCATGTACAGCGGGAAGGACCGCAGCCCCTACGATCTAGTACTCGTAGTACTAGATCGTACTCCTGAAGGCAAGGCCATTTTTAATTTAAAAAAGGTCTGTGGCCTCTCAGGACTCGATGTCCAAGCCCCATACAAGAATGGGAGTCCCTCGCAGTGCCATAACTGCCAACTATACGGGCACGCCTCCCGTTTCTGCTTCGCTCGCGCTAGGTGCGTTAAGTGCCTAGGTGATCACGCGACAGCAGCGTGCACTCGCACCCGGGATTCGCCGGACCCACCCAGCTGTGTTTTATGCGGTGCTCAAGGGCATACCGCGAATTACCGTGGCTGCCCTAAAGCACCACGAGTGAACCACAGGGTGGCAAGGCATAGGCCGACCCGTCCCTCTTACGACCGTTACCAACGGGTAAGCCCTAAACTAACGGTAGTACCTGCCTCACAGGTAATACCCGCGCCGCTCCCAGCCCGTAACGCATGGTCTAAACCACCCAGTATGGTTAAGACCGTCGCTACCGCCCGCGCCCCGGCCCGCGCGCCCGCACCCGCACCCGCACCCGCACCCGCCCGCACCGCGGCCCCTGCCCGCGCACCGGCCCCGGCTCGCCCCGCGCTCCCGGCACCCGTCGCCAACACCATTCGCGCGCCTCCCCGCGCCGCTTCCCGGCCTCAAGCTCCACCTATGCCATTGATGGCTGCCCCTCTTCAAGAGGCAATCAACCTAGTCAGCGATCTGGCTATGTCGGTTGACATCAATGAGGTACAAGAGCTATTCCACAAGATGCAATACGCTCAATCCCCAGCGGACGTGATCCAATACACATTGGAACACGCGAACTTACTAAGCGCCCTTAAGCGCTTCGTTCCCCAGGCCCCTCCCCAGTACAACCACTATGGGTAGTACAACCGCACGCACGAAACCGCGCTCAGTTTCGTTAGCGTCATTCAACGCTAACGGTTTCTTTAGACAACGTGACCTTGTCCACGACTTTTGTTGCACCCACCTTATCGACATTATATGCGTGCAGGAAACCCTTCTAAAACCGGGGAAGGCGAACCCTAGGTTTGCCAATTACAGAACGGTACGTGATGATAGAGTGAACTCCCGTGGGGGAGGCACTCTTATCTATTACAAAAGGTCCCTGCACTGCATCCCCTTACCTACCCCGACTCTTGTTAATATGGAAGCATCTTGTTGCCTTCTAGCTATGACTGGTCATCAACCTATAGTCATAGCGTCCTGTTACCAAGCTTGTCAAAAGCCGATCGTCCGAGCTGACTTAGAAGCATTGTTCTCATTAGGAAGCGCCGTCCTTCTGATTGGCGACTTCAATAGTAAGCACATCCTATGGAATTGTAACGTCAACAATCCCAGAGGCATTGCACTTGAAAAACTAGTCGCAGAACTTAATTTTGACATAATTGCGCCCACTGAGCCCACTCACTACCCTCACACGGAAGACTTTCGACCTGACTTGCTTGACATGGCACTACTCAGAGGCGTAACACTCCAGTTACGCTCCATAGAAGTGGTTCACGAGCTTCACTCTGATCACCGACCCATTATACTGCGACTAGGTCCCGACCCAACAACAGACCTCCCCCGCCCCACTAAGACGATAGTGAACTGGAAGCAATTAGGCGTTGCCCTAAAGGCTATCAGTTCACCGGACCTTGACAAGATCCCTGACGACATCCTGACTAAAGATGACGTAACCCTTGCGATCGATTCGTTCACTAATCACCTCTCCACCGTAGTAGGTGCATCCGCAAAGGAGGTCATGGTGCCGGACGACCGGCGCCTTGTCATTCCAGCGGATGTGAGACGATTAGTGACGGAAAGTAAAGCAGTGACCCGACATTACGACTCTTACCCCAGTAAAGAGAACAAAACTAAGAAACGCCACTTTGAACGCATGGTTCAAAGTCGCATGTCTGAGTTGCGTGATCAACAATGGGGTGACAAACTTTCAAACCTCGTGCCAAGCCACCAGGCTTATTGGGACTTGGCGCGAGGTATGAAAGGAAGTAACTACAACGACATGCCTCCCTTATACAGACCAGTCCCACTAGTCCCAGCGTTCTTTGACGAAGACAAAGCTGAGTGCCTAGCTGATAGCCTAGAGGCTCAGTGTTCCCCTAACGTAGATCACGTTGACCAAGCTCACCTCGATTCGGTGGATGCTGAAGTCGAACGTGAAAGCTCTGTGGTCACCTCTGAACTCCCACCAATCACCTTAGCGACTTACGCTGAGGTGGCGAGACTGATCAAGGCCCTCCGACCGCGCAAATCCCCCGGTGCCGATGGCATCTCCAACAGGGTTCTTAAAACCCTCTCTCCTCCTCTCATCCATCTCCTAGTCAGCATCTTCAATGCTGCTATGAGCCACTGCTTATTCCCAGACACCTGGAAATGTGCAAATGTCATTGGCATTCACAAACCAGGCAAAAGCTCATCTGACCCCACCAGTTACCGCCCCATCAGCCTCCTCAGTGCCTTAGGCAAACTTTACGAGCGGTTACTTGCAAACCGTCTCCAGTCCCATGCTAAGGAACACCACCTTATCCCAGATGAGCAGTTTGGCTTCAGGCCCGGACACTCATGCGTCCAACAGGTGCACCGCCTCACGGAGCACATCATTGAGGGCTTTAACAAGTACCCCAAACCCCAGACAACGCTAGCAGTCTTCCTCGACGTAGCGAAAGCTTTTGACAAAGTCTGGCACAATGGCTTGATTTACAAGCTATACCAATTTGGCGTGCCAGAACGTCTTGTGCTCATCCTACAAGACTTCCTTAAAGCCAGAAGCTTTCGCTATCGCGTGGAAGGCACCCTCTCCTCCCCCCACCCAGTCAGAGCCGGAGTCCCTCAGGGCTCCGTGCTATCACCCATTCTTTTCGCGCTGTATACCAGCGACATCCCACGCTCTCAGCCTAACGTCCTATTAGCCCAATACGCGGATGACACCGCTATTTATACCACTGGGTGGCATATCAGTAGAAAGTCCATTCCCGCCCTCCAACGGGCCATCACCGAGATCGGTGACTGGTTCCGTAAATGGCGCATCGCGGTCAACCCAGTTAAAAGTGCAGCTATGTACTTTACTGAGAAGGGCCGCCCCCGTTACCCGCAACCTATAACTTTGTTCGACCAACCCATCCCCTGGGTTAGTAAAACAAAATATCTCGGAGTCACCCTTGATCGGAATCTCACCTTTAGCGATCATATAACAACCGTCCGTAACAGAGCGGCCTTTGTAATGGGTCGCCTTGGTCCCCTGATTCGCAAAGAGAGTAAAATGTCTCTTAGAAATAAGAAGACACTTTACACTGCCTGCATCCGCCCCATCATGACTTACGCATCAGTAGTGTTTAGTCATGCTAGTGAGGCCCATCTTCATAAGCTTCAAGTCATTCAAAACCGTTTTCTTCGTAGTGCAACCGGCGCTCCGTGGTATATCCGGAACACCGAGTTGCATTGCGACTTAAACCTTCCCTCTCTAGCGCAGTTCAATAAGGACTGCGCCCGCCGATACTTTGATCGAGCGCCCCACCACCCGAACCCATTGGTTGTCCAGGCATCGAACTACTCGACTGCCTCTTCTATCCCATTTTTCAAACCCCCCCGTCGCCGACCACGGCAGGTATTAGACGACCCGGATGACCCCATCGCAGCCATTACGTTGGCAGCTTTAGCGTTATCCGCAAGTCGTCGAGGTAAAATCCCCAGGTGTGAGGTAATCAGAGGTCACACAATCAAACACCGAGCTCGCCGGCGAGCTCGAGGCAAAAACAAGGTCACGATAAATTGCTCTCCAAATAGTCAAAGAGTATTATTCAGTAGGGCCCAATTGTGCAACACTGCAGTTGCACAGAGGCATTTTGCTCCGATCCCCCCCATGTCTCTCGACAGCGAGACAAGCCGAGGTCCGAACCACAGTGGTGCCCTTGAGCTCGCTGTCAACCCCTCCTATAATAGCGGTACGTTTTCGGCGTCCGCAGGAGACGGAGGTAGAAAGCGCTTTTCGCCTTCTACGCCCGTCTCGGGAGAAGTGCCTTCGGCACTTCTCCCTCCCGGGCTATTATAGGGCCAGGCCCTCGCCCAAAACCCGGTGGAGCTGGACGACCGCACAGGCGGTAGCCAGCATCTATGTCCTCCCTAAAAAAAAAAAAAAAAAAATCTTTAGGCTCCCAAAGTTAATTCTTTAAAGTAGCTGTAGTATTTAAAATATAGTTTGTATTGCTTTGTTAATTTACTGGTGAAAAAAAATCGAAGAAAAAAAAACAGAAGCAATCTCTAAACTTTAAATCAAACTGTAGATTGAAAGAAGAACACCTAACTCATTGTTGTTTTTGTTATTATTATTTCACCACGCACATAGTTTATGATGAAATTCAATGTTATGAAATATATTAATCTAAACAAATAATTTATAGTTTACGAGTAAAACCATGACATTTAAATTAAAATAAGCAAATCGATTGCTAAAATTCTCAATAAAAAGTTAACGAAATCGACTACTCAAAGCCCTTGGTCTTAAAACACGGTGTCACCTAGATTACATGTACCTACCAATATTTCGTAATCGAATTCCTGTTTTTACAAGTGCTCCAGTTTTGTTAAATCGAGCACTCTCGTTGAAAGTCTGAGTTTTGCGACTCAAAAACAAGACTTGACAACATTCACTTATGAAACTAAAAACGTAATGGTAATTATTATAAAAGCCCGCCTACTGTTACAATGTCAAATTAACAAGGACGTAATGAGACGTAAAAAAATTCTTAAATTCTTTTACAGATCCGGACGGGGTTAATTCTTTATGACATTTATTAGCACATTGTGGTTGAAACTCAACACTTGGGTTTCATAATACTATGCATAACGCTCGCTACCTAGCCATTAGATAGGCATAACAACACCAATCAGTCTGCAATTTACTACTTTCATTGCAACTCTATCGATATCTAATCATACCGGTAAAATTATTAGTAATAAAAAAATGAAAATATTCGCAGAAAATAAAAGAAAATTACTTGTTATTGGCAGACATAATGTTAGTGATTTAGCACTAATAAAATTGCAAACCAATATAACGCCTGATTAGCTACGATGCGAGCGCACTCATCAATCACACAACTTCACATTTCATTGAGATTGTGAAATATTACCACGTCTCAATATGGAGGTAAAGTCGGATCGGCAACAGAAAAAAAAGTTTGGTAGTTTCGAAGATACTTATCCACTTTGCGCCTTTGCACTTGCTGCCTCTTTACTCTACCCGAACAGAACCAATGTATCCAAAAGAGCTCTTATATTTCTTATAATTCTTGTTGTCAATGGAGGGCAATTATTTTGGTTCACCACGTATACATATAAATGCTTGGTCACTATGGACCTTTACAACCTGGCGAGAAACTTGACTTTGGCTGTCGTAGTGTTAATTTATTTAATAAAAACCTATTACGTTATAGTATATGCGACGCACAAGTTCGCCCCTGTACTTCATATTATGACACAAGATTTTCTGAAAGCAAATAAATTGGATGAAAATTACCAGAAAATTTACGAAGAATACATTCGGATTGGTAAGATATGTGAAAAGTCGTGGTTGTTTATACCGATAATTTTGAGTCTCCAATTTCAAGTCTATGCAGGAATATTAATGTCAATAGAAAGTATCCAGACGGATGACTACGAGAAACGCATGGTCCATGACATGGAGTTACTGTTTTTTGAAGACATACAAAGCGAGACGCCGTTTTTTCAGTGCATGTTCGCATACAATTGCGTTCAGTGCATTGTTCTCGTACCCAATTACTGTGGTTTCGACGGATCGTTTTGCATAGCGACCACACATTTATGCATGAAATTAAAATTAATGACGCACAAGGTTCGAAGTGCGTTTAAAGAACCTAAAAGTACTTCACATCTTCGTACTATGCTCATTGACGTGATTAAAGATCACACAGAAGCGTTAGAATTTCATGCACGGCTGCAAGATGTGTATGGGCCGTGGTTGCTCTCAATTTTTTTGTTAACCTCTTTCATGATATCATTCAACCTGTATCAGATTTATCTTCTGGGGCATATTGATGTAAAATATACAATGTTTATGATAGTTGGAGTCCTGCACATCTATATGCCCTGTCATTATGCCAGCGATTTGACTAAGGTAACTCGAAATAGCATATTTTTTTTACTGTGCATTGACAACGTTTTGATTACGCAATGTGTATAAAAATAATAGGACTTACAGATCATCATTACAGCTTTTACCAAACATTTTAATCATAAATCATTTTAAGGATATTTGCTTAGTAGCACCGATTCGCATGAAGTAAAAGTGGTCCAGTGAAGAGCATGTAAAGTCGTGTGAAGGGTTTCAAAGCAGTTATAAAAACAAATCAAAGCCAATTTTAATGTAGGCAATGTATTTTAGAACAAATTAAGCTATGCATTTAGTCACCTATAAACAAAACCTATAAGATTCAGAATCTTATTTTACACCTCTATCAAAACCTGAGAAAACTCTGGCTAAATAATAAAGCAAACATGTTCCAAACTCCTCTGCGGAGTCTTTATGTATAGATACTGCGGGCGTAACACCTTGATGTCTACCAAGATGTAAAGCATATCAGAATATCGTATCAGGCAGACCAAAAGTGCGTAAGAGGCTGCACGATCTAAACGTGAACAAGGCCAGCCAGATCCTGATAAGATTCCCCCTGTATATAACCAGAAATTTGAACTGAATCTCAATGACAGCTGCTGCAACAAACCTTTAGGTGTTACGCGATAGATCTTATAGCCAAGCAATCATTCGCAAATTTCCCCTACCATCATTACCAAGCCCATAACCAAAACCAATTATAGCTTGTCGTGAAGCTTGAGATTCCGTGCATATCTCGAACCATCACTTCTTCAAATTGTTAAAATGGAACGTGTTTTATTCAAGAAACTTTTTAATATTCTTGGAAACAAAAGACATCTTCTGAAACTGACAGTACCTACGGGTTTTGGAAAAACTTCATCATCTAGCGTATGCCACTAATATCTGAAGGAAGCTATTGAAAATTATGGAATAGTGCTCACCATCTCTGTTAAAGTTTCAATAGCCTTTGATAGGTTGTAGGGCCCGCTTGTGTTCATGAGCTCTTGACCTCTTGATGGGAAGTTCGATACGAGTTGTCTTTGATAGGTGTTCCCCTGACTTATAGGCAATCGATTCCTGGATACTTCTAGGGACAGTCAAAATTCTTTTTGGCTATAATTCCCTAGATAGATAACCTAGATAGGAGTAGATACAACCTATCTTCGAATACAGAGTGATCGATATCATCTAGGTAGGAATGTTCCAGCGTACACTGCGTCGTTGGCTTCCATTAAGTCCTCTCGCTAGCAGTGGAACTCACTTTAAACTGACCAATCAATGCAGTTCCATATTCACTGCTGTCACTACTTGGATAGGTGATGCAAGCGATAGTGCATCGGCATCTTAAATCTGTTTAAATTTTCCGTGACAAATTTAAGTGATGACTAAAACTAAATAGGCACCCGGCTGGGACTCGCGTTATATTTACCGGATAGATTCCTAGATAGATTCCCAGCCGGGTGCCTATTTAGTTTTAGTCATAATGGACAAAACTCGCGATAGTTTTCTAAGTGAAATTTAAGTGAAATTGAATATCACACGGTATGATTTTAATTGTTAATTTTATATACGTTTATTGTACACATCATGAACTTTTGTTAGACTCTTAATTAATCTATAAAATAATTACATCACAAGGTCTCAGCACTGAGCACACTAATAATCTTATACCTTTTATGACAATAACTATCTAAATATAATTAAGGTACAGTGGTAGTTCTTAAATATATGTTATTATTAGTAAAAATACTTTTCTGACAAGGAAACAAATCCGGAGTCCATAATCATTACTTTTAAAATTTCAATAAAGACATACCAAACGTATCAGTATATCTAATAAAAACAATAATTATTGTGAGTTATTGATTGCCGGTTAAAAATCGGTGCTTGTAACATAGATTTATTACGCAAGGCCGATAATATAATAAAGTGACTAACAGATTCTTAACAATAGCTTGAATATATTACGAAATATATTAGGTAGATCCTGTTGATTTATTAATTACATACGTATGAAGAAATACCAACTAAAAGTATGATAATCATTTACACTACGAAAGGGAATACTATAAAGTTTTTATGTATTCTATAGTATGATAGTTATTATAAAAAACATGATAGTAAAACCTTGCAGCTGATACTTTGAGTCATATAGAAAATCTGTCGCAAAGTACAAGCGTCCCTAACGGTGTGTTCCGGCCTCTGTCCTTAGAACCAGTAATTCTAAGTTTATCATGTTAAATTGTTTCTATCACATTATCACGTACGTAAAATTGAGGTCAATAGCCAACCTATCAGAAATAAAACATGTAAGCAATTAAGGACAAAATATAATTGATGACAATTTGTGTGCAACTTGAATAAGCTGTTTCCTAGTTCTTACTCGAAAACAACGTAAAAATGCTTCCGGAAAAATTGCATGTGCATTGAGAACGAACTAGTGAGCCATATCACTATACCACAAATTGAACATTTTGTGGCCCCTTTTACTGAAAATCTATCACGTCTATAGATTGGTACTTAAACATAGTGATTTAATTTCATATATAGATGTGTTGTCTGTCAAAACATATAATATTATAACTATAACAAAAAAATAACATTAACAATTTTGTATTCATTGGATATAATGTTATTGTACTACTAACGCCATCTGTTAGAAAATTAAAGAGTTAACAACGCTGCAACACAACTTAACAAAATACTAAAATATATCGTAGTTGATCTACCTAATACTAAATGGCACCACTAGAATCAGATTGTAAAATAAACGCGAGCCCTTACAAAACACAGCTATTTGCTAGTTATGACTACTAATTACGCGTAAGTCACTCGATACTCGTTCGGAAACAGCTAAGTTAACTTATTAAATGACGTTTAATCTTGATTGTCATCTCTTACCAGGGTAACACTTGCAGTTAAAGTGTTACCCTGGTAAGAGATTACTCGTTTTTGAATGCAGCTTAAGTTGCAGATAAAGTCATTAGGTTGGCTCCCAAGTGTTTTATTTACGTCTTTTATCTCTGTAATTTTAGGTGGGTCATGAGATTGCTCTAGAAATATATGATGTCCCATGGGAGAAAGTTGGAGACACAGCCGTTACCAAGACAATCATGCTAATGATTATGAGAGCCCAAAAAGACCTATTCCTCACTGGCTACGGCGTTGTCGTCTTTGACATGGAGCTCTTCAAATCCATAATGCAGACTTCTTACTCTTTCTTTACTTTAATTACTGCGTAGTTTGTTCTCTGATGTCTCTCTTCTACATTATTCACTTATAAAACTATGAATTCTTAAATGAATTTTTTATGCTCTTTTCTAAATTCTTCAATGCTTGAGTAAATAACATATTTAAGGTTTTAGATGCTTATATGTGACGATGAAAATGCCTGCAATAATTTTTGAGCTAAAACTTTGTATGTGTAGTTTTATTTAGTAACCTTAAATTATAATCGCACCATGCATGTAGCGTATATAAATAACATTATTTACAAAATTAATATAGAACAAAAACAAAAGAATTATAAAATAATCCAGCTGAGTGTGGATTGGACTGGCGTAATCTTCGGTGTGCAAGTCTAACGCGCACTTTGTACTAACACAGAATGAACCAATTTAGTATTTTTTTCGTATTTTCTACATTCTTTGCATTAGTCCCACACGGCCATGGCTAGATACTGTAATTTTTAACATTTTATAAATATAAAAAGTTACAAATGAATATGTGGCACCTGGAGGTCGTCTTTCGTGGGATTTGACGCTTGTATATGTGTTGCCTATTTTTACGAAAGACCACAAACAAAAATCACAAACCTAGTATGGGGACCTCTTCCAACCGGTTTTTAGGTTCAATATTATGTACAGCAATTTGAAAGTCAGACTGCCTTGGCTTAAAAAAGGCCCCTTTTTATGGTACGAAACCCTAAAAACAGTCTTATTGTTTGAAAATTCAGCGGTATGGACCTGACCACTGAATTGTATTCCACGACCCGAAAATCATCTCAACGGAACGTCACTACCATTCTAGACTAGTACGAGAAACTTTTGAAATAAGTAAATATCATAATTTCAAACGAGAGGATGTTTTTAAGTTTGCTGCATCCTGGAATCAACTGCTAAGGAAATTCACCAAGCCAGTTTTACTTTCATTATAACCTGTGGATGTTGCCAGTGTTGTGAGTCGAAAGATATAAATCAAATGCGGGTAGTTGAAGAAAATACCCGCCCATCAAGACGTTGACACCCGTCTCTTCAGTCCGCTCGTGACCACGACCAGTGCAAGTTGGTCGAAACGTCGAGGTAAATAATATAAAATATGTTTTTTATGGAGATAAAGTCCCATCAAATACTTATAACTGTGTGTTCAAGTCGCGAAAATCTTAAAGTGCTAGAGATAACTTAATATAAATAACAAATACAAATAGTTTTTATCAACACAAGTAATCTGGGTGCAGAATAAATATCAATCCATAGATTCGCGAACGAGCGCCTGCTGTGTTTGAGGAACCAAAAGTACCCAATCTTCTCGCTTATGATAATGACACTGATATTACGTCTAATATTAACTATCTAGCGTTACAATATTTACTTAGCGCTTAATGTATTAGGTACTTTGAATATTAGTAGGTTATAGATCGTTCAAGATTAGATACGTCTGTGAGAGTAGGTATCTATGTAGTGTAACATTATAATCAGTGATTATAAGTTTAAGTGTGTGTGTGTTAGTATATGTTATGTATATGGAATATCTCAATATATGTCTGTAAGTTGATGTGGTTGCATGCATGCATATATATACCTATATTGTCGTATATATCTTATGCCTAATTTCACCAAATAGGATAATAAATAGTAATAATAATATTATAATAGTATAAAGTTATCAGAGTTATATCCATTGAAACTTTACCATAGAAATCCAGTGAAGATTTAATATTGTACACTTGCAACGGTATTAACTTTTACAAAATGTGACGTCAGAGAAACAGCTGTTGCAAAGGAATAAATCAAATCCAATATTAAAAGTGTATGTAATTACTGCTGAACTTGGCGGTATAACTCCTTAAACTAAAAACAAATAGGGCTTTTACTACAGCTGATAATACCACATATTATTTCTACATTTGCAGCAGCTGCCACAGGTCATGAAAGTCAAACCAAACATTTGAATCTACAAAAGGAATCCATCTAATTAAAAATCTGCTACTACGTTGGACAGTCTATTATAACCAAAGCTTATTACATTTTAATGGCTTGTAATATAAAATTGTCCGCGTATTAATATAACCTTTTATAAGTGAAATTAGGTATTAGTCTCAAACCGAGGTACTCGCCATAGAACGGGTACAGTTCCAGACTTCAGGTAGCACATAAACTAGGTAAGTATTCTTGGTCCAAAAAAATTGTTAACTAAAAAATGGAACTGACTTCTACACCCAAAAGTGTGAAATAACTTGTTGAAGTCGGTACCATGATAGTTACCTAAGTATTCACAATATTGTGCGTATGGTACCGACTTCGAAAAGTTATTTCACTCTTTTGGGTGTTGAAGTTGGTTCCATTATTTGGTTAAGCATTTTTTTCACTCGTTTTAGTGACCCTAGCTACTTACGGGATCGATTGTCAATCATTGTCAACGACTATATCATCAAGATAGATAAATATTTTTTAGTTATTGGAGTGTAACTCAAAAACAGCTTGACCGATTTTAATGAAATTTAAATGGAATCAAACGACTAGCATCAGCTTTTAAACCAAAAAAGAATTTTCAAAATCGGTGCACCCTGTCAAAAGTTCTGAGGAAACAATAATAAAAGACGAATTAAGAACCTCCTCCTTTTTTGCAAGTCGGTTAAAAAACCTTATACTTATCTCATCCAGCACTTCAAAGTAACCCTCTACGCCACTGAACCAGACAAATGAACCAAACCTAGATATAATCCTTAAAACATTCCTAACTATCCTGTATTACTAGCTATTACTCAACAATTCCATTCGTTACCTATCCGTAACGTTGTGAAGTAACGTAAACTGATCGTAAACTAACCGTGATGATTGTAGTGTATGTAATAATTACATATTATTTATTAAGCGCAAGAATCTGGGTTTTGCTTCGCTGAAACTTGTAATCGTATTTTTTTTAAAATAAGCGTAGTTATTTTATATTCACGAGATGTTGATGGTATGAATAAAATGTCTTCAACATGGGTCTTTTTGGCTTGAGATTTTACCCTCATTGACTCAAATAATTATCTGCTACCTACAGCTAGCTGTACAGCCCATAAGCAAGAATCCTATTAGTTTAAATGACGTCTTGATAAGTGTTGCAAATAGAGCTTGCGGTTTGTTGATAGCTTGGGCTTTTGTAACAAAAGTAGCTTCAAGTTTCCTCAAAGTTATATCTATGTTCCGGCGTTTAAATCCAGCCAGCAATCCCATATTTATTTGATTGTTAAAATAGTACAGAATCTGATTTCCATCTGCAAACTGGTAGGCTAATTCTAAAACTTTCTTGCGGGTGAACCCGAACAGTCCTAAAATATAATGTCCTAACCCAATATTGTTCCTTTTCTAAAAACTTAATGTGCCCAACCAAACCAACTCTCGTTCCATGTTGACAGTGAAAACGCTACTGAAACTGTCCACAACCTTTGTTATTGAAATATAGTTTTCTTTTGTTTCTGTGTATGTCTTCTAAGTGTGGTAAGCTTTCTCCATGAAGATTTTATCCCAACTTCAGCGTTCCGTCTCTCTGACATAATTTTGTGGCACGAATATTAATTTCTATAGAAAGAAAAAAAACATTTGCGGGCTCAAGTGGTATGTCATTCTGTCCACCTTAAACTTTATAACCTTGAAAATAAATGCAAGGGAATTGTGAGTATACATCTAAATATAGAGTTTCAAACACCACAAACATCCGTGCACTATTTTAGATCAATGACAAGAAATTTACGAAACACAATAGGTTTTTCAATAGTTTACTTTTATGATGAAACAAAATTAGTTCAAAGTGAACTCGTCGTAAACGCAAAACTTTGCTCTTGGCGTCCGTGTCGAACGGTCGCGCTGTCTGGCGTCACTGGCGTTGGGACAGTATTTTCCCGGTAACCAGGCGGAGACCTCTAGCGTTTCTAATGAGTACTAAGTAGCTTACGCTTTTGAAAAAAGGACGGTGTGTTGATACCATGCCGGTTTTTTTTGTACGCCTTGCCCCTATTGTCATTATGTGACAAAATGTAAGTAACATTTTCTAAAATATGTAAATACATACTTCCAATTTGATAAAGGTATTTTATTACGTTTATATTTCAAGTGGCTCAAAGGCAATTTTATGCATCAATTCTCTGTAATTATAATTTGGTAATAAATTGTTTGTTAAAAAAGAAACGGTAAGGAGTCCTGTTGTACGCCTAAGGTGCAAAAACCCATTATTAACATCGATTTGAACCGTGAAATATTGCTCAATAGGTTCATTCCATAAAGTATGGAAGGGGAATCTTCCATACTTCATGGTTAATTAACTGTGAGTCACTAGGAATCGATAATCATTAAGCAGTAAAAAAATCCCAATCACATATATGTACTTACAGTAATCGATTTGTTAAACAAAAAGGCCAATTTCTTAGTAACTTCTTTAAGGTTTTATTCTCAAAATTTTTATACGTGTATGGTAGGGCGAGAAATTTAAAAGAATAAAATTGTATCCCGCTGCTTTCCGCAGTTTTGCAGCTCGATTTGGTTACATTGCTAGTATTATATTGGAAAGAAATTGAACACCAATGCATGTGATTCCATAAATATCCTTAAAACCGTCAAAAATATAAAAATTCGTGCTATAAGAATGTAGTCAATTTAATACAAAACCCACTGCTAATTATTTATTTTCGTTAAGCGATTTATCGTTCCATTGAAATTAAAACTGCAAGTTATATATATATATATATGGAATCCTTTTTTAAAGCTCTTCATTTTGATACCCCACTCGATGGGTTTGGAAGAAAAATATTTCTTTACCTCACAATATAGGGTCTAAAATCCTCCAGTTTGTTTTTAATTTTTTTATGTACCCAGTGTGACTTGAGTTATCAAGACGAATCCAATAATATATCTTACATCAAAATCGGTTCAGCTGTTTAGAAGTTATGGTGGAATAAAGAAACTCACATACATACATACATGAACCCTGAAAACATAACTAAATTTTTTTGGGCAGTCATGTAACAATAAACAATAATTAGATATCGTTTATTACGATATCTACTCTGAGAATCTCGCGTATTACGTGACGTACATCTTTATTACAAAAGATAGACAACTTAACAAAAACATGCAACCATAGACGACAGTATCCGCCATAAAAGATGTAAAGATAATCAAACATACTTTTTGTAACCTTATAATTTTCCAATGTAAACTTTTTGAATGAAAAGATCCCAAGTCAATCCTTGTTAGGCATTTAAGCAATGCACTAATTATTTATTCTCTCACATTTTTACTTTATCCACTTTACACAATTAAAACTTGCTACACTTTTTGAGTAATCAAACCGTTTACGCTTCTGCGTAAGTGAGATACGCAGTTACAGACTAAAATTACGTAATTTTTTAAATAATCTTTACATAAAGTGAAAGTCCTATAGTTTTATAATAATTCACCGATTATAATATATATGAGATGTTTATTCGTGACGACTGGCCTAATATCATTACATTTAAATAAACATTTGTTGTAGTAAAACGTATGGAATTAAATACTTTTGTATACTTTCTAATTAATTACATAGGTAGTATCTATTTAATATTTAAATTCAAAACTGTATACAAAATTCAAATCGACATCTCCGTGAATATTGCAATAAAATTCAATAGAACAGTAGCATCTTTTAAATCATTCCTGACTACGCAAAGACCTCTGAAAACATTAGTTCAGTACGTGAATTCCTTACTACTTATTAGTAATTTCAAAACATGTGTAATTAATCTGGTAGAACAATATCTACTTATGACAAATAACCTCGAACTCAACTGGAGTTGCTATGATATATTTAAAAACTTAAATATTGCTCGGGCTTTTCATAGTGTACCGGTCTATTGACTGGTGAAATAATTATTAACTGGGGGTAGTAGCTCAAGACTTGCATTTTTTCATAATGTAGGTTTCAGGCTACGTGAGGAGCTACGGACTACGGACCGCATGACGTAACAATAAACCGCAACGGCACTGCTTACGTAGCACGATAGCTATCGCACGCCGTCGATAGCAAAAGTGTCTGTCGACCCTGGCTTGCCCCCTCTTACTAGAGGGGGGCTACCACTTCCAGCTCCCTTCACCTTCGCGCCACACGCTGCAGCATTACGACCAATGACCGACCGCCTCGGACCGGCGAAAGGTTTTATATACAAGTGGAATTCGCACTGCCAAATTGCTATAACTCAAAATATAGGGTAGTCGAGCGGTTCACTCGCTCGCCCGACGACGCGGCTTTGACAGTGGATCGTACGCGAGTTCTATGCAACTAATATAATAGTGCCATAGGGCCAATGCGAAGTTACTGGAAGCCTTCACAGATATTTTTCTAAGAGGCAGGAGACTTGAGTGTTACAATGGGGTGCAGTGGAAGATACTGTTTATTGACTCTGTTCTTGTGCCTTGTGTCTGAACTTGCGTTGGGTGTGAGAATCGTGCCTAAGAGAAAGAAAGGTAATTATTTTTGTTATTATTTTTATTTAAAGTATGATTTTCTAAGTATGTAATATGAACCGATCTGTGTGACCGCAAAGTGAACACAGCGGAGGTATTTTGCAATGTTTCGTTCATTCATAAGCAAAGTTCACATGGATGAAAATATTTGCATACTACCGTCACAGAAATAGAACTTTACTATTTGTATGCCATCTTAAATAATTTTAATTCATTTAACAATTGAGTTAGTGTCCGTTTCTTAAAATATGATGTTTTAAAATACGTTATGTCCCAAATATTACTGAATAAATACCTAAATTATTTAGAATAACGTTGCGGAATTTTTCTTGAATTTAATATTTTTTTTAACCGAATGCACTACTATATTTTTACTGTTTAATTTTGTGTATTATTTTTAAATAGACTATAAAATATGAAATTATTTATCAATGCACTTTAGATTTTCAGTGTTTTTTTTTCTTTTGCAATTTTATATTATATTATCAATACTTCTGTAATACTTGCAAAATGGCCTTGAAAAAATTGCACGGAATTATTAAAATAAAACTTAAATATGTTATGTTCAGATGAATATCAGAACAAATCATATTTACTGTTTTACATCAATCATACAATTAACAACGATTATGTGTATTTTTTTACGAATCCAATAAACTATTATATCAGCAAATGGAAATAAAAATCTGCCAAGTTTAAATCAGACGAAAGTTATTCACAAAACAACACATGCATTTACCAGTATTATTTTTTGATTTTAATATGGAGTTTGTAACAAAATCACTTAAATATTTCGTTTTGTTTTCACACTTGTATCCACGTTTTCTCTATAAAACTAACAAGCTAACACCTTTGATTTGAAAATAATGTATTCTGTTTACACCCTCTTAGTTTGTACACTGACATTTTACTATTTATTACATCATAATATGTTTTAATATCACATATTATGTAATTTTAACCAAAAAAACGGGGACAGTTCTAAAGTTTTTTTTTAACGTTATATGTATAGAAAAACGGCCGTTTGAGTAGGCTAAGTTTAAATCTCCTTCTTACTAAAATTGAGTACCTACCTAAACCTTGCACGCAACCCTAACAAATGAAACGATATATATCAAGTTTTATATGAATATCAGTGCCTGGTTCAATATTTTAGGGGAATAGGCACAATTAATAATATTATTATAAGAGAAAAAACTTAGAACAGTATAATTGAAATAATCGTATAGCTTCTACATTGAAAGCATTAAGACAACCTACGAGTCATCGCAGACTCACAGTCATTCAAAATCCATTTATAACGCTTTGTATATTAATTACGTACCTGAATATGTACATTTAGCTGTCATAATAAATTACTTATTAAAGTTAAAATAATAAACCCAGAAAAAATTAATTAGTAAATAAATTCACTACCTATTTATTATCTTAAAAGCATTTTGTTATATTGCAAAATTATTCAATGACTCAGTTTTAGAAATACGGATATGCATTTCTCTGTCAAATTGGACATTAATAATACAAATGTAACCTCTTTGGACCAAAGGTGCGCCTAATATGAATAAGTTTAAAAAACAATCCTCTAAATCTCCGAAGAGGCAGAGGTGTCTAGACGCCAGGTATCAATATGTTTTATGATTGGCCTGTGCCAGACACATAGCTTATGATATGTTATCAATCCATGTAACGGGAGGCGAGCCTATTGTAATTTACAGAGTAAAGTTTCAGATTGGACTGCTGTTAAAGTGTGTTTACCATAAATCTTAACAACCGACTAGGGATTGAATCAAGTATTTCACCAATACAACAAATTAAGCATTTTTAATATGTACTTCCAAATGCGTTTTAGTTGCGGTCTACAATTGCACTCCTAATATCGTCCTGTGGGAGTCGTTAAACGAAAAGAAAGGAAAAATCAAAAAATAAGAACTGCAATCTTATATTTCGATCCTCGAGACGCCTGCTAAGCGTGAAAAATGAATGAGAGCTTTATTCAACTATGGATGTCTTTCGGCTGTTGATAGGATTAACATATCTATGCCGCTTTTAACTTTTAAACCTTAGAAATAAGTTACTGAAGTCTGTGCTATAATGACGTAAGTTGAACCCTGGCATCTTTGGCGTGAAACTCCAATTATACATTATTTTTTGTGGCTACAACCATTCATATTTTGAGCTTTATCATATTCGCGAGTATCTGAAAATATTTCGTAAATGATCTAATGAAAACTTGTAATAATTGCGCAGTAGAATTTTTGTACGCCTAAATGTAATATTTCATTTTATACCTTAAAGGTATAAAATGGAATATTATGTTATACTACAATATCGAGGCACGTAATCTATGATCATGTAGGAGCAATAGTAACCAAACGTTAGTACAGAAGCCAGTATATTTTTTAATATATAATTTCCCCCTAAAGACGTGAGTTAAACCTTAAACATATCGAGTCTAATACTTTGTTCACAGCCCCGCCTTCCACCAGTTATTTTACACTTTATGTGCGGGAAATTGGTTTCGTATTGTATTTCCTTAAACTTCTGTAAATGTAATATTATCGGATATTTACTTTACCAATTATAGGTAATGCTTACATGCGCTCGATGAAAGCAATAATTACTTTGATTACATCATCTAGATTTAGGTGTTTTGGTTACAATGAATTTTTACGCAATTCATTATTTGGCAACTAATTTTGTAGTTGGTTGAGTGTAACTGAATAACTGCTAGACTTAGGAAATTAAACTAACAAAATTAAAAAAAAAGGTAATTCTTTATTTTTATAGTATATACCAATCTGGATGATTTATTTTTATTATTCACCGAAAACTGAGTACTTAGTAATATAGTATCAACTATCATAAAATGTACATAAATAAATACACGTTGACCACAGAACCTGAATAATAAGAACCTTCTCCATATTTTAGAAGTCGGTCCAAGAAAATATAAGCAGGCATTTAATAAAACGGTATTTTAAAATAAGTACTCAAATACACCTGACACTCATCTCTAAATTAATATTGACTTAAATTTCCCACTTTATTTTAAATATGCCGAACCTAACTACCGTTGATAACTTCAATTTATTAACAACGTGCGTGCAATGTAGAATCCCGTTATTTGGCCGAATTTTTGGAGCGATTTAATTTACCTCAGTCACAATTTTTTTTGTTTTCTACACAAAGGTGTAAATAGTACGGTTAGCCGTTTCACTCAGTTTTGTCGTTGTACTTATTGTTGAATTTGTTGTTAAAATGAAATGGCTTATTATTATCAAATGAAAATTATCTATTCTTAATTTTTTTTTTCATATATTTTGGTAATAAGGTATGTACATACACCTTCGTACCTATAATATAGAAATGATCAAGCCTTCTGTACTTCTGTCAGATAATCTTTGTTTGGTCAGTATAATTATACATTCACCTATTTCACATGTCCTTTTAAAATCTTAAGCGTTCTTAACACGCGTACTAACTTACATATTTGTATTAACCTAATAAACAGCAATATAAATTTATATATCGTTTATATTTACGTCTATAATTATGATTATAATATCTTGTGTGATAAGAAACGTGAATGATCTATATGAGTCACTCAAACCAGTTCATATTCTACAACAAATGACACTGATCATAAATTTTGTCTCAAGACGACAAAAATATAAAATAAATTTGATGAAGTTAAATAAATCTGGGCAAGAAGCTAAAAATGTTTATAGGTGCAAATAAAAATTCAAGGAAAAAATTAAACTTGTCGAACATATCTTAAATATCGCGGATACCGGAAACACTGTGACGAAATGTAAATGAACTGCAAATAATTGGTCCGCACTTAAACTCCATATACAGTGAATTTTTTGAGTAGATCTAATTTTTATCACCTCATTCATTAGTGCGTAAGCAGCAAGGTTACACGTTTTATGTCGAAATGCTAGTGATTTCTTAACTCCCATGAATCTTAGACATCCTGTATCGGTTATTGCCAAACTCATTCAACATTACCTAGTAATGATGTTGAACATACGAGCAATAGAGGATGACGAGATAGCCCTAACACAATTATTAAAATTAATGACATCCGACGGCTGATGTGGATTGACTTACGCTTTAACAAATTTAATAACAGCTATTTAAGATTGGAACACCAGCTTGCAAAATACATTTTCTTAAATAAACGTTTAGATTAGCAAATCTGTAACAAAAACACGTTCACTCCAACCGCATTTGAGTAAAAATTGCAAGTGTCCTACATTTAATTCAATAAACCGTAATATCCTTCGACCACATCGTTACTACGCGTTTGCTTTCTAGCGTAATAATACATTGTATCTTAGAAAACGTGGTCAGATATCTGTCTCTAGGCTTTTTATTTCGACTGGTTTCTAGAATAGGATCCGTTTCAAGCACGCGGTTGGCGTCCGGTGCTAAATAAGCATGTCTTTGGAACGACAAAATCTCTCTCGCAACTTCCCTCCATTCAAATACAACTAAGTAATGACATTTAAGTTTGTCTAAATAAGGTTCATTAACAGATCTAGGATTTCTAGATGGTAGAAGATGGAAGGAGTAATTAAAATGGTATTAGCTTAAAGATAACTGAATTGAGATAAAAGGCAAGTAGACGAGAATCCATCAATTTGAATTAATTTATCCTTCCAACTATTTGAAAATGGAGTTTGGATTTTTGTATGTATAAAAATAAAGCAATGTTATTTGATGTAATATGAATATTGTATCGGTGTTCCAAGAACGCAGTGTTATAATTTAACCATGTTTGTCTTTATATGAAAGCAACATTATAATTTGGTACATATATAACTAATTATAACTGTTGAAAAACGTTAAATTTAATAACTTTTGAATTAAAAACATTATAATTTGTCTTTACTAATATATCAAAAGTAGGGATGATAACAATGTTTTTCTATCCCATTGAGTATAGCAGCGTCAAGAAAAGATTTAAAAACAATACTAGCTTAATCAACACCGTTTTTCTAAAACATGTTTGGTATCATCGGTTTAAGTTTCAATTTTACATTTCGTATAAAGCAATATTTAAAAATCTGCACGAAACTATTTTTTTAATTCGATTACCAGAGCATACTTGTAATAGTTTTTGAGGTTATCAAATGTATGCTAGTCAAAGTAGATCGAGGGTGATGCTAAAAAAAATCCTTCTTGGCTGTATTTACAATGATTCAAACTGCTTGTAAAATTACTCTTGTCACCACTTTTTATTAATAGGCATATAAATCGCATGCAATTTTACGATCGCAAGCTATGTATTCTTTAAAAAAAGGTTCCTTCCTCACATGTCGCTCACCAACTATAATTAAAGTCAAAGAAGCACATTCTCACGTTACACTGTTCATACATAATCGAGTAGATAATCGATTACGCTTACAATACGCAAGTCACTGCTCGATATTTTAGCCATTGAAATATTGGTCTCGTAAATCATAGTAAAAAGTGAGATTGGATAGTGAGAGCTGGCAATGGTTCGCGTGTCATGTCCGATTTTCTACGTTTTCCAAATAATTAGTCTCAATTGCATCTTCGTTGCGAATACCGGATAGCCGACATAAACGATCGTTTAGACGTCGACGTGCCGACATCGACCTGTCAGTTACTTCACACCGTGTAACATTCGGTATATTTACAAATCTATAATTACGGTTGAAGAAATATTGGCGGGATCAATATGTAACAATATTCAGCATTTTACGTAATATACCTACATACGGACAATACTGAAATAAACGCAACCGCGCATGAAAATACATTTACGATTTTTATCGTTATATTAGAATACTAGCTGCTTTCCTTAGTTTTAGCGTAACATATAATAGTCATTGGTTATGCAAAGCTGCAAATTTGTCATAGTAATATGGCGTAAGTACTTTTATTGAAACCTTAGGAAGCGAAAGATTCACGGGTTAGCTAAAATTTCAAAGATACAAGACGAAAAAATAACTTTGCTGCCGAGCGCAACACACAATTTTCATTTCACTACAGCAAGAAAAGCAGTTTAAATAATGCAGTAAATTTGAGTCTTTTTTATGTTATTGTGACGGAACTAGCTCGAAACCCACCTTGTTGCACTGCGCTCGTCTCCTTGAGACATAGTCGTTAAAAGTCTCAAGTGCCTATAATTTAATGAATTAATTTACATTCAAAATTAAAACTAATATTTAGGTATTACTTACATTGCTAAAATTGTAAATAATTTATTTTTTCTGGAACTTCTATACAAGCTTGAATTTCCAAAACTTTTTCCATGCTAGAGGACAAAAACATTTCACGTTTTCGTATAATAAACAGCACACCTCTCCGAGCTTTTGAGGTGACACTTGAACTTAACTTTGACCACTTGTAGAACTGTCATATGAGTTATGACAATTCTACAAGTTGTATGTTATTCTCTTTAAATTTGAACCATAATAGTCCGAGTCGAGCACTAGTCAGGTGGAAGACGTGTCAATAAGTTACTGCCTTGCCCTAGTCAACTCATATTTTGGTAAAATCTATCATAACTAAAACTTCGTATGAAGGTTGGATGTGCATTTGGATAGAAACATGTGTTAGTAATATTGTACTAGTGTACTATTTGCCTATATTCGTGAACGTAGACGTTTTGGATAGAAACATGTCGTGTTATGTACTAGTGCATACATATATGCCCATAGTCGTCAATGTTCACGAACCCAATACAATTGTTACTATTTATGTTGACATGCGCGTTATCACAAATTTTTGAAAAGTAACAATATCAGTATGACAAACTCGCTTCAATTTGTATTCGTCTAATATTACAAAGTAATGTAGCCCAATATTTAAAAGTCTTCAGTATATAAATTCATGATATCAATAACATATCTCGTATCCACGATAATATAGCATAAAGTCTAAAAACTACATTAGCTACTACTAAAAAAGTTTGATTACTTGACCGACTGTCTGGAACGGTACAAATGATTAACAGTAAATATTTGATCACAGCCTGATAAAAAACAAACTGGTATCTCATAGAGATTGGCAGACCAGTTCCTGATTAAACCGGTAGATATATTAAGCAATTTTATTCAAATTAGCTTAAGCACTATCGGATGCCGCCGGTACTAGAATTGCTAGGTTTTTAACAGGTCCTATCAATTTATTTAATTTTAGAGTAATACTTTTAATAATAGCTTGGAAAAGTTTATTCTCGTCTTATTTAAATACTAATTTTTATTTATCGTTGAAGGTATAATTTCGTATAAATAATCTTCTTTCATTTTGTTTATATAGAGCTGATTTTTTTTCTATCATGTATAATTTTTGAAAAGTAATTGCAAAACTGTTAATGGTTATTATGAAAAAAAATTGAACACGGGCATTGTCTTTTCAAAAACTATATTATCGCCTGGCAGTAAAATAATCGCATAAAATATTCTGTGACAAAAAATTGCTGGTAAAATTAAGTTTATTTTGCATAAAAAACGACTTAATGTTACACAACCACGTAGACAATATTTAAATTAAATCACTATTGTGTAACCATGTAACAAAAGTGAAATTATTCGAAGAAATCGACACGTCTAAGCTGTATACGTTTTCCTAACATAAAGTCGCTCATAAACTTGCTAATGTATTTACTAGAAGAAATGTGTGACTTATGAACGTAAGCTGCAAGTATGGTTTGTTTACTTTACTAAAAATAACCTATATTATATAAAGTTAGAAATTATATTTGATTGTTATAAAATACACCTTTATATTTGCAATAGAAGTATGAATTAAGGAAAGATATACGTCGCTGTATTCTAGGGAAATAATATATTACTAAGAAATTATCAATCTAGGTGTTATTGTAAGTAGATCTGAAACTCATCAGTTCTAAAAATATTTTCTGTAAACTATCTTAAATAATTAATAATAATTAATAATTAACGTGTTAAAAGTGTCCAAGACTTTCCAAAAAAAATTACAACACTATGCTGGAAAATCGATTTGTTCTTATATTTTTTATTGTAATACCCACGCCATTGTTACATTTATTGATAAGATTAATTTCAAAGATATCTGGATCTAAATAAGCCAGCAAGCAGCTTACATTCTTTTTGAATTGGAGGCAGTATAAGTACATGTACATTTAAAACCTTGGATTTCGAATGCAAACTAATACAATGCAGTATTTTATGTGCTGTACATATGCCTTTTTATTACATACATTTACGAGACACTTTTTACTATGACGAAAATCACTGTTGTTTCCCAATTTTGTGTACCTTAAGCCTACGATTCAAACCTACAAATATCTGATGGGCAACCAATGCTAACTCCCACGGAGCCGTCACGGCTTCAATATAATCATATTAAAATATCATTGTGAAAACATCACCGCAGTTAGATTACGTGTATGGTATGGAGAGTGAGTAAGTAATTCAAATTCCATTCGTACCATCACTTTAGATTCATCCGCTTGAATAATTCATAGCACATACTCAACTAGACGCATTCGTATCGTTTCTGGTTATTTATTAACTAGCTATTTATTACAGTTTTCAATTTTATTGCTCGTTGATGATGTCAAAAGATCGTATTTAGTGGGTCAATAGGCCTAGAGAAATATTTACTTGTACGAGATATGACTTGATCATGCTGACGAGATCTCCGTTACATAATTAAGCGTCGTTGATTTTAGTTGCAATAGAAAGTTGTATTTTTTAACATATATAATAGTTTATAATTTATGTTATGAGCGTAGTAATTCGGTAGTCAGTGACTTCACGCTAAAATTCTATATAAAATATTGTATATGTAATGGACAATTATACTTACGTTTTTATATTACTAAGCTATGATACTGGTGTATGCATATGACGAGTTTTTATTGTAATTTTTGCGTTGACGTCAGCGAATTTTATGAACTCATACGATGTAGGATTCGAAACCCAATCCGTCCATGCCTCATTTATGAATCAAATTATTCCAGGCATTCCTAATACGAATAAGTGATATTTTGGGCGAGAAGATGCATTTTAGTATTCTGTACCCAAAGGGCACAGCAGAACCCCATTAACGAGTATCCACCATCTGTATCACTGTATGTCATTCTGTTTGTCCGTATGTCATGGGTCACAAGGCAAACGAGCAAGTGGCTCATCTGATATACCATCAGATGAGCCACCATCTCGTGATCATCGTCGCTCACAAATGTTCCCAACACCAGAGATCACGAGGATATGTTACCGGCCTTTGAGGAGGGCGATATTTTATGGACTTTTGCGCATGAAATATAATTCTAAAGTTCGACCAACTTATGTGTGAACTCTAAGAGGGCGCTGTCGGTTGAGAAACACCAAATTCTTTTTTAATTTTGATAAGCGATTTCGTAGTTCCTTTTCCTGCCACTTCACAGATAACTTGGTTGAACTGTAATTGTTGAGTTTCTACACAAGTATTTTGAAAAATTGTTGTTATCACTATTTACTTCCTGAGGAGGCCCGAATAAACTTATTCCATGTGACCAAAGTCATGCAACGAAGCAAGTGAAGTGATATTTTCTTCTACCATGGTATTTACATATTTATTTGTCTATGGAATGATAAGCTTACAATCTAAAATATGTTCTTATGTAACATTTTTGATTAAAAATAATGATAAAAAATTGTACAAACACGTACCAAATTTAGCATATGCCAGGCGTATATTATTATCATTAGGTATGACCACAGCTGGCCAATAGGTCATTAACGTTCGTGTATATTAACTTTTTGCGAGATTGCTCCCGTCCATCATTATATAGTTGCACATACGTTATGAAATAAAACAATTCGTTTCTCGTTTTCTATTTAGATTGTTGCTAAATCATAATGTAGATGTAGAGTTTTGTTCTAACCTGTAGCTAGCAGGTCATCTTGCTGACCGCATTTTACATACAAATATATATCTTCCTAGCCTTTGTGCCACCTTTGTGAACTCGTTATAATATATTTCATTCTCATAGCGTAATTTTTTTTTATGCCTGATAAGTAGCCTTTGACCACTATCTCACCCGGTAAGTGATGATGCGAAGAATGATCGAAGAAAGAAAGAAAGGTCGAAGATGTTGTTCAGGCTAACCTAGAATTACTGGTTCTCAAGGACAGCTGTCGGAACACTGTTAGGTACTTGGCGACAGATTTACTACTTGAGGGTGGTAGCTAGCCAGGCGGGCATTCGCAAAATGCCCCACCACTATGCTATAACGACTACCATCCTAAGGCAGCAACCGGGACCGACAGCTTAACGTGCCCTTCGAAGCACGGAAGCGCTTAGTAGTAATGTCACCAGCGATCACCCATCCAACTCCTGACCGAAGCGAACGTTGCTTACCTTTGCTGATCGTTTCAGAATGGCTAAGCAAACTTCGCTACGAGCGCATCGAAATAAACACCACTCATAAAAGTTATGGTATTATGTAAATGTCCCAAAACATTATTTACCAACTTTTTAGTCCAAATTATTATCCACTGACATGTTTCCGGTGATTTCATTTTTAGCGAACAATTTGCATCACATAATATGATTGATAGTTACAGCTCTTGACGAGCATTCTCGTTCAATTCCAGTATTGTCATGTCTGAATTGTATATGTAAATAATAGGTAACCAAAATAGCTGTGATGATCCGTTTGTTAGTCCCTAAAAGTAAAGGTCCACAACGTGGATTCCCTGGATGAAGTGATGACATTTTTTTTTTTTTTTTTTTTATGCCTGGTAGGTTAGCCTTTGACCACTATCTCACCTGGTGGTAAGTGATGATGTGGTCGAGGATGTTGTTCAGACTAACCTAGAGTTAATACTTATATGGAGACTTATATGAAACTTATATGGAATCTATGGATACAACTAATAACTTTATTTTTTTCCTTTAATTCATTCTGTAGCCTTCAAATAGGGAGCTTTGTTAGACAGTGTACGATTATATTGTAATTTAGCAACTATATAAATCACGTTCTAAGTATATTTCAATGTTGGCACATATAACTAGCCGCAGATATGATTGGAATACGAGACAAAATCCTTAAAAAATATAACGAGTATAATTTTTTTCTCAAATGAGATGGCTATAGTAAGGATACCTACGCTATTGCGTATCCTGATTACCAGAGATGAGCTTTTGCTATTATTTTACGTGCTTCAATAGGCAAGATAAATCAGACCTGCATCTGACCTATGTTTCACAAAATCAGCACAACATTTTTCTAGTAAATTTCAAACTATGTAACGATATATCATGTATTTTATCTTCTTTGTTAGTGCTTTTATTGCCAAATGGATTTCATGTGCAACAAAAAGTTCATAAAATTAGGGTCAATGCTAAGATTTTTTTACATTCAATTCATTAAGATTATTTCAACTCTCTGGGTCAATAATTGTTATCAGCCCCAGCAAACGAATGAAGAAAGCAAATAACAATAATAGTGTGTTATTTGCTTACTTCATTCGTACCCTACTTACTTCCTGACATTTTGACACTTCAATAAAATGTTGTGATATATTTACATTGCCATTATGAAATGTAACGTTCAAGTAATATCGAGTTACGAGTGGGGCAAGTTGTTATCAACTGTTTCTATCACTTTCCTTGTATTCTAGTTTTTATTTTGTACCTCCACCGATATCGTAGTAATTTTTTTAATGTGTACTTTTCATTGCCCTGGAACTTTCGCAATTCTATGAATTTCTATTTTTTTATTCTCATCAACATCAATTATCTTTGTATTCAGAATGAATCATACCTAATGTGTTACATAATATATTATACATTGATCCTCTCAAACATGGATGCTTCTTGGTCGAAATACCAAAATTAAAATTTTAGGGGAAAACAAACATTGTAATGTTTAGTTTCATACTTACCTATTAACTACATGTTTTTGCAATGTTTTGACTTATTTCACATCTGTCTTTTTAATCAATAAAATTTAATATATTCTACAAATATCTATTCAATCGTGAATCCCAAGCAGTTCAATTGTTCTTTTTCCCAAAAACAAAACAATAACCGACTCTTTTTGCTTCCTAAAGCCAAGCAAGGAAGTTAGTACTTTAGCTCATATTACTCAATTCTATAGTAGAAAAGTTTCATTCAAGAGGTTGTCTCCTTGTTAATATACATATTAGACACCAAAAACTGTTGGCCTGCTACCGGCGCACAGCATCAGTGATGCTGGAGCCGACAGTTTCAGCATTGTTGTCTTTTGATTTAAATGTGAAGCTACTCGTCTAACAGACTAGACAAGGTACACTACGAGTGTTTCAAAAGTTTATTATCAGGGAAGCATATTTTACCGAACCCATAAGAAAGGGTTGTGTTAATTCTGAAAAAAACGGTATGGTCTTCAGGATTACCATGGTATATATACCTTCCTGTTTGTACATGCGACAACACTATATCATCAACATATCAGTATTAAACCTGATACTGATGCCGAAACCGGGTCTCCAAGTCACCTACCATGTTCGAATTCCTGTGCCTAATCGACCGAATACTCCAAGAAACGCATACAAATTTCAAACGGTTCCGCTTGTTCTAACACAACAAATTTATTCTTTTGCAAACATACTCAAACAGTTGCTGCTTAGAAGGTTAATGATAAGGAAGTTTTAAGATTTTAATTGCAACCTTTGCCGATGGTACCAGTTTGCAGTTGAGCTACACAATCAATCCCTAATAGCAATATGAAAGACTTACAGTTAAAAGAAAAATGGGTCTGAAACATTAAAAGATATGAAATAACTTACGACAGCCTGACCATAAAGTGTGGGATCTGTTTTAATATTTTTTTATGTTTGTAATAACGCATGCTCTGCGGATTACATTACGAAATTACAAATTTACGAGATGAAAAATTATAGTCATGTGCGGGATTCGAACCCGCGCCTTCCACCCGTATAGCCGGGGCATGGTCTGATCATTTAAGCTAACATGACATTATGACTACAAGGCTTTAGGGATAAAAGACTCCGGTTCGAATCCCGCACATGACTATAATTTTTAGTCTTGTAAATTTGTTTTTTTGTAATGTGAGATCAGTGTTCTGAATCAGCATGGTACTGACCTCAACAAGGTATTATGTATTATATAGTGTTAGTTTTTTTTATTATTACGCATAAATTAGAAACTATAGTAAATACATATGATAAGCATGACTACTTTATGATTGCTCAAAAAATGGAATAAGAGAAAGTAGTCAGAATAAGCCTACACTAAGTAAAGAACGATATTCCAAATATTGTTACATCTCGTTTTATGTTTATTTAGTTCTTTATAGAAATTTTAGTTATAGATAGCGTACTTACGCCAAAAACAAAAAAGTTAAATGAAAACGAAAATCCTATTTAGCTACGAGTTTTGAACACAAAAATAACCCTTTTAGTGCTAGAGAAGGTGAAAAACATATTACAGTCACCATTGGACTGAGAGACGGTTTTGTCTTTTGGAAGCTCAAGATCGTGGGTTCAATGGGATTCGATTTTGAAAGAATTTCACAATAGCAGTCCAGACTCTAGCTAGACTTTGACCCGGTAGAAAACAATTGCCAATAGGTTTCTCTTATCATATGGAACCTAAATCATGTGTGGCAAATGCAGGTGCTTTAAAATCCCTGCTTAACCTTTGAAGAATACAGGTGTCGCGAACAGTTTGTGTTTTTGTCAATCATCTTACAAATTAGAAATACGTGCTCCATGACTACGATCAGGTATTTCGTCAAAATGTAGGTAGGCACATAACGAATCTCATATTGATGTCTATTAAATACACATCCAAAATTAAACTTTCTAAATACAACCATTAATCTTCTAAAACAAACAATGTGTGCAACATCTGTAACGTAACTGAGTGGTAATTATCAACATACATTCATAGCTTCTGAATGAACGGACAATGGGTCAAAACTGGGCTACCATTTAGTGCGATGAATCAAAAGGCACTTTGTAACAAGTTTGGACATATCATATTAAGTGCTTACAACGTTTTCTCTTTGCTATATATAGATTTCTTTGATGAGGTTTGTAGTTAGTCAAAGCTATCACTGCGGTAACATTGGCTAAAACTTTGCGAATAATGCATTGGTCTAGTATCGTATAACGTTACAGGAAAGGTTTTAAAAAGAAACATTAGAGATTTTCTCTTCGTTTCTCGCCACATTGCAGGCTCATAAGGACAATTAAACACAACGAAAAACAGTCTGAATGGAAGCCTAGTTGAAGTATATGATATACCCTTGTATGTCATAAGTAATAGTTATGGACTGTGTGGTGCGATAGCCAACACGGGTTGATCTTCACCACATGATAGAAGGGTATTTTGTGAAAACTCGCTGACTAGGTAGCACCCTCCAGAAGGAAATTTGTCAAAAAGCACCTAACAGTGTGTTCCGGCAGCAGTCCTTAAGGGCCAGTAAATCTAGGCCTAATATATTTACCATCCTTCACTTCATCACTCACCAACAGGTATATAGCTTCATAAGCAAAATTAACAGCAATAGAAAATGCAATGTAATTTCTATAGAGTGGTAGCTAGACAAGCCGTTGTAAACTTCTTCCATCATACTATGGAGCTGAACCCGAGGCATGATTTACCCTCATGTCATGACCCCGTTCGGCATTTGAGGTCATACTCCTGACCTGGCAGTGAGTATGAAAGGAAGGCAGTGATGGCTTCTTTAAAAATTATCATCACTTTGGCAGGGTTAAATGTGAAGGCACTTTGTACTGCTTCCTGAGAAAAAAAAATTATCCGTTTTCAGTGATGTCCGAATCGTTGAAAAAGTGATAGTCCATTATCATTTGCATTATATCTAATTAATTATACATATTAGAAATACATCCAGATGATTTTTTTGTTGAACGCACGGTTAAACGTTACTACGGCTATTTTTTCAAGTTTTTAGTTTAACTTAATAAAAATTGTGCTATCGTCTAACTATGCCGCTAATACTTCGGCAGTTTGGCACGTAGTGGCTTTTACTATCACCTCCAAGTCATCGTTAATTACCTTAGTGGCTGGTTTTCCTCAGGTTCAATCTTCAGGTCAAAGTTTCCACTATTCAAATTATTAAACCAATAACGCACGGCGCCACGGCTGGCCCGTGCATTAAAATGGCAACTTCATAACTCATCCTTTTTTTAGTTGATTAATTGTTGTTTATGATGCTAGACATAGACACGATAAATTTAGGTAGTAATAATACAATTAATTTAAAAGAGTTTCAGAAGATAAAAAACGATGACATATTTTATATTGTTAAAAAGATCAACATGAGGATAGTCAACTTGCAATCGCAAATTCATTAAGTATTGATGTTAGTTTACATAGTTTTCGTAAGTGAATTTAAGATAGTTGTAGAAAACAACAACTACTTACTTATTATTATAAAATAACATATGTCATAGTGCTACTCAAAGATATTGATATTAATTATTATGAACGTCTACATCAATTAAATTGATCACAAAGTTTAAAGAACATTGCACAATATTGACAATCATATTAGGATCTCAATTAACCGAGTTCCAGATGACATAACTTAATGCGTGGGGGCACGACACGAAGTCGTCGCACCGGACCTTAACGTGCTCAGTGATGTAACTTTTCACTTTCGCATAATTCTTGTTCAAGTTTCAATATCAAGGTGATAAGATTATCACAAGCTTCTGGTTGCCCATGAGAAAGGAGTATTTTAAGTCATATTTTTCACTGTTTTATGCTTTAGGGCAGGATGACAATGAAACTACCTTTATTGTGTATCTAATATAGTCATGAAAATTAATTTCTTGTCTATAAATGTCAAAATGGCATTCATCTCCATAACCATTCTAATTAGACAATAAGATCCCAGGTGTAATTTTGTCTGATTTCAATGGCCATGAAAATGATCTCCATTTTGACATTCGAATTTTATATAGGACATCGTAATCAAAGGAGAATTAAAATTTAATTCATCTTCATTCCCATTCTAGTGACACAAGAAGGTCCCAGGTAAGTCAAAAACCAACAATAACTACTCGTATGAATATTGGTATACGACCAAGGTATGAAGTAGCAAGACTTCTTACTGAATTAATGCAATGAGAGATTTTAAAGAATGCCACACACTGATATTTAATAACGTAAGAAATATATTTCTAATAGTGAAACTAAAAACTTCCAGAAAAACATTGTGTACATTGCTCATAAGAGTACTTATTGTTATCTTATTCTGTAATTATCTGGAGGCGGGGCGGATGGTATCTTCATCTATCCGTACTTATTTTAAATGTTTGCTATGATCACTGTCACCTCGACACGCACACTGACGCGCATAATTAATTATTCTCCACTAACTTCCTACCTTTATATCACCTCTGAAGGGTGTTGGTGCTATAATATGCTTTTGTCAACCAAACATGGATATTTTATAAAGATTGTACATTCCTTCGTTTTATGATCCACCGCGCCATCCTCCGACGCCAACATAATAAAAAACAATACACATATTTTTATTTTATTAATATATTAATGTTTATATAATATATATTGATCATAAAACAGGAGGCCTGGTCATCCGCTGTCGCGTCTGTGTTACCAGTTTGTGATGTATAATTTAAAACTTTCTCTAGACTAGCCGAGCCATGGTTAGATTTCGCTTTCCTTGCGTTGACGCTTCATTGAGCTTATCATTTTGTATTAACTGGAAAATGCACCTGTTAAGTACACGTTTACGTGGTTTTTCTGATCTTTCATTGGTTGAATGTAATTTAGAGTCATGCTCAACATTATCGACAATATTCTACTTGAATAACGTGTTACAAGATCATTAACAATGTAAGTTTAGTTCAGATATTTCAACTAAGAGTTATGGACGCGTTTATTTCCCTATATATTTTATTATATGTTATATATTCCGTGCTTGTTCTAAATAATGTAGAGCTATATGTAAAGAAATATGTTGTTAGGGCTATAATTCAATCAATAAATGAAGGAGTAGGCTGTTGAAACAAGCCCCCGCGTGGGCTGGTACCTCAGTGGTGCACACCAAATTACAGAATAAAAGACCCAATGCAATATCATATTGGTCGATGGCAAAGATATATATCAGATGTCGAGACCACGACAATTTTATTAAGGATTGTCTAATCATTATATATTTACTGAAATACATACTAAAGTGTGTATTAAAGGGGTTAACATTGAATAGTATAGTCTAACCCCAATAATAAAGAGGTATAATAAATGTTTATATTATATTTTGTAGGTTGTCTAAATGCTTTTACTGGTAGTAGATGTAGTGTTGTTTACAGTTGGTAGTATTTTATTAATAAAGGCATACCGCTGGTTAAAGAAACAAAGAGGTTAGAAACTATGTATTCAACAATGTTGGCGCATAATCATATTTTAATTGCCTTTAACAATATCAAATTCGGCAGTAATAGAACACGCCTGATTCTTAAGCTGAGAAAGGTTAGATACATTTGATACATTATCTGCAACATTGTAACTGTGAAACCGCTGTTTTAGTAATTAAGACCATGTAACCGCTATTGAATAATGCAGTAGCGTTTTGATATAGTTGTTCTAGTTGTTAATAACTAAAACTTTACAATTAACTGATTATTTATTTGATAATAATTAATAGAGATTTTAATTGTGTAGATTTGTAAATGTGAAATTTAAAGAATTTTATTAGATTAACTAGTCTGCTCATAATCAGCATCTACAGGTGCTGTGTATCTCCTACGTACTGGAATTATTGTTCGTTTCTATAGTCCGCGGTATGGAAACATAGAAGGAACCTTTATAATTCATTTGGGAGCATATTTCATGATGCCACGTGCTAACTGCTATAGCCTTTTTCTTTATATTATTATCTTATTCAAGATTTAAAAATATACCTAGTCTAAGCAAATCAGTTGAAACTTTTATTTTTATTTTGAATTGCATTCGTATTGTTTTGACATTCTAATTCATAAATAGTACACATAACAGCATGGGTACAACTTGCATAAATTGAGTAGACATACATACAGGGAATCTCATAGAGAGGATAATATCCTATCTATGAGATATTATGATATACAATAACATTCATACATTGCTACTATTTGCCTACATCTGTGAATATTGTAGAACACTTGTTTTTTATTTATTACAAATTAAAAACATACACATAACACATTTGACAAAAGATTGTGTGTTCCGGCAGCAGTCCTTAAGAGCCAGTGAAATTACAGGCATATGACACTTACAACTATGTCTCATGGTGACGGGCGCAGTGCAATTCGTTACTTGTGATGAAATGCATTTGTTATAGGCAAAGGTTAGCCCGCTTAACATCAGGTGGACCTCGAGCTTGTTCCGTCACAATATAAAAAATATAAATTTTATAAAATATTATATCACATGTAACCAACTAAGAAAACTAGGGTGTAACAACTAGTTTTTAGTCAAGAAATTCAAAAATATATTTAATTTGTGACAACGAAATCGATTGGAATCCATTATATCCATCTACGAAGAGAAAGGCGGAAACATTTCGAACGAATACCAAGGACGGGGATTTGAACTGAATCATACACAATTTTACCTGCTTATTTTTCCCCACATTCATTAGGCCAATACCTTGTTTTTTTTTGACGTGTTCAGTAGCGTATTTATGACTAGTTGACCTTCAACGAACATAATTGTTAACCGACTTCCAAAAAGAAGTAGGTTCTCAATTTGACACGTATATTTTTTTTATGTATCTACGCATAACTTTTTACAGACAAGTCAGATTTAGATAATTCTTTTTTTATTGAAATGGATTTATAAGTACCTCCGAGGTGGTCCCGTATAAATGTCATCAAAATCGGTGAAGAATTTTTAAGTTACACGCAACTAACTAAAAAATGCTTGACATATCTAGATGGCTTCGTCGTTACCAGTTATAAAGTTAAAGATGGGAATTACCAAGGAGGATTGGAATTAGCTGGAAGGCAGTCAGCTTAAACACAAAAACCCAAACTTTACACTATAAGTTTAAAATAAAATGTTTAATAATATTGTGTTTTAGTCGTCGTTTGTGTTACTTGTTACAACATATTCTAACAAATCTGCATCCACATGGGTTATAAATTCAGGAAACGATGATAGTGAAATTACTTATGTTTAATATTGAATTTTATGAGAGAAAAGCAATGCAGTTGAAGCTTTTTGTCATTATAATTATAATAAATACTTATATATAAATATTCTAATACACATCACAGTTACTGTATACATATTCAGATATTACAATAATTTGCTTCTAAATTGTATTCGTAGATGTATTGCAATTCTGTAAATCTTTTTAAGTGGTATAGTAATATGTATGCAATATTATTTTCGACTACTAAAGAGTGGTGTACTCTTCCTCAACCTCTCTTACAAAAAAAATACTCTTGCGTCTAAGTGTAGAGTGAACTAGCACTTTATGGTGAAATGTATTACCATCACTCATATCAAGTAATTTGTCTAGAGCAAGCCATTCGTCGAGAAAATAAAACATCTCAGTACATCATCATGGCTTGAGATACTAACTAAAAGTAGAAAGTAAATGCCACAAATGCGTTTCGCATCGATTTGTAAAACAAGTGTCAGTAATCGATTATCTACAATCGATGGTGCGTCTTCTCGATTCTTTCGCTCGGTTCACCGCTAGGTCAAGAGCGGTCTGTTGGCCATGGCAACGAACTCAAGCGGACGATTCTGAAATGCCAAATGTTACGTAGTGTGTTTATTAAGTGTCTTTACATGGTCTACGGGGCAAAGTGGTGTCCATGAATTAATGATCAATCAATAAAAGAATGACAAAGTACGAAGTTAAATATATGACCGTGATATATATTTTTTGGTATTTCCTTATCATTTTCAGGCTTAATTTATCTATTTCGACTAGCAATAGCGTGCCCAAGTGGTCGAGTGGTTTAGGCGGTGCGAAATCGGAGGACTCGGGTTCGATTTCCGCCTGGGGCATAAAATATTGTGCTTCAATAATTTGTAAAAAAAATAATTTATCTAGTTATAGATTAGTCCATATCTTCCTGTGAGATATTTTAAAAGGGCAAAAATACAGAGTAAGCAGCGTACCGCTACTTATGTCGTTGCTGCACAAACGGCTCAACAGGACTCTTTATCATCTAGCCTTACATCTAGGCATTTTTAATTCCATTATTTTTAAATGAGAAGATCGCTTAGCATGCACCATAAGTTGAGAAAAAATTGGGACTAAATTTTGGTATTGTTTTATTTTGTTTATACATCGAACAAGACTGTCAACTAACGAGTAGGTAAGATGTATATTGTTGGAATTGTTCATGCAATAACTTAATATAAACATCACAAATGAGCAATGTATGAAATACCTGTTTAATATATTAGTAAAATAAACATGACTTAACAACATACACCCTATCCGTATGATTACTAGAGAGTATTAAGATGTAGCTAAAATAAAATTTCAATTATCTTTGTTGCTTGAACTTCAATTAGCGTTAGCTGTCGTAGTATTTAAACTGACATTTATAATAGCTCTCGCTCTCAGTTTTCGAAGAATCTAAACTTGAATTTAAAACAACGTTACGAAGAGGACACATGTTTTTTTTAGCACTACCTGCTCAAGCGATTTCATCTTCATAGATTGATATAAAGTATTTTTATGTGAATCCAAGATCATAAATGTATACAAATCGGTTCAACAGTTTCAGCTTGAAGCACTAACAAATATATTAAATATATATTTGTTATATGTAGTATATTAAATATATTTGTTTCGATAAGTGAGGATATAAATGTATATCTTCACTCACAAACTTAGTTGTAAAACTTCTGTGATAAATAAGACAACTAAGGAAAAATTTAAATCTTTGTGATTTCTTTCCGTAATATTTTTAGTTTATTTTCTTAGCACGTATATGCGAAAATTACAATGTTAAGGTAATACATTAAATTTATTTATGTGTATATGTCTTAAATCAATTTAATTATTTGTTTCAGGTAAGCATTTCGGATGTATTTTCAAGCTTATTTTTTGATGGTATGGAACTGATCCACAATAATAAAGGTAGTAAATTTTCATTTTACCTGTAATGCTCATTATTTATACCTGATAATCATCATCATCAGCAGCCATAACGTCCAATGTAAGGCCTCCCTCATTTTCTTCTTATCTCTTCTTGGCTGGCTTCTTGGGGATTTCATTGTAAGATGGTAAATCTTTAAAAGGCGCTGCTGCCTGCCTTCTAATATTTTTTCCATCGTCACATTTTACAAATCCTTTATGAGGATATCGAGCCCAGCACCCAACTCCTGCAACGAACTAGTTTACCAAAGCAGCGCAGAGCTGTTCACAAAAAAAATAATAAAGCGTTTATTTTTCTCGTTTTTATTCAGACTGTGCTGATTTCCGTCAGTTTAGTTCACTTGATGCTAATTCTCTTTCTCGAACGGTAGATACAACGCATTCCTGCATTCTGAACAGTTTCATCGTTTCTGCGGGCGGGTTACGTGATGAATCCCTAAACTTTTTCATTGGCATATTGGTATTTTATTTCTAACGGTTGCTGCTCCACGAATTTTTGTCCAAATGCAGCGGTGAATACAAAGTTTAACGGTGATTCTAATAAAACACCAAATGTCACTTGATTTTTGGGCAATATCGTATTTGAGCTAACTTCTTCATTTCCAAGATTAGTGTTGCTTGGTTAGTGATAATTGACAATTTTGTAAGATCATTATATGTTTTTTTTAATGCCTGATAGGTTAGCCTTTGACCACAATCTCACCTGATGGTAAGTGATGATGATACGGTCGAAGATGTTGTTCAGGCTAACCTAGAATTACTACTCTCAGGACAACTGCCGGAACACACCGTTAGGTTAGGTTAGGTAACTAGCCAGGCGGGCATTCGAAAAATGCCCTACCACCATGCTTATAACAACTGCCATCCTAAGACAACAAGTGGGACCGACGACATAACGTGCCCTCCGAAGCACGGAAGCGCTCAGTAGTAATGTCACAGCGGTCACCCATCCAACTCATGAACGCGGCGGACGTTACTTAAGGGTGTATATTTAGAGTGTATACTTAGGGTGTATATTTTAGACGAACGCACCCATACAAAACGCAGTCCAATCTCATTTTATGAATAGCGAATAAAACTCAATGATTTTTTACCTACGTAATCACTACCCTAATATCTAGGTTTATGGTGCATCAGATTTTCATTAAATTATACAGTTTTGAAATTACACTAGTTCAAAAACTCGTAATTTTAGATAAAAGAAAGACCCAACTTTAAGCACCCCTTTCAAGAAAAATAAGCATGTTTTTAATATTTATATTGCACCACAAACATGGGGAATATAATGAACTTTCTATAATGGGAAGTTATTTATACATGTGTACTATATTTTTTTAATAAATCTGGAACTACGAATAACTCGCTCAAACTCCTAAAACGAGTGCTATATTATTGTACTAAACGCTATATACTTAAATTTTTAATTATTAGTCCAAAAAAAAGAATTTAAGCCGGAAACGATAGGTCTAATAATATTTACATGCGAGTTTCTTTTAAATAACAACTTGAGTTTATAAATGGGTTCACGCTTTGGCTGGCGAGTATATGTCCTTAATTTTGCTGATCGGTTAAGAACAGCTTAGCAAACTTCGCTACTAGTGCTTCAAAATGTCCCAAATTTAGCCTCCATATCACCATGTACTAAAATTATTCCCTTTTAAGGTTACTGGTCTTCTCAGCGCTTACCGTAGAAAGGTAGTTTTGTCATATTTTAAGTGTACAAATTTGGTAATATTTTGCACGTAATGAACAAATAAAAATAACTAATGCCTACTGGTAGTGGGCCATTGGCATTTGGACTGCCTGTGAATCTGCTATGACTTATAGGTTGTCTAAATGTTTTATTATAGTAGCTGTATTGTTGTATACAGTTCATTATATGTTGTTAATAATAGGATCTACTTATAAAGTAAAGACATATGAATAAGAGATTCGCGTTTCCTAGGATATATTAATTAGACCTATTCACAGACAACTTATACCTAAAATTGTGCTAAACTTTGCTGACTGACATTATCACTACGATAAAATTTAAAAAGATACATTAAAATATGTATCTTAATAATGACAGCGATAAATGTTACAAAACGCCTACAAATCTACTATTTCCACCACAAGCACTCTATTAGGTACCTACATGATTTTATTAATTAGCTAAACCACTGATTTCTTTCCTAATCAAACCATATTCGGACTTACAGCTGCGAAAAACGTAAAAAAAACTTGTAAGTAAATAACTACTCGAGTGTTTCGTAACAGTTTATATACTGAAAAGGTAATAATTCGAATCAGAAATGTGATTTGGAATTTATTGGTCCCGATCTAGTTGTTTTACAATATCTAGACCAGCTGTTGCCAATAGTGGAGCGCATATTTCTCATGACTATAATATTAGGTACCTATTTACCAGAAACGTTAATAAACTGCCCGGGCCTGTGTCTGGTATATCGGAAAATAATCGTTTTTTTATGTTTATTTTATCTGAGGATACGTGCGAATGAATAAGTTTAAATCTTGGTATTAAAATTTTAGTATACTACGTAAGAGTACAAAGTTGAGTTTTCATCGTCTATGTTTTTCTTTCCAATATATTTTTGCTATACCGATGAAACTTTTCTTCCAAGAGTAAATTTATTTTCTTTATATCACTTATTACTAAAACTTTTGAATATAAATAATAAAGTAAAGTTTTAACTCAAATTCATTGTAAACAATTTAAATTACTGCTTTAAGCAATGAATCATTACAAAATATGGGACAATGTGTGAAATCCCTTTTATAGGACATTAATACATATTAATAACAATACAAGTCATATTTTGGATTTCTTTGTTTTGCTTTATAATTATTGAAATAACAGTCAAATTAAAATAAATATGGTAATCGTATTGCATCAGTCCTTTCATTTTATATTAAAGTCACTGTATTTGACTGTTATGGCATCCTTTTACATCATCGATGTGTTAAGATAATTTTGAAATCATAACAAGCCATCTCGCACTCGATCCAATTACATGAAAGTGCGTTTTGTGAAAGTATTAAAAGTTTTTTTATACATTCTTTATTAATAACACTTACATGCGGACCTGCCAAGTCGAAGTTTTAAACATTTTTGAGTTTCTGTTTCGCGTTAATCTATACAAGTAATTATGAATCGTAAAATAAATACTAGCTCGCACATTACTGCTCATCTTTATAGAAAATCTAATCAACAGTCCGTTTAATGTGTCAAATTTTATATTAACCAATTAGTTTTATACATAAGACTACCGCTTATTTTAAATCGATAATTAAACTCAATCGGTAATTAATCTTTCAAGCGAAAAAATATTTGTATTCATGGTTCGAAAGCTATTTTTATAGTCATTTTAATAGACATAAAATGTACCCACCTAAATCAAATGTTCGAGAATCTTTTTCATTATCTCTTTTGATTCGAGTACCATTGAAACCATTTATGCAGATAGAAACTCTAGTATAAAAGTTTGTTTTAATAGTGCACATTCTACATATGTATACTTTATTGTCTATTTTTATGTTCTAAGTTTACCTCGAACAATCTGAGTGAGGCCACCGATCAATCACGTAGTCAGCTAGACTAATTAACTTGTCTTAGTTATTCGTCCCTCCCCGCGATGATTAGACGACGAAAGTGTCTAATTGACCAGTCTCGTCACTTTTTATTTTCCATGAAAGGAAAAGTCTAGGTGACTTGCGCCTTACTACGAAAGCTATAGTTACATTTCATGTCGCATGTGTCAGTAGTGGTCGTAGTAAATCAATCAGCCAGCTTTCATACTTCGAATTCGACAAACGCCCTTCCTGGCTCGATCTCTCTGTAAAAACTATGTCCAGTCACAGGCAGTTCATGAACGAGTGTGTTCTCGGTGACTTTTACTTTCGCCAAACTGGTGCAACGAAGTGCAATGACTATCTGGTGCAACGGGTTTGCGTGGCGCACTGGAGCACTGGTGACAAGGTTGAGAAATAACACGTAACTGGTCATACGCACTTATATATTGAATAGCAATACGAATAAATTTGCAGAAGTGTAAGTGATACGGGTTTTTTTATTCAAGCAATTAATCAACGAGATATGGTTTAGGGCGTTGGCCGAAGTCTGAAATATAAGGAATTCATATACGCTGATTTCTTTATATAATTTACTTTCAATAAAATTTTAGATAACGATAACTTTATCATTGATAATTAAAAATTAGAAAAAAATAACAGCAACCACTATAGGAGATCTAATATCGACAACAAGAAGTACCCTAATTTAACAGCGACCACTAGATAAGTCATCCACATGTATGACTAAAAGAACAAAATAAGCTATTGAAAATAAGAAAGAAATGTTACAGATAGTCCAACCACCCGTTGACCGCACTAATATAATTTGCGTGTTGCGAAACTAGCAGCCTATCCGATTCCGGCGAGCGCAAGCGACGACGTAGAAAACCACAAAAACTTAAATTATATTACACTGTATCTACTGAACAGGACAAAAGCCTTTATATTATAATTTCCGGACCATTAAAGGTGCACCTCATTCAAGCAAGGCCATATGGCGTGAACGTACCGCCGACTTAGTTCACGACAATTGCATTCCATATTACTTTGTTTGAGGAAATTTAGCAACTCTGTCGCGGGCGTTAAAGCTTAAATCGTTGCGACACGTCGATCTATTGAAACCTTTGGTTGTATGACAATTTTAAAAGCGGATCTAATCGATTTCAAATCGCAAACAAACGTAGTAGACGGATGTCGGCAACGCCCTTGTCATGGAAATGTTGATCAGTGCCTCGATCTTTAAATAGCCTATTCAGTAGATGAACTTTGTAATACTTTACTGTCACGAATGGTTTCGATAGAATATTGAAATGATTTGGAAAGACATTTATATTCTGTTATGATAAATTAAAACGTAAACAGCTTCAATTACAAACATCTTTCAAAAGTTAAGAAAATTATCTCAATCCCATTTAAAACAACACAATGTATTAACTATGTAAAATAATACCATAAAGAAGCAAACGCCTAAAAATCTTGATTACTTTATAAATTTACTGCTTATTACTCAACCTAGAACAGTTGAATAAATTAATTAAAATTACTTGAAAACAATAAATTCATCGGTCTATTACATTCCAATTTTAAACGTAAATTCCAATCGCCAATTTTTTACAAGAACCTAATTAAATACTTCATTGTTCAGGTTTATAATGTCCTTCATCTACAGCGATAAAGTTCGAAATGGTCTCAAACTGACTAGATACAAAGCTAAGTAAACTGGAAAATCGGAGTTGCCAACTTAGGATTGTTTACATTAATTATGAAAATATATGACTGAGAGCAAGTAACTGCCCACCGTTCATGCTTTGTAATAAATTTATAAACATTCGACAGGTTATTTAAATAAATGCCATTGTTTTGTATTTAACAAGACCAATTAGATCCGCGATCAAACGTTTTTGTGTACTTTGGAATTGATTAACATGATTGGCTGTAACGAACTCAGCTTCTATCTAGTATTTTGCTGATTTATTTCGAAGAGAGAGACTATATTTTAATATTCAACACATAATTTAAAATGATTTAATACAGCTACGTAAATATTAAAAAAAGAAAGAGAGCTAGATTTTTGTTTAAATACGAGTAGTTCTGCGGATATTAAACCTATCAGATTTTTTAACAATCACTTATTTAGTGAGATATTAGTTTTGATATTCAATTCAGGAATTTTTTCGCTGTGAATATATTATTTAGTACCATAAACACATTTATGTGAATAAATACAAATACTTCGTGCAATATTATAAAATTAAATCTATAATAAAACTTTAGATATTAAAACCATGTTATTGAAAGTAACGCAAAACAAACCAGTACGTCTATTTAACTCAAATGCTTTAATCACGATTGCGTGCCAAAGAAACACTCCAAAATAATGGTAAATCTGACATTGCATATAAAATTCCGAGACAATCCACTCCAATTCACCTGTTAACATTGTGTGGCCGTTCTATTGTGAGCCAATGCTAATGTCGCTATTATTTATGTATTATTACGTAACTAACATACTTGCAGCTATTTACATACACACGCACATGCGAATAGCAGTCTATTCAAAATAACTGACAAGTTGATGCGAACTTGTCACATAAACAATTTGACAAGATTTCTAAGTTTAATGACTGTAGTTATCCAACGCACCTGTTTAGTAAAGTAATTGGTGTTTCTCAAATTAGCGACACATTGTTAAGTAGTACAGAGAAAACAAAAATAAACATATATCTCATTGAAGATTGAAAGTACCAAAAGCCCTAAATAAATACTGCAAATTATTATGTGTAGCAGCATTCATCTTGATCGAATACATAGGTAAAATGTCTTTTATTTGTAATCATAGTGAGACAAAATCAGTACTTAATATTATAAATGCGAAAGTAACTCTGTCTGTCTGTTACGCTTTCACGCCAAAAGTACTGGACCGATTTGAATGAAATTTGGTATGAAAATAATTTGAGACCCAGGAAAAAACCTAGGATAGTTTTTATCCAACTGCGCAAAAAGAGGTTAATATTTTTGCGCGATAACAGACATACGCGCGGGCGGAGCCGCGCCCGGATAGCTAGTACAAAATAAAAGAGTATAAATATTTTTATAAGAAATGTATTAACGTTATTTTTATAAGATCTACAGCAGATTAGAAAATAAAACATTAAAGGTACTTTAGTTATCCTTACACATAATCTCTTATGTCAGTCTCATCATGACCTTTTTACACATTTCCTTGTCAACATCCGACAACAAAGCCGTCGCACTGAGCGTAATTATCAGTATGACTTACGATCTATTCAGCTTGTTAGTCAAGTACAGCATCTCAACCACGTTATAAACGTCACACAACTTTTACCTTATCAATAAAAGGATTAGAAAATATTAGTTGCTTTGATTTTTCTCACTCTAAGCTAGATTGGTCGCAGTAAAAATGCTATATCATACATATTAATAAAACTTGAAATTAGCAATGGTTATATTTCAAACCAGTATGACGCGACGAGAGAGTGTTACCAAATTTAGATTCTAGCGGCTAGCGGTATCAAAGCAAAGTCACATGACTGAACGGTGCCAGAGGCGCCCATAACGGGTTGAATTTTTGTATATATTAACCAATCGCTTAAAGTATGAGTCGAGTATGGCTTTATTAAGGTCCCATATATACAGGAATAATGAATTAATAGATATACAGTGTACCATTAGTATGCATGGTATATAGCATATTACTACTTCTATTAGGAAACTCCAAAGTTTCAACTAGGCACCTACTAAATTTTCAGAGATAGATATTCAGAGCGCGTACCAAAAAAAGGTCTTAAAATTTAAAGTTTACCACATTTCTTTATTTTTCATGATAATTTTTTTTAAATGCACTCGTACTTATTGCGTTCTAGACGACAAAAGAACAATTGCAAGATTACGATATGAGATTTATCTGACAACTTTTTGTTGTGCACTCTCTTGACTTTTTCTTTTTCTTCGGGGAAATTGAATTTATAGGATTTCTTATGTTGTAGTTAGTTTTGAGTCAAGATTCTTAACTAAATATCTATATTTCAGCTTACCAGACGCCAGTGAAATTAATAGACCACTGTTTTGCACATTGCGTTAACCTTAAAAAAGCTATGAGATCTTGAGAAACTTTTTATCGAGAATCAATATAACGTTATAATGTTTTAACAGAGTAATAACTCAACTAAATTATGTAAATAGTTCGTATTATACCCTCACATAATTGGCAGATGTTGCAAGTGTGAAAAACCTTCGTTATATCCGACAGCTAACCGCTTCTGTTACGTGAAAATGTACCAATCAAGTGTTACAACTGTTTATTATCGTTATGACACAATAACGCCCATGACGGATTGTGTGAAAATAATGCGCTTATTTTTTCAAGTCGTACGTAACCGTTGTTTTTGATTGAAATGGCGTTTTGTTACAATCAGTATCAGTACTAATATTATAAGCGAAAGTAACTCTGTCTGTCTGTTACGCTTTCACGCCAAAACTACTGGACCGATTTGAGTGAAATTTGGTATGGAAATAGTTTGAGACCCGGGAAAAACATAGGATAGTTTTTATCCAACTGCGCAAAAAGAGGTTAATGTTTTTGCGTAATAACCGACATACGCGCGGGCGGAGCCGCGCCCGGAAAGCTAGTAAAGTGTATGTTTGTCTTTGAATATTTTTGAAACAGTATCGATTATTATCTTTTTTTGTATGACTCTGCTCAATTCAAAATACAATATTACATCAATTTGATGTATGGCATTACAATATGCTAATCCATATACAGATTTTTGAAATATCAAAAATCAATGATTTATTTCTTTTTGGTTGTATGAATCCGATTAGAAATATATATATACTCATTAATAACCATTCAACGGGGCAATGCTGCCAGCATGCTGGGCACGCTGCCAACTGGAAGTGGGCTGGAGCGTTTAGACTGCCTATGAATCTCCTATGACTTATAGGTTGTCTAAAAGCTTTTATTGTAGTAGCTGGTGTGTCCTATATAGTTCGTAGTATTTTGTTTAATAAAGGCATACTGCCGGTAAAAAAATATTAAAATATTATAACTCAGATAAATCGAAAAGAGGAAAGATTCAGCTAAGACTTTGCAATTTATCTGTGACCGAAGAAAGTCTCGTTTAATAGACGAGTATATCAAATAATAATTCATGTTACGTCTAAGCCAAATACAAATAAAGTGCTTCCTAGTTTTAACTAATTGCTAATATTGAATGAATGGTCATTAAATTAACTGCCCATCAAACATTCTGATAGAATGGTCTATGATACTTATGATTTACATTTCGGAAATGATTAGTAGAATCCACTTAATGCCTACCAATAAATTTTAGTAATATACTCTCGTTATGTATCCAATAATTATGTAAGTAATGGAAATTACGATCGCCCATTTATTAAGGAAGTCGTATAGTTACTCATAAACATTTCTGGCTATCATATGTAGTAACTAACGATAAAAACCAACACGGCTGTAAATTATATTATGTGCTCATTTCCAACCTACCTAGACTGTTTGAGGATTCATGATTTATTTATTTTTAATGACATGTTAGCATGAACGTAATCAACTTCACATTTTATCTCTATTTAATTTTCAAACTCTTTCATCTTCCCGTCTCGTAACCCTTCGCAAAGGCCCGAACCGTTTACTTATATTGATGTTTTGTCAATACTCATTAACATACATTACTACTGAGCGCTTCCGTGCTTCGGAGGGCACGTTAAGCCGTCGGTCCCGGTTGTTGTTTTAGGACGGCAGTCGTTACAGCATGGTGGTAGGGCACTTTGCTAATGCCCACCTGGCTAGCTACCACCCTCAAGTTGAAAATCTGTCGCCAAGCACCTAACGGTGTGTTCCGGCAGCTGTCCTTGAGAGCCAGTAACTCTAGGTTAGCCTGAATAACATCCTCGACCACATCATCACTTACCATCAGGTGGATAGTGGTCAAAGGCTAACCTATCAGGTATAAAAAAAAAACTATTTTTTACATTTTGTGGGCGATGGTGCTCACTTACCACCAGGTGAGCCGCGTGCTCGTTTGCCCTTTCCTATCCCATAGCAAAAACATCATTATATGATAAACAACATGGCTTTATAATAACTGCTTCATGAAGAGGAATATTAGGTACATTATTTTATAATTGATTATTGTTTTTATAACTAGGAATGATTTTATCAATATACATCTCGGAATCTTTGCTCGTGGTCTTAAGTGCGAAATTGTAGGTATACAATTTGTTCAAATGGGAGAGTATGGGGAAATCAGAAATCATAGAAGATAATCTCTTTGCATTGTTAGTTTTAAGTAAAATATTGAAAATTATTTAAAAACTGTTTGAAACTATCTTGTGTAGTCATGTTATGGTAAAAAAATCGGAATAGCAGTAACTAGAAAAAATAAAAAAGTGTCTTAACTGACACCGTATTGCAAATCCAAAACAATAAAAGATTTACGTTCTTAACTTTAAGCTAATTTAAGTATTAGCTTAAAAGTTTTTAGTATCCTTATTTTATTGGCCCTTTGTTTTAGTATCCTTATGTGTATTATTAATTAAATGTTTCCCGAAAATGTAATGATATATGTTTTTACCCAGCTTATTTAAAATGTATGAATTAAAAAACTCAGTCATAATCATTTCGCTTTATTAGCAGTTTTTTTTAATAAATCAAAGCAATAAACCAGTGCTATTTCTGGTATACGTGAATTAATTTAATTGTCTCAAAAATTATTCAAACACTTGTCTGTATTCGCATCTTGCCGTTGTTATTTTATTAGCAAATTAGTTTCACTCTAAATTATTCCACGTTGTAAAATGTATATCAGACACGAAATTTTCTAGCCTCGTAATAAAATCACTCACACTTTCGCAAAAAAAAACTACCACAACAGATTTGTAACTGGGCCAAGTAAAAGTAAAAATAAACAATAAGAACGAGCCAGACCTAGATACTTCACAAAGACGAGATGTGGATTGTTGATCAAAAAGGACATTGGTTTGATAGATAGCACCAATGTTGATATAGCAGGGTTTCTTACAGAGCTAAAATAAGAATCACTTTTAGCAATGTGTGCTTGAATAGCACACATTCGTGATTTAATCCGGATTATTTTATCCAGATGCTATGTACACTTTGGTGGATCATAATCATGATTATAAGTGCTGCAAGTGCTTCTAGCTTCGTTAACATTATGTTGTCATAAGTTTTCGCGATTGTTACACAGGTTTTTTTCAAAATTATCAACAATGTCAATAGTTTCTTGCAAACGACAAAATGGTTTTGATACGAAAAATAATCATTTATGAATAGATAGGTCTTTTCTTTATGTGAAATTACAGGCACATGAATTTATTATACGTTTTTCTGAACTAAACAATTTGAAATTGTAAATATAATAACGAAGAATGCGTTTTCCGCATTCCTAAACCATATTTGTGAGTTCAATGAAATATGTTTTGTGATATACATATGATTCTATAATATTTCATAAAACTGATAAAACGACCTTATCCGAAGTCCATTTGTGGGAGTAAAAAGGATATTAAAAAAGACTATGTTGTTTTTGCATGTGGTTTAATCTATTTGAAAACGATCGCGTAAATTCATGCCTTTTGCGATTGTTACACATTGTTACGCGTTTCACGATCAAGGAAATAAAACTGTCTAACAAAAGCCGCTACTAGCGAAAGTAGTTTTATAGAAAATATATTTATAGAGCAGTGAAAACGAAAACTAAAACGCGCTCTGCAGTTAAACGAGCAGTGTGCGAAACACGTTGGGCCAATGTTCTTGAACGTGTGAAGTGTACGTGCTGAGTTAACTAAATTGGTATATAGTGCCATATTATGAGATTTTAAGGAATGTAGCCTATTCCACATAATATCGTGTCTGGACAATCTTCGAATTTCAAATATAAGTAGTTTTCTCTGTTTTATTATATTTCGTCTTGTTTCTCTTGTATTTGAAAATATGAATATATCTACGACGTGTCGAGATTCGTAGTACTAAACCATAAATTATTATAAGCTGCAAAAATGCTTCGTGACTTTGTTTCTTTTGTAAAAGTTTGTTTTGTATCCATCGTTAAATTTAATTTTACCATCACAGGCAGTCCAAATGCTCCAGACCACTACCAGTTTGCCGTGCCGAGTATGCTGGCAGCAATGCCCCGTTGAATTGCAATGCTTATTCGTTGAACCAAATAGGTACCAGCATTTTGATCACGCGTTGCATCTACCAAGCGCTGTGATAAGTTTTTGAAGAACAATTCTGATTGTTGTAATAAAAGAAATTAACAACCTGAAGAAATGAAGTACCGCAAAGTCAGTACCAGAAATGTATATAATATTTCAAATGAGTTAGGCACATCCCATTCGTTTATGCAAATTTAACACTTAATTCAATACCACATAAGTTTTAACTTCCAAGCATACTTTTAAATGTGACCAGCAGTAAAAAATCTCTTGTGAAATAACGTAAAAATGCCTCGTAAGTCGTGTCTCTTTTAAATATCGTCACACCAAAATCTTTCTAGAACTCTTCTGCAACTTTCTTCATAAATTATGTTGGCTTTAACCAGATAAAACACCCACATGCTCGTGCAATACAAGCAATTACATTAATTCGCGTCACTTGAATTATAATTCCAGTGAAAACGATACCTTGTAATAAGATAAGATAAAAAGGTTCAGTTTAGTCGGAGCTTAGTGTGGCAACTCGGGCGTGAAACTATCATTATACCGACTTAAGTAATATTAATTGCTATTCGACTTTATAAAGAAAAGATTTCAGTTGCACCGATTAGTCTGGGACTCGTTAGTGTGGTAATGTTGGCAATGCTACTATTGCGAAAATTCTAATTGGCAACTTTGAAAAATTATAGTGATTTATTCGCGCTAATTCTATGGGAGTTTAATTGAGATTGGAAAGGCAAGTAAAATGAACCACAATTTGGCGTAACTAATAGTCTATTTAGTAGCCATATGATTAAATATTTTACACTATCTTACTGTTTACGAAATTACAAAGAAAGAAAAATGTTAACTACGAACGGGTTTTCGTTGTAATTTAGTAAGCTATCGTTTAGTAGGTGTTAATGCAAAAAATATAATGTTAGTAGGCATATCGGTATTGTTCAATCCCCCGCACCTGTCACTGTCATCAGTTTCAGTATCGTAAAAGCAGATATTGATAATAATCGAAGCTATAAAGCGTACATAAGCGTTAAATTGAATTAATGTAAAATTACCTTTAAGGTGCCGGTCTACAATACCACACTCCCTCCATATTTTCCAGTAGTTCTCTAAGTCACTGCGATCACCAAGACGCCTGCCAAGCGTGGAGATTGTGACAAACCCCTTCTTAATCGGGGAAGCTTATTTCCGCAGTGGACAATCGGTGATACATATCAAAATTGCTATGTGCTTTGTGAAATATTTTTACTGTAAGTTGTATTTTTTTTCGACGAAATAAAATATAAAATTTAATTTAGCACAGCAGCTTTTCATATACGAGTAGGTAATTAACTCTATCAATCATCTCGTTATCATGCCATAAATTGAAGATAAGGAGTAGAAAATCTTTTTTTTTAAACAGTAGCTAATAGTCTTGAAACCTGGCTACACCTATCAATATTGCATCTAGAAAAAGCAGTTTCAATAAGCTCGTTCCAAATCTTTACAATCATGACCCTATGATAAAAGCATAAGGAATAGCAAAACTCTGCATATACCTAATTACAGCCTCATCCTCAGTGGAGATGTAATGGGGAGATATATATATTATATATATATAAAGCTACTACTACTATATATATACATTTCTTTTAAATTTATTGCTGATACGCTAGCGTTTGACCAATATCTCACCTGATGGTAAGTGATGATGTGGTCGAAGATGTTGTTCAGACTAACCTAGAATTACTGGCTCTCAAGGACAGCTGCCGGAACACACCGTTAGGTGCTTGGTGACAGATTTTCTACTTGAGGGTGGTAACAAGCCGGGCTCGCATTCGCAAAATGCCCTACCACCATACAACATTCGCAAAATACCTTGACGATGGAACTAAATTGAACAATCTCCATAACAAGGTCTAGGAACAGGTATATACGATTATTCGCATGCTCATGATTGCATTTATACATTATTTAATAGACGACAAGACAAGGTGTGACAATTTAATTCGACACGTCTCGTGATCTGAAAGTTTGAAACTGAATAAATTGAATCGAGTCTGAGATCGTAACGAAACGAATTTATTGCATTTTATGGCTAAACCTGTTGCTGGTCAAAAGTGGGAGGGCGTAGCTTACACTGTCGTTTTAACATCAATCTCTGATTACAATTGAGATCACAAAGCTAACTTGAAAGTTATTTGTATGGCTGTTGTATAGGTATAATTATATGTAATAGATATAGGTGTTATAATTACTTGTGTACTAAGTGTATGCAAGGTTTGGAAGTTGATTCAGTATTCCGTATGATTCAGCATTCATGCACCTTTGAAGGATTTATTATATGCCTACTATGCAATATTTTTATGTTTTTTATTTTCGAGAAGGTTATGTTCATTTCTTTGTATTACATGTGAATGTTTTGTAATCCGTAAGAATATTATTAATGCTATTTCGGATTATATTTTATTGCTGATAGGTATGCCTTTGACCACAATCTCACCTGATGATAAGTGACGATGTGGTCGAAGGTGTTAACAGGCTTAACCTAGAATTACTTCCAGTCATATGATTCTTTTATAATTATCATGGTGAGATTAATCAAAGCGTAAAAGGCAATAAGCCGTCTTGCTCAGAAAGTTTTTTATCACCAAACCTAGATTACACAAGACAGTCAATAAAACTGTAGAAATACATAGATTAAACAATGTATCATTTTGTCTGAAAATTACTTCTGTAGAACTAACCACAATTCCATTAAATTCGCACAAACACCCAGAAAGGTATCTGTACAATGTTCAACACAAAACTACCCAATTACTGTATCATATAATTTAATTCTTTAACAAAATTGCTCTGTTCTCCGGCCTTAGCCCATGGCCTTGCGTATTATTAATTTTGTGTTATTTTATATCATTGTAGCACTGTGAGAGGTTTCATAGTATGTTATTGTGTGCTTCTCGAGGCACAAAGAGATTTATTTTGACAGGCACTTCCATCAGATTGTAAAGTCTATGTGGAATGACAATACAATAATGTAGAATTGGCGTGACATCCGGCACGAGTGAAAATGTAGCTTCTATGCTTCCATTGTCATGTTCGGTATAGTCTTTGATACAATCTGAACTAAACTATAATTGACTAATAGATTAGTCTTGTTTTATGCGATTATTTGTTAATTTATTTTTAGTATGAGATTGAATTATGCTTTCCTATTTTGAGAGTAAATTTACATTGTACCACCTCTCAGCTGGGATATGTACAATAAGTTTATAATCCAAATACGCACTTTGTTGTCTGCTTCGGTGTATTGGCTAATGCCAACCCTCTTGTGAATGTTTGAATAAACTTCGTACATAGATAAATATAGATTTAATTAATTGGACATACAGGTGGTAAAGAAACATTTTCGACGTCGTATTTTCAGCATATTGCCCAAATTAAATAGGCACTTAAATTAATTAAAAAACAATAATTTAGAAATTATTAATAACGGATAAAATTCGTAATTTATTACTAGACATAAATACTCACTAACAAGTGCGATAAACAATAACGTTAATAATCACAGGATATTTTTTTTTACCTTACAATACAAAACGATTTTATGCCAAAATATCGATTTAGGGCTAATGTTAATAAGCCAAAGTAAATTCTTAATTTTATTTATCCTCTTTAACAAACAAATGCTAGGTAGCAATACAATCTATTTATCTAAATCTCCATTAACAAAACTTCACACACATTTCATTCCACACAACAAACGAACTGCGGCTTTCTACCGGCTCATGTACCCCATTGTTTTTTAATCGCGTCCATCAGTGTAACGCCTTACTTCCTCGGAGTAAGGAGTCCAGGGCCGCTGCAACTGTCAGCTGTCACAACTTCCGATGTCGCCAGTTTGGTCAGCCACGCGTGATGCCTAGCCCTGATCTGTTTTTAATGAGGATTTCTTAAGTACCTAAACAAGCAATACACTCACCAGAACTCCTTAAAAAATCTAGGCATCATTAAGAGTATATATACCTAGGTAGATATATTTTAGGCAAGACCATTGACATTGTTGTCACTTTCCAAGTTTCCACAAAGAGAGTCTGGAGTTAAATGCTTGCACTAACATCCATGCACTACTATTTAAAGGTTAGTTCAACCGTAATCTATTTAAGAATATTAGATATTATATAAATATAATACATGTTGATACATGAGACTGGGCATCGTATAATTTAAAAGTAGATTAACGGGGCAGTGCTGCCAGCATTCTGGGATCGCTGTCAAGTGGTAGTGGGTTGGAGTATGTGCACTGTCTGTGAGTCTGCAATGACTTGTAGGTTGTCTAAATACATTTATTGTAGTAGCTGTAGTGTTGTATATAGTTCGTAGTATTTTGTTAATAAAGGCATACCAACGGAAAAAAAATATTGAAAGTTAAAGTTAAGAACTATGTCTTCAAAATATCTAGCACTGTTTTGAATATTCACCTAAATTTCTGCTTTTTTTCAACGAAAAGTTATATTTATACTTAATATAATTTAATACTAAATAAACCTATAAATCAAATCCAAATAGAGAAATCAATCAATTTATAACATTAACCTAAAGCTACAACGTCCTTTATATGTTTTTGAACGGAAACTATAATCTGCGCAGATAAATAATAAGATTACAAAAACTAATCAATTACGATTAGCACATGCAGGATATTGACTAATTTATACCTAAATTTAAGCGGTAGACATATAAGGTATAATCGAAATAATAACTATCAGGTTGTCCCTAAGTTCCTCAAACATGTCAACTTGACAGGTATAGAAAGACAGCAAGGTTACGAATAACCGAAAGTAGTCTCAATGATCTTAATCACAAAACAGGAAATATGTACGTTCGCGGAAGTCAACGAAAATCTCTATTTGTAGTTTTAGAACTCGCTGGAGGCGTCGATATAAATTCATTTCATTTCTACTTATGAATCATTGCAAGGCTTAATGATGGGCTGCGAGTCTGTATAGACGGAAAGCCTACGGGCGTTTCGAGTATCATGCTATGAGAAATAACCCTTAAAAAAACAGTCAAGTACTTGCCGAACTCATGCACTGAGAGTTCCATATTTTTCTCATATCGCTCCACAATTTATCATGGTTTGTATTTAACCTATTTAAAATGTATTTGTGTTTTTTTTTACCTTATATATGAGTAATTATGTTTTCTTTCAGTTAGTTATCGGGACGTTGAGCGCAACCGTGACAAAAAACTGATCTAAATGAGAGTTATTTTAGCTAGGTTTTTGTTGTTCTTTGTTTTACTTGAATGTTTATTGTAATTGCACCAAATTTTCGTATTACCTTTTTACGATAGATCCAAGAAACGCAAAACAACACACACGCTTGTTGTTTTCATGGCCATCAGTTCTTATTATTTGGTAAGAAAATTAATCCACAATAAAAACAGAATCCTTTCTCACACGAGATCTATCAGTCTTAAAATGCACGCCCTTTCAATGTATTTACTCCTACATGTAAAAAAGTCTACAGACGCAATAACCTCGCCAATATCATTGGGTTTCAGTCATTGTGGAGTGTGTGCGAATGTGTTCGAGTTCACAGTAAAACCGCTGCATGTACACACATTTATATAATTATTTTTCGTGGAGGGTTTGCATTTTTGAAAGAAAGATCTCTAACAAGCTTATGTAGTTTCTTACGGAACCATAAAAAGCATATTTTGATACCAAGAGTTTGTAAACGAATTTATTTTCTATAAACCAACGTGGTAGTTTGTCTTTTTTAAGGCACAATAAAAGTTCAATATCAAAATTTTACACATGCCAATAAAATTTGCCTGATTAACCCCTTACAATACAGTAGAAACATCATATAGTAATAATAACAGATTAAAGAAACAATATTGCGTTTGCTAGCAAAGTAATTTTTCTGATTGTAGTAGGCCTTTAAAGCATAAAATTAAAAATTGTACTTGATGGTTGTATAAACTATACAAAATACCCTTCAAAACGTCTTCTTTCCAGAAAGTATAACTTCTTGTTCCAATAGTTTACGATAAATTCAATATGAGATTGCTACTTTGACGATACATTATGTTGAAAAATACTATTAAAATTGACCGTAATTCTTATACTAACAGGCTAGAGGCCTGCAAGGCGTAATTGTGAGAGACTAGTGCTGTACCCAGATGGCTATTACGTTGTTATACGAAACACTAAGCCACTCATTATTTTATTATCGCACAGACACTGTAATTTATAGAAATTTATCGATATTCGAATAGAGTAACGCAGTGACATTAATTTGATATCGACTTATCACGACTGCGTTAAATATTTCGCTTAAGGCATAGAATAAATAATGGTTCTGCATTAAGGAGTGTTCAAAATTCATTTCAAATTAAATTTTAGTTAGTTCATAAGTTGCAAATAATAGCAGCTGCGAGTTTCATTTCCGCCCTTTAATTAAAATTATAGACATTTTTCGTGACTGAGTTTGGTTTAATCAGATTATAAAATTTGCATTAAGTCAATCAACTTTTGACAGTGCAATTATAGCTAAGATACATCAGATAAAATGCGTACGGGAACTTATAAGTGTATCTAATTATCTATATTTGATTGTGTCGTTGCTATAGAAATAATTTACTACAAAATGCCTATGAAATATTTCGCTTTGCCACGACTTCCAATCATACTTAGTATTAGTAAATTTTTTCTATCCACTTAAGTTAATAAAATATTGTTGTAAATTAACTTTTATATTTCATAATTGATACATCTATTGTATTTTTTTCCAAAACAATTTCTTTTAAGAAACTAACAGTTTTCCATTACAAAACGGAACCAGCAAATAAATGTTTTACCCTACATTACCCTTAAATTAGTATTATATAAAAATTATAATCCCGTGTGTTATACAAACTGTATTTTTACCTACAAATTTGCAATTATGACATGTTTGTAGAAATAATTTCTCTACAAATTTTTCAAAATATCGACATAATCGTATTCCAAACACTTAAGATGACAGGCAGATCAGATCGACGTACTTACTCAACATTTTGCAAGTGAAATCGATATTTTTAGCAATGTTTATTTATCCACAGTCATGCCTCTGAATGCTCTCTGATTGAAGGTGTTTTATCATATTTTGAATGGTAGCACTGCCTCCGCCAAGTAGGTTAATTGTAAGAGGTTTTATTTGTAAAATATAAATAAGATATCTATATTTGTAGAATCAGAAAATATGTTGATGTTCTGATAGTAAACACAAGTAATTTTGCACAGTCAATTGATTTAATTCATCTTATTCAATTGAAACATCTGCGGACTAAATTGCTAAATGGTTAGATGACTTGATTATTTATATACCAGATTGCTTGGAAACTGAGATAAATTTGTTATTAAGGATCTTTAGTTAAACATCTACATGTACCATTAGTATCTACATCTATACGTAAATTGCAAGTCCTGTTGAGATATGCAGTTCTAGTTATTTTATTAATTACAGACAGCCAATGTTAAAGACAAGGCGTTGGTGACCATGAGTTGCGAAAGCGTAACAATGCGATGTCAAGGTCTCAGTCGATACCGCGGACATGACAAACGGCTTACAGACACTCCGATAAGATGGCTATCCTATATTACCTGTCAATTTAGGTGTCACTCTTATGTAATATCAAGATAATTGATACAAATATGCACGAGACTGAACAGATCTATTGAAAGGATCAATTCCAAACAAGTTTGGTAGCGCGACTTCGAAACTAGGCTGGACGCCAATTTAGGAAAGTTATTTCTATTATCTACAAACCTTTCAACAGAATGGTCGTGATTCTATGGAGTCTTGAATTAGGTCTTGCCAATTCGATGGTTTTGCGTGCAAAATAAACCATGTTCTTACAATGTGCAATGTGAATTGCGTGCCGTCGTTAGTGCAATGTAAATTTGCATAACGCTACCAATTTACCTTTCAAGTACTGAGACAATCGTCTAGTCTAACATTCTGTGAGTGGACACTTAGGAACTAAATCATCAGTTACACTGTTTTACGTTTCGAATGGCAAACACTCTGGCAAGCCACCTGGTGGTCAATCTAAAATCATGAACATGACTCGTAGTTACAACTCTTAAGATTTTGATCGAGATTATCAGTGTAGAAATAAATTATTAAATACAGTGGTATAGAGATCTTTGTGTCTAAGTCTCAATGAGGCAGATCAATTCACCATGTACTGCGTTTTTGTGGGAAAAATAGTTAAGATATCGTCCACAAACAAATTTATCGAGCTTTCCATACAAATTCACAATTATAGAATCCGACTATTTTGATAAAATATGTTGAAAATGTATCTGAATCGTGAATAAGAGCTCAAAAGTTCTAAGTTATTATTTGCGCTAAAACAGCAAATAAATTGTCCACATAAACCGTTTAAAGCTTTCCCCATGTCTCATCATCATAAAATTTTACACAGAAGGTTGATTTCAACTCAATATACATTTTTAGTGTACAGTACAGTACTGTCTTTATTAGATTCAGCGGAAATTCATAGAATCCAAATTGGACGTTAAGATAATTTAAAATTAAAAACTGCAACAAGATTTTAGTTTTTACATTATACTCTTGATCTTGAATAATTGACTATCGTAATAATGAATGCAAGTCGAATTAAGGTTGAGGTAACGATCAAGTTGCGAAATAGTTACATTTTTTGCCACCAAAAGTTACCGACCTTCTTTATCTTGCTTTGAACAATATAATTATTACTTAAATTTTTGGAACACCTTGGATTATAAGCATTAATAGTTTTTGTCACTTATATAAACAGATTCAATTACAACGATTATTGACCGAGCGAGCCCGAATGGCGCGCGAAGCATCTCTGTTTCAGCTTTGGCAAAAATGCTTTCATATGTCTGTCTGGATGTCTGGATTTCCAGTTGTTCTCCTCGACAGGTCGCATTTCCAACCGATTCGCGTGAAATTTTGTGACCAGATTCGATAAAATTATATGGTTTTTCTGGTCAATTCAGTTTATAGATATTTTTCGAAATAACAGCAATACGGGGGTCGCAAATAAACATAATTATATGAGTTGTCTGTCTTCTGCTCTCAATGCCCCTAGTATTTTTAAGTTGTCACTAATCACTAGCATAATATATGTTTAAAGCTTCAAACTACATAGATAAACTATACTTCCGGTGCTTCCAAAGACTTCTGTTAATATCTTTAAATCTTGCTTTTTGGCTTGTCTTGACTATCTCGTATCAGCAAGTCTTCAATCCGAGAATACTTACCTACTAACTAAGCTGTTTCGGAGTGTAGCATCAAGGTAGCTTGCGACCATACTGACACGGGTGTTACACATTGTACGGCAAATTAAACATCTATTACAGGCGTATGTTGCGATACGTTTATCTTTTTGTGCCAAGTTAATAGCACATAAGTCTGTCGACGACTTGTTATTTTGTATTCTTTTGACTGGTGTTGATATATTCCGTGTTTGTGTGTGATTAATTGTGAAGTGGCACGCTTTGCGGCATACTTTTCATGATACAATTAGATGACAGTTTTAGTATTATGATTTATTTTTCTGCTATGTTGTAGGGAATATCAATGCCTCCAATATGTGATTCTCTTTGTATTGTTGCTAACTAAAGTTTTGCCTTACGCAAAATATTATCTAAACTAATTTTCGCCATTATTACTTTAGTTTGTTATATTGACACCTAACTTACAATATATTTTCTGTTACAGGTAAGCTGGAGACACATTTGTCGGTAATGACATTGTATTGGTAAGTTATTAATGAGCCAGGAAGCGATGAATTCCAATAAAACTTTATGAAATAATAATAATAATTGGAATGAACAAACTAATTGGAACTAAAATTAAACATCCTTCATATAATTTCTTAAATTAATCCCGGGTTTTTTTTTGTATTCATACAATCAAACGTTAGCACTGACACACCTTTCAGAATAAAATGAACAAGTCTGTCTGTATTTTAAGTTGAATGAAAATTGTTCAAAATTAAAACACAGAAGTTGTTTTGATAACACTTCCACATAAACAAATATTCACTTTCTTAACAAGATGGAGTAAAAATCAACTTCATTAAATTGCGGTATACGCATAACGCTGCTAAGAAGAATGAAAATGAAACAATGTCAAAAACTAACGTGTTATTTCAGTATAACACATGTTTGGTCTCTCTTGATATAAACCACAGTTTTGTATAAAACATTACTGCATAAGATATTTTTTGTAATTAAGACAAAAACTTCACCCGAAAGCCTGAATGCAATCATGTTATCCTTGCAACATTGTTAATTGTGCAGGTTCGTGAGAAAATACCAAACAAGGAGTTGTTATCAAAGTGCTAATTATGCAAATTGCTGAAATTGTAACTAACAGGTAAGTATTTGCAACACCTGTACAAATACTGAGATGGCGGACAATTGGAACGTTACGTTTGTAAGGAAATACGAGAAACAAAACAAATGATTTGGACCTATTTAATCTGTTTTGATTTAAATATATAAAGATTGTTGTCCTCCTCGTGAAAGGCTATGAAAGTAAATGGAGCGCCTAATAAGCAGCATGCCACTTCTCACAACGATTGTAGGTGGGATATTAACGATCGGAGTCAAACAGGCATCTATTCACTGAAAGGTGGTGGATTTACTACAAAAAGGAGTATTCATATATATAAACATATGACAGCAGAGAATTAAACCGAGCGATTTGGGATCTATAAAGTCATATAATGAGTTTGTTAGTATCGGCCAGAAAAATATATTCCCAGGGAACCCTGACTTTGCCAAGAAAATCTGGTGTACAGACATAACCCAAATATTAAAATTGTAGTTATCTCTTTAACATACATACTAATAAATTTCAAAAACCATCGGGCATACTTGGGATATTTGGTTGAATTTCACCAAAATGTTTGCCTTTGATGGTCCTAGATCGATTCCAAAAAGATTGTCACTTATTATTTAGCTTGAATTTTGTAAAACTACGCATATCAAGACCAAAAACATTAGAGTAATTCTCCATCCCAGTTGTTACAGCTTGTGTAGCATAAACACTGCAGTTTCATTGCCTTCAATACTGCAGGGCCCTGGGATCCTAACCAACACTAGGAGTATCTCAATACCAGACCTATAATCTATGTAACTTGAGAACCATCTATGAAAAATTCTCAAATCATCTTCCAAGATGACTACTATAATGGGGTAAGGCACCAACTTGATTTTGAACAAATTGTTAACAGCTGAGGGTAAATACCAAGGTACTATTTTTTACAACAATCATCAACAGTAAAAAAACTCCACAATTTCGGGCGTGTAACCTAACACTTATCTCCCAAAATCTTAACTATGCTTCAAAATATATCCATTAAAATAGTTGGTCGTATACTTAAGTATTATATCACTCACCTTCAAGTATTTTCACGCGTTTTGGTCCAGTAATACATGGCCAAGAACCGTGCAATGGTTTTGACATTGCTTTGTCTTTTTAGATTTCTTTATTATAGTTAGTAACGGACCTACATTTCTGACTAAGCTAGTAGTATCTATATCTTTTATTTAATCTGTTTGTTTGAAATGTTTAGAGTAGATGTAGTGAAGATTTGAAAAACGTGGGAATTAATAATGTTATGAGAAAATAAAATTGTACTGGCTGAATTTTTATGATTGCATTGTGGCAATATTTTTGAATATACTATTAATTGTACTTCGATTGATTCATAGTACCATTGTCTAAATATTTTGCAGTAATAAGTAAGCTTTATTCCATTATTTTTTTGCCTGTGTCTAGCACTAACAGTGTCCGATACTACTAAAGCTCCTATCTTTAAAATAAACTCAAATATTGAACAATTATATCGTGCGTTCTGCTCATAATTTGATAATACAACATAATTAATCAAATACAAACCTAAAAGTACCGGTTTGAGCTGGAAATAATAATAAATTTGAATGCTATTAAGTATGTGAAAATGTTATTTATGCAATAAATATTATGAGATATTCACCGATGGTAATTTTTGTGTTTTATATAAACTTTTATATAGCTAATTAATCTTGTGACTTGTAATTAATATTATTAATAAAGATATGTCTATTTCATGTATATATTTTCCATTTATTCGTTATATGTAATCATTAAAACCAAAGCATTCTAAACTTTTACTTAATGAGCATTATAATTAATTTAAAATATTTATGGAAAGTGCATACTCTAATTCCTCAAAATACTAAGCTCAAGTATTTTATTAGCATAATATAAATAAATTAAATTTAGAAATGTACACTAAATTAAAAACCGTATCAACATATACTTCGATAATATGTAACTATTGAGCGCGTTGATGTCTTTAACGTAGAAAAGATTTACCTACTTGACACTGAGCTGGTTTTGATCATTATCTTACCAGTTGGTCATAGATGAATGAAATTGATGATAGTTGATATTATATATTGAATTACATACTAGCGCCCCCCCCCCCCCCCCCCCGGCTTCGCACGGGTATTTAACAAAAATTCAATTTATTGGAAGATATTCTATAGAATATTTTCCAATAAATTGAATTTTTTGTTGTTCATAGATTTTTTCCAATCGGCCAGTAGTTTTTATTTCATTACATAGAAACATATTAAAATACAAATCTTTCCTCTTTATAATATTAGTGTAGAAGTGTAGATGTAAAATCCCAGATGGAAACTGATTTCCAGTTGGTAATAGCATCCACAAGTAAGTATGTTTTTATCTGTATTTGTAACAGCAATAGTTATATGCAAATAAGAATTAATTAACCATTATGCAAAGCTTATGATCGCGGTAGGATTCAATCTCTAGATAGCTGATTGACAATTGACAAAACAAACAAATAACTCAATACAAATTTTATACCTTTAGTTGTAACTATAATTCAATGGTAATCAAATGTCAATTTATAAGCCCCATGGTAAAGCAATCAAACCTAGTTGAAACAGACAAAAAAGTACATTTAGCTTATCCACTTGGAACGCCAGGCCATAATTACCCCTATATATTTTTGTGGGTGTTGTTTAAAATGTAGGCGACAAAGGAAAGAAGACCAGACAGCAACGCTTCCGAAGAATATTGTGATCAAACCACGGAGTATTAACAGGCACATTGATATTATTTTACTTTGAGCACCTATTATGACATTGTCAGTACATTCCACCCGCTTAAAAGGTCCGATCTTTACAAAGTCATTGTCCTTCCAATTGTGCTAGTAAACAGATAAATATCAAATCTTTACCTTCAACAATAAGCAACCATTATAATCTTTTAACGATCAGAACATTATGGACTAATTGAATAATACTATTCAGTGTTTTCAACTTCTAAAACTTCCGTTATTCTGCGCATCCGCCTACGCATTGTAGCATAATATGCTTATAAGTGCATAAAGACTTACGCAATTTCAAACAACTTGTTAACAAGTACCTGTTTGGTTAATATTAAAATGAAAGTCAGTATTGAATGTTCATTCACATCGCCGACACGCCTGCCATAGTGAGGCTAAGATACTTATATTATGATAGATGATAAGGAACATGGCTATTCTTATTCTATTTTCCGAGGTTTATTCCTCATTATATTTTTCTTATTCTACTTTGTATCTTGATTAATAGTTTGTAGTAATTTATTTGGTATTTTATAAATTGTGTGTGTTTCTCTAAATATTGTGTAAAATATATATAATTACTATACTCCTTTGCTACAACCCTAACAGAGAATTATTGTGAACATATTACATAGTGCAATGAGAGAAGTAAATTATATTTACTTCTAAATGATATAAAAAGGAAAATAGATTCCAGAATTATTTACCTTGATATTAAATTAATTCAACACAATATAAATTTTAAATAAGTATTATAAATTAAACCGGCAAAACACTCACTTTGGGGATCGAATACGTCGAACCTGGGATCGAGCATATCAGATCATCATCATCAGGGCGAGTGCACAGCTGCGTCTACAAAACCCGGGTCGACGTATTCGATCCCCAACGTGAGTGTTTTTGCCAGTTTCATTTATAATATTTAAATATGTGTGAAACTCACTATGAATATTATTTCAAAAATATCTATTTTATTATTTTACGAAATAGAATATGATTACCAAGCTTAGGTTCTGCTTTAATGTGTACGCAAAGAAGCTATAGTGAAAGTGATAGACAGATACGGTAGCTAGGTGCGTATGCGTGAATCGTTGTTTTAATTTAACATTCCTTATAATCATCCTGTACGCATACGAAAGCTTACAGTATTACGAGTAACACAAATATGTATTTTGAAATAATACACATAATATATGTACGATGTTGAAATATTTGCTTATCAAGAAGTTTGGTGCGTTTTGTGAGTCACCTGTTACTGAATTATGCACCAGTAGCAGTAAAATAAAGGATCCCACGTTCCTATATTGAGTCTGTATACTTTTTACTAACACAAAAACATATTTTAGATATATCATTTAAAATAATTTAAAGCACAATATTTTCGATTCGTATAGGATTAATATATTGTATAATAGTCTAAAAATTATAAAATGCCACGATCTTGATTTGTGCTCTAAAAATGTGTGATTGGAATATATTTGCTTAGCATTCGAAAGGGTTTGACTCAAGATTTTTGCCATCGGTTTTATAGCCATTTTATTTTATTCAAGCAGCTGTGCTTGAAACCTAACTCCTTGGAAATGCTCTTATTGGTTAGTACGAACCTTGTTAGTAAACCCGTTGCTTGTCTGATTACGAGGGCTTAAAGATGTTAAAGAGCCATGCTGTTCGCTATATGTGCAGTAATATGCCACTCAGTCGAATCGATTAGGGGCATATGGGATATTATATCCCAAAACCGTTTTTTACGCCATCTATTAGTAGGATATGGAACAGCCCTTAACTTTTTACGACATCAAAAAATTTAAGTACCGTGAAAACATTTCACTTTATGCAATATTGTGTTAAGTTTTCAAATATTTATTATACCAATGCTAAGATACTTGATATTTGTAATGACTATTTTTACAACTCTATGCAATATTCTTAAAATTATTGGGGCGAAGTGTTAATGAGGCTGTTAAGAAATGATTGATATATGCGATTAACTGGTGTGAATGATTTTTGATAGCTTGTTAGTGAAGTAGGTATATGGTAGTATGTCTAATTAATAATACTGTTTGAATCTAATTGCTGCAGTATTACATATTTATATTATTTTTTACCACTATTAACTTAGCAGCGTAATGCAATGTCAATAAATAACAAACTTAAACTAATAAAAATCTTAGGCAATGTGATATTTCATGCGCTTTTATTACAATAAAATCATTTTACGTGACAAATGGATATATCAAATGTGTTGTACAAACACGTATAATGAAATTATAAACATAATATTTGTACTTCAAGAAGTATGGTCCATTTTGCGAGTTGCTTCCTAGTAAATATAAGCACCATGGTTGCCAAGCGTGGACAAAAATTGAAAACCTGAGTGTGGCATTAGGTACATACTTACTTTTAAATAAATTGTGTGATTGAATTCTTTGCAATTTACGTGTACGTTCTATGTTCTGAATAAACTTTTCCTTTTGTTTCCAAGTTTAGTAAAAAGTGTTTTTGTTTCTGTTTTAAATTTATACCTACGCATAAATCTTTATAGCCAATTTGTAATCCAAATCAGACCTTATTTTAAAGTTTTATAAGACTTCATAGCGCTTTTGCAACGAAGTTTTTATTTTCAATTTCTACGCAGATTTAAGAACTCTTGAATGTATATCTTCCTATTGCAATAACACGAACGCTTCGTGTGTACGTTTATTATAAATATTTATTTAGAAAAATACTTGCTAAAGCAACACTTATCTACCGTTTCCATCGCTAATGAATGTTACAACGCTCGCTTTCCTAACATAAATAGGATGTAATGAAACTTCAAGTATCTATGAGATTCTAATTATAATCTTTACTGCACAATTGAAAGCGGTATTCAATTTAAAATCTTTATATAACTTTCTCTTATCTCACAGCTATATTGTTTGATTCATAGTCGTTTTATTTGTGTTACATTTTAAATGGATTCATTATTATGTAATTCTGTGGTTCTATGCTTCCACTTTCAATAATGACATACAAGGTACACAACAACTTTGTAATTTGTTTCTTACAAAGGAATACTTTTTAATGTAGGCTGGTTTTGATAGTTGGAATAGTAGCATCATCTCTGTCTATATTATAGTACTACGATGGCATACTGTTATGTAATCTGTGGCCATATTAAGAATTCTATGGTTGATAATTTTAATACTTATAAACGTATATAAATTTTCAACTATGTTTTAACAGATAAAATATAGATAACACTGTATAAGAATCCTTACACAGCTTAAGATGGTTGTTAAATAATACAAACGTGATAGTTGATTTTACACTATTGAGATGTGATACTTAAAAAACGTGAAGTATTTCCAATTCCAAGAGACCTTCGAGAAAAGAGCTTATTCCCTCCTCAAAGGCTGGCAACGCATCCTCGAGACCTGTAGTGTTGTGGATACATAAATTGGTCGTTAAAAATACAAATATGATAGTTGATTTCACATATCAATAGATTTGATACTTAAATAAATGTGAAGTATATCGGATACCCCTTTGTCTTTCAAGAAGAGAGCATATTCCCTCCTCAAAGGACGGCATAGCATCCGAGCCCGTTGGTGTTGCGGATGTTGATGAGCGAGAGTGATCACTGACGGTGATCGTTTGCTCTCCTATGCCATCAAAAATGGGCACACAAATATATATGAAAAAATAATATATTTACCTCTAATTTATATGTACCTTTAATTATTTACGATTGAACGAGCTTTGAAGTGATAGAAATCAAATGCAAATGGTATTGTTTATATCGAACTGTTTTTCTTAAGACTGTACCAAACAATTCAATACGATAGTCATACATATGGCGATATAATCAAAACTATTACAATGGTTATCATAAAAAGTATGCAATTTTACCACTAATAATATGTTTAGAATACTTAAGTTATAATGTATAGTATACATAATAATTGAAATATTCTATACATATATACATATTATGTATGTACGGTATATTTACTGTGTATGTTGTATTAGACAGTGAATAGAATGATCTCAATTCAAATGATCCCAAAATGAAATCGTTAACATTCCTAAATATTAATTAACGTATTTGTTTATTAAGCCATCAATTTCACAAATCTATTCTAATTAAATGCATATAATATGCAATTTAGCTAATAAGGTAACCGTTTGCAAAACGCTCTCGTTATTTTTTTATTTGCTAATCTGATACGCATTGATTTATAAACACGTTGCTTTTGAGTCTTGATAACTACTTAATTACGTGGGTGCATAACATTTTAATATGTATGTTTCTAGATTGTTCCATATGGTTATTACTTTCCGTATTGCTAATGATTTGATTAGTTTTCTAACCAGAAAGCTTTCGTTTTAATGCTTCGTATGAGGAAACGAGGCTGTATTACTCAGTTTGTTTATTCATAATCAATCAAGCTAGCAACGTCCATTTTTGAAAAAAGTCTCTCCTTTATGATACAATGCTTACAACATAGTAGAACAAAAAAATAAAAAATAGAAACTCATAATGTTTGTTAGGACTAGCAGAAGTCAAACCTAAGAGGTTGTTGGCATTTTACCAATAACTCTGGATATAGTAAACTCCCTAAAGTTACCATATACAGTAATCTCCATGCATGGCAGGCGTCTTACAGATCGCAGTGTAAGAACTCAGAAAGCGCTGTTGCCCACTGGTATTTTGCCCGATTCGCCTCTTGCGACTCCTACTGGAAGACATCAGGGGGTGAAAATCGAGCCCGGCATCCCACGGGAAAATTTTATTTTACAAGTTATCAATTTTATTCATTTGAGACAATGTAATAACATGATTTAAATACGCAACTTAGGTAATAAGATAAAAGTTTCAAAATGATTTAATTATTTTTTCATTTGCGAATTTGATTGGCATTGATTTCAAAGCTTTTGAGTCTTGATAACTACTTACTCGTGATTACAAAGGTGCTTTACATTTTATATGCTTATAGCTTGTTTCACATTGTTACTACTAAATTAAAACTACTTTCCATATTGCAAATGATTTTATTGATTAGTTTTCTACCCGGCAAGCTTTCTTTTCTGGGTTCCGTATCGGAAAACGGGACCGTATTTCTAAACCTTGTTTATATTTCTTGGCGTTGGTGTTTGGCTGCTTTGCTTGCTGATTGTAGTGTTCAAACCGAACTAAGAAGCCAGTGAAGAATATGTGATATTATGTAGAATATTCTACCAAAAAACATTCAAACAATAGGTAAAAATTAAGAGATTGTTATTTATTTAAGAAATACTTATATATTATTTAATTTTATTGGTAAGGTCAATCTTTCAGGTGTACGAGTCCAATGAAATATATCTTTTCGCTAACATTGCACAAGATTACACGATGATGAAGGAACTGTTCAGTTCTGGCTTTAACCTTTAAAGCGTTTTATCTGTATAGAAATCTAGTTGAAATGAACACATAATATATGTCACTAGGTAAAGGTTATTTGTTTTGCGATCTAACAAAAACCGGCCGTGAGAGTCGGACTCGCGCACGAAGGGTTCCGTACCATTAGCTTTACAACATTAGACTTCATATTTTAACCTTTTTTGTTTTAACGTGCGCGAGTCCTAAACGCACTTGGCCAACTTTTTGTATTTGTTGTTATAGCGCCAACAGAAATACATCATCTATGAAAATTTCAACTGTCTAGCTATCACCGTTCTTGAGATACAGCCTGGTGATAGACGGACGGACGGACAGCGAAGTCTCAGTAATAGGGTCCCGTTTTTACCCTTTGGGTACGGAACCCTAAAAAGGAGATAAAAAAAAACCTTTTTTTAACGTTACTTGTTCTTGCCTTATGGTATTTAGCAGAAACTGTTACACAAATAAGCGTCAACATAAAAAACGGGGAAGTGAGTGTCCGTCCACTTCCGTTGAAGATCTCGAACTTAATGAAAAATATAACGTTTTCTGGTTTAATCTGTGTTGGTACGTAACCGCCTGTGTGCAAATCCAACTCTGCACTTGACAGGTTTATTTGTAATATAATCAGTTTACAATTTATTATTAATTTACCAAAACCCTTATTATTTGCATTGATAATTATGTACAAGCTTTCAATTTATTATCGAACTAGATAAATGCCCCTACCTTCCCGGTCCGGTGTACATTTAAACACAATGTTGCGTGATCTGAATGCGTAAGCCCTGTGATTACTAACTTACATAAATTATCTTTGTAACTACCAAGATTCAGACGTTATGACGCCAGCAGACTATGTAATAATTATTAAATAAACAAGTAATAAATTTTAAGCGCTCGTAGCGAAGCTTGTCGAGCCGTTTTTAACTGACTTTGATATGTTTGGATGGGTGACCGCTAGTGGGGTTATAGAGGGCACGTTAAACAGGCGGCCCCGGTTGTTGTCTTTAACCTCTTTTTCTCTATATCTATGGTTGTGGAATCTCCGCCTTGCCAGGCAGAGCCAGCTACATCTCTCAAGTAGAAAATTTGCCGACAAGCACTTAATGCCGTGTTCCGGCAGATGAAGAAAATCTTTGCCATAACTTTTGTTGGTTGAGACACAGATTGAGCTATAATGCTATATTTACTTAGATGATACTGTAACGTAATACCCCGTGGGGTCCTGTGGGTTGCCGGGTTATGATGTCACCTACCCTTCTCCCCCCCAACAATCTGGCTGATACAGTAACAGCAGTACCGCTACTGTAATAGAGCCTAAGGATGGCAGTCGATAGGCAACAAAAAAGCAAGTGAATCTTACGTAAGTTGAATAGGTACCGTTTAACAATCAAGTGCCAATGTAATGTAAATCTATTGAAATTGATACGAATTCATTCAGTATAACCAATAGGCCGTAACTAGTAGGCTAGTGACACACTAATAATGCACCAAGTCTAACACGTGTTCAGTTAGTTATGTTGACTGTTGCAAAAGTTTTTAGGAATATAACTTAATATTTGTACATTAGGAATAAAATGATTGTAGATGATCAACTTTAGGACCTTAAGAATCCTAAAGTTTTTTAAGTTGGACTTTATTAAAACTGTAATATTGTATGCCAAATAAATAAAATATATTTTATAAACGTAGATGTTCAGATATACAACTGCCAATCGTAATTTTATCATAGGATTATTCTATAACTCGTCATGTAATTTTTTTCAAATTCATATGTATTTATTAGCTCGAATAAAGCTAGTTTACTTAGATCTTAGGAGTACCAATAATAATTCAAATATTTTAAGGAAACTTTATATCATTAATATTTCAGAAAAAGACTTAAAATATGCATATAAATATATCTAGTGACAATTCCGCCTTATTTTCCTACCAAGCCGACGTGAACCGATCAAAAACCTCGTAGCCAAGCCGGAACAATTTCGATGCGTTTTGCTTTTAGGTACTTGAAGCATCATTAGGAGGTCTTCATGCTTTGAGCGCATGATCGAGGATAATAAATAATATTAACTATACCTATTCTATCATCATTGCAAAATGTTTGGTCACATCACTAGTAGGTATTTTAAGTTCTCATAGAATTTCAATTACAAATGAACAATGTCAATCAAAATATATCATTGTCATATATTAATCAATGCCCCGTGGGGTGCTGGGTTAGAAATGCACATCCGGTGATCCGGATGATATAGTACAGTACAGTATATATTAATCATTATCATTTATTTTATTATAAAAACTAACGTGGTTTTCACTCATTTTAGTAAATAATACGGGATAATTCACGTGAATCAGTCAGATAGCTCCATCATCATTTATTTATCAACTGGCCTAAACACACACAAAGAGAAAACAAAACACCGAATACAAACACAATGAACATGATTAAACTTAATTTTGCCCCAACTTATTACCAACTTCAAACCGTTTAATTGCTCTGTCAGAATCATTGTGTAATAACCTAAATATAAAAGGTAGAATCTCTAAGTTTTCTTTTAATAACTGAACATGAGCTTAAATCGCTACGCGATGGTCTCAGGTGATTTTTGTTGAATAAAGTGCGGCTATAAAAACGCGTCGTATGACAACACCATTAGCAATCTATTACCTCTTCCAAATATATCACTTAAACGGACATGTCATTACACTTAGAGCAAACTTGGCTTGACTATTAAGCATCCATATAACTTAACTTTCACCGTTTTCCGCTTGAACGCTCACGATTGTTACTTTCAGATACAAGGAGAAAAATCTTAATGCCATTGCTTGGTCTAGAGTCTAGACTTAACGTAATAATATGTTACGTAATTAGGCATATCCGTTTTAATTGGTAGTTTCAAATTAAGCGGAAAGCGTGAACTGGATTGCAGTGAGTCATTTGTTTATCTTTTTATGTTTATGGCTGGTATTCCGACTGCTGGCAGTTTGGAATGTTTTAAATTTTTAAGGTAAGAAATGTAGTCAACAGATTTTATAAGACTTTCATCCAACTTCCTGTTCTATATTCTACGTTAGGGTTTTGGGGAGTTTTAAAGCCTACTCTGCACCATGGCGTAGACCGCCCAACAGCTCTATCGCGTTAACGCGGTCCACTGCTGAACATAGCCTCCTCTATTAAGGGGGTATTTGCCATAATCCCCACGCTTGGCAGTCGTCTTGTGTCATCACAGTGTCAGTTGGCAGTTCTTTAGAAGGCGCTGCTGCCCACCTTCCTGTATTTTTCCCGAAGTCGCCTCTTACGACACCCATGAGATGATATAAGGAGGTGCAATTCAAATACAACTCGTCAGATCTCAATATACTTTAAATGGGAGCACATGACAAGCACCAGCTTTCGAATATTAAAAAAATTAACAAATCGAATTCGTACACCCTGTAAAATGTCATGAGGTAAACATAAAAACATAAAATAAACACAAAAAAAAATTTTACAAAAAATGGAACCGACTTCTACACCCAAAAGTGTGAAATAACTTGTTGAAGTCGGTACCATGATGGTACAAAAGTACCTATTATCACAATATTGTGCGCATGGTACTGACTTCAACAAGTTATTTCACACTTTTGGGTGTAGAAGTCGGTTCCAATTTTTGTTAAAAAATTTTTTTACTATCTTTTTAGTGTAACTCAAAAATGGCTTGACCGATTTTGATAAAATTTAAAATGGGACCAAACGACAAGCATCAGCTTTCAAACAAAAAAAGAATTTTCAAAATCGGTTCTCCCAGTCAAGAGATCTGAGGTAACAAACATAAAAAAAAAAAAAATACAGACGAATTGAGAACCTCCTCCTTTTTTGGAAGTCGGTTAAAAATAAAACCAGTTGTACTGAGAACCTCCTATTTATTTTAAAGTCGATTAATGAACAAGATTTAATATTTTTAGAAACTCAAAGCCTGCAAAAGAATCTAATTCTGAATAATGTACCTTTTGAAAAGTTACGTAACTTTTAAATCGTTAGACCTTTATGGGGTCTTAGTAGTACATCTTTTGTATTCAATTTCTATCGTTTCAGCCTTGAACTTTTGTACTATGTATAGCAACATATAAGTTCACGCATATACTACATGTTACATATAATTACAATAAGGTTACGATGGAAACATTATTATTGATGATCGTTTGAAGTATTATTGTTCTTTGTACCATTGTTTAAGTCTTGTGAAATATGTTCCATCCATTCAGAAATCAACGTTATGTAGCGTAAGTAGTTGCCACTTTTAATGTACGAGTACATTACCTATATTAGATATACATATACTAAAAGTGTTCAAAAGTTTCATTGAAACTCAATATTTACTTTTTGCTCTTGATTGGTTACTGACTATTAAATGAAGAAACCTGCCAAGCGCGAGTTGGATTTGTACATCAGAGTTCCTTGCCGGGCTAGTTTTTATTATTTGTTTGTAATCATTGAATAAATGCACCGTTTTTTCTACCCATCGCGCTTTGAAAGCGTCATGAGTATCGCAGTGCGTATCGTATGATATGAGTATATGAGTATAAACGGTAAGGCGCTGCTGCCCACTTTTCGTTATTTTTTACGACTTCCATATAATTAATTCGAGCTAAATAGTCGTAATTCTATTCAAACTGTGCGCAGTGGTGTACCTTTTACTATACATGCAGCGTATACCTTACATTATACAAAGCTTCAATAAGGTATTGTTATTTCGTTTATTACAATGCACAGAACTAAAAAATGTCAGACCAGTAGCCCAAGCACGAACATTTCGATAGTCCGTAACGTAAACGTTCAGCTTGTACAAAGTCCTATAAGATTGATATTTGTAAATTTTGGGGTATTATTTCTTCGAGCTGACGTTAAAATTAGGTTCGCGCTCGCGATTTCAAACAAAACATTTTTCGTGACGAAACGTTCTCGTTAAAATCTCGACACATTAGATGTCAAAACCTTTCAATCTGCCAAATTTAGTTCCTTTTACGCACTGTAGGGGCGCTGATCAAATCCTATACAAAATGGTGACATTTTGATACGTTAACGAAGCGGTTACGTTTTCGCAAGTTATTCGTGCTATAGGGCTACAGGGAATGATGAGAACGAAATATGTGTTTATTGGTATCTAAATGTTTATGGTTTGGTTTAAAGTCGTAGACCAAAGTTGTTTGTTATGTCAAACAGAAGTGACCCACTATTGTTGGTTAGGTTCCTCTATCAGCCGCTGAACATTCATTTGCCATTATCTCCACGCTTGGAAATCGTCTTGGGACAGCAGATTTTCAGAAGGCGCTGCTGCCCCTACCGGTATTGTATCCGTAGTTGCCTCTTACGACACCCACGGGAAGGGTTTAAATACTAGCCCGGTACTCCATTGAGGAATTTGTGTCTGTAAGAAGGTTATATTGAAGACACGAACAAAAAACTTACCTTAATCTAAAGGATTAAACTTAAGGACAAACTTGCTGTAACTAAGCTGCATTTCCATCAAGTGGGTGCAACTTTGTACAGCCAATGTTGCACTAAGCAAACTTTAATCAATCACCGCCAACAGGTTGTCTTGCAATTTATGTAGAAACAAATGTATAACTAATTATGATTTCCTAAAGCCTTAGCCCATTACTTGGTACTATCAGTAGGTGTTAGCTTGATTTAAACATAGGTTATTTAGTTGATTAACTTATACTTATTTATATGACTATAACGAGAGAAATTAGTGGAGGCAGTCAAATCGGTTTGTAAAGAATTAAATTGCAATGTTAATATTGTTTAAGGAGCAAAATATACCTCAATTAATGACACTCCACTGTCTGTCTGTTTGTCCCTCCGTTTGTTACGGGTCTACAGCTTGAAAAATGAATAAAATACAACGCTAATAATTTACATATTTTGTGTAGAATATTGACCCATCAGATATTTTATTATATTTACCTAATTTTAAATGATTATTCGAAATCTCGAGGTCCTAGGTTCGATACCTGATATTTTTTACTAGCCGTCAGGAGTCAAGACTCTGATTGGCAGTTGCCAAAAAATTATTAATGAAAATATAAATATATATGACGAAACGTCCAACTAGACACATCCAAGCCACGACGAATAAGACTCTCGTGGGAGTGAAGGCTTAATTACCTGTATTATGTTGTTAGTACTATTAAGTACTAAATCATACTAAATTATTAACTTAATTTGACACTTAAGTATAAGCAAGTCATATTCATGTCTATATCCCAATACTGTTTCAAATGAGCGTTCACACCACGAGTACAAGTTAACTCATTTTGTCGAATCTTATTTTCATATAATAACGACCAACGTCCTGAGCCGCCCAACCGACATGCGTACCTTTGAGTTCCTGTTTTGTAATACAAATATGTGACAACACTCCAAAAAATCCTATGTGTAACTCTGAAGTATTATTTCGATATCTTTCAGTTAAATCTGATATAAATCTATTTTTGTTATATGGGTGATGATCTGCGTTTACAGATACATAAACCGTGTTATGAAGGAATAAGATTAAGAAAAAACGATTTGCTAAATTACATTGCACAGTCATACAAAAAGGTATTAAACGGAACGTCAGTTATTGTAATCAGTCTGCATGCAAATTGAGAGACGTGCAAATATTTGTTCCTACATGTTTGTCAATAATTTACAAATTCCTTTTTTTGCCAGTTACTTTTACATTTCTTAAATTTATTCCTAATAATAAAAACTCTATTGGAAGCTTCTTATACAAATATATATACATATTATACGCGTTTATTTTGTAAATATCTTTACTACAACGAGGTTGGTACATCAGGTTCACATATGTTTTCTTTATTTCTTAGTCCTACATTATGGTCATATATGAATTTATAGGCTTACCCCCTTATTCATAATGGTCCGCTAACTTAAAACAGCTGCTACAGAGTAATATTTTTCATTATGACTTAGGTCAATAGAAGAAGACAGAGTGAGAATCAGCAATACTAGTTAGCAGACTATTATGAATAAGGGGGTTAGTCATTACTGCGCTGAGCTTCTCTGGGTCAAATTTGGCCAAAACAAATGTCTCTAATGCACCCGCTGGGCATAGGAAAGATATTGCATAACTTAAATAGTGGTCTATAAACTTCTTCGATTCCATTTTGATGTTAACTCAGTGACGTTAATCAATGACACATGACAAACGGCGGTAAAATACACAAAATCGATTTAATGTAACAGTGCCGTTACGAATGATACCCGCGACTAATTGCAAACAAAGGTTCTTGAATAGACTGCACAGATTGTAATACAATAATGAATTATAATCAAAAGCCATTCTTAGCAAACGTAAAGTTTACCGGTAAATTTGTTCTGTGGGTTTAGTGAAACAATAAAGTAAGAACTGCATGGGAGTATTTTGTGTTTAATTTTATGTTCCTTTTTATGTATTGCTTCAAAACGTGCTGAAAAATATAGTGGGTGTTATACTTAGTCAGGAAAGCGGCCGGTAGTAAAACGCCATATTTTTTAAAATATTTATCTATTGAATTATATAACATAATTATGTCACCTTTTTCTTAGAAAATAAGGGTAGTTTGGTATTGACTCCACAAATAAAAACATTAATTTAACTCTTTTCAGTACATTTTGGTAATTATTTCTTATATGTTCTACTTTGGTTATTGAAACGCTGTGATATTCTTAAGCTATGTGATGTATACCTGAGATATTAATTTTCAATTCATCAATAATTATTAGCATAGATAATAAGCTAGCGTTCGAATACGGGACACAAATTTAATTTCGGTGCCTCTCCTCGAGAACCTAAGCCGTACGCTGAATCCTTTGGCGTGAAATTCTTAATATTATTATTATTTCGGGTTTTGGTGCCAGATCGTCTAACTATTGTACTTGACTACGTAAAACGCAAGTTTCGGAGAAGAGTTTTGACAATATCTAATATATTATTATAAATTTTATTGAATTATTTACATTTATACGGGTAAATGAAAAAAATAATATGTTTATCATATTAAAGGTCAATTATGCAATATTGCTTGTTTGATTAGTGTTCAATAACTGTTAAAGATAAGGGGAGCAATATCATATTAAACTCGCGAATACCATATTATTTTAGAAGAGTTACGAAACCTACATACAAGAATGAAAACTGATAAAATTTTGGATTTCCCGCCATAGACGTCAGTATCCTTAAATCAACGCTAAAGAACTCGACTAACGTAAAATAAACAATATTATTAATATAATCACTTCAAATACTCGTATATTATGTGTTTATCCTTACCTTTTTTACTGTCGATATGCTACTTTTAGATCATAACCTCCAATGATAGTCCGTGGTGATGTGGTTATATGGCAAAAAGGTAAACGGCAATATTACTTGTGCAGCAACATCTACTAGTATTGCCAAATATATTAGACTCTCAAATACTTTGAAAAACACTAAAAACACTTCGTAATCTTATGAAATGCCTGCTCTTTTGTTAACTCCATTAAAATTGTTAGGTAGCATAACGAATCTGCGCTCGCCAAGTGTTTACCAATGAGGAAATGAAAGATAAGCTGGTTCAAGGTTCTTTGTGTCGAATGGAATTAAAACTAAAAAAAATGACCTACCTATAATTGGAGCTTTAAGCTAATAAAAATTGTTATTATGCTTTGCACTGTGTTGAAACTACCAACGGTCGTATCTGACTGATTTAATGCTCAATTTAAGTCAAGAAAACTGGAACACGGAAGTAAAAGTCCTTTAATTTAAGGACGTAATAGTCCCTTACCAGCCGATTACGAAAACGTCGTGACAACAGAACTTGTAGTAACCATTAGATCTAGGCCCACGCTAAGCAGCAAATTTACATTAACGCACCTGTCGCTGCCGAGATCTAAGCGGACTACTTATCTAATAATCGCAGTCCATAGTTTTATTTACATTCTCAATGCACATTGTACCTAAATACCATTAGGATTGTAGTGGCATAAAATCAGCAATCGTAACTTGATCTCCTAACATTGTAGCTTTGACTTCAATTTATGCAACTTTGACTTCAAGTGAGTACAGTAGCAGAGCAATATGGCTTAGAATCAAAACAATATTGCTGTACTAATGTACTCACACTTGCCACCAATGGTGAATTGAATCTCATGGTCTCGATAAATGTAGAACGTGAGAAATGCCTATAATTGAACATTTCAAGCTATCCTTGAGAACAATCGACAACCTATAACAATTTACATTTCAGTAACTGTACAATTTAAATAATTTCGTCGCAAAAAATGCGGGTGTTTTTGTAAAGATCCAAATATTCGTTGAGAGGAACGACCTCCGACATAACCTTCTACAGTTAACCAAACAGCCCTGTTCTCTTAATCTAAATAGTTTTTTGTTTTGTTTACAGAAGCCATAAGCACAGCAGATGACCAGTCAACATCGGCGTCATGGTGGCAAGCGGGCACAGCGACACCGTTCAGAGATAGTGGAAGTAGTAGCGTGTTCTCGTCCACACATGGTCTAGTTCAGACCCATCCGAGTGATAGTGATCCGTTCGGTTCTTTCGGTGGAATTGGTAGTACAAGCGGACCTTCATCTAACCCTTTCGCATCAAGCGGCAGCGGTCCGCTGAGCGGTGGTGTCAGAAATAATCCACTGCCAGTTTTGGCCAGAAACGCCAATGGAAGAACAACGCTGAAGCATTTGGACTTCACAAGTAGCGCAACTGCTGAACTTAGGAGAAACCCTGCTTTATCTGCCCCTGATGAATGTGCAAGAGCTTGCCGAGAAAACGAGCCACCGAGAATTTGTTACTACCACTTCACTCTGGAGCTGTACACTGTTTTGGGAGCGTAAGTATATTTTTTTATAACTGTATTTGCTTTTTGAACGCGTTCGTTCCTGATTATAAGTGATAATGGTAATCAGCTATAGGTCTTACCTAAATAATGACTGGCTCTCAAGGCCTTAGTATACAGTTAAGTGCTTGGCGACAGATTTTCTACTTGAGTGTAGTACTTGGTATGAATTCTTATAAAATGCTCTTACAACTTATCGGAGATTTCCACTACCCGAAGGTCGCCGTCAAAGTGTAACGAATGCCATTATAATACAACAACTGGGACCATCGGTATAACGAACCCTCTGAAGCACAACATGGTGCAGTTGTTAACGCCACTAGCGGTCACCCGTCCAAGTAGTGACCGTAGAGAATGCTGCTTCATCTATCATTTTATTATTCATCGGTTAAGAACGACTTGGCAGCTCTGCTTTGTGCGCTTCGAAAAACCTTCATGAAATCGTAGGACCGACATTAATATATTGTCGTACACAATGCACGTTACAACAATGTTCTGCATTATAATGTAAAGGTAAAGAAAACCTACGCGTACCGCTAATTACTCGCTAATTATCATTCAGTAAGTGACATTGTGCGCAAGGTGGCCTAATCGTCTTTCACAACGCAAACAATAAGGTTTCCACTCCAGCAAGAAATTAATAACCGTTTCAGTCGGCGACCGGAAGAAGGCATTCAAGCTAACAACGATAATATCAGCAGATTAAATGTTTGCTTCAAAATTGGAGAATTAAGTTTAGAAAAGACCTTAGTATAAATTACGTAACTGCTTACCTGATTTTGTGTAATCACAACGCCATCTACATTCACGGGCTGGAGATAGCATCCGTAAAAACTGTGCGCTCACGTAAAAACGTGGCTAGAAGCGACCCACCGACCGAGTTTTTTTTATTTCACACTTTTAACGCTTTGTTTCACACGAAGTGCTGACTGCATTCGATTCAATGCCGCACTCAGGTACACTGCGAATGATCCAAATACCGTGAGGCACGTAATTGATAGGTGACGACAGAGATTATGCAAACAAACGCTATTTCAAATGCATTGCCTGAGGAAACTGGTGTAATCGAGCGACATTGATAAGGAAATAAAAGTTGTTTCCAACTTATGTCACTATTTATTAACAAATACTAATTTTAATGTTTTCTTTAGGTAAGTATTCACGATTATCGCGCATAGTAAATAAACAACTGTAAACGGTAAAAAATCGCAATTTCTTATTATTTTCATCCCGACGCGAGGTTTTGCACACTTTGCAGTAATCATAGTTACCCCGTGATTACAATTTCAAGTAATGATACCTTAACGCGATTTAAATCTTTTGAAGTTGTTTCATCCGTGTCGTCCACCATAGAACATTAGCCTGGGAATTGAAATCGTAAAGCCTCCTTGAGGAGGCCAAAGGGAAGTTTACCAACATAATTTCCACGGTAGGCAGGCACCTTGGGAATCGCATCGTAAATTTTGGCAGCTCTTTAGATGGCGCTGTTGCCCACTTTCTGTTATTTTTCCCTTCGTCACCTCCTACGACTTCTCAAAAAGATATAGGGGGGTGCAGTTATAGTTCGGCATCCCTCGGGTAAGAAGTTTTTAGGAGGGACTGTTTCATATCTTCTTTTTGGGTATCGTAAAAAGTAACTAAGGTAGAAAATATGCTGACTGAACACAAAGGCACTACTCTCATCAATAAAAGTTAAGCGTTGTTGCACACTAGGCACACCATGGGAATTATTCGGGGAACAGGAAGGCACAGTACACCGTGGCCATTTTAGATGCTTTGTTACCAAATTTATATAAGTTTAAAAAAATCTTACTTCATATTACTCCTTTTATTTCTAGAGCCTGTCAAGTGTGCACACCGAATGCAACCAACGTGGTATGGTCTCACTGCCAGTGCGTGTTGGCCGACGGTGTCGAGCGAGGTATCCTCACCGCGAACAGAATGTTGCCTGGACCGTCCATTCAAGTCTGCGAGAACGACAAAGTGGTCATCGATGTCGAGAACCACATGGAGGGAATGGAGGTGACCATCCATTGGCACGGAATCTGGCAACGAGGCTCGCAGTACTACGACGGTGTACCGTTTGTGACGCAGTGCCCTATCCAACAAGGAAACACTTTCAGGTAAATTTCTTAATACATATAGAATAGGTATTTTTTCAATGCCAAATATTTTTTAGAAAAACCAGCCAACCAATGACAAAACTAAAATTAAAATTACAGTATGTTCTTTCTTGCATTGTAGAAATTAATAATGATGTCTAATATTACTAATAATGACTTCACAAAGACAGTGATGTCTAAGTGCCCACGAATCACCTCGAGTACACTTTTAAATTATGGGTCGAGTCTATTGCCATCTACTGTACCCAGACTCTGGATTGCTACTAAAAATTCATCATGTGAAAAAATCACCACGGCTGTGTTCCATAACGGTTAGGCAGAGATCACGAAGTTCCATTTGTACTAATACCACTGAGAGTTTCTTTATATCCAATAATTGTCCTGTCCAGGGATCAAAGCCTCCTGATTCACCATATATGTCACTTGATCATAAAGTCGACCGTTTATGTCTGTATTTAACAACATTTTGAGGTGCTCTGGAATTTCGCTGCATACTTGAGGCTCGTCCATTATATAACAGAAAATCTGTTTATATTACAGATATCAATGGCAAGGAAACGCAGGAACACATTTCTGGCACGCTCACACAGGTCTTCAAAAACTAGATGGTCTCTACGGTAGCATCGTAGTCAGGCAGCCTCCTTCAAAGGATCCCAACAGTCACTTATACGACTACGACTTAACTACCCACGTCATGCTGATCAGCGACTGGCTGCACGAAGACGCAGCTGAGAGATACCCAGGAAGATTAGCCGTCAACACCGGCCAAGACCCCGAGTCTGTACTTGTGAATGGAAAAGGCCAGTTCAGAGACCCTAACACCGGATTCATGACTAACACGCCACTGGAAGTATTCACGATTACACCCGGCAGAAGATACAGGTTTAGAATGATCAACGCTTTTGCGTCGGTATGCCCCGCGCAAGTCACTTTCGAAGGGCACAACCTGACAGTAATCGCCACAGACGGTGAGCCGGTGCAGCCCGTCCAAGTGAATACCATCATCTCGTTCTCAGGTACGGAAAACACTAGGAAGCGTTTCACAATATTATACTTAACTTTCCCGTTACGACCACCTTACGTAGTGCAACCGCCACGTAATTCAATCCGCAAATTCATTGTCTTCGCATTAGAATAGATAGGTTCTGATAAAACTCTTCTTTTTCGGAATCATTCGTGCAAAAAATTGGTATTATTCAACTTATTTATCGTTATAATCGGGAGTTGTTTTTATAAAAGACACGCCTTCATTATGTTGTAATCATGCATTCAGCAGTGTACCCAGTGAAGCGTACACGATTGTATAATGTCTGGGCTTCCTCAGTGATTATTAATTTTCTAGATTTAATGAGGGCTTAGCGGAAAGAGGAATGTCGGATTTGATAATGATAATTCGTTCGGGCTGTTTTAGGCGAGCGATACGACTTTGTAATTGAAGCGAACAATATTCCGGGAGCGTACTGGATCCAGGTCCGAGGACTGGGTGAGTGCGGCATCAAGCGCGCGCAACAACTGGCTATCCTGAGATACGCGAGAGGACCTTACCAACCTTCCTCTCCACCACCCACGTACGACGTTGGAATCCCACAAGGAGTCGTGAGTATTTAGCGTGGCCACAAAACTGTATAATATAAACTACACGTAGAGTAGCCTGAATACAATTTAGTGTACATAAATGATTATTCAAATTGCATTTAGTCAGCAGCAACTTATGCTCGTACCATTAAGGTACCTGTTGCAATTAATTCAACGGATATTGCAAAAATTACGCTAGCAAGACAGCTTCGATTAAACTCTATCCAACTGTCAACCTGCTACTTGTTACTTAAACTTTAATACTAGACTCGAGCGCTGATATGAAATGTATTTCGTTCTCGAATAAATTAAATTGAAAAATAGAAAATTATGGGTGTTGAAGAATTAGACCATGTACAGTCGTCAACCTACATTGACTACCGGTGCACTACCAGTTTGTAAATACCTCGATACCTCACCTTGCAAACCAGTAATGTACCTACTCTGTAGTGAATTTCCTATCCTTCTAATTTTCTTATTATAGTAGCTTAAAGATATCTTAGTAATTATATATTTAAGTTTTATGATTGGTACGGGAAGTAGAGTAGTAGAAATAGTTTTAGTAGATAATGTATAGCACGTATTTTAGTAATTGCACATACCTCTCTCCCACTAACTATTCAGGTCATGAACCCACTGGACGCAAGGTGTAACATTTCAAGGAATGACGCAATTTGCGTCAGCCAGCTCAAGAACGCAAGACACATTGACCCAGCCATTCTTCAAGAAAGACCCGATGTTAAGATCTTCTTGCCATTCAGATTCTTTGTATACAGACCGGAGATGCTGTTCCAGCCTAACACTTACAACAGATATTTAGGTAAGATTCCGTTTGATTTTTATAAAATTATGCACAATAGTGAAACTCGACAGATAAAATTGCATTATTGATCAAACATTATTATACAATAGCAATACCATTTTGCCTTACCGCCATAATTTATAACAACCAATTTTGAATTTATATTGCTCAATTGTTTTAATTAGACGAACTAGATTTGGTATTGTTACTATAGTTACTGTTTTTTTCAATAAATACAAACTTTACATATATATACGACTATTCTTTGATATTGCATATTATTCATTCTTATATTGGATTTATATTTTTTATGTATAACTATGTATACAACAACATATTCTATCCATAGTGGCTCCTGGAGGCGATCACGTGATAAGTTTGGTAGATGAAATATCGTACATGGCCCCGCCTGCACCTCTGCTCAGTCAATACGACGATATCAACCCGGAACAGTTCTGTAATGGAGACAACAGACCAGCAAACTGTGGACAGAACTGCATGTGCACACACAAAGTCGATATCCCTCTCAACGCTGTTGTGGAAATCGTACTTGTAGACGAAGGTATGTTAATTAACCTAGTCATTCAGGATACATTACGAAAGCTTAAAACGACTCACCGTTGCTATTTACTGATTTTCAATGAATATTATATACATTACCAACCGTACAGGAACTTATTCAACCAATAGTTTACGATAGTCACGTAATCTTCTGCCTTTCGTACAAATCTCATAAATCATACGGTATCTATGCATAACTTCTGATTGTTCATACTGTTGGTAATTTTACTTTCAGTTCAAATCGCAAACTTATCTCACCCGTTCCATCTGCACGGATATGCGTACAACGTGATCGGTATCGGGCGGTCTCCCGACCAGAACGTTAAGAAGATCAACTTGAAGCACGCCCTGGACTTAGACAGGAGAGGTCTGCTCCAGCGTCACTTGAAACAAGGAGACCTCCCTCCAGCGAAAGATACTATCGCCGTCCCTAACAATGGATACGTCATTCTCCGTTTCAGAGCTACCAACCCCGGATTCTGGCTGCTTCATTGTCACTTCCTCTTCCACATCGTCATCGGTATGATGCTCGTCCTGCAAGTCGGTACCCAAGGTGACCTCCCTCCCATCCCACCCAACTTCCCGACCTGCGGCGATCACCTGCCGCCAATCCCTCTTCACTAACCCTGTTCCTAGATGTATTGCCTTCACTTGTGCAAAACTATAAAGCGAAGTTAATGTTAACTAAGTGTACATTTATGTTTGTTTTGTGTGATGTGTCCGGCGGATCCGAAGTGCTCGATTCCGCCGCTGTGTTTAATTTGTAGAATGTATCAACGGGAGTTTCTGATAGTTTGTGTTATTTTTATTTAACGGCGTTTCGTGACTAACCATGAGTTGATATCGATTTTTGTTTTAATGCCATATACGGTGATATTTTTCTTAATTATTAAATTAATGATAATGTCGCCTTTGTATGTTTTCGAGGCTTTTCGAATATATTTACATCGCATATAGGGTTACATAAATAACTTCTTTTATAACGTGAAATTGACTTACATTATGTCCTGAAACTAACAACTTGCCATTATATTTATCACCAAGGATATTTATTACTTGTATATATTAAAAAAATACTTTTAAGAGCATAATTCTTCTTCTAGATATTTAAGATAAATTGGACCATTTATTTGCATGTATCACATCCATATTTTTATGTAAATAGTTACAAGATGTTGTGTAAATATGCATAAAACACTTGTAGTTTGATATTGCTTTCCTCACAATACTCTTTTAATAGACCAAGACTGTAAATAAGAAATATGTCTATACAAATATTGTAAAAATAGTCCACACCTTCATCGCATACATGATAAAAATAATATACATGTAAAATAATGTTGCTTAAACAAACGTGTAAAATATTTTTAACATGATTAGAATTAAGATTTCAAAAAACGTACTAAATTGCCTATTTCAACAGCTATACACCCTTTATTTCCGAAACACATGATAAAGACAAATTACTAGTCGAGATATATTTTCTTACGTATCCTTATTCCTGAGAAACACGAGTAAATATACAATAAACGATTATATATAAAAAAAACGCGCAGTGATATAAAAATGCATCTTGCCAAAAATAAGGCAAAATTAACGATTTTTTTAATTTTGTAATAAGAAAGTGTACATTTTTATACCATTTAATAAAATACTTTGAAAAATACACACACGTTTTAATTCATACCTGAACACTTGACTAATTTATTTTAAAATGTATATAGTATTTAATAGAGTAGATTTGTATATATCATACATAATCTATGGTTGATTTTAGCTAGCTAGAACCTTATTAGTAGCAGTATTGAATGGGTGTAGAGGCTGATGTGGATCCCTCACTGCACAAAGGAATCAGGTTGTAATTTTTTTTTTAATTATTTACAGCTGGTTTTTTATCACAAAGTTTGATTTTTTGACCTAACATCACTTTTGATTTGCAGTACTTACAAAATGCTTTGGTTTGTTGGTTAACACAGTATATGCAATGCTAAAACTTTGGTAATATTTAGGTGATGAATCCTCTGGATGCGATTTGCAACGTGAAAAGAAATGACGCTGTCTGCGTGAGCAATATGAAGTCTGCTAAGCCCATAGACAAAGCTATATTGCAAGAGCGACCAGATGTAAAGATTTTCCTGCCATTCCGATTCCACTTCTATAAGCCAAAGGATTTATTCACGGAAAACACATACAAGAACTTCCTAGGTAAATATTTTGTCACTTTTGTTATTAATTTTTTTATTTTTGAAAAAACGCATGCTTTGCGTATTACATTACAAATTTACGTATGTCGTAATAACAATCGTATGGGGATGGGTGTCGCTCCATCCCCATACGATTGTTAAAGAACGAGTGGAATAATTAGAGTTATGACTCATTGTCATAATAGCTTAGTCGGTCAGAGCATACCCCGGCTAGGGTGGATAGGGGTGGATGATGCGGGTTCGAATCCCGAACATGACTATAATTTTTCTTCTCGTAAATTTGTAATTTAGTAATATTTTGTCACTTTTTGATAATTTTCTCATTTCTCGCGGTGTTTATATAAACGTAGAAATTGTCTAATTTTAGCGACAAATTTGATTAATCATGAACAGTGCTTTAGTTCTATAATTATTATATTTAAAAGCATCATAATATTTTTGATTTTATTATCTTAATAAATTTCGTTTTTTTTTTTGTAATTGGACTTGGCTTCACCTCTCCATATAGTACGCCTTTTTGAGCAAAACATGATGGACTCTTATTTATTATATACCAAAAAATTGCATGAAAGTGTAAAATTACTCATGTTACTACAATTATCTTTATCTTTACTCACAGTTATGTAAAATTAACAATGTTTATCTAGAAACAGTGTTTACCAGTTGAGGGGTTGGGTCCTGATAAATCATTAATCCAAATGCTCCTTCCATTTTCCAGTGGCTCCCGGAGGTGATCACGTGTTAAGTTTAGTCGACGAGATATCATACAGCGCTCCTCCTGCCCCGCCGCTCTCGCAGATGCACGAGCTGAACCCTGATCTGTTCTGCAACGGTGACAACCGCCCCGCCAACTGCGCAGTCGACTGCCGCTGCACTCATATGATAGACGTACCGCTAAACTCTATCGTGGAGATCGTGCTAGTGGATGAAGGTATGAAATAGGAGATTTCTTACAACGCCCTTTACAACCTGTGCTTCTTGTAGGTGCATGTACTCCTTGATTTTTTTCTATAAAGGAGAACTGTTCTGCCTACTCCCCAGTACACTGCCATTGCGTTCAAATTTACGTTGGACGAACCGGTTATGCTAGTGATTAAGATTTGTTGTATCAACTGTATCGCACACACTTCTGTTTAGCAGGTTCGTTTTTTTTGTTATTGTGACAGAAGAAGAACGAGGCCCACCTGATAGTAAGCGGTATCCTGTGCCTATTACAGATGCATTTCGTCACAAGTGACCAACTGCACCGCACCCGTCACCTTGAGATAAACAGTTGTTAAGTCTTATGTGCCTGTAGCGTTGTTATACTGGCTCTCAAGGACTGCTACCGGAACACACTGTTAGGGGCTTGGCGACAGATTTTCTACTTGAGGGTGGTAGCTAGCCAGGCGAGCATTTGCAAAATGCCCTTCCACCAAGCTTTAAAGCTCAAGTCAGCGGCGGGGATCGAATCATGGACCTGTTGCACCGCAGTCGACTATCATTACTGGTTTAGTTATAGGTCTACCACTAGATATATATTTAACATAACTGCCGAAAAGAATTCAAATATTGTATACATATATAGTATTATTCCACATACTTTAATCCACCGTTACTTTCAAATGCCTGTCCAGCTTTAGATGTATTGTTAGAGTCATTATTTCATACCGAATGATTAGCTATACATACTTTTGAGAGCAGTAATTTTTTTATTTAATATTTTTTATTACATTTATTTTACATTATAATATTATATCTAGTTTTATAAATTTTATTTTTTCTTCCTTTCTAGTACAATCACCGAATCTGTCGCATCCATTTCACTTGCACGGCACGTCATACAACGTGATAGGCATGGGCCGTTCCCCTGATAAGAACATTAAGAAGATAAATCTGAAGCACGCCCTGGACCTGGACCGACAAGGGTTGCTGCATCGGCAATACAACCTGCCACCATTGAAAGATACGCTAGCTGTGCCTAATAATGGATATGTGGTATTAAGATTAAAGGCAGACAATCCAGGTAAACAACTAACCTTTTAATATATAGAATACTAGCGGCCCGCCCCGGCTTTGCATGGGTAATTTAGATGTAAGCTATCCTTTATTACAATTTGAATCAAATTGCACACGGTGTGCAAATCAAATTTAAAATCGGTTCAGTAGTTTAGGTCCATCTCGGACAAACAGCGTGACACGTTATTTTTGTATATATACGGATATTCAGTCTATACTTTTAGGATATTGTAATCACGAAAACCTGTCAATATTGCTGTCAAATATCTCAAACAAAAAATATAATTGGATCGTTTTCGATTAAATTTAGACCGGAATTTACAAGCAAAGGAATCTCCAGGAATTTTGTTCAATCCCAAGTCAAATAATTATTTATTTATTCTTACACAGTAGTTCTAATTAGCATTATGAAGAGTAGAATTGCACCTGGTAGATGACAATTGACATTGGACCACTACATGACCAGAACCACTGGTCGGAACGTGGGTTATTAATCATTACTGCATAGTCCTTTGGGAAATACAGAAGTTTGATACTTATGTGTAATTATTGACTTTATAGTCAAGAGCTGAAATTCAAAATTTTCCAATAATTTGTAATCATTTGTAACAAATATTTACTTAACTATTTGTCGTTCTCCGTCCGTCAGCTAACTATCTTATATTTCTAAATATGTTTTTTTTTTCAATCACCATAGCAAGGGATACACAATTTTTAAAGCACCAAATTCCCAATTCTCCTGTTGTTACAATAAAAAAGTTATGGCACGAAAATCCTGTCCGCCCAGCGAATCTCGGCGGCCGAGCGCTCCGAGCACCTGGTGCGTAAAGCCGGGGGACGCGGATTCGATTGCCGCAAGTGACAAAAAAATGTGTACTTTTTATTTATAAATTTTCAAATATCTCAGCCCTATTTGTTTTAATAGTATCATGAAAAATTTTTTTTTATAGTTGATAGGCTAGCTTTTGACCACTAGGTATTGCACCTGATGGTAAGGGATGATATGGTCAAAGATGTTGTTCAGGCTAACCTAGAATTACTAGCTCACAAAGACAGCTGGCCGAACACTCAGTTGGGACTTGGCGACAAATTTCCTACTTCAGGGTGGTAGCTAGCCAGGCGGGCATTCGCAAAATGCTCTATCATCATGCAAAAAATGCCCTACCAACATCCAACAGATTGGCAAAGTGATTCGATGAACATTATGCACAACATATAAAATATTCATATTTTTTAACGGTTTTTCTCGTCTGTTCCAGGATACTGGTTATTCCACTGCCACTTCATCTACCACATAGTAATCGGAATGAGCCTGATACTGCACATAGGAACGCAGCACGACCTGCCCCCCGTTCCGGCGAACTTCCCTCGCTGCGGTCACCACCTGCCCACCATCACGCCGCCGTCTTTCTTCCCGATACACTGACGGCATCGAACACAATTTTCATGTAGATTACAGTACTCCGAATTGATATAAATTTCGTTCAGACACATGCCTTCGAATAGCTTGGAACATTTGTGAATAATTCAGACGCATCTTTTGATAGACAAAATATTATACCTTCTGCATTAACAAGGCTGCAGGACACCAAACAACGTGAAAACTATGGCTAAATAATTTTTAAAACTACTTTTGTGACATTGTGCTATGCCAATACTTTTCGTTTGGTTCTAAAATATCTCCAAAAGGCTTTAAACACTTTTGAGGACTTAAAAATGTACGTTTAAAAACTGCGTTTGGAGGTGATGATATTTTTACATAACACCAATCATAGTGAAAGAGCATATAAATAGTTTTATGCCGTTAATTTTTAGTAGGTAATAAAATAATATTCATAACTTTGGACAAGACTGAGGAATGTGTGATACGCGTTTAAAACTAAATGTCATCTCAAATGTCACGCTCAACATAAATTCGTAATACTATAATACTATTTGAACAATACAGACATACGTCTGTGTTCTTTCCTTTTGTTCCAAGTTGAAGGCGTCATGGAAAATATTAGTAAATAGAAAAATATTTCAATTGGATACTGTTCTCACATATATTGTGAGAATTAAAACGATCGATTGTAATCGATTCGAATAAGAAAAGCGTACTGCCATATTTTATTCTGTTGTTGAAATATGAACAACGTACGGACACTGATGGGGTTTAGTGTAAATAGTTTTGAGGTGCTGATTTAGATCTACCATCTTCATTAACCAAAGTATTCCAATTACATGAAACAATGTACCTATATATAAGATTTTGGAAGCATCTTTTAAGGTCTGTATTTTAAGTTAAATATTATATGCGATTGTTATGAGTTACGTTATTTCCTATAAGTTATCCACATGATTTATCACGTATATATTAGTGAAGTAGTTCTACAGTGAATTTGTAAAGCATAACAAACAATTTAAATTTTCTATAAACATAACAATTTCCTACGTGCGTGATGAACAAGTCTAAAAGTGTTGTATTACGTTATAATCGCTAACCATTGCGAAACATTATCATAATATTTTAAAGTCAGAATCTTAATATCACGTCCATTAAGTAGAAACAAAGACATTATCCTATCATCAGATTACCAAATAATAATTATTATAAGGATGATATTGTTTTTCCCAACCACACATACTGTAGTTGTTAAAAGTACTTACCTACTTATTTAGCAATAGGTATATGTATTTTTAATCATAAAAGTTAAATAACTCATTACAATTGTTATATACAATTCGGCGTCATATTCAATATCATTGGCTATGATTGAAGCCATTATAGCAATAATTAAGGAAAAAGATTTTAAGATAATATATAGTTTCTATGTTCTTTGTAATAGTTTTGTACATAATTGTTAGCAATAGTTGTAATATAGTGATGTCTAATTTTAACAAAATACGCAGTTTTAGGATATTGATATTTCAACACAAGGATCAAGGGGCTGAGTGCAAATGCTTAGGTACATACTTTGTTTAATAGAATATTAAATTATATTATCAAATATACAAAAGTACCTTATCTAAACTTACTCGTTAAAAGATAGAATAAAAACTAATATTTTAATCATTACTTAGATTAAATTCGTTACTTAAACAATAACGCTTTCATCCATCTCAATATAAAATAATTATCTACTGCAAATAGATTTTATATTTTTTGTAATTATACATATTTGATTTAATATTATATGATCCCTGCTTCACTTCCCTTGGTTACTTATGTATAATTCTTAAATGTGTATTTTTAAGCATTTATATTTTTACTCAAGTTTTTCTACTCGAGACTTGGGACCGTAATTATTAATTACGGTGCTTGTATATTTTCAAACACTTTAAATATTGAATTATTATTGTTTTCATGAAACTAATATCGTGTATCGTATTTTTATCTTTACAATATACACTCTATGTGACTGGAGGCATGGCTATTGGCCCTGACGTTTCATACGAGATAAAGTTAGGAAGGAATGCTAATTTAACTTTAGAAATACTTTCATCTCTATTCACATGATATACTGTAATTAATATCAATGAAAATGCATCCGTTTCCTATATAGATTATTGCGATAACAATAGACTTAAACGATTTTAATTTTAAATAGGTTAGAAAGTGAGGAAAAAAAAATCAAAATCCTTAAAAAATCATTACTTCAAATATTCAGTTGTTACATGGATGAAATCCGTATTATATGCATAGTTATAACATAAATTTAGATATCAATAATCACGCAAAAAAATTTAGCTTAGGTATAACGACGCAGCCATGGTAATATTATCTATATTACAGATAATAAATATTATAGATAATATTACCGGAACGCAGCGTTGGAATTGCCGCGTAAAACAGCTGAAATGATTTCTGATTCTATCATACAGTTAACACCTCGCGATGATATTTAATGTAGTAACAAAACGTGTCGAAATTCTTTCCGACTCGGTAACATGGCATTTCTGACGTGACATTGGCGTACCTAGGCTAAACATCTAGGGTAATTACCATTATAAATTTAGTCCCTCATATCTTTTATAATAGGTAGCTTAAAAGAAAATTTTAAATATTGAGCAAAAATCTTATAAATGCAGTTTATTTTTGTGTAATATCACTATATCTCGTGTGAAAATCAGATTCACAGCAAATGAACATTAGACACAGGGTAATATTTTGTCTTAAATATACACCTGTGATTCGATAAGCCACATGGAATGACACCTTTCATTTCACGCGCTTAGATACTATATTTTAAGTATTTTATTTTTATTTTATGCTTCCAAATCGTCAGCATCCTTGTAAGAGTTTTAGTCATTATGAAATAAAATGATAAATAAGTTTCTAGAAATATTATTTGTTTTACTATCCCTCAACCCCATTAGAATATACAATTTAAAAGCCACACAAAAAATGTGTTCTATAAATGTTTGGCTCTGCTTTATTTTTTAGTTGCATTTTGTTACTGATATTTTTTAAGGCGGACAGCCCTGATGGTAAGCTGCAAGTTACCATCAGGGACAGTTGCATTGTCACCCAGAGAGTTCTACTCTCTCTACTGTCACCCCAAGACTTGTCAAATTCTTGTCTTTTTGCCCATTCATTTAATTTGCTACAGTGAAACATAAATATTTTCGCTTTAAAATAATTATGAGAAAAAGTATAAAACATCCTTATTTGCCTTTCCCGGGATACAGTATAAATTGGGAGGACAAATACTTTGAAAAACAATCCAATTATAAGAAGTCTTTTATCTGGTCTATTATATCAGAATCCACTTACTTTCAGTATGACTTAGGTATTATAAAATATCATTTCATTTACTACTATTAATTTATATAATATATGAATAACATGTTTTTTTTTATGTTATTGTGACGGAGCAAGCTCGAGGTCCTCCTGATGTTAAGCGGACTAACCTCTGCCTATAACAGATGCATTTCCTCACAAGTTACGAATTGCACTGCGCCCTTCATCTTGAGACATAGCTGTTAAATCTCATGTGCCTGTAATATCTCTGGCTCTCTAGAGAAACCACCAATCCGGTTGTAGTGGATGAATTCTTCTTCATCTCGTTCTTATCCTACTTTAAGCAGAGTCTTAAAGTTCTGTTCTATTCAAAAATGGGTAATGACGTTATAATGCTTTTTGAAAAGACATAATACACATTAAAAATAAATCAAGAATATTAAATAAATTAATAGCGTCCATAATGGATTACATGATATGTCCCAATTACATTTCTAAACTATTGTTTTTTTTTTAACCGTTTTCCAAAAGAGGTGGACGTTCTCAATTTGACAAGTTTTTTTATGTATGACTACGCATAACTTTTCACAAAGTAGTCCGATTTAAACAGTAATTTATCACTATAATGGTGGATATCACAAATAGGGTGAATATTTTTTTTTACTAAATAGAACCGTCTACTAACACTGAAAAGTAGGCATGTATAATATGCATAATACTTTACAGAGTTAGAAATCGGTTCCATTTTTAAAAAAAAATATATCTACTCTAATTTAAGACTGACTCATTGTCAGTCATAAATTTGAGTATTAATTTGCGGAGTACTAAAATTTCACTTCTTTCTGGTAAAAGAGTGGCAGGCCACTTGATGCGCTTTCAAACGTCAATTTTGTCAACTTCAATTCTTGCTTTGTGGCTTGTTATGACGCTGAAAACATAACCACGTGGCGCACATAACTTCAACTTAATAGCTCTATTATTATTGAAACTATACAAAAGGATAAATTGGCAATGACTGTAATGGTTGCCATAATGATGTGGTTAATTAGTAAGTCAATAATGGTGCTGCTCCGGTTACCTAGATAGAGCAGTACGTGGGTGGGGTAATAGAGGCCAATGTTTGAGAATGAGTATTACTTTATTAATTTACTCATTCATAGGTGAATCAACTATTATTTGTACAAATCAACAAAAAGTAGCCAAAAATATTTTTTTGAATTGTTCAGTTATTTTATTTACAATCAATGTACAATACATTTAATTATTTTATTTAACACCGAGAATCGATAACTTCCATTATTTACTGGTGTTTTGAGCCATTTGAAATGAAACAGTGACTAAATTATGTCCCTTGGGTAACCATTGCAATAAGGTAATTTGGGAATTAAAATTATACAATATATCTAAATACAAGTCTATAATTGAAAGAAAAAAGTTGTAATGTTCACTTTGAATTTATCAAATACCAAGATAACTAACGTTTTGACAAAAAATAAGGTTTATTATGTCTCTTGGGTCACCTTTTTATCATAAAAACAAATACTTTTCTTCTAATCTATATACTTTTACTATAATCATATAAAACACCATATTGTGTCATTCTTCTTTTAAAAATCCAACATAAAACAAACCGAACTACAACATAAAACAAACCGAACTACAACATTTTCTTTTATGGTAAGAGTAATAAGATTGATAGAAATATGCTTAACGAAGGGGACAATGTGGTTAGCCAAGAGACAAATCTGGTGACTCAAGGTACACATTTGTACTAGTTAACGATAAATCTAGATCAGTCATAATTTTTATAGTCTAATAATATGAGATCAGGTATGTAGTTCTTAAAATATTAGATATTAAAAATCCATAGTCAAATATCACGCTTGATCTGAGGATCGGAGGGCTTAAGACCATTACCAAAAAGAACACAAAATACATAAAATATTTACGAATATTAAACCTGATCCGGTATAATATATTTTTTTTATGCATTATATTATAGTATATATTATTATTATTATATATTCTTAAATATTTTAGGTATTGGAAGGCACGGTACAAGAGTTGATGAAAATATTTAACAAATAATTAAAAACGCTTAAAAAAACACTTTTTTAACATGAAGATACATCAAATAATTTTCGACAAGCTATTGACAACTTACAAAGAACAAAAGAATTTGTGGTTGCTGATTTTAGTGAAAATTATAACTGCGAATACAAAGAAAATATACAAGCCCCTCATTTCGGAGGCTCAAAATGCAGGTCTCGCTGCATACTATTGTAGTGTATATCCCTAATAAAGAAATAGACAAAAGAAACAAAACTGAGTGGTATTGTACAGTGTGGTCTTGCACAAACCACCAGCCAGCCGCTATCTGGGCTCATCAAGTAAGTATCACACTTTTGAAATTGCAATATTTTTTTAAGTACACAAGATAGTATATTTTCGAAACAAAAAGGTCTCGAAAAAGAGTTTAATTTTGTACATAAAAACCTCATAGTACCTCCTTTTAAAAAATGTCTGAATAGACTTCTCAGCCATATCTTAAAAGAAAATTCATTTTTTGATTCTATTTTTGTTTTCAATTCTTTTCTTGATGAATGGGTCTTGTTACAACACCTAAGTTAATTAGACATAAACATTTAGATATAAAACGTTTTTTTTTAATCTCTAACTTCCATAGGTTAGAAAAATTGAATTTTCAAAAGTGTAGAACTTATTTTTGCATGCCAGTGTAGTTATTTTCCATTATACGTACACTACGCACTAAATAGTCAAATTTGACCCTGTTCTAATATTTAGCACCCGTATTATATGTATCAGTCAGTATAGTGTATGCAGATATTCTAATATTCTAATTGTTCGAGATAATTCGGATGCCCTCATGTATTAAACCGTTCACCTAAGCCAGCTCTTGATTTGTGATTTATAGATACTATTGATAGATAGCTGTAAATGATTTATCGGTTTATCTCACAAACATTTTTATTATGTTCTCAGAACAGGGCATATTTTTTTTTTTTTTTTTTTTTATGCCTGATAGGTTAGTCTTTGACCACTATCTCAACTGATGGTAAGTGATGATGTGGTCGAGGATGTTGTTCAGACTAACCTAGAGTTACTGGCTCTCAAGGACAGCTGCCGGAACACACCGTTAGGTGCTTGGCGACAGATTTTCAACTTGAGGGTGGTAGCTAGCCAGGCGGGCATTTGCAAAGTGCCCTACCACCATACTGTAACGACTGCTATCCTAAGACAACAACCGGGACCGACGGCTTAACGTGCCCTCCGAAGCACGGAAGCGCTCAGTAGTAATGCCCAACCAGCGGTCACCCATCCAAGTCATGACCGCGGCGGACGTTGCTTAACTTTGCTGATCGATTCAGAATGGCTAAGCAAACTTGGCTACGAGCGCTTCAAAATTAGTAATTGTAGGTATCCGCAAAACACTTACTTGGCTCACTTTTGTTTAACTTCGTTCGTAGCATAGACTACCAAGCATTTGCCTGTGTAGATTCTGAATAAGATATTTTTTAAATTGAATTCGTATGGTATGTACATTTTCAAAATAAGAAAATATAATTTATTCATAGGTTAGTACCAAGTTAAAGTCAAGTTCTAAATATGCAAATAGAACACAAATTCTAATGAGAATATAAATACCTATGGAGAACAAAGAAATTAACGTAAATTTTAAATACGAGTACGACACCTCGCTGATCCCTAACTACATAGGACTGTCTCTCTTACCATGTGAAAATGTTCTTTAATTTCTCTCACTTATCTGTCACTTAAGACTTAAAATTGATTGAGGCATAATAGCGTTCTCAGAGTAGTACGGGAGACTCCCTAGAGGGCACGATTTGTGATGAACGATGCCATCCGACCATCAGTACTATCAGTACTAATATTATAAATGCGAAAGTAACTCTGTCTGTCTGTCTGTTACGCTTTCACGCCTAAACTACTGAACCGATTTGAATGAAATTTGGTATGGAAATAGTTTGAGACACGGGAAAAAAACATAGGATAGTTTTTATCCAACTGCGAAAAAGAGGTAAATGTTTTTGCGCGATAACCGACATACGCGCGGGCGGAGCCGCGCCCGGAAAGCTAGTAGATTATATATAAAACAACGAACTTCGTACCGCAAATTCGATTTTCTTTGTAAAAGTAAAGTGTCACTCGTAACACGAAAAACGAAACTTCTTTGAATTGTAGTAGCGGCCCTGTTGACTAATGGGAAACTACTTGCTAGGGCAATATCGATTGCGACGAAGGTTAATAGGACTCAATTAAAGAATATCAAATAGTATTATACAACAAACATCAATTTCACGTTAATGACAAAATATTGAAGTGTCATTTCAGTGATAAAGGAATATTTAATAGATTTTTTTAAATCTGGAAATGAGTCGGATGCATAGCAAAAGTGACGTTTTTTTATATTGGACTATAACACCTCTCGTGACATGTTGGCGCAGACACCTATTTAATGCATTTTTTTATTTTAAATGGTAAACTTGTAATGTTGTCAATTATTTATTTCATAATTTAATCAAAGATACATATTCAACTGCTAATAACAATATAAAATATATAAATATATTGTCAAATTAAATTAATAGTAAAAAGAAACAACAACATAATTATTAAAACTAACTATTAAATATTATTTATATATATATATATATATATATATATATATATATATATATATATATATATATATATATATATATATATATTTTATTATCTATTATTTCTATTATTTCTTATTTTAAATTGGAAATTAAGTCATTTCAACCGCATAAAATAAATGAAGGGCTGAAATTATTATGATAGCTGCTATGTCGTAAAATGTTTCTAGCCTCTGATACTGTAACTTGATAAAAGGCACATTATCATGTTTTACAATAACTAGATCACCACTATTTGTGTTTGTTTGTTTACGACCAAATCATGAATATACTCTATACTTTTCTTTTGTTTCTGTTGCTATTGAATATTTCTTTATCTCGTGAAGGTAAGTCAAGAATATTTATAAAATTTCAATAACTTTTTTGGACTGTTATTTTTTTATAATTATACCGTTGATACATCAAGGGCAAATATGTGAATAATCAAAGATTTTAGAAGTTACCTAAACAGTTATATGTTTAGATATATCTATCAGTAAAACGATTTAATCCTAAGTGTAATTTTAGCCTGCTATTCTAATTGGTTCCTTATATGATTTGTCTTTATATTATTATAATATGTACCATGCTATGTATGTATGTATATATAATTAGACTCCTGTTTAACTGACTTCTAAAAAAGGAGGAGGTTCTCAATTCTCAATTCGACTTAGTTCTTTATGTTTGTTTCCTCAGAACTTTTAACTGCGTAAGCCGATTTTAAAAATTGCTGTCAAAAGCTTGACGTTTGGTCTCATTTAAATTTCATCAACATCGGTCAAGCCGTGTCTGAGTTACATTCCAATAACTAAAAAATATTTACCTATCTTGATGATATAGTCGTTGACAATGAATGACAATTCAGTCAGTAGCAATGTCACTAAAAAGACTGGAAAAAAATGTAACCAAAAAATTGAACCAACTCCAAAACCCAAAAGTGTGACCCAATAACTTGTCGGAGTCGGTACCATTCGTATAATATTGTGATAATAGGTACTTTTGAACTATAATGGAACCGACTTCAACAAGTTATTCAATTATTTCACACTTGGGTGTTGAAGTCGTTCCGTTTTTTAGTATATTTTTTTTATTTTGTTAACATATATGTTGTTATTTATTTTATAAATAGTGCATTCAAGGGAAGGTAAAATTACGGGTGGTCATGAAGCGCGCCCGCATAGCAATCCTTACATAGTGTCCCTGCAGATCAGATTCCTATGGTGGAGGAGTCGTCTTTGCTCTGGGTCTATCCTCAGTCAGCAGTGGGTAAGATGTCCACGAAATAGTTAAATCAATATATGTAGTTTTCTTTTGATGGTACACAAAATATTTCTATCATACAGTTTGATTGTTTGACCTATGCGAAAAGGAGTTTTATAGGTTTCAACAAGTAACTTGAAAACTGACATTCTCAGATGTGGGGTGCCACCCCTCGCATTTCTTTCCATGGGTGTCCTAAGAGTCGACTAAAGGAAAAATACCGGAAAGTGGGAAGCAGCGCCTTGTGCAGAACTGATAACTTCTACTGCAATCCCCAAGACGCCTGCCAATCGTATTATGGCAAAGTCCTCCCAATGGGCGGAACCTGGTTCAACAGTGGATATTCAGGTTGACTTGTGAACTTAAACAGATTACACAATATAAATAGTGATGACGAGGGAAATTTGAGCACCAAAGAAATATATATAGTCCGGTCAATTTAGACATAAAAATAGTGGTCAAATAACATTAATTTCCGGAGAACCAAATATTGGTGGAGAGCTGGGGTTTACCATTACAAATAATGTATTAAAAATCCCATCGATCCTATGTGTGCAACAAAAGGTTATTCGGGGTCAAAGGTCAAAATTTGAAGTTTCTTGGATTTTTCTCGAAATCGGTAGATTTTATCAAATAAAACCTCCAACCAAAGTTGTAGATCTTAAAATTATCTACAAAAATGGTGCTCATATTTTTGTCCTTAAATTTACCGTGCCTGAGATATCGCGATTCTAATAGTCACATTATACATGATATGCACACATTTCCACGCCATTGAGGTAGAGTACTCGGCGACTTTATTTACCGTGGTTTCTCCTGTAGGCCTACTCCAATGTCATGACAATTTAAGGGAACAATACCCGTCATGTTATAGATATTACCTTAATATTGATATTGCTATTGATTATGGGGTTAACTATTCTTATGACTTATTTAGATATTTTAATCAGATTCATACTCTTGAAAGCCTACTTCAACAGATTCTTCAGAGCTTGAAGTTTTCCGGGTGTATGATTTTCTGCAATCTACGAGGACTGTAACGGATTTTTGAGTTCTTCAATACTCAGTAAACTCATTACCTCTCGACACTAGCCTCGATTAAAGTTGGCATTTGACGATGAACCACAACTGTAACATATTTAGTAAAAAAAAATTGCAAATTTGCAATTGTGAATACACGGGGGTTATTTTAGCATATCATGTATAATGTGACTCTTAGAATCGCGATATCTCAGGAATAGTAACTCTTAGAAACAAAATTATGGAGACCATTTTTGTAGATAATTTTAAGATCTACAACTTTGGTTTGAGGTTTTGTTTGATAAAATCTACCATTTTCGAGAAAAATCCAAGAAACTTCAAATTTTGACCTTTGACCCCGAATAGCTTTTGTTGCACACATAGGATCGATGGGGATTTTTAAGACATAATTTGTAATAGTAAACCCCAGCTCTCCACCAATATTTGGCTCTGTCGGAATTTTCTTTATTTCAATCGTCTAAATTGACCGGACTCATAATAAATGCGAAAGTTTTTGAGTAACTACTTAAGTTTTTTGCTTGTTCACGCTCAAACAACTGAACCGATTTGGATAAAATTTGGTATAAAGATATAGTCTTGGATTTGCACAGGATACTTTTCAGTCACTATCACTTTACAAAATTATTTGTAATAAATTGCGGGCAATATTTTCGTGTCCAGTTAAGTGTAAGTTTATCCTATTATGAGCGGTACAATAAAATAAACTATATTTTTTTTAAATTATATTGTGTGCGTGTTCTACGCACGAGGCATACCTGGTGTTAAGCGGTAACCTCTGCCTATAACAGATGCATTTCGTTGTGACGAACTGCACTCATCTCACTGAGCCAATCACCCTGAGACGTACAGTTATTAGGTTTCACGTATACGTGGCTCTCAAGGACTGCTTCTAGGACACACTGCTAAGTGCTTGGCGACAGATTTTGTACTTGAGGGAGCTAGCCAGACAAGCATTCGCAAAATGCCCTTCCAACATGCGATGAAGCTCAAGTCGGCGGTGGTGTGATGTTCGCTCACAATGCGATGGTGCTTGAAATCATAATTGACACATTCACCATTTTCTTCATAGTTGTAGCTACAGGGGGCAGCTGGAATGGTTAATTTACACATTTTGATAGCACAAAGTTCTCACATCAAGTTGGAATCGAACTCGAAATTTTTCTTCAGAGACAAATCAAAGGAAATGCAAATTTTGTGCTGTACGGTTTGTGATACGGTCACTTGCACTATAGTTATTATAAGAAACGGGATATTTACCGTGCACTTGATCGTTCTTGAGCGGTCGATATTTCGGCACTGTTGGTTTTAACCGTCATTGGGGAAAGTGCGGCCATCAGCCATGCTATTGGACTTTGTCTGACCGAAAGAAGTGATTTGTCAAACATTTAACTTTGGTAATAATGTCGGTACCCTTATGATATTTTATATATAATAAATCCATTCCAAGCACCATCGCATGTAAAGCTAATACAGCGGGGTCACAATTTTACCCGCAATAAAATTGACGTATGTTCGGGTGGAATAAAATATTTGGTAGTAAAGTTGCGGAAAAAGTTTCTTTGGAGTAAAAAATCATGATACAACTATCATGATTTAGTGCTATTCAGTGACTAGGTTTTGCTATTCTGTGATTTTAATACGTTGCTATGTATTTTAAGATTCTAACAGCCGGACACTGCGTCACCGATACCTGGGCGAGATGGTTATCCATGGATGCCATTGTGGGTGCTCACAGTCTTGCACAAGTCTTGAACTCACAGATTTACCCCATTTCGTACCGCGTAGCACATCCGATGTACAGAGGGTATGAAATTATTTTTTTATTTATGCTGATAAGCCTTTTGACCACTATCTCACCTAACGGTAAGCGATGATATGGTCTAAGATGTTGTTCAGGCTTACCTATAATTATTGGAGGTGGTGGCTAGCCACACGGTTATTCGCAAAATGCCCTACCACCATGCATGATGAATGATTATATACGCCCCCGTGGGGTGTGGGTTAAGATGTCACCCCCCTCGCATTACTCCCCGTGGGTATCCTAAGAGGCGACTAAGCGCAAAATACCAGATGGTGCAGCGCCTTCTGCAGAACTGACGACAACTTCTACTGCGATTCCCAAGACGCCTGCCAAGCTTGGGGATTATGGGGAGAAACCCCCATTGGGGTAGACCTTGTTCAACGGTGGACGCTCCGGTCGATGTGTCGCCAGTTGAAATTAGTGCAATTCTCTGGCTCTAGCTTTAGGTATTTATTTATATTCGACTGCCAAAAAAGGGTAACGTTATTCGCACATATCTTGTGTTTAAGTATGTAAATTTCATTATTATATATTATATCGTATCTTCCTAGCGGTTGGATAGATTTGTACAGTTCAGTTATCTTAATAACCAGAGTGTACATATCTATGTACACTCTGGCACGAAACGAACTCGATAGGTGTATGAAAAAAGTGGCGGATTTTTAGCGCGAAATAGTAATACACAAATAAAAAAAAAAAAATACAGACGAATTGAGAACCTCCTCCTTTTTTGGAAGTCGGTTAAAAAGTATATATTTTGTATATTATAACTACAGCTAACGCAGTAATTACTAAGAGACTACTCATATTTACAGGGATTGCTATGACAGCTATCATGTAGTAGTAACTAGTATTTTAATCGTCTTCTAATGCAAAGGAGGAAGGTTCTCCAATCGACACATATATTTTATTATTACTTATTTTTTAAATTATATATTATATTATTTGAAGCATTGATGGCCGAGCGGTGATAACTTTGGACTGCCGCGTCGCAGGACCCTGGTTCGATCCCCACCGCTGGCTTGAGCTTCACCGAATGGTGGAAGGGCATTTTGGGAATGCCTTTCTGGCTAGCTACAACCCTCAAGTGGAAAATCTGTCGCCAAGTACCTAACAATGTGTTCCGGCAGCAGTCCTTGAGAGCCAGAAAAATTACAGGAACATATGAGACTTAACAACTGCATGTCTTAGTTTGACGGGCGCAGTAAAATTCGTCACATGACGAAATGCATTTTTTATAGGCAGAGGTTAATCTGCTTAACATCAGGTGGGCCTCGTCTTGATCCGTCACATTCACATAAAGAGAAGTTTTGTTTTTATATGTTTTTTTTACTCAATCTTTACCTAACACATGTTGGGTAAAGATTGAGTAAAAAAAAGAGTATGATTCCTTTTTTTGGGTAAATTAGTCTTCTAAGTAAATCTTATTTACCAAAATTTCATCAACTTCGTTGAAGTAATTTTAAGTAACAATCAATAATTCCAAATATTGCAGATGGTGAATAACAAATATGCATCATTGGACAGTAATTAAAAAAAACGAAACCAACTCGTTATAAATAACTTGTTTACGTCGGGCCTTGAAAATGTGAGGTTTGAGTGGACATGGTACTGACTTAAATAAGTCATTTCATAATATTTAAAATTGGTCAAAATTGGTCATAGGTTCTAATAAAAAAATATAGGATTGTGCAGACAGAGTTTATGAAGTCCTTTTTTAAAATTTCAGTAATATCGGTCCCTACGATATTGGTATGGTGAAAACATCTCGTAGAATTGAATACACTCCAGAAGTGCAGCCTATCAGCTTGCCTGTCAACAATTTGGAATTGAGAGCAGACGAGAAAATGCTAATCACTGGCTGGGGTGCTACAAAATACAGTATCTTGTATGCGGAAATACCAGACAAACTTCAAGAAGTAGAAGTTACGTATCTTCCGTTCCGTGGTAATTAAACTATTTACTCTTGTAGCTTTGCTCATCTAAATCTGAGGGTAAAGAACTAAGATTTTCACAATACATAACATTATGTAGCAATGTCATTAATTTAAAACGTCTATGATCACATAATTCAAAGACTATGAATTCCATTTCCAGAATGCTACAGTGCCGTGAACATGATATTAGAAGAAAATGAAATGAATCCTTTGAAAAAGATGGCTAATATTTGCACTGGACCCATAACTGGAGGTATAGCGGGATGCCCAGGCGATTCTGGCGGGCCACTAGTACACTACGTATCCACATCAAGTGAAAAAGAAGAAATTTCAAATACTATATCTAGTTCTATCAGCCCAATTCCTATGCCCACTGCTAGACCTTCATCAACTACCACAGGAAGTACATCTGCCCCAATCCCAATGACTACTGAAAGACCTACTTCCACTACTGCCAGCAATACGTACTCACCTATTCCAATGACTACCGATAGGCCTCCTTCTACAACCACTGGAAGTACATCTTCTCCGATACCAATGACGACAGATAGACCTTCCACTGCTATTGGGAGTACGCCTTCACCTATCCCAGTGCCTACTGATAGGCCTTCTTTCACTACCACTGGAAGTACATCTTCTCCTATCCCGATGACGACAGATAGACTTTCCCCTACTACTGTGACATCCTCTTCACCTAACCCTGTCCCTACTGATAGACCTTCTTCCACTACCACTGTGAGTACGCCTTCCACTATTTTGATAACTACAGACAGACTTGCTTCATCTAACATGGCAAGTACTGCTTATCTTAAACCAACTACCACTGATTTGCTTTCTTCAGATATTACTACTACGTCTTCTCCAATCTCAATGATTATTGATAGATATGCTCCATCTAGTACTGGAAGCATTCTTTCATATGTTTCAACTGGTACGAGTAAATATAAAACATCAATCGTAAATATAAAGTATCCGAGTGACATGATACCAACTGTTATAGGTGTACTTTCTTGGGGTGCAGCCCCATGTGGAGAAATGGGTGCTCCCACAGTATACAGTAATGTAACCAACTATATGGACTTTATTAATAAATATCTAAACAGTTCGTAATACTTGTTTCATTGACCACAATTTAAACTTTGCTTAACTCACCTCAATCACCATTTCAATGACAATTAAAGATGAGCATGAACAGACAGTTAGTTCATAGCAAAATTGTTTCCTCCAGCTAAGGTCACTAATTATCTATTAAAACATACCTGGAATCTGATAGAAATTACAATAGGTGAGAATAATAAATAGCTATTTGAAATAACCTAAAGGTAAAATAATGGTACACTTCTGCCAACCGTTTTCGGAGGATGCAGGGCGTGATATAGAATTATAGTGAATAGTGTGTATTTTTTTGTGAAATAGAGTGGCAAAACGGCTTGTAGCTACAGATATACTCATTGTGCATCGCATCAAGCCACTAGTGATCAGCGCCGCTGCAAAGCATTGTTTTTACTACTCTCCAATTGTACAAAATCGTATGATCACTTTACTGACCAGACTAATATAAAAACTATTTGTTATCTTCTGACAGTTTGTCTTATAACTTTTCACTTATAAGCACAATAGAAGGAAATAAAACACAGGCATGTAGGTTTGCAATGACCTTAAGGTTGCCTCAATACTTTCGTTGTACTAGATGTAGTATTGTGTTTAGTTTGTTGTATGCTGTTAATATAAAATATTATAGGGTGTAGCAGCTTCTAGAAAAGTAAGAATTCTATATAATCTCTGCTGCCGCTTGCTGTGAATACTCCCTTATATCTAATCTTAAAGGTGTCTAAAAGGTGGATGATTAATAACTTTAACGTTTTTTGCTTATTCTGAGCGTAAGAAGCTTCTGAATATTTTAGCCAAATTCGATAACTTTTACAAATTATCACGTTAGCTTATCATATTTCTGATTCTTTAAATTTTGTCAACCAACACAAGAGACAAATTCATTGAGCTTATTAAAACTTTATTATAAATTAAAATTACCAATAAATATAACTATTCCATAGAATTAACTTAACTTATAAGCAATTGATCAGCAATTCCAGTTTGTACATAATCATTCATACTTAAATATATGAAAGCTTGGATATTTGCTTTGAACGTATTTGTCATTTTACGAGGACGTCGTTCTACAAGAAATGGGTGTTTCTTGCTTCGACTGAGTTTTTCTGTACATGCAGTCCACAAAGACTCAGTACTCCTAGAATATTCAGGTTTTTTTTATAAGTACCAAAAATTCAAAGCAAAACATCATACAAAACTGTTAGAAAAAATACAAGCAGGAACACAAAGACTCAATGGTCCTGGAATAATCAGTTCTTTGTTGATTAGATGTAGCAACCAAACATTCATTGCACAACATCATACAAAACACTTAATTAATATCACTTTCAATGTTCATCAGTCTTTTGCCTCAGTTCAAGAGAACATCAGGAGGGCGGTAGTTGCCACATTTTGGAAGCACATCCAAGACAGCCTTGGGCAATGCATGAGGGTTTTGAACGATGATGGCTGCAGGTAATGATGAGAGAGCACAAGATCTGCATTCTAGGAGCCAGCTGCCTCTTTCTGGTCGAGTCCTGATGATGGTATAACCCTTGTTAGGGACTGTCACTGTGTCTTTGATAGGTGGATTTTGCAAGTTTCTGAAAAATACACAATATAAAAATTATACACAAGAAAAAAATAACAATGTAATTTTTTGCGGGTAGGCCCGCGACGACAATAAGTAACTCCCATTATTTATATGAAATTAGTTTTTGGGGATTTTTATCGTGATTTACGTTTTAAACGATTTAATGGGAGGAGATTTTAAACTTCTGTGAAGATTCCCTATCAAATTGACTTCGCCAACCCGCGGATATTTTTTCGGGTATCTCGCGTCACACTAAGAATTACCTAGAAAACTTGTGAAGTGGTTTTGAAAAGTTGTGTGACAGTTGTGCTTTTGAAGGTGGAGATTTCATGTTTTTTTTTTCCTATATTTTCTACTTGTTGAGTTTTGCGTCTCAGCGCCATTTATGTCACCGATTTGGTACTACAATGAGCAGGCACAAATCTGAGGTGAAAGGAGCGATTGCAACCTTTTGTTGTATAATAACGAGTAAGATAGCGAGCATATATAGTTATAGATGGTATATAATTAAGATAAATGATCAGTAGTTAACACTAACATCCGCAACACTTAATCTTTACATTTCCGATTGTCTGATTGAAATTGCTTAAAGCTAGTTTGAGTTGCTCACTCACGTTTGCTACTGCTATAGCGTACCCTGTAGTTTTGCTCCACAAAAAACAATGGGCAGAGACGACATCATGCAGTCACTAATACTGAATATTCCGAAATGAAAGTAAATGATCTCAAACTAAAAATTACAATTTAAAAATGTATAATATGTTTACTGTATCAGCCGGATTGTCCACTGCTGAACCCAGCCTGCCCCATTATGTCTACTTAATCCCCACGCTTGGCAGGCGTCTTGGGGATCGCAGTGTGAGATATCTGTTCCTCAGAAAAAGCTGCTGTCCACCTTCTGGTACTCCTTTAGTCACATCTTACGGCACTCAGGGTAGAGATGGGGGGGTGACATTCTAGCTCAGCACCCCGCGGGCATAATATGTTACTGTAATAATATATTTACTGCAACGAAATACTCACCGGAAAACTTTCTTTCTCCGATCCATTCTCAAAAATTGTTTCTTTGAAAGTGGGGTACCATCGATGTTCTGACCAGTTGCGACAACGTACACACCGGAGCCGTGCATGTGAAATGTATATGAGTCATTACTGCCGACACCTGCGACATATTTAAAAGGTTAATTATTATCGTGACAATTGGACAGATCTATTTCAGAGCCTAAATCCAGTCACCAACCAGCACATCCATTAAGATATATTCTTGTTGTTCTCCGGAAGCATTAACGCATTCGGGATTATTTCAAAAGTGGCCAGGCTTCATTGAGATTGAAATAGCCGCTATTTTCTAAGGAGAATACTGAATCAAAGTTCTTCGTAGCAAACTTTGCTTAGCTGTTCTTAGTCGATCAGCTAAGTCAAGAAACGTACACCGAGGTCAAGACTAGGATGGGTGACCGCTAGAGACATTACTACTGAGCACTTACGTGCTTCGGAGGGCATGATAAGCCGTCGGTCCCGGTTGTTGTTTTAGAGTGACAATCTCGAATATCGTATCGAAGTCGCGATCTATCTGTTTTATAATATAAAACATATAAGATAGAAGCGCCTAATTCTATTATTCCATTACATATCTGATACAACATTGCCGAGGACATGATTAGGAAAATAAGTATAATCGTTCTAGTAACACCGCAAATCCGTATTGAAATTCACATATCTCCCACATGTGATTTTCATCCATCCCCTTTGTTGGACAGCACTTAAATAAATCACGACAGGTCTTATTATTGTTTTATAAACTTTCCCTTTGAGCTTTATTCGCAGATCACGCATCACGTCTACAGCCAACGTTATCACCGTCTTCACAGATAAACTTCAATGGTGTGGTACCATTGAAGCTTATATGGTGAAAACTGTAGCGGATCTGAGCTAATTACATTGTTCTATAATTCCAAAGTTACTAACCTTCATTAACTAAAGCAATTTCCAGACTCTCCCCTTCGACAGTTTCCAAGATTTGCACACATTGAGTCTCCTCCTGCTTATACTCAGCGCCAACGTAGCATACTTTGTTAGCAACTACTTCATTAGGTCGAAGCAATATTGGAGTGTTTGGGTACAGGAAACTCTTGCCGTTTATCTGAACCACCCCGTAGTCTTGAAGTGCTACAATAAGAGATATTCTGGTATTGGAGAAATCTTCGACTTAAAAATATAATTTAGAGTACTTACTTCTTTCTATATGGTGAAATAAAATAACATAAGCAGAATACCAAATATATACTTTCATTAATTTTACTTTTATTAATAGGTAGCTTATAAGTGTTTTGAGAACCATTATTGTGGTATAGGGGCTTTAGTCTTTTGAAACATGGTACGTAAAAACTTATGCCATTACACGTCTATAATTATTGTTATTTATATTATAATATAGGAGTATAAGACAAAAAAAATTACAAGCTATGTGGTTTTGGAAAGTTTATATACTTCTATACATCTTTGAAATAGTCGGTTACTATACTGGATAAGACTAAAACATTTGCAAAAATAACAACAGAGGCAAAGATCACTTTAGGGATTCGAACCCACGACCGATATGTTCTTAACAATCTACTTATTCGCTTCTATTTAAAATAAAACTTGGCGTTACGCCTTTACTTACAAAACACTACAAACTATTATTATAAAAATTATATAGAAAATAATTGAATCTAAAATAATATAATAACCAAAATTTTAAATAACGTTGGCAAAATACGATAGCTTGTTATTTTTCCAAATGTTTTTATCCATATCCATCACTAAAAACCCGACGCAAAGTATATTCCGTTAGCTGGCTATCTATGAGGTTTTTTTTTTTCAATACCATAAGTTTCTAGATAAGCTTTTTTACCATCTTCGGCTGAATCATTGCTTACAAACGGGTGCGATAGCGGTCGAAGTATATCCTAAACAGCAGTTAAAAAACTTTCCGCAAACACAATCAGAACAATCCTTGAAAATAGTGTTTTCAATAGCGTTAGAGGTTATGCATATACTTATTGTGTGTAAAAAATAATGCTTTGCGAGTTCCATCGCAGTTCATGCAGTAGTGTCATAGATAAGTAAGGAACCTATGGTCCATTCCAATATCTTTTGAGTTAGAACCTAACAGTTGATCGATTCCTGATCGTTTATGTATAAATAAAAATTACCGTACCCAATGCCGCAGGGAAGTGAGGTTTCTTTGGTATCGCATCACTGATATATCTGTAATCCAGATCTGTCTCTTTATATTTGACAACATTTCGGTCAATTCCTAGATATATTTTTTTAGGCTCTGAAGTTAGTGAGACGTCATGAAGAGACTCCATCATTTGCCCGTTTAAGCCTATTGAATCCAAACTGTATGTATCACCGCGTACTTCATTCTGAAAATGTACAATATGAAATAATATTATTGAACTTTATTAGGTATTGTAAATTTAATTTTACAAAAACATTTCGAAACTTCCGGGCGCGAAACGAACTTTGCGCTGGGTGCCCAAAATTCGACCACCGAAGTATGCTCATTTGAGCCGAAGTTTAGGGCTCTAATTTTATTATTTTAACCGTCATATTTAACGATGCGCGGTCTTTGACCAGACTACTAGACTTCATCTGATAGAAAAAAGTTCTTTTTCATGATATCGCTCGCTACGCTTTTCTATACCTATAATATTGACAAGCAAGATAAGCGAAAAATTTATAAATTATTATCACTATTTTATGTAGCTCAAAATAACATGAGAAATTAGATAAACCTGTAAAAATGTTTGCCTTATCAATAATAAGTATAGACAGTTTTAAATACGCCAGTGTACGGCGCGGCAGTTGAGCAGTACATTGAGTCATCATCATCAACTACATACTTAAATTATTATAAATAACATAAATAAAAAAATATAAATTTATATATTATTTATATAAAATGAATTTAGTTGAGTTTCAATTTCATGGCAGATGTTAGTATTAGACGTGCTGTGGCAATATGAACACTTTAAAAGAAGTATTACTTTTTGAGGTATACCTAAAGGCGAAACGGAACCTTATTATGAGACGCTGCTGTCTGTCTGTCCTGCAAACCTGTATAATTCTGATATTTGCAGTAAAACGTTGACCCAAAGACGACTGTTGGACTATAAATTCAATTGAATCGTTTTTAAGGGTGCAACTTGTAAACGTATAAAATTGGCTATCAAGAATTAGCACTGCTACCTATATAATTTCATTCTATAAAGCACACTTATCATCGCTCTATCGAGTATGGACAAGCCCGTCAGTACTGACGGACAGACTGACATTGATACCCGAGGTGCCGAGGCAAAACGTCTACATTGACATTAAATATAAGAAAGATAATATATCTCAATCAGCAGAAGGTGTTTATAGCGGAGATGAAAGGGGAGTAATTTCCTTCTTATCGATCGGTTTTTATAATTCTTTTTTTTTTGTTTACATCGGCTTTAAAAAGTATATTATCATATTCTAATTACTAATATCAACATGAAAATCTATATTCTATAAATTATAAATGCCAATTTACCTCATTTTCCAGCAACATTGATGTATAATTGAAGCCGGAATACAGCAGCATTGCTTTTGCAGACACCGTTGCACAGGCACCACTTCCTTGCAATCTGATCCAGTAACCACCTCCTTCTTGTATTGTTCTTACTACTACGTCCATTCGCTCTCCTGAAAGATATTAACAGACAATTGTGATAAGTTTCTTCCTACAGAATTCCAAGATCCTGGGTCAGATATTGTAACACGATTTTAAAAAATATCTCACATAAGTAGATCCTGATCACAGATAATTTAGAATCGTACCCGAAAGATGGCATTAGACGAAACCTGCGGTAAGTGTGCAGTTTTTTTCATACAAACATAATTTCATCATATTTTCAATACCAAGTGTTTAAACTTAGTGAAATTTTCCATGCATGCCCTTGAAACTAACATCTATGTTTATGGTTTGCCACTTTTACGTAAACTTATGTGTTTCTAAATTGTTAAAAAAATTATATTGTATGGGATTATTTTTACATATAGAGGTAAAATATATAAAAAATCGTCACAAAGTATCCTTGGTGGTTCCGCTTGATATCTTTGATCAGAACTAAACCACCAGGACATCTTTCAACCATACAGAAACAGATAAATAATTAAATATAGAATTATACTTCTTGTAAGTTTTGGAATAATATAACAAAGTAAGAACAAAGGATTTTTTTACCACAGGTTATACAAAACTTTCTTCCCCTGTCTCTCTTGAAATAAAGAAGGAATAGTACATTGTTCACCGAGAGGAGAAAGTGACCGATTACCGTCGAGGGTCGTTTTTTAAAACACCCGAGATCGGGAATCGCACTTTCTCTTGAGTGATACATAGTGCTTTATACTACACCTACGAGGAAAATAAAAAACTAAATCTTTACTTGATTTCTGTGGTAAAAGGTTATCAATCAGTATTTTTGCTGTTTCCTTCAACTGCGGCGGAGTTAAAAAATCTTCATCATCACTATCACTACTTATCATTTTGATAGTTTTATTTTACTTTTCTACGAAAACTAAATCCTCAAACAACACACAAATTGAAAATGGCGCCAATGGCGTCTGCAATTTTCACATGTTCTTTTTTCAAATTGTTTGACACCATCCAACACACAGCTAGTGGCCAGTGTCATTTTGCGAACTTGGAGATAAAAACTCACTGTAAAAACTTTTTGGCTTTTGATATTTAGGTTACCAGCGCATAGTCTTACCCAAAATTAAAAAAGAAAAACCACGTAAGAAATGGATTTTCATACACTTTTCTCTCCCGCTCAGATGCGTTTTCTCGCCGCATATTTGTTCGATATGCAATGACGTACTTTCTACCGTAAATTTGATAAAGTATCAAGGTACTTTCCGAGCAGGTGTAGTATAAAAATTATTAATATAACTATCACTATGCCAAAAGTCGATTTTTTTTTGGCACACTTTACTGAAAAACTATCTCAAAGTACTTGCATGGTATATTAACATATTATTTTATTTTGCAAAGAACAGATAAATAAAAAATAGTTTATTGTACCAGAAAAAAAAAAAAAAAAAAAAAGTAGTTTACAATATTTCTTATTCTGTACAAATAACCACTCCACTAGGATTCCCTGTTTCGGAGTAGCTATTTTTTCTTCCCATATCTGTGCATAGAACAATACGCAATGTTGGTTCGTACATACAAAGAAAATTAATAAGGTTGAAAAAATTAAAATAATGTTTTTTTTTTTTTTAGTAGTACTGTGTAGGTATGTGCTGTATCTAATATTGATCATATGTCAAAATGGTTTTTTTTGTTGCTTATGTTTTATAATTTATATACATACTAAGATAAATAATGTTAGTTATATCCATTGATACATAAATATATATAATTCATAGAAACCCAATCTTAAATGGTTGATATTATTAAGTTTTCCGTATCTAAATAGTTAAGTTCCGATATCCAAACTGTAACTTTATTTTTACATTCAAAACGAGAAAGATTGTATATTTTAATTATTTTGTTTAAGTTTTTGTAAACGTAAGGTCCCAAAAATGAAAAAAATCTATGTGCAAACCCTGAATTGGGTTTTCGAGATACCCATGTTAAACGTCGTGATCCTATACCAATCACTGATTTATGCGCAGTTTTGTGAAATTTTAAAGTAATAGCGAGGATAAACAGCTGACGAACCCGCAGAAATTTTGTTTCTTGATACAGGCGATCAGTAGGGTATCTAAAAGGTTTCTTAAAAGCTACTTTTAGCACAGCCCTCTGCGCACGTTCAGCTCTTATCAAATAGGTCCTGTACGCAGCACCCCAGGCTGTTATACCATAATTGATTAAGCTTTGACATAATCCATGATATATTAGTTTTAAAATATCATCATTCACTATATTTCTTAGCCTTTTAAAAATATGCATAAGTTTTCTGATTCTTCCACTTAGGTATTTTATTTGAACTTCCCAATTTAATTTATCGTCAATTAGAATTCCTAGATATTTAACAACATTAACTATCTCTAATTTTGGACATGCACAACCTGTCCAATTATTAAATGTTTGATTACATGAATGTAGCGTTACGTCAATTGGTTCAGAAGGATTTGTTTTATTGGAGATCTTAAAATAAATGACTTTTGTTTTATTAGTGTTTAGTGTAAGCAGATTATTTTGAAGCCATTCGGACACTGTTTGTAGGCCCTGTTGAATTGCTTCTTTGACTTTACTCCAAGTATGTGCATGAAAAACGATAGCAGTATCGTCTGCATATGCAAATATTTTGGCATTTTTTAAAGCAATTGAACATAGGTCGTTTATGTAGACCAAAAAAAGGGTAGGGCCAAGAACGCTACCTTGTGGTACTCCAAAGCGCACCTCTGCATAGTCACTATAGAAATTAGCCAATTTTATCCTTTGTTTTCTACCTGTTAAATAAGATTGAAACCATGTTAGTGCTAAACCTCTGATACCCAAGCTATCTAACTTATTGAGCAGGATTGGCCTAGAGACGGTGTCGAAAGCTTTAGCTCTCGTCTATAGATTTGTGCTTTATCATAGTAATTTAACCTAGATGTGTTATCTGTCAAAATAATATATAATTTAATAGCCATTAAAAAATAACATTAACAATTTTGTATTCATTGGATATAACGTTATTGTACTACTAACGCCATCTGTTAGAAAACCAAACAGTTAACATCGCTGCAACAGAACTAACCCCAATACTCAAATACATCGTAGTTAATCTACTTAATACAAAATGACACCACTAGGATAAGTTTTATTTAAACTATCAGTAAAATTTTGTCTCATAAGTCTATCTTCTTTTTCACTTTTTTCTTGCCATTATCAAGATAATTACCCACTTAGATTGTGATCTGAGTGGGGTTGGCATAACATGTATTTCTCTTCTACCCCGCTTTATCTGTTGTCATCGGTTATCAATAATCCAGATATATTATATCGGCAATCAGACATAGTGATTAGAAAAAGACGTGACAACCTTACGATTCCATATGTCTGTCACTGTATGTAATAAGTTACCAAAAAAAGAGAATTACCGGTTAGAGTATTTTAGAGAAAATAAAAAACTTTTTTAATAAATAAATGCTACTACACTTGTAAAGAATTCTTGAATGACAAGAACATGACATTGACATTTATTCGTTTGACTGTTAATTAGGTATTCACGTTAGTTAATTTCATTTTTATTTTTGTTATAAAAACTAACGTGGTCTTCACTCATTTTAGTAAATAATACGGGATATATATTATTATTTATTATGTAATTATATTTCATATATTTTATTTAACATGACATATTTACGTTTAAATTATTGACAAATGATAATAATTAATAGGCTATATATGAGAATTATTTTGACCATTAACTTTGTGTATTTAGATATAAAATTAGTCTTAGGGCCCGTTTCAGAATGTCCTAATAAAGTTTCGGGTTGCTATGCAACACATAAAATAACCGAATGATAAAAATGACAGTTGACATGCAGCACGTTTCAAGCTTTAACCGATGGATAGGCTAAATCGATGACTGTGAAACACAAAGTGTTTTGTTTATTAAATATGTTCTGGGTAGTAAAACCGGAACTTACTCGAACATTCTGAAACAGGCCCTTAGTATTTTAATGAAATTTGTAATAATATGAGCATTGCACGCCTTGTTAAGGCAAAATTCATTGAAGCTGTATTTATGATAATTATATTTTTTTTTGTACATGACGTATTTCTTTCAATAAATAATATGATTTGATTAAATCAGGCCACTTGACTCAGTCCATTCATACTTTCTTCAGCTTTTCTCTAAAACTATAAGTGTCAAGTAGACGAAAAGTATCAAAATTATTACCTACAAATACATGCTACCGCTACACGAGAAACCGACGAATTTCAACCTAGCTCATGGTGTTAGACAAAAAGCCAAGATCTCTACCAAATTTCTTATCGTGCCCTTGAAAACATATTCACATAAAAATAATTATATTTACATAAAAGGATTTAATGGATCCAGTACAAAACTTGGTTGAATCAAATTCATGACATGAGCAATCTTCTGGTTCTTTCCAGGTATTCTTTTACCTTTTATGGCTCACCACAGGACCTCTCGTCGCCACCTAACACCACTTTGCTCTCCTACCCCTAATTATGTTCTTTTCTACCTCTACCGTCCTACAAATTTGAAGAAAATAGGATGTACAGACAGATACGTGAGTAAGACCATATGTTTTCTCACACGTAATGCTGACTACCATTAGTGAATGTATATGGTTTGAAAGGCCATGTAGTTAAGAATTAATTGCCGTAATTAAAAGAATTCAATGTACTTGATGTTTTATTACATAAGTACTAGCACCTATCGTAATTAATGTGTACGACAAACCGCACTTCCTAAAACTCAACACAAGCATAACATGCACTTGACGATTACGTGAATAGCAGAAGGTAAAAAAATCTTAGAATAGCAGTAGGTATACATCATCGGTGTTTTTGAATTGATCACGCTTATAATAAACAAAATGTTTAGGTAGTTAAGGTTCTATATTTAGAAATATACGAGGGTAGTAACCACATCATTGCGAGAGTTAAGTGTTTGGAATAGCACTTCTTTTGATCGGATGAAGCCTAAGTCGAGTCGCCTAAGATGGTTAAAAAAGAAATTACAAGATTGTGCTCGGACGAGCAGGTTCCGGTGGCTGGGTGGTGTAGGCACCCGGGGTGAAATCTGGGGACGCGGTTTCAATTCCCGCTTGGGACAAAGATATTGTACCGTAAAAATTTGTAACCCATGTGATTGTGTTTGTAATCATATTTAGAAATATACAGCCTCATTCATAAAAAAATCGTTAATCTACGTCTTAAGCACTACATAACTAAAAATTAATTAAACCTATAGTATTTAGAATTTTCTTATTCTGTATATAAACGATTAAACATTGCTTAGTTAACCAGTATTTATGTTTTTCGTCATTGGCAATTGGGTAATTTTTCAGCTTAAAATCGTAAAATGCCAAATCGAGCTATGCCAAAGAGCAAATTAAAAATCAAACAGTATATAAGTCCATACCGAAGAGTATAAACTTGACACCTAAACAAAAGAGAAAATTGTTCAGTAAACTGATCTGTTTACTAATAACGCCAACTAAATAACGAAAAGTTGATTATCGCAACAAATTTTATTGAAATATAATTAGATTATACTATGCATAGCAAAAGTCAATTTACTTTGTTAACAAAATATATTAATAAAACCATCAATTTACTTTGTTAACAAAATGCACAAAAACATTAAAAAACCAAACACTTCAAAAGAAAGTGAAATCAAAACGAACGGAACCGGTTCTGGGATTGACCTTAAAACTTCTGCACGTAGACAGAAGAAATTGTATACCTTTCTCTTGCGTAAAATAATGGAGAATATTTACATCGTGCAATATTAACAGACCAGTTAATATTGACTAGCTGGAGTATTATTAGTATTTATTCTAGGATCTAAAAGCAAATCAATGTTTCCAAATTTCGTCTAAATCGAGCGAGCGAGTAGCAAACACACGCACATAAATTTTCACAAATATTATTGTGTAAGAATAACATTTAAAAACATTGCTAAAACTTTTAAACCACATATTATTAAAGAAATTTGTTTCATTATTTATGTGTGTCCTCTTTATTTATATACAAATGCTTCTTCTATGTATACTTTATAGAATCAGAATAACAAGAGTGGACACCTAAATATGGTACTACTAGCTTACCGGGCGCGGCTCCGCCCGCGCGTGTCGGATATCGCGCAAAAACATTAACCTCTTTTTGCGCAGTTGGATAAAAAATATCCTATGTTTTTTCCCGGGTCTCAAACTATTTCCATACCAAATTTTATTCAAATCAGTCCAGTAGATTTGGCGTGAAATCGTAAAAGACAGACAGACAGAGTTACTTTCGCATTTATAATATTATACTCGTAGTACTGATTTTAGTTGAAAGATACATATAAATAAGGGCAGATGACTGTAATAAGCCATATTGATTGACACACGACTGTGATTTTTTTTAAGTACTACTTGAGACGATGATGATGCAGGCTCCGCATTGAAGAGCCTATTGATACCGAACATAAGCATGCTTACAAAGAGACAACTTATTCAACTTATTTCCTTTAAAAAAATTCATATGACATCTAGTATTCTACATTAATTATGCAGTCAGATAATTTTATCGTCGAGGTCGATTATATAGTCAGTGATAATAATAACTCAAGACTCATAAATATGGATGTTTCAAAATGCAACGAAAATTAATAGGTTAACGATAACTTTTGCATTTTTTTTCAGTCAGTAATATAGCTATTTTTTTCTGAACCCAGATCGAATAAATCACTGACTCAAATTAATGAAAAGGTATATCTGCTAACTGAATTATAAATTTATTTGATGTGGAATCATATGCCGACAAACTACCCGCGTTTATGGAAGCGGAGGTTTTGCTCGATATTGATCCAGAGAGTAATTGTTGTTTAATCTTTTAGGGTATCCTATTAGGTATTTTATTTTCTGTTTTATCGACTTCTATTGTTTTTAAACTAAATGTTATCAAATAAGTTGTAGAAAAGACTACGCTTGGAGAAGTTAGGAGTAGACAAACATTCAAGTGATTATAATATGAGCAAAGTAGATAGGAAAGATAGTGAACTCATTCATGTAAATAATGTGTTATCTATGATCTCTGAATGGTTCGCCGCTAATAATCTTCTTTTAAATTCAAAAAAGACCAAATGTTTAAAGTTTTCTTTACCAAATGTTCCTTATGTTGAACCAAACATTAAGCTTGGCTTAGATAAACTCTCTATTGACAAAGCGACAGTCTTTCTGGGAATCAAAGTGGACTCAACTTTACAGTGGGATGCACATATACATGATCTAGCCGGAAGACTTAGTTCTGCTGCATATGCAGTTTGTAAGATAAGACAGTTAACAGACGTAGCTACTGCACGGCTAGTTTATTTCGCGTACTTCCACAGTATTATGTCGTATGGTGTATTGCTGTGGGGAGCTGCTGCTGAGATGGAAACAATCTTTATCTTACAAAAGCGTGCAATTCGAGCCATATATGAAATGGATCCTATGGAATCTCTAAGGGATCTTTTTAAAGAAATTGATATATTAACTTTACCGAGTCTGTATATATTTGAAAATATTATGTATGTTCGGAAAAATTTGAGTAAATTTAAATTAAACAGTGACAACCACGATTACAACACTAGGAACAAATATAAATTAACGGTACCGTGTTTTAGATTAGCAAAGACAAATAAAAGGTCCTTTTTAGGTAATTGTGTGCGGTTTTATAATAAAATTCCCGAACATATTACAATGCTCACAGAAGGAAAATTCAAATTACATGTGAAAAACATTTTGATTAAGAAATCCTACTACACAGTTTGTGATTACTTAAACGACAAAAATGCTTGGAAAATTCCACCTCTGCCAAGCCATCACCTGTCTCCTACGTAATTTAAACAAATATTGTAATAATTGTATTATATTGTTTATAACAAATTGTAAACAGACGTTTAAAAGAATGGCGCCGAGTTTCTAGCCCGTTCTTCTCGCAGTGGCTCTATAATTTTTTTTGCTGAACGTGGCAGTACAATGTAGAATATTTCAATATTAAAGTTTGTAATTGACCTTCATAAGAGCGTCGTAGACGCCTAAATTGAATAAATGATTTTGAATTTGAATTTGAATTTGAGCAGAAATTTGAAGCCTCTCATCAAAAGACGATACTCTTATTCAAATACTTTTATCGCAAGAACAATCGGTTGAAATATTCTGGTAGTAATATAGCCAGATGTAACTATTTAGGTAAAACTACGTACTTGTGCAGCGTTCTACAGGAGATTTTGGAGCAGAACCTCTTAACAATTCAACCAAGGGTCATTTATCTAATAATGAGGTGTATCATCAACATCTGAATGCAATGAGGAACTCATTATAAAGTCGTAATACACGCATTACGTTCCTAACATCTAATATTACGATTACATTGTAATAGGCGCACAAACTAAAACACGTACTTTCTCCGACATTAGCTTTCTTTAAAGGTGAAACTGTGACCACAGATTCTGTAGCACGCCATTCACTCTTACTTTAGCTAATATTAATTGCAGCAACGTTGGACTTTTATTGCAACGTTAATATTGTGTCACTTTTTACACTGACACGTTGTTGGTCGGGTGGTTGTAGTATTTTTAACGACTTGGAATGAATGAGGTTCTAATAGTTACGTTTTTTAATGACTCGATGACCTGTATGGTTATAGAAATCACGACAACAAAACCTGTCAATATGTTTTTTTATTTATTTACGTAAGAAATGGAGATTAAGGGTACGCAGACAGAACTAAAAGTACCTAAAGCATGATTTTTTTTGACGAGAGCTTGAGGTCCTTAGCACGTTTCCGACTCGCATTGATCCGGTTTTTATTATTTTGCTATACAGTAGATATTGGACTATAATTATCATACCAAGTTTGACACTTGTATGCATTCCTGTTTTTACAGTAAACCAAAAATAAAAAACGTGAAGTATATACGTTTCTGGTATGAGGGGATTTTATTATTTGTTAGGCAATATTTCTTTATCTACCATACCAATACGTCATATTCTGTGAAACTTACCTGTTGCGGTACCTATTACTACTACGGTCATGATATCCTTTGATATCATATATATATTTAATATGTCACTAGTTGCAGCATTACCTGGATAGAGTTGCACGCTCCTGGCTGGTACAGCTTTGACTGGTCTTCCGTCTGATGCTATAGCAACCATATCATGCCGGTCGATGCGCACAAACACCGGACACTCGATGCTTATCGCATTTATCAATCGAAGCCTATAAGCGAAGCCTTGCATAACGAATAATCTGTGGAAAGAAATTTAAAATTTCAAGTTTATGTAACGCTTTCTGGTCGTTTACGGCTGAAAATTTAAGTGTGATTGCGTAACTAGAATGTTTTCTTTTGAATAGACTTTCAAAAATTTGACCGTAAAATTGAGCTGTAGAAATAATTAAGACACGTAGAAAATGTAATGGTACTCACTCTTAAACAAAGTCTTCTATTTAATAATATAATTTTATCTTATTTGACATTATACGAGTAGGTATATTAATATGAAGTATGTAGATATAACGAAGTTTCATTGCATATTACAATTTTTTCATGGTGGTAAGGCATTTTGCGAATGCGTGCCTAGGTAGCTACCATCCTCAAGTTGAAAATCTGTTGCTAAGCACCTAAAAATTTATTCAGGCAGCTGTCCTTGAAAACCCATATTTTAGGTTAGTCTGAACAACATCATCACTTACTATCTAGTAGATAATAATCAGAGGCTATCTATCAGCTATATATTAAAAAACACACACATCCCGCAAGTCAGGAAGAGCCATCAAACTATGGATATAACACACTTCCTAACTTACGGGATAGCTTCTATAAGCTTGGTAAAGAATCTGAACCGAATCTAAGTCTGTGGTAAAGAGATCAATTAAAAAACAATAGCGCACTGATACAGGACCCAACAAGTAGGAAAATGCCCACTTGTTGGGTCCTGCCTGGAAGCATTTTAACATCATATTGATATACTTCAATTGATACGATGTGCATTGTAAACTTATTATCCTGGATTTACTTACTTTGTACTTTCTTCGTCACCATTAATCGTCAAGGACTCTGGAATGACTCGGCTCATATCTTCAAGGTTTCCAGTCATCATCACGGGGAATTTGGCAGCAATAAGGAAAGTGTTCTCATCACTTCGGTCGTAGTCGTAGAGAGCTGAGTGGGGTTCTAGAGGTTGGGGCTGGTTTATAACCAATGATCCATATACTCCATCACTTTGGTGAGCCACTGGAAAAGTATTATAAAAATTTGTACAGCAAGACAGGAAGAACGTATATATCTTTATATATAAAAATTACGTGTCACGTTGTTGTGGACTCCTAAACTACTGAACCAATTTTAAATTTGATTTGCACACCGTGTGCTATTTGATCCAAATTGATGGATTACGTACATCTCAATTTATAGTCGTAATTAACCGTGCGAAGCCGGGGCGGGCCGCTAGTATAAGTATATAGAGAAGGTTGACAAACGGAACAATAACTGAATCCTCAATGACTGGTTTACGACCTAGGCTTGTATATTCTCTCATATAAAGCGTGAAAATTTAAAGAACCTACCACTACAATATAAACTAATGCTAGAGTGCTCGTAGCGCCTTCCATACTAACGTAGTTTCGTCATATTTTAAACTAGCTTTCCGGGCGCGGCTCCGCCCGCGCGTATGTCGGTTATCGCGCAAAAACATTAACCTCTTTTTACGCAGTTGGATAAAAACTATCCTATGTTTTTCCCGAGTCTCAAACTATTTCCATACCAAATTTCATTAAAATCGGTCCAGTAGTTTTGGCGTGAAAGCGTAACAGACAGACAGAGTTACTTTCGCATTTATAATATTAGTACTGATACCAAGTGTTCAACCTCGTTGTAATTTTGCATGCCCTAAGCCTAATGTTCTCTATGCTTCTGGTTATTCGATTTATCATTTGTTATATCCCTAATAATTCCCATACGAAACATTTTTTGGAATAATTTTGATAATATTAACCAGCAAAAACTCACGTTGGGGATCGAGTACGTCGTCGACCCGGGTTTCGAGCATCTCAGATCCTCATCATCGGGGCGAGTGCGCAGCTGCGCACTCGATTCGCAACGTGGGTGTTTTTCCGGTTAGTGTATAACATTTAATAATGTGCGAAACTCACGATAATTTCATTTCAAAAATGATGATAATAGTTACTTAAATTTATGGAAAATAGACAAACCAGAAGCTCAGACATTATGTGCGCAAGGACATTTAGGATTGCAAAATTTCACCGAGTTTGAACACGTGGTTTTTGAAATATGGCGAAACTACTTTTAAATGGACAGTGCTTTGAAGACAAAAGATTTAACTTTACTTTTACTTTAATAAAATCAACAACTATACATTTAAGTCAATGACAAAGGCGACAATATGCTCAGACAATGTTTACTTTCTTAAACATTTTATACTGCCAAAATCGTTGATTAGTTACCTCAATGGTTGACATGCTAATAATTAATTAGATTGATGTATTTTCATATTACACGATATTCATGTATAAATTTTCATTGCAAGTTATTCAGGCTGTTTATCATAATTATCATCCTGACTTTGCCGGACAGCTTGCGTTTAATGGACCGGTTCAGTAAATTCATTTGTTTATCTTGATGCAAGTAGTCAAAATAATTAAATTTTGAAGCATACTTGAGAAAATACATTTGAAGAATTATTCAAGTACAATACTACGTACGTACAATACGTACAATGATCACTCAAGACTCACATCACACGGGCAAGAACATGTTATTTTCTGATAACTTAACGCCAATTTCTCGTAAATATGCTAGATACCCAATCAAAAACCCTTTCACTGGTTCAACTTTTACTTCATGCATCATAATTTTATATGCGGTCATCGTTTATCCTTTAAAAAGATTATACTTTCATTTTACTCACACTTTACTTTTTGCCATTGCCTTTCTCTCAAATGCTCAATGCACCTATGCATTTCATTTTACGAGCACATGGAGTATAAAATATTTTACATGGCTTTTATTTTTCATAAAGTTTTGTTACATATGAAATAAAACATGGATAGAATAATTGTATTTAAAAAAGACTATCGGCGGACAATTTTAGATTGATGTGCATAAGGCTAGAGTGCACAAAGTGATTTTCATACAAACGTCGCGCGTCGTCGTATTTTAAATACCAAGTCTTCAAACTCTGTGAAATTGTGCATACATATCCCTGAGCATAATATCTATACTTCTGGTTCGCCAATTTTAATACAATACATAATTTATTTTATCTCAATTTTTTTTATACCACTAAGGTGGCAAGCAAGCATACGGCCCGCATGATGGTAAACAGTTACCGTAGCCTATGGACGCTTGCAATGCCAAAGGTATCACTCACGCGTTGCTGACCCTGAAGAAATCTCTTCACGCCCTTTTTGAAGTACCCCATGCTCACCCCATCTCAAAATGTGAAATAAATATTCCCATACTAAACGATTTTTCTATTAAAAACCGGCAAATCAGAAATATAGACACTAAGCTAAGGGATATGCATGCAAAATTTCACCAACTGACTTTGACTTTTACAAAATGACGGAACTACGTTTGAGAGCAAAGCGCTTTTTGAACCCTTTAAGAAAATTGAACTGGTTTCAATGGAAATTTAAGAAAGTGACTTGTGAAAAGTGAAATAGATATAATCTGACGTTTGAATTTTACGTAGAAATGGTTGCAAGGTAAACTCCATTATTTGTTGCAGGTTCTGACTGAAACTTTATATTGCATATTGCTCAATGGCCACTGCAGGTTACTTTAAAATCGAGAGTACCAACCTAGCCAAGGTTTCACTTGCAAGGTCTCTATTATAAGTTGATACTCATGTGTGCACATGCACATTCATATTTTATATAAGTTTAATAAACCACGATTTCTTTCTTTTAATTATTGTTGTCTAATGTTCAATAAGCGCAAACAGTTTTCTATAATGTTTTGTATTAGGTTTTGACACAGGTTATTTACAGCATGAAAAAAATTATGATCATCAGTGACTTTGGGTTTCTATAAAATTTTATATCTTTTGACTAGAATTACTGGCTCTCAAGGGTGTCTGCTGAAAGTTAGATGCTTGGCGAAAAATTTTCTTCTTGAAGGTGGTTGGTAGCATTTGCAAAGTGCTCTTTATAAAGATATTCGCTATAAAGAGCAACATAGGACTCTAGGAAGAAAGCGAGATTCGGATTTATAGTAACAAAGAAGCCTTTGTGATTTTTAAAATCCTTTTGATATAAATACTGTGTAAAATTTGAACTGTTCAATAGTTTTGTTTTTATTAAGAATTTTTTTTTTTAATTAATTAATTTATTAAAATTAATAAAATAAGGAGAAATAAGATAACATCTGTACCAGTAGGAAATAATTATTATTCTGAATATTTAAATGTATCATATATTAGCCTCACACGAGGTGGTAGCGGGGTGTCACGTAACGTTCCAAACGCTTGATGAAACTTAAAAAAATAAAACCAGAACTACTAATTTACAAAACATGCATTGCTATGAATATTAAATGTATGCTATTCAATTATATTAAAATCTTATTCGTTTCTTCATACTTATTATTTTTAACAATAATAATATAGGAAAAACTTAACAATAAACTGTGGCATTGCAACGCGAGGATCCTTTTGTTTTCGTTTTCGTAACCGGTGCGCTCGCAGCCAGCTGATACCGCCTCTTCCAAACCTCGTAACTGCTCATTGTCCGATAATATCTCACCGCTTGAACGTATTACTAATTTTATAAAATCTAATATTAAAATAATAACAAATATTTTTTAAATATTTTAAGAAAACATCAAATTAATATTTTTAAAAACACTTAAAAAATACAAAAATATATCTAGTGACAAATCCGCCTAATTTTCCTGGTAACCCGACGTGACGTCACAACGCCACGCAGCCAAACCGGAAGAATTTTTTCTTCCTGGTAACCCGACGTGACGTCACTAACGCCACGCAGCCAAACAGTAAGAATTTTTCGACGCGTTTCGCTTCTACACGAAGCATCCTCAGGAGGTCTTGACTCTTCGAGCGCACGACGTGCGCTCGAAGAGTCACGTCGTGACGTCACGTCGGGTTACCAGGAAGAAAAAATTCTTCCGGTTTGGCTGCGTGGCGTTGTGACGTCACGTCGGGTTACCAGGAAAATTAGGCGGAATTGTCACTAGATATATTTTTGTATTTTTTAAGTGTTTTTTAAAATATTAATTTGATGTTTTCTTAAAATATTTAAAAAATATTTGTTATTATTAAATGTATTTCCGCAAAGTAACGCCTGAATCTATTCATTATCTAATATTAAAATCTTTATATTAATATGGCTGTATTAGAAAGTAAATAGCAATACTATTTAGCTATATTCCCGTACTGGGAACATCGTTAGGATTAATTAATTTTCTGGTTTTACGAGTATAATGCTTTTACATTCATACAATCACGTATATTCTACACCAAAATATAATTTAAAAAATATCCTATTTATTGTCATATAGTGTAAACTGAATTTTTTGTTTTGTTTTATTAACTGTTTTATTTATTTTTAAAACGTTGAATGTCATTTATTATCATTATAAAATGTCAGTTCGTTTTTTGCTGCAAGTTTAAGCATATTTTCAATATATACCTACCTAATTTTGAGATCTGTGGATTATTATAACAAAATAAATAAATAAATAACAATAATTAATTATAATCATTGAGCTAAGCTTCTTATTGCCGCTGGCCACGGGTGTCTTACTTGACTTGTAAACCCTGGGCAGCAACGCAGCAGTGCCGGTGATCTGATTGAGGAGAGTGGCGTGTTCTAGCCCCAAGTAGTTTACTTTTGACCTAGTCGGACCTTTTTACTCATCTAAGTCAATGATTTAATGTAATAAATTATTATTATAGATCTTTAATTATTACTGAATTATTTACTTATTATTTGTCTCCTCCTATAAGGCGTGACAGTTGGCATGCACTACCTCTAAGACGACTGGATTTGTTGGCAGATACTTGAACAAATCCAGTCGTCTAAGAGGTCGTAGTATAAGTTACAACAGTTGGCAGATACTTGAAAAGGAGTTTTTGATGTGGCACAAAAGGGATTTAATAAGGTCACGAAATGGCTAAGTCATAATGTTTTATCTCTAAATACTGAAAAAACTAAATATATGTTATTTACAATCAATGATACTTCACCAATATCTGATATTTATATATATCCACACAAAAATATTTGCCTCGACACTGAAAACAAATTCTGCTCGTGCAATACTAGATAAGGTAAAAAACATAAAATATTTAGGAGTGATTATAGATAGAAATCTTAATTTTAAAAAACATATTGAAAATTTAACAGGAAGTATTCGGAATATTATGTATATTTTCAAAAAATTCAAGGATATTGCGAGCCTAATTCTCATAAGGCAAATATATTGAAGTCTCTGTCAATCACTGATTTGTTATTGTATCTCGTCTTGGGGTGGAGCTCCAAAATCATATTTAAAAATGTTGGAGGTAGCTCAACGAGCTGTTTTAAAGGTTGCCATGAACAAACCATTTTTGTATCCCACTGCACTACTTTACAAATTCTGTGACGTGCGAACCGTACGTCAGCTGTTTGTGGTAAGCATTATAACAAAACAACACACAAAATTAACTTACGAACCCCATTTTTTAACAAAACGGCGAAAACACAGCGTCTCCAGCCAACCACATCGTTTTAATACCACTTTTATTATGATTTTTGTATTTTTACGACCATATTTATACAATTCTATATACAAAAATTTTAATATATATCCATGCACCAAATCAAAAAATGAAACAAATTGTAACGAACTGGTTAAAAAGTCTGTCATATGACGAGACAGAAGAACTCCTGAAATTAATTACAAAAATTTTAATATTTATGTACCTATTTTTGGATGCATAGTATTATGCCTTGCAGATCAAAGGTAATTCAAGACATATTGAACATATATACACACCCTCTTACATCTCACACACACACCTTCATAGAACACAAAGAGAGGAACAAGAACATACCATTTTCTCCTAGCTTATAATAGGTTGTTGAAAGAATTGTATTATAGATTCATATTCATTATTAGCAGACCTACTCGTTTAAGTCCAATGTTCGGGAAAGAGTGCTGTAGGCTAAGCCACGGGTGATGAACCTAGTTCAGCAGCAGATACTCTTGCACAATTATAATATCAAATGTTACTTGCTAATTTTTAAGAACGAACTCATGTACACTTTTTTGTGAATAAAGATTATTATTATTACAAGTCAGGCTCCAGACCATCATCTTCTGGTATTGTCTCTAGGTCGCCTATCACTGGACTAACTCCCAAGGAAAGAGATATGGGGGTGCTATTTTAGCTTTTAGTTGGACACCTCATGTACAACAATTAATTATTAAACATACCTGAATCAGCGTGATAGAAGAAAGTCCCAGGAAGCGATGCAACAAACGTGTATTTGTACGTCGAACCATATCCTATAGGACACTGGGTCACCATGGGGGTCCCGTCCATATACGGCGTCCCTCTCTGCTCAATACCGTGCCAGTGCATGCTGACGTCTTGGTTTGGAATCCTGTTCTGTACTTCTACAACGATGATGTCATTGACGCATGCCTGTATCGGTGGCCCAGGGCTGATCCCGTTGATTGTAAGGGAAGCAATTCCTTCGTCAGGTATACTGGGTTCCATTTTAAATTTGTAGTGGCATCGCTTTGGTTTCACGTTGAATTTGCAAGGCCGGTAGCATGATTTGTCTGCGGATGAGTGTATTTGTTAGAAGTAGAAGGCCGGTGTTGCACAAGACATTTGTTTATATAGTATATTTAGTTAGAGCAATAATAACTCAAGGTGTTTCGGTCGGTTGGGGTAATTATGATGATTATTTGTTGGACTGCGAAGACACGAGTAGTGTCTTTATATTATAAAAATCTATGAAAATTATAAATGTATGCTCTCGGACCGCAAAATGTGGTCCTTTCCACTTATGAATAAAATAATTATTTATTGCTACAGAAAAGAAAATAAATTATATTCAATTTCTTACAAACAATATACAACTTATAACAAAAGGAATATACCCAGTTATGACCCTGTTAAGTTGCTAACATAACACTTTTTTTGAAGCGCTCGTAGCGAAGTTTGCTTAGCCGTTCTGAACCGATCAGCAAAGTTAAGCAACGTCCGCCTCGGTCATGACTTGGATGGGTGACTGCTGGTGACATTACTACTGAGCGCTTCCGTGCTTCGGAGGGCACGTTAAGCCGTCGGTCCCGGTTGTTGTCTTAGAATGGCAGTCGTTATAGCATGGTGGTAGAGCATTTTGAGAATGCCCGCCTGGCTAGCTACCACCCTCAAGTAGAAAATCTGTCGCCAAGCACCTAACGGTGTGTTCCGGCAGCTGTCCTTGAGAGCCAGTAATTCTAGGTCTAGGCCTGAACAACATCTTCGACCTCATCATCACTTACCATCAGGTGAGATAGTGGACAAAAGCTACATTATCAACCATAAAAAAAACACTGATTTTTAGTAAATTCCTGAACTCGGGCTAAGATGTTCGCAGAGGAAAAAAGAGTAGAAAAAAACTTGTTCAAGAACTACTAATTAACCTAATCAATGAATAATGAAGGCATGCACATCCACAGTGTTTGAACATAGTTACAAATACTGCCTATCCAAGTGGTCATATTTTGTTTATGTACTGTATGTATCATTAGTATTTACACCTACACTAAGACGTGCACAAATGAGACATACGTATAGAAATATTTTATTTCATGATTTATTTACTTTGGAGGAGCACCTTGGTGAGTGAAGAGGTCTTTATAAGAATAATTGCTAGTAACGTAAGCCAAAATATCTACAATATAGTACTGTCCAACATTATACGATATTAGACACACGTTTGCAATATATTTGCATCTATCCGAGATAGGAATAAGAATAATGTATGTATTGACTCAGAAAGTTAGTGGGATTTTACGACTATGTGAGATGGGATTGTTCCAGTCTCACATAGTCGTAAAATACTGTATACAGTATTATATACACTATATATATATAGATATTATAATATCACCTTCTAAAATATTGTTTGTGGGTGATAATGGCTGCCTATTTGTAACTTCTTTACGCCAAAATAATCAATTTGAAGCTGTTTCTTTTCCGGCTAGCTTCTTTGCGTCTGGCCTCGTTTCTGCGAGATTAGAGTCAATTATGGTATAAATTTATCTAAATTTCAAAATTACAAATCTAAAATGTTTCAAGTACGCTATCGACTTCCACTATCGATAAAGTGTTATCGACATTATAACTACAGAGTGTTTATAGGCATTATGATGTATTGTTGTTGACAATAAAGAGATTATAAGAAAAGAAATGCACAATATCGAGCGCTGCGGATGCTGAGAGGTCAATTCCACTAGCGCTCACCCATCCAAGTCATGACGGATTTCGGCCGCAGCAGACGTTGCTTATCTCATAGGTGATCGGTTAAGTGGATGCTCTTTCTAAGAGGCCTAAAATAAGCGTGAAGTTGAAGCAACTTTTGTTGATAATTTTTTAATTATATCCGAAAAAATATACTAAATCAAATAATATAATAATATAGAATCAAAATCATGAAAGCACCTCTAATTTACATAAATGAAATTAACATGATTTTTTATAAATCAGCATGTAAATATGTTTACAACGAAAAAGTCTACAAAATAATAAAGGTAAATATGACGCTTTAAAATAAATTTGTTTTATTTGTATAAAAATTAAGATTGCATTTGTTCCTAAAAATCTTATCTAAAGCATTCTGCACTTGCCCATACAATAAGTGCCTCAAGGTTATTGTCAAACCTGCAAGTCGCAAGCCTTTATGAGACCTTCAAAACGAATTATTATTGAGGTTTCTTATAGTTGTCTATAATATATAAAATTAACAAAGGAACTGAAGGTAGGTAAGAGAAAGTAAAGATGGTGTGGATGAGTGAGTGTGAAAGGATTGGAGAAGATGTGTGTGGGATCATGTATCCGTGGTTGACCCTCCGGGGAAATTAATACTGTTGGTACCTATTTAAATTACCTACACATATAATGGTGATGAAGGCGTGTTAAAGAAGATGTTAGAACGTTTGACTGCGTGAACCCATTATGATGTTTTTTTTATTTGAAAGCTGATACTTGCCCTGTAGTTCCATTTAAATTTTATCAAAATTGATCAAGCCGTTTTTGAGTTACATCCCAATAAATGAAAAGTATTTTCCTATCTTGATGATATGGTCATTGACAGTCTGAGTCATCATCAATTTTATTTTACCTCGAAATGGAACCGGTTCAAATGTGTGAAATAACTTGTCAAATTGTTTTTTTTTAACTATCATGGTACTGACTTCAACAATTTATTTCACACTTTTGAGTGTTGAAGTCGGTTCCATTTTAAGGTAAAAAAATGTTACTGCTCTAGCTTTCCTAAATTAGCAATCCTCCTTTGTACAAGGCACTGTAAGTAAACGTTTGTGAGTACGGTGAGAGACGACGTGCGAATACTGTGTTGATGTGAGATAAAGGAATACTTTTCGAGTGTCTTCTTTTGAACGTTTCGCGAAAAATATTTTTCGCACCATAATAGGCATAATTTAGTTTCTCCATATGTTTTGTTTGTTTTTCCAACATGAGTAAATTAATTCCAAAGTTTGTTTTGAATATTTTTTTCACGCTGAAGCAAAATCGTGTTTTGTCGCTAGCGTTATTTTTAAGTACCGAAACGACCTTTTTCGTGATGGAGAAGTAAAATTTAAGTTATTTTTTGCTAGTAAGCACTGCTTGATTTCTGAAATTATTTCCTTTAATAAATTATCTGCCGCGGCCAAAACATCTTGGTGCACATTGTTTAAGCGTCAAATACACTCGAGAGCAATGAATCCGGGTCACTTAAAGAATGTTAAAAATCTCGGAAACTAAAAATGATAGGTTAATGCAATAAATTGTATTTAATAGACAATGTAATACTCCTTAAATGAAAGTAAAAAAAATATGAGTCACCATACATTTTATTAACACAAAATTACATAAAGAAAAAAACTGCTGATCTCTCCTTAAAACAAAAATAGGAAACATGAAATTTTTGAACTTTATTACGATTTTCTTGAATTTTAATACTTCGTATTGCCTCCTCGTGCTTCCATTACTGCGTTTACGCGGTTTGGCATGCTGTACACCAAGTTCCTTATACGATTTTGGGGAATATTCTCCCATTCCTCTGTGAGAGCAATTTTGAGCTCACGAAGCGTGATTGGGGGAGGGTTTCGTTGTTTTACGCATCTGCCTAGCTCGTCCCAAGCATGCTCGATCGGGTTGATATCCGGGCTGCGCGCTGGCCACTCCATACGAGTAATGTTCATCTCTTGAAGGTAGTCATTCACAATCCTACCTGTATGAGGTCGGGCATTGTCATGCATAAATATAGCATCCTCACCTAAATTGACCATAAATGGACCAATGTGATCATTGAGGATTTCTTCCACATATCTTACGCTAGTTAAAGAGCCGTTTTCTATGATCACCAGCTCTGTGCGACTTTCAGAAGAAATTCCGGCCCACACAAGTACAGACCCACCACCGTAGGCTACTTTTTCTTCGATGCATGCTTGCTTGAATCTTTCCCCTGGTCTTCGATACACTCTGTGTCTTCCATCGTGCTTGTAGAGCATAAATTTTGATTCGTCGGAGAACATAACTTTTGACCAATCTTCAATACTCCAATTTACGTGGCTCTGGGCATATCTTAGTCTCGAAATACGATGCCCACGCTCCAGTTTAGGGCCGTTTGCAGGTCTAAGGGGTTTTAAGTTAGATTCAGCAAGCCGACGTCTTACTGTCCATGCACTTGGGTTACTTCCTCCGAGGCGTCGAAACTGATTGGTGAGTTCAGTTCCTGTGAGAAAGCGATTTCGAAGCATGGTGTTCACCAAGTATCGGTCTTCTCGTGCTGTGGTACACCTGGTTCTGCCCGTTCCTGGTCTGCGTAGGTTAGAACCAGTTTCTTCGTAACGTCGGAGAACTCTTTGTACTGTTGACAGCGACACACCGACAGTCCTGGCTGTATCGCGCTGACTCCGGCCGGTTTCCAGCATTGTAAGTATTCTGGTGCATTCTTCAGGCGTAAGCGACATAATTTCAGCTTGAATAATGAATATAGAGCACTATCAACATGGTTTATGTACCCACATAAATGACAGATTACAAACAAAAGCAAAACCAAATGCTGTAATTTCGTAGTTCCATCTTCGAAAGTGGCCCTTTTTCAAATTTGATTTTTTTATGATATAACTTTACAATAACTAAGAAGTTTTAATACCTTCATTTAAGGAGTATTACATTGTCTATTAAATACAATTTATTGCATTAACCTAGCATTTTTAGTTTCCGAGATTTTTAGGATTCTTTAAGTGACCCGGATTCATTGCTCTCGAGTGTATCTTTAATAATTTTATTCATTTGTATTTTTTTTTTATTGCTAACAACTGTTTTGATTGTCAAGTGGCGAGCATCGCTTTATAATTTTCAACTCCTGTAGTCAGAAAAGTGAGAGGTGTAATAACACTCACGTTCCCCATGTAATAAGGGATGAGCCCATTGGTTTCGACGAGACATTGTACCAAATTCCGGATTTCTACTGAAAATTAATTTCGCCCAAAAACCCAACAACTCTTCGGATCCAGGAGAGGCGTTACACTACCCCATGAACATAGCAGTCTACAATACATAAAATAAAATACAAAACATGGTTATTTCAAATCACAAGTATATTAAATTAAAATAAATTCCTGTTTTTTTTATATATTTTGATGAGACGGACAAGGAGCTCGTCTAATGGTAAGCGTCACGCCTGTCCATTACAGATGTAGTGTCACCGTTCTTGTTCTGCTTGACTCTGCACTGTGCTAGTAACCTCGATAGGTTAGGCTCTTAGGTTCCGTTTGCCCGTAAAATTCACTTGCTACAACTACAGCTTCCTTCACACCTAATCCCAGTAGTGCTTGTACATTACTGCTTCGAAGCAGAATCTCTGACACTGCGTGGTAGTATCCACCAAGACAGACCACTTGCTAAAAGATCCTATCTGTTTTTATCTCTAGGCCACTGAGGTACTATGACAATGCACTGTTTTAGTAGTGCCTGCTCAGTTCCAGAATCCAACTGCCCTTCTGCGCACAATTTCATACTCTTTTTTTCGTTGCAGTCCGAAGTCTTCACTGTAACCGGTAGATGGCAACTAACTCGCCCCTATTAAATGGAATTTGAACATATCTACTCGGGTGTTTAGATACCTATGGCTATATCTGGCAATGATATACCTTATTTATTTTAAGACAATCAAACAGTGAGCAAAGTAAATTAATTCCATTATATATCACAATAGTGTGACTATGTAACTACATAGTCACACTATTGCCATATAATATATGAAAAAGATAATCAACAGTGAACGTATGAAATAGTTTTTTGAAGGCGATACCGTGCTTATTCAAATCACATAAGGCTCACATTTGCATGGACTTCCAGAAGTTACCTATTACATATTTTTATTAGATTAGTATTAGAAGTCGGTTAATGAATTTTTATTAAATTTATCACTCGTTTCTGCGACACATACTGATTAAAAGATGGATTGTCACTCGCTTACAATATTGGTCACCATCACAAAAGTTGCAATTACATTTTGCAGTTACAAATCATCCCGTTGCACAAACACTACTACAAACATACTAAAACTTACAAACACTATATTAACTGAAAAAAGTTTAAACTTTTTCGGTTAATATAGTGTTACTTAAAAACCACTTGACTGATGTTGATAAAACTTAAGATACTAATTTGGAGGTTTTCTACCCAATAAAAAAAGAATCATCAGGATTGGATGATCCAGTAAAAAGTTATTCGGAGTCATAAACAGAAAATAAAAAATAAATACATATACGAAATATTCCTCTTTTTTGCAAGTCGGTTAATAATAGTAGGTACTCGTATGTCCTAGTAATATAAGTACCTAATTTATTTACCAACTATACTAAAACCAACTATTATAAAGCAATGAATAATTCAGTATTTATTTATAAAGCATAATGTTTCTTACCGGAGTTTTTTGTCGTGTCCTCTAGCAAAACATTCGAACTGGCCGGCGCAAAACTTTCCAACGATGCCTTCCCATTGTTACTTATATTTGCAAATACAAAGAGACAACACATCAGCACCTTCATTTTCTATTTTCCTCCCAAGTTTCTATACAGCCATTAAGAAAACACAAACTGACAATCAAAACAAATGTTGGAACGGCAAAACGTGACTACTCACGAATACGTTTCGTCGAATACTGGTTAGTGGAGTGGACTCACTGAGGTGAAGGCATGACTGCCTCACCGTTCTGTACACTGAAAATCTTTTTACGCTCTCAAACAGGCTTAAATTATATGAGATAGTACTACTTGATGCATGTTGTGTAGTTTTGTTGCCGTAGGTAGACCTTTTAGTCTTTCTATGCAGTTTGTTGCACAATGTTAATTGAAATTCGACAAAGTCAATTTATTTTTAGTGTTTCTAGATTTGTAGTGGACCATTTAGTCTAGTACGCTATTACTGCCTATGTTATAGTCTACCTTATTGTGTAATTTTTTATGTATCACTTACATTTGCGTGGCGGTAAACCTGGCTGCCAACCTCAAGGGGAAAATCAGTCACCAAGCACCTCGGCGCATACCGTATCGGTATGCACTTCCTTTGGGACGCCGCGGAGGACCTTTTTCTCCTCGAGCGCATAAGTGTGAAAACCTACATATGTTCTCTTTGCGGAGGAGCTTGGTTAGCGCTCTGTGGTCGTTACCGTCGGGACTTGTATCTTAATGCCCTGCTGCGTAGAACGGGCATTAGTATACTGGATCTAGTGATCCGTGATGAGGTGAGACAACATGTCCCACTAGCCCTGTCCTGTACGAACATAGGCGGTGGAGGCTTTTTGCGGCGTGCGTTAGCGTCCTGAGGGGACGCTGCGGCAGCGGAGGGCGCGAGTCGGGGGTCGGCCTTTTGCCGATGGCGGGTGCTTTGGTGGGAGGGGCGGAAGGCCCGGAGTAAGAGGCTTTTGACGCGCGCTTACGTTTTCGATCAACAACGGTGTAGCTGTCGTTGTCGGAATCTGTGCGTGAGGCGCACGTTGGGTCCACCTCCATATCCGCTTCCGAATCTGAAACGGACTCGACTACGATGTATGCGGGGTGGATGCTCGACAAACCTCCCGATCGGTGAGTGAACATCTAAGTGCCACTCTAACCCAATTTTAAAAAACTTGCCAACAACAATTACTCTTACACCTTAACGAACCTTAACGTGCGGAGAATCTCGTCACCGCGATCTAGGAATTAGTGAAAACTGAGCAGTGACATCTAGTTTGCCGATGTAGAACTATATTAAGTTGATCTTAACAATGTATACATGCGATAGTACACGTGGGTGGTGCGTGAAGCAACCTTTTGGGTCTAGCGTGTCTAGATGGAACTTTACTTACTCACTAAATCAGAAGAAATAATTTTGGATTGTGGAATCTTTATGAACAGCCGTATGTCAGAAATATTACGAATTAAATATTGCAAGTGGTAAGGCATGGAAACGAGCACCGCGAACTACATAATATTTAAAGTGTGGTATTTAGAATTTTTATTATATCCTATATAGCTAATGAATTCAATTTTGGGAATGCACACCTGGTAAAAACAACATTATTGATTTATTTAATCATAAACAGTTCTAATTTATGAATGATGGTATAGTGCAAAAATAATTATTTTAATTAGATTCCTTCCTATGTTGGTAATATTACATATAGTTTAGCAACAATCTCGTTCCGCTGGCAACCTCGGATGGAAACCATTTCGAAATTTCCATCTTATAAGTAACTTGTTTTACGTAGGTATGTTAAGGTCGATACAATGATAAAACTCTGTGTGGTTCTGGAAATACTCATATTGTACTAGCTAAATATGACTCGAAAGACCTCAACAAAAAAAATCTTAATAAATTGTCGTGCGCACGAAGAGTCCAGACTTGCTGATGATGCTTCATCTAGAACCGACATGCGTCGAATATTCTACACGCACTTGACCTCAACAAAAAAAACTTAATAAATTGTCGTGCGCACGAAAGAGTCAAGACTTCCTGATGATGCTTCGTCTCGAAGCGTCATGCGTCGAATATTCTACGATTGGGCTACGTGCCCTTCATGACGTAACGTCACGGAGTGACTCTGTGCTCGAAGGAGGTGTAAAGGACAGGTGTGACCATCAGGCAGGCAACTTGACCGACTCATCACATCATATCTTAATAATATATATGTAATCAATCCCATAATCACGCCAATAGTACAATATAATTGATAGTGATATGTATTGATCGATAATAATTAGTGGCATCTGGACAGTCAGGAAAAGGTTAACAATATATACATAATTTTTTACATAAATCCTACAAAGACTGCCCTTGTTAGTAGTTAGACTAGTTAGTCTTTGGAATTTCGTGATCATGGGTTCAATCCCTGGGTGATAGCTATTGGGTATTCCTGACAATAAATAAATTTTCCATTTCAGGCTGGAGTCTGGAATTGTTTATTAGCTCACCCCCTGGAACAAAACCTACCTCTGGTAAAACTAGTTAAAGACCCCTGCTGTTCCTACCCCTTAGGATATTTAAAAACTTGTCATGATGTTTAAATGAAACAACAAGCATTTTATTGTTGCAGCTATTCTCGAACTGAACTGAGTGACGATGATGAAAGACCTGACGGCATGACTGATTCCGTAGAAGTTACTACTGTCATTCATGATTCTTTAGCACCGTAGGTTAGGTCTGGGATACTTCATTGGAGTGACTCAAGCGATACAAGTACATATGACATATTTGAGCCGTTTGGTGTTGAGACATCGGGCACTGGGCCCCCACGACAGGGCCCGAAGCTCATTATATATTTTCAAAACTTATCTAGTGGGCTTAGAGTATTTGGACTGTCAGTGGTCCTCCAAGAAAATGTAGGCTGCATAAATGCTTTCGTTGCAGTGAAACAGCTTTAATATTGTATATGGTTTTAGGGTTTTTAGAATAATTAAAAGAAACAACAAAATGTAAGTTTATTTCTATAATAAACAATCCTTACATTTACTTTTTGAATTTTATAATATTCATGAATGTAATAACAACGTTTGAAAACAACTAATAAACGTGTGTCGCGTGCCAGTAGGCCAGATAACTAAGCTTCAGACAAATACGTTTCTCAATAAATTTCCTACAACTAAACTACAACTCGGTGGTTTTGTGGCACGAATACGAAATTGCAAATAGAAAATGCGACAAACTACAGAAGTTTGAATTAATAATATCTTACTAAAATTTCACAACAGTTACAAATTTGAACATTGCTTGCAGTGTAGAAGCGAAAGTGTACATATTCACAGGAATTATATTTGCTGCAAGCATTACAACTGGCTTTTGCGCCTGCCTCAGCATTACATAGATAACCTTCATTTCTTTGACATCAAAATTCTCCCACCCACAGCTATACACAGCCCTTTCATAAATCTCTGAAGCATTTGTCAATCTCTGGCAGAGAAAACAATACAAAAAGAACGATAAAAAGCAGTAAATCACAATAGGACTGTACTTTAACCACTCTTGAAGAGGTAAGTATAGGAACAGAGACATGCAAACTGCGTTTGACCCAAAGTCAACTCCTATGGGTATGCTATAAAGCGCTTTTAATTTGTTACATATTCTTATCATAACTGTGTGACGACGTATAAGAAATGGCAGCCTTTCTTTCAGCAGGGCTTTATTTGCTTGTGAGGTACCAAGTTCATTCAAAGACATTAGTTCTTCTGAGAGCATCAAATACATGGCAGACGTATGGGCTACGAGAAAGCAAAGCAGAGCTTGGTAGTTAAGAACAACTGTCATGATGGAAAATTCTTGCACGAAGAGGATGGTGAGGCAAATCTCTCGATTAGGAGATGATGTAAGTGGCTCTATACCTGTAACATGAAATAGATAAAGTACAATATGAGTCATTGGTTGAACTACGAGTATATATGACTACATGCGTCTGTTTTTTATTTTTTATTGCTGGTAGGTAAGCCTTTGACCACAATCTCACCTGACGGTAAGTGACGATGTGGTCGAAGGTGTTAACAGGCTTAACCTAAATACTGGCTCTCAAGGACAGCTGCCGGAACACACCGTTAGGTGCTTGGCGACAGATTTTCCACTTAAGGGTGGTCGCTAGCCAGGCGGGGGCATTCGCAAAAATGCCCTTCCACCATGCGGTGAAGCTCAAGCCAGCGGCAGGATTCGAACCATGGACCTGCTGCGCGGGTAGTCCATAGCCAAAGCCAGCGAGCTATCACTGCTTCAAAAATTGAAAATTGCTTCAAAAAAGGGTATTTTCTTTTACTTTTTTATATCTTTTATATATCAGCTGAGATAGTGGTATAAGCATTATCTGCTACGTAAAATAAACATACAGTTGAATCTTCTCCTTTTATGCAAGATGGTTAAAAATAACATAAAAATAACTTGTTTTTTAATAATCTTACCGACACATGGAGTCATGGAGTATTGGTTATGAAGGTTCACACGATGTGGTAAATATATGAAGGCAGCGTCCGTGTAGTTGGAGAAGTAGAAAATTAAAATTATCCACTTTATTCTCTTCAAGAGCTTTGTATGCTCATCTCGTAGTGGTTCATAACTGCGAGCGTTTTTATCACTATCTTCTACCAGTGCTAGGGTTTCCAGCAATAAGGACCTAAAGATAGTAACCGTATATCAAATCCAAATTATACATGAAATTATACTAATGAAAAATATGAAATAATATATTACAGGCACAAGAGACTTATAACATTAAATGGGCCGCGTACTAATTCCGCCAAACACAAAAAAAAACATGAAAAAAACTTTTTTTTTTTTTCAAATCGATAAAAAAAATGATATCTACATTTTTTCTAGGACTAGCAGATGTCAACCCTAAGAGGTTGTTAGCATTGGACCAATGACCCTGTATATGAAAAATTCAGTTTTTTTACTAATATTTAAAAAAATATTGCACCGTTTGCGCTCAAACAGGAAGCGATCGGGGTTCGCGGACCGTGTGTATTATAATAACGAGAAAATACTGAAGTAATTAGTCATGAAAATATAAATGAAATCATTGTGACCCCAAAATATTTAAATTTTCAATGTAATTAATTAAACAAAATAAACCAAATAAATGCTAATATCTTTTCCGATTTTCTGCGTATTGACCTAAAACTAACATAGGACGATCAGCTATCGGTGCCCGCAATTCGCAAAACGAAAAGGACTGGGATCGACCCGCTGCGAACTAGCACAAATACTAGCAGGAAAGATCTTTTAGATACGTGTCCTAGCGTCGTAGGTTCATTCAATAGTACATTTTTTATTTTAATCTAGTTATGGGTACCATTTACTTAGCCCAAAGTCACTTTAGTTCTTGCGTAGTATATAATAATGGCCAACACTAAGTGTTATTATGACGTATACGACTCTAGTTTTCGGCATTGCGTTATTTCAAGTAGGTATACTAATTATCTTTTACTTATAACTAGGAACCGCTAATCCTGTAACCGCTATAACTGTTCTAATGATCAGCAATTTATGATGCGAGGCAGCAATGTACTCGTACCTATGTGCTATTTCAGCATTGCTTGCATAAAATCTACACTATTATTATTAAGAGGGAAGATTTGTATTTTTCTATGTAACGAATAAATTAAAAAATTGTTAGACCGAGTGGTAAATTTCTTTTACTATTAGAATTCCACACTATCTCTGACAAGCATAGGCAGGTACAATATTTACAAAAACATAGAGATCTGTATGAAAAAATCTATAAGTTGGGTTACCCCAGCGTGTGAAAAATATACCAAAAAACGTTATATGAAATTGCAGTAATAGAGCAAAGTCATGTACAACAACTTTATAGATGGCATCAATATCTACAAAAATGTCCGCAATGCCAAATCTCTAACTATTGCAGTTATGTCACAATAACTACTTTTTATGTGTTCCAATTAATATTTGTTGTTAAATACCCGTGCGAAGCTAGTTATATAATAAGTCGAAATAGTCTACCTAAAGTTTAGTTTTTATTTTGTGAAAATGACTCCAAAATCGTTAAGTGCAAATCTCTTTATCACGTTTTGCGAATTAACAAAACAAACAAGTAAGGAGCGAATAAGACATTATATTTTTATTGGTTAAGAATACGTTGTATATTTTTGTTGGAATGTTGGCTTTTTTTCGCAGTCAGTAAAGTTTACTTTCGAAATCTGTGGCTCAGTTGTTGACCGCTAATTTGATAGTGCGTATTTTATCAAATGTTGTGTTACCGAAAGTCTACTTAGGTTCAAAGATTTAGATAAAGTATATGGCCCATTATCAGCAGGAACTCCTGCAAGATTTTGATAACTTCTATACATGCTATTGCTAACAAATAATTTAGCCACAATCCAAAAATATGGTAGTAACCAGAATCATTTGCATCTCTAATAAACTGCTTAAAAACTTATACTTTCCTGTACAATTACAAAATTACAACGAGAGAAATAATTATAGTCATTTGTGGGATTCAAACCCGCGCCATCCACCCCTATAGCCAGGGTGTGCTCTGACCGCTAAACTAACACGACATATGACTGATAATTCTAATTTTTCCTCTCGTTCATTACCAACTTATGGGGATGGAGCGACACTTATAGCTTAACTTACGTTGTACTTAACAAGACTAATTTTTGCAATTAACGTTTTAAACTTGCTAACGATCACGCAACTATAATTTCATTACAGTACAAAATTACTACAAGAGGAAAAAATATAGCCATGTGCGCGATTTGGAGTCGTTACATCCACTCGGCGGAGTACACTTTACAACGGGTGATTTTTTTGCTGGTATCTTTTTGGCAACACTGTTTTTGACAGATCACGCGTGAATCGTGTCTTGTGTCATTGTCAAACTTGTTCAGTTTGGTCTATAATTTAACCACGAATCGACTTACGAACGAACAACGCTTGCAAATTATTGAATTTTACTATCAAAATGCATGCTCGGTTAAGAGAGTGCATTGCACGCTTCTTCCAATTTATGGGCAGTTTGGTCGGCCTACTGAGGCAGCTATTCGGAAGCTTGTGACTAAATTTCGAACCTAGTTTACATTATTGAACATTAAACCACGAACACGCATACGTAGAGTGAGGACCGAAGAAAATATTGCGGCTGTATCCGCCAGTGTTAGTGATGACCGTGAAATGTCGATTCGCCGCCGTTCGCAGCAATTGGGCCTCTGTTACTCCACTACGTGGAAAATTTTGCGAAAGGATTTGGGTGTAAAACCTTACAAGATACAGCTGGTGCAAGAATTGAAGCCACACGACCTCCCACAACGTCTAACATTTGGTGAATGGGCATTGGCAAAGTTGGAGGAAGATCCACTTTTTATCGAAAAATTGTGTTCAGCGACGAAGCTCATTTCTGGTTGAATGGATATGTCAATAACCATAATTGCCGCATCTGGAGTGAAGACCAGCCAGAAGCATTGCAAGAGCTACCACTGCATCCCGAAAAATGTACTGTTCGGTGTGGATTATGGGCCGGTGGCATCATCGGGCCGTACTTTTTCAAAGACGACAATGGCCGGAACGTTACTGTGAATGGCGAGCGCTACCGTGTGATGATTGGCGATTTTTTTTTGCCCAAAATGGAAGAATTGGACATGCCTGACATGTGGTTTCAACAAGACGGTGCCACATGCCACACGGCACGCGAAACAATGGCCCAAAGAGCCGCCTTCGGTGAACAGTTTATCTCACGTTTTGGGCCCGTCAATTGGCCGCCTAGATCGTGTGATTTAACGCATTTGGACTAATTCTTGTGGGGCCATGTTAAGGCTCATGTCTACAGGGATAAACCAGCAACGATTGACGCACTAGGAGCCAATATTGAAGCATTTATTCGTGATATACCGGCTGATATGTTGCAGAGAGTGTGCCGAAATTGGGCCTTGCGAATGGGCCATCTAAACCGGAGCCGCAGCCAGCATTTGCATGAAATCATCTTCAAACATAAAATTATATTGATCGTTCTATCGATTCCAATAAAGATTTCATCAAATTTTTCAAATTTTTTGTGTTTTTTTTGAAAATCAAATCCTATACCTCTTAAAAAATCACCCGTTACTTTCCTATTCTAAAGCCCTTATTTCTTATGAAAGCGCAATACAATGAAGTAAAAAACTTCGGAAAACTTATCGATGATATGCATAAAGATTAGTAGTTGTATTTTAAGCTATTTTACCGTTTACTTAGCCACCACCAGCTCATGTTCCCAATTAGGATCAGCAAAGATACATTTACGTAGCTCTTGATGAAGTCCTCAGCACCGTTAGCAACTTTCAATTGGTACATCAAATTGCCCAACCCGTACACGTAGAACAACAAAAAAAGATGCAGGATCCAGAATGGCACTGCAACGTAGTCAGAATTTTATCATGTAAGGCAATCACGTTGAAATTACTTTTCAGTTTGTTCAACCATTGCCAAAAGAGCGTTATGATTTTGGAGTCTACTGAAATCTTCCTGTTCCAATACTTGTGTGTCGTAAGATGCGACTAAGGGTAAATATACCGGATAGTGGAAAAGTGGGCAGCAGAATGTTCTTAGGAACTGTTATCATACACAGTAATCCTCAAGACTCCTGCCAAGCTTTTTGCTATTGATGGCCGAGGATTAACAAATGTAATACCTAATAAAAACGTTTATTTGTAGTGTTTCAACAAATATTTTTTATATGTACCTCAACTTGAACTGTATTTCTGCGGTAGTTTCTTTTAATATGGAAAATTATTCATCTCTATATAAAAAAATACGTGGGTCAACAAACTACATTGCTGTGTCTAGATTCAATAGAGATTGTGAAATTTCCGAGCTGAAAGAGGTATTATTACCGTGTTAATCTAAAAATAAGACTTTTGCTAGTTTATACAAACCAGCTATTTTCTTTCGTCGCATCGAAAACCCAGCTAAATTGGGCACAATGTTAACAATCCTTATTATGCTGTCAAAAGTATTTTCACGAAGGCATCTTTTAAACTTTTGGTACATCACTTTAAAATTGCTGAAGAAAATCATTTTTTAAGCTTCACTATGAAACGACAAAAGCTAAATGAGAATTACCAAGGAAATTAAAACTTTTATACGTCTAAAGAAATGAAAAATATGTTGGTTTTCTTCGAAAGAAAACCCGCTGATAATGTATACTTACAGATAATTGTCACTTCACCTGTCTAATTATACTTATAGCGCTTTAGAAATACTGCTATTTAAAAAGGGACCGTCTAAATAATTCCATGTAATTTTAAAAAGCGTTATAATTAAGGGTACTAAAACTACAAAAGATGAAAAACGAATATATTTCATATAGTAATAAATAAATTCTTTCTATGTGTTTAATCGTGAATCTAAATAAATGTGTTCTATATTTTAACTGTACATGCTTCGTCTTATTAAACATTTTCAATTGTTACATACTTTTTGAAACGAAGTTTTATATTTTGAAGACAGTGACAAACTTATATATGGACTGCATAGCAGTCGCAAATGTATAAATACTTATGGGTATAAATTTCGCAGCTTTTAGAACTACAGGCTTTTGGGCTTGTTTCAGTATCAAAAGTATCGATCTTTGATCCTTCACGGAAAGCTTATGCCATCCGCAGCAGTACACAGACATTTCAAACTTCTCCGAAGCGTTTGTCAGCCTTTGACCACACTGACAGTATAAAAAAAACACGAAGATGTTGTAATAAATCAAAGGCCAGAAGTTCATACCCACTTCTAAAGGTAGCACGAAGAACAAACATAGAGATATAGCGTATTGCGTGAAACCACATCCAATAAATACAGTGAAGATATCTTGCATCTTTTCCACTGTACTTAGTGCTACGAAATGTCGTGTAACAATGTCCTTTAGTCTGTCAGAAGCGATGGTATTCATTTCTTGGGAAACGTGTAAATTATTGGTGATTTCTGTGAAACTTTCCATGTCTTCATACAGGATTTGGAAGATTGCTGTAGTGTGAGAAAATGTAAAGAGTATCGTAGCATCGTAGGCTGCAACCGTTACATGAGCGGTTAGTTCTTGACCCGCTAACAGGGCCATGCATATCTCGTGACTTGGACTAGAAGTAAGATTTAATCCTGTAAAAAAGAGTGAACTTTTAATATGTGTTCATCCAAGATATATTAAAGAAAACTGGCCATGCGCAAAGTAGACTCTCTTAGGATTCCGCATCGCAATAACCCGTAAAATTAAAAAGAAATTGGCTTTAATTACAGCTTTATCTACACCGCACTCTGATTTGTAAACTTTAACACTATGGTGCTCTGAATCTATAAAATGAATAAGATTTTGTCAGAGCTATCAGACGGGATAATAAAGGTTGCAATGAATGGCAATACTTCTTACGAGTCTTTGGTAAAAATAGAAGTACCACGAGGACCAATTTTAGAACCTTTTCTGTATCTAGCGTATATTAATTATATGCCTTGTCCAGTCAAAGATTTTTGCGATATTCTTTATTCGCAGATGATACCTGTCTGATTTTTAAAGTAGATAGAAAATATAGTGAACTAATTCAAGTAAATTTAATAAATTACCTGTTATCTCTAAATAGCTCACCGCTAATAATCGTCTCTTAAATTCAAAAACCTCTAACGTTTTAAGAATTTTTAACCAAATAATACATAATATATTGATCCAAACATTACACAAATTTATATAATATTCCAATATATCATTATTAACTGACCTTTATGTAATAGTATTATTTATATGTTCTATGGTATTAGTATGTGTTAAGTATCAGCTATAACAGATGGCCATATTTTTTTTAAAATTTGCAACAGCTGTGTGCCTGACGTCACATTTCATAAAAGTCACTACATACCATGGCAAATTTAAAATACAGTAAAATCATTGGACATCTATGGTGAAAAAAACATATTCATGGTTTATATTTAGTTAACCGTGTATTACCCTAGATTTCTAAAATTGGGCCTTAATAACATTTGCGCTTATGCAGTTGGAATAATAATTATCAATAAATCATCCCAACACTCAAAAACTAATCAACAAAATTACAATTTAACGAACTTGTAGGGCAAATGGCATGCCTATTGCTATCAACTGATGATGGTGCCAAGTGCGATTTTTTTTTCTAATGTAGACCTACATTCGGATGGTTTTCGTTTAAATTTTAAATACTTTTATTTAGGTATTTTAGGTTATTTCAACATAATAAGTACCTTTTAGATGTGTGGAGATTATGGTCTATGTTGAATTTAGACATGAGTATCAAGTAAATTATAATAAACCGACATCAAAAAAAGAGGAGGTCAATAGCGAAAGGAACACGAATATTAAACTGAAACACTTGTTCAACTTACCAACGCACGACACCACTGAAAAATTATCCATATAGAAAATTCTGGACGGAATGTATACCAGTATATCATTTACAAAGTGGAACGTGTAGGCTGCCAATATAATTATTTTTATTCTTCCCAACAATTTACTATAAGTTACCACGCACCTATTAGATTTTACTAATAATGCATCATTTTTCATGGCCAGCATCAACAATTCGTTTAAATCTTTCCTGAAAGTACATATTAAAATACAAAAATATGTGAGTCAAACAATTGAGGTAACTTATAAATTACACCTGATATATTTATTTAAACTCTTTAACTATTTAACATTTTAACCTCGTAAATCCTATGCTTAAATTTAAAATGTTACAATTTTAGACTTCATTGTTTATTTTTAATTTAAAAAAGATCACTTATTTTAAACTGTTTACTGAACATGTACAACTGTTTCAAACTATGACTACATATTGGATTACTCGCACTAACTGTAGGTATGCATATATGCATGCAAATATGCTGCTAATTCATTTTTTATTCTAAATTTCATTGCTATTTTATTTCATTCGTTTACAAAGCAGAACAAGTAGGCCTCCAATGGAATTATGTTTATTCTCACCCGAACATTTTCCTATAAGTTGCCACGCACCTATTAGATTTTATCAATAATGCTTCATTTTTCATGGCAGCGTCAATAACTCTTTTAAATCTTTCTTATTTTGAAAGTATTAAAACACAAACAAACAGAAGAGAGAAACAAGAGCAAATTTGATATATATTATATACCTATGTATGTCCCTGAAATTAAGGCTGAAAAAAAGCCTCTACGCCAAGTGACGTAACTGAACAAAAATTGAGATTTCGCGCCATATCCACAAAAAGATGTGTTGATTTATCCGTCAATTTTCTCTATTTGCTTAAGTTTCGGGTTTTTATAATGAATATTATCTTATTTAATAAGCATAATCTAATGTCTAGTTATGACCACCACGACAAGCATCGACCAAATGTGAATATAATAAAAACCATTAATACAAACTTTTTGAATAAAAACAATGAGGTGCTGATCATTATAAGGCCGAAGATGAAAACATTGAAGAAGCTGATGATGTAGTCGAGGAAGCCTTCAGCCACATACATTATCTGGGCAACCGTGCCAACGATGCAGATATAAAATTGCAGGAATAAGTGAACGGCCATGAATATAGCTGGAAACACAGGTAGTTATTTTTATTTACAATTAAACATTTATTTTCATTGTGTCCAAAAATAGTTCTCATACAAATCTTCACAACTAAAGGAATATTAAGACACAATTGTTCAAATTAAAATCTTCTAATCACTAGCTTAAGTTTTTTTTTTTCTTAGGCACTATTAGAAAGACACCAACAAAGGCCACACTGCAAAGATGCATATGCTGAGATGGTCCTGGTGTTTCATTCTGAAAGACTTTAATTCTAAAGCATACGTTAAGTGTAGGTTCAAGGTGAGACCAATTTCAGACAAAGTGGCTGAATTAAGACTACGAAGAGAATTAATGAGCACGATGTTTCCCACAACCAGGATAGCGAAAGTCGAGTGAGATTTAAAAGCACTGAATGCCAAGGGGGCTGCAACCAGCAAGTGGTGCCGAATGATATAGAAAGCCAACCCCGCGTAACGGGATAGCAAGGCAAAAGAAGAAGGCTTTATACAAGATAGCCATCTACCTTCAAGTAGAAAATCTCGGTGATTTCCCGCAGCTGGCCTTGAGAGCTAGTTCCTATTCTAAGTTAAGCATACTTACCATCTTTGATCACATCATCAATTACTATCCGATAAAATAGTGCTCGCAAGACTATATATACTTCAAAAAAAGGCTGTGGTTATCCCAGAAGGGACAATAGGTTACGATGAATTATCTCTGTTTGTTCTTTTTCATGTACTTTATTTTGCACTAAGTGGCGTCAGCTTCGCATATATTCTTATTCTACTCCGTTTGATGATTTGTTAACTTGGTATTCACATTTTTCATTCATCATTCTTCACGCTATACATCTACACCATCTTCCCTTGCCACGTCCGTCATTTCAAATTCAACACTGTTTATGTCATAAGTTTTATCCGTCTTTATATTGTGTCCCTAACTTGCCAATGGATACTCATATGATGCTTACTAAACTCTTTAACTTTACTGTCACTGGCGCTTCTTTCAAGATTTCATTGTAAATACTCATTCTTAATCTTGTCACAAAATTATACCTTTATTAACAAAATACTATGAACTATATTCAATAAAAGCACTACAGCCACTACAATAAAAGCATTTATGCAACCTATAAGTCACTGCAGACTCACACGCAGTGCAAATGCTCCAGCCCATTACCAATTGGCAGCGAGCGTGCCCAGCATGCTGGCAGCAATGCCCCGTTGAATTGCAAAATCTGGTCCAACTTAGTTAAGACACACATTAATCTCAACATTCGCGACTCTGCCAAACACCCTCTCATTGCAAAAATATTTCAATTAAGCAAACAAATAAATTTGCCATAAAGGTGGCGTTGAGAATCGCGGCGAGGACAATTAGCCACATACGAGTAACAAAATAAGTAGCTGAAGGTTTATATATATTTGTAAATACCTGAAACTTTATCAGTATGTAAAGAAAATCCTCCTATTTTTGGGTATATGTTTATCAACCAAATCAACATAGAGTAGGAACTATCCTTCAGGTGGTTGTATATATAATAACACTTTTTTTTCAATAGCATAATCATGTTGATTTCATTTATAAACGAACAGAAAGAGATATTTAAATTATAACTCTTATATTCATGCAGGTGAACAGTTATAACTTTAGCAGCTTACTTTGGTATTGACTGAATTAGTTATGTCACTAACTTGCATGTGCTAACGAAGAAGTAACATATTAGATGTGAATTATTCAAGTATTTTAAGCAATTTGTCAAATAATTGAGGGGAAATTTATGCATTTCTTGTTAGGTGTGAAGTAATTAAACAATTATGTGACAATTCTAACGACGGGGCTATTTCATATGCAAGGCCAATTAGGGCTTGTTTCGTGGTTCATATATTTATAATATATTGAAATATACAAAAGTATTAAAGTTATAACATTTTAGAAAAAAGACTTCAGTGATCGAACAGTCAAAAGAAGTAAGAAGAAGAATTAAGTAAGACGATAAGTATTATGTAAGTCGAGTTCAATAAATCAGCAAGATTTTGTTTCGATTTCATATCTTAAAATCACTTTTAAGAAAACATAAAATAAAATACTCGTATTCTATATACCTACTCTGCGTTTAAGCATATTTTTTTAATTTGTTATACTTTTCCTGTTAATATTAGAGAAAAATGCTATAAACATAACTTCATAAAACAAACCCAATTAAAACAAAGTTTGCTCGAAAATGAGAATTAATTTTGTCTATACCTATCATGGAATTATTATTATTATCGTTAGGATCCACTGTGATTACTTTATATTTATGTTTGTATTATATCGTAATAACTAATGAGGTAATTTCACATGCGTTTTGTTTCTTTCCTGAATGGAGTTTGATTTTCCGAAATAACATTCTTTTACTGATTATGTAAAAAGGAGCTCACGTGCCTTAACAAAATAAATGGACTAAAGCAAGTATCGGACAGTATAATAATCACGATGGCATAGGATAACGACAATATTATTCTACTAAAAAACTACGAATTGCTGGCTTCAGGTTAACTATAAACTGCATAATATATCTACGAATCGATCTATCTGTCTGTGTACTTGTTTATAAAAGAGTTTTTTTTTTTCATATAATTTCAACTTATCTATTCATATGATATCAACTATACCAAATTAAAACTTATTACATATGTATCGTATTTGAGATAGAGGTGCCGGGCGAGAATGTCACCACCCATGGCTACCTGTGGGTGTCGACTGTCGTATGAGGCGACTAAAAGTAAATATCGGAAGGTAGGCAGCAGTGCCTTCTGAGGAACTGATATCTTAAACTGTGATCCCCAAGACGCCTACCAAGCGTGGGGATTATGGCATACCCCATGCACCTGTATAAAAAAATATGCGAATAGTGACAAAAGCACGATATATTATATGCCAAGATTGTATATAGAGAGTGGAAATCAATGATTTCTGCCTACCCCTCCAGGAAACAGGCGTGACACTTATGTATTACGTTTCAGATCATTGAGTACGCGGTCGAATCCGAAGCACGCAGGTAGTAGAACTATTGCGATCAATGTCAATACGAGGAATAACCTCCAACTGTCACATTCATCAAGATTCTCATCGGGCTCAATAGATAGGCATCGGGGGACATATTTACCTTCTACCAGCTACTTTGTTAGTTCGTTGTCCGTGTGTGTAACATTTTTGGAATTATATACGCTCGTGTCAGCAGCATTTTTCTCTATATAAACGGTGACTTCCAAAATTAAGTGCTCAGATTTATAGTGATAACTCCAGGAGTCACCAGACTCAGTATCAGTATACCCTTCAGGTGGAACCTCTGCCCAAATTCGTAGCAAAAGTGAGTTGCGGGAACTTGTAAGCCAACGTGTAAATTAATAATTTTATTTTTCAAATAAAATAAATGTGTATCCATTAGTTGTTTTTGAAGCAACTGAATAGGTCCACAACAGCTCGCATAAACCTAAATTTATATAAAGCAGCAAAAACCACGATCTGCGATATGATAACGGTGTCAAGTTTAGAATATTATCATAGTCCTTGTAAGAGCAGCTCGTGTTGACATGTCTCTTTGATATTCCTCAGTGACGTTTTCATGTGGCGCACCTAATAGTAGACCTTTTTTGTATGTTGTGTTTTCCTGTTGGTGGTTTACCACTATGATTTCAATTTTACCATTTTAATTTAATGAAGTTTTAGTGTTATGTCTATCTGGAGAAAGTAATTAATAAAAAAGAATTAAAAAATTTATCAAACGAATTTAATACACTGTCAGGGAATGTGCCATTTTATTACCTACTATCAAAAGATACATTTCTTCTGCTTTTATAATCCAGGATACAGTTTGTATTGTATGGGGGAACCTTTTTTCAACAGTGTTAATCCAGCGCCTCATCTACCTTCATACTTAATTTCATTAAAATTGGTCCAGCTGTTTGAGCGTGAAGAAGTAACAAACATACAAACTTTTGCTTTTATAATATAGTGTGATGATAATTAACTTAAATAAATTTACACATAACTCGCATCTCTACCTCACGTAGGTAGGTATGTACACTTCTTTCGTACGCGGCTTTCCTTACCAAACATTAGAGTTGCCGCGAATAGTTGTTATAGCGAATAGTCGAATACCAATTAATCGCCATTCACTTTGGCGAATAGTCGAATAACTCGACATTCGATTTAAATAAGGCACATTAAAAATATTTCTAACTTCTTCTAAGGTTGTAAGAAAACAATAAGGTTAAAGAAATCTGTTTCATGTTATACATACCTACATATATGTAACGTAGTAATTTAATTTTCCATTTCATTATTATTAGGGGAAAGTCCTACAGTACCGGCCGGCATCCAGTACCGGCCAGATGCAGTTTCCAAAAATATATAACAGATGGATACGATATAGTTATTGCCATTAAAGTAATACGTTCATACGAGTATAAGCCCCGCGCGGCAGCAACCTGTCGCGACACGGTTACTTTCAGTGTGCAAATTTGTATTGCGCGTGGTGAACGCAAGGTACACAAGTAAAGTTATGTGGGTGATTTCAGAAGTTCATAGAAAGAGTTCGATAGAAGTTAAACCTGGTATGTATTGTTCATTTATTTTGCTTTTATAAAATATGTTTTAATTCAACATTTATGCGTTAATTATTATGTAGCATCAAACCATATATTTTTTTCGTTCCCTACAGTACCGGCCATAAAAATGTCCTTCAGTACCGGCCACTGTTAAAGTTTATTTTTGAGTAATTTTATCTTCTTTTAGGTACTCAAAGATGCCAGGCAATGAAAATGACGGCGAGATGAAGAAAAAGAAGGGGGCTTGGGATCTCGCTAATATGCATAAGCCCGTGTAAAAGTTGCTGAACAGCTCGCCAACATACTCAAACTACCAATAAAATCGACAAATCAGTTGACAACTTTGAAGCCACAGTTGCGCAGAATAATTATAACCGGTTTCTGATGCATAGAAAAGATGAAATACTGCACGACGACGTCGTAAAACTGTGAAATCATAAAATTGTCAAATAAAAAATAATACAAAAGTGAAATCTACTCAGTTCTCCATACAAAAAGATGCTGTAAAAAAAAGAGGATGAGACAATTTGTCTTTTGCGTCTTTAATCTCATGAAGAGGATTGGATTTAATGTGGATACTGCAAGACTTGGGTCCATGAGGCTTGTGCAAACATATCAGAGCTGCCTAACTAATATATTTGTGATTATTGCTTGGTATATGGTCTCATATTTTTGCTGGCCGGTACTGGAGGCCAATTTTTTATATGTTAAATTCTTATAGTCTGCCAATTTTATTAATAAAGTTGATAGTATCTAAATATATTAATAATTTATTGTTTTTATTTACAACACATGAGTTTGTTAACGCATTTTAGCCTATATTTAACGTCAAACCCAAGAGATTTTTATTTTATCCTACATAAACCTTAAGGTGACGGTACTGCCGGACTCTCCCTAACTACTTAAGTAATTTAATTTCATGAATATGATAGGCACAGGCACATATTACAGATAATAATACTGTGTATTGTTTTATTAAGGAAAATAATAAAAAAATATTATTTTTAACTCATTAGTTTTTTTTTTCGACAAAAGTTTATTTTAGATGACTATTCGCCGAATGCCGAATAATAGCTATTATTCGCGGCAACTTTACCAAACATACAGATCCAATCTACATAAACATATTATGATGTTTTTGTAAATGCTTCATTTGAGCACTCGTGGGTACTATACGATCTCAGAGACTTATCGTCATTTCAACAATCCTATATGTAAAGGTACCTAGTCTCTCACATCTTGTCGCCGCCGTTTTGGATCATAGATCATGAACAAAATAAAGATTAGAACATCAGTACCAAAGATCAATTTAAGGCTAAACTTATAAAGTACTAGAACTATATGGGAAAATCTGGATGTAATAATAAACCCACATAACAAGATACTCAGATTAATTTTGCTGATGTTCGAATCCGATACCTTTCAGTTTGGCGGCCCGCTTTATTTTTTCAGTCAGGTTGTATTTTCTACGACAAATACAATGTCGTGTGCGAACAGTATACACCAGGTTGCCTCCTCCTGTCTCTGATGTCAGCGTATCCATAATGAGGTGGAGCTGAAAAGCTTAAGACCGATCTCAAGTGTGAGCATTTGCTTCAGCAACAGTTACACCGAACGTGTCATTAACGCTGGGCACACGGACCAAAGTCCAGGCACTCTCTTCTCAATAAAGCCTACAGCAAACCTTTCAAGCGAGATACGCTATTTAACGTCTGATAAGTTTTGGAAAGCACGACGAGCCCCTGTCTAATTAAAATAAATTATTTAATATATTGGTACATATAACGGGAAACTAGCTATAGGTATAGTTTATTTAAAATTCAATTCGAAATCCACGCTCAGAACCTATGGCCCTAGAAATCTCTTTCATTGCCTCTCAAAATTCTCATTAACGACATCTACTCCAGTTTGGCGCAAATAAGGAACATTTTCAACACAATCGTGGAAACATTACTAACTGAAGCACGTTCATCATACCACACTGTGTTAACTGATAACTTAGTTCAAAGTAAATCATACAGATGGCGTCAACATATGTTAATCCATAAAATACAAAGCCCTTAGCGTGCTAGTCGCCGCACCGGCATGGTCAAATGACGTGAAGGTCGGCTCATACGAAACCTGTTTCGAATTGTTTATTTTTCACGTTTTTGGCGTCTGATTGTAGATTTAAATATACCTTACAAGGAAACGTTTTGAAAATACCAATGCCACCGTGTTGTAAATAGGTACCAAACTATTCTATCTCTAGTTGGAAAAGATCAGAAAGAACAATATTTGATTATAAGTAAATAATGATAAAGGCGAACTGCTACTTTGTTTGAACTAGACTAGAATATTTACTCAGTCTATTGGCGTCATTATTATCTTAGCCACGAGTAAAATTAATTCCATTCGCCCCTGAGGTGACGCAAGTTTAATGACATTTTTATCTTTCTAACATTGTAGGTTGTCCGTTCTAGAAAATATTCGATGTTGATATGTAGGTATATTTCACTTATGAGTAGGTACTTCCTAGTGTAAAATGTTCTTAATACCTGCTCCTTTTCTAAATACACGTCTTATTATATGTTTACATACAATGTACAATCAATGAAAAGTTGAGCTTACGTATTTATGTAGGTATTCTAAACAAATGCCGCTTGATATTTTCTTACTTAGTTCACAATAGATATTTTAACGACGTTGCCATGGTTGAATGATGATCTAACTGTTTTTCCTCTTCATCGCAATAAATAGTTAATAGAAAACAAATAAAATTGCTACCTTACGTGCACATTTATATTTTAAAGACAATTGACCATATTATCTTACAAGCAACATTTAACATTCAGCACAAAATATGACGCATCTGTCCATTCAAAATCGAGTACATCTAAAAATATAATTTAAAACTTAATATATTTTAATAAATTAGTCGCACGACATCGGTTTCGGAAACAACTATTAAGGAACGTTCTTAACGCTGACACTTAAAAGTTGTTCAACTTATGAGGAATGTCTTTCATTTGGTATCATTAAAGCTTTATGTCAAGTAACGCTATAAGCCGGAAAAGCCCGGCAAGGCTCATGTCAGCTGTGGTCACCACTGACACTTCTGACTCTTCTTATCAACTCTTCAACACGTTTGTAAGGACTTTGACATCGTTCACCGTTAGCTTCAATTAAGTAGGGACCAGCTTCACTGTCTCTATTTTCCGGGGTGTGACATTCGCTAGAACCATCGGTAGCAATTTTATTCAAAAACGGCTCCATATCTGGTAAAACAGGCATGGCGCTAGCTACTACTCTGTTCTCTTCTGGTGTGTCGTTGTTATCTATTTCTTTTTGCCTCAACCACACTGGTGAGTCTACATACACTCTTGGTCTCTCCCTCAACGCGTTGCTTCGTTCCAGAGCTGGTCTTCGAACCGGAATCGGGGGTCTGTAGGCTGCTGGCATTGGTACTCCTCGGCCTATTATAGAACAGAGGAGCCCTTTAAGAGCAGCGCGGAAATCTTTCAAATGGTAGGCGTACAGTAACGGATTGATTGCCGAATTGAGATGAGAGATAATAATGCAGACATATGTAAGGGGATTCGGAATGTCAAGCAGAGGCATAAAGGCTTTGACTGCATTGATGGTGTACAAAGGGATCCAACAAATGATGAAGAAGAACACGATAATGGCGAGGTTCTGAGTTGCTTTGACTTCGCGCTTTTGGGCGGCTCCAAGGACTCTCAGCATAGTCCCTCCTCCTGGAACGCGACGTCCTCCCTCGACGGTAAGCACTGCACTCATCTGGAATAGAAGCATAAACTGCTTTGAATAATTTTACATCATTTCCAAGGACACTTTCAAAGGAATATGATACTGGTTATAGCATCTAAGTACCAACGCTGTATTGGTTCAACACGATATCCAGTAATTAATGGTAAGTAAATATAAACAGGGATGTTTAATTGAAACAGCAATGTCGCGTGTGGAAAAGTTCATCAAGTAGTCTTGAATGTCATCAACGTAGTAAGCAATACAACATGTATTTTCTAGGAAAGTCGGTAAAATTACTTCCTGTATTTTGTAAATATACGCTCTATACCATGTTCTTTCAATAGAAAGAACATAATATAACTGATAATGCTGAAAGATATAATATAAAATTTTTATCATTGTTACAGAAAACAATACGCAGTGTTGTGTTTTACAATGACAGAATACGGACATTTTGGAAATTTATTGAGTTCCGTCCTGCTTTTTAAGAAAGGCAGTTGATTTTTTTACAAGAGACGTGTTGTCGAGACGAATTGCGTAAAATTAACAATATAGAAATGAAGAGAGTCCCCATTCCTGATACATGAAACGTGTTTATTTCATCTTTTTTGTTCTTCCTTGTAAGTGCGTGTAAGACGAGGTGCGAGTAAGTGAGGGATCCCGCATTGTATGAACACTATGAACAACATAATGATTTGTAGGGTTGCTAACTAGACAACGGGATCATTATAAGACCCCGATGTATTTCCGTTGGCTGTATTTTTTTTTGTTATTGTAACAGAATAAGCTCGAGGCTCACCTGATGTTAAGCGCACTAAATTCTGCCTATAACAGATGTATTTCTTCACAAGTCACGAATGGCACTGCGCCCGTCATCTTGAGACATAGTTGTTAAGTCTCATGTGCCTGTAATTTTTCTGGCTCTCAATATTGTCGCCGGAACACACCGTTAAGTGTTTGGCAACAGATTTTCTACTAGAGGGTGGTCGCTAACCAGGCGGGCATTTGCAAAATGCCCTTCCACTATGCGGTGAAGCTCAAGCCCGATGTAGTATTCGAACCCGCTGCGCGTCAGTCCACATAGCCAATGCCACGGATCCATCACTTTTTCAAAAATGTATCATTGGAATCATCATATTCATATGTAGCTGGTTGAAATATTTACATATAATGGGAATACGACAAGACGGATTGCCCAACAGTCACTAATAAAAAAGAAATAGAATATAGATTCAAGAAACTTTTTTGTCACATTATTTGGTTATGCTCTATAGTTATAACTATAGAGCGTAAAACACATTATATGTATTAAACTCGGCGTGATTATAGTTCAAAATCTAAAGAAAAATAATAAAAACTGGCCAAATTCAGGTCGGATTCTTGAGGAGATTACAGACTAATAAAAATAGCCAGGCGCCCGCAATATGCTGTGGTGCTAGTGAAAAGATTTTAACTATATGGCCGCCCGGTCACCAGGTGATTATCATATTGAATAACGGGCTACAAATCACAAAACAAGTTTTGAAAACAAATATAAGTACCTAGTATCTTCAATTTAAAGATCAATAAAAACACAAACCTGTTTTACCACCACCCTGTAAATGTGAGCGTAAAAAGCTGCCAGCAAAACGCTTGGAGTGACGATGGTGGCGAAGTAAAGGAACAGCAGGTAGTCGTAGTGCATGATGTCCACGAAGTAGCAGCCATGGAAGCTTTTTGGATCTTTGTTGTGCCAACCGAACAGCGGGAGAAGACCCACGCCTGTGCCCGACATCCAGCATACTGATATTATCCCTGAAAAATAGAAAGGATATACCTAATAAATACTTGTTCACTTGCTTTTGGACTTTTTATCGTGATTGATCGGAATTGGAGTGCTGGGTTAACGTCGCACCTTCCCATATCATCCCGTAGGTGTCGTAAGATACGACTCTGGGAAAAATACTGGAAGGTGGACAGCAGCGCTTTATAAAGAACTGACAACTTACACTGTGATCCCCAAGACGCCTGCCAAGCGTGGGGATTATTGCAAATACCCCCAAATATAGGGGCGACTGGGTTCAGCAGTAGACGATCCGGATGGTTATAGTATACGATAAGATCCCTCATCCTCTATATTTAGGGTTCCGTACCCAATTTTACTGTGTTTTTGTCTTTCCGTCCGTCTGAACATCACGGTTTTCTAGCTCGTAAACGTGATATATTACAAACATGAAAATATAATATTTTCTGTAGAAATATTTACACGAGATAATATTATTGAATGCGATCAACGATTCCGTTCAAAATGTATCATTTTTCTTCCAATGAAGATTGTTCTCGAACTGTTGCAGTGTGTCAAAACACACTACGCCAGATCAAGAACGATCTTCATTTCGTTCCAGGATGGCTGCGAGGGATGACGTATTAGCTGTAGTCGACATAAAGTGCTGCCCCTAAAGAAAAATATATGACAACGACGGCGACGGACTCGATTATATAATAAAACATTATTATTTAAAAAATCAGTATAATACAGTTTATAGTAATTATGTTTTTTAAATAATAACATGAATAATATAATTAAGTAGCTAACCTGAATGTATGACACGGCCAAATATAGGTGCGTGAGATTCGTTTTTTTTCTTTTTTTTAACATTTAATAAAACCGTTTCTGGCGGTTTTAGGGCTTTACTCCCAATGTCTATGTCATAACTAATTGAATTGAAACAATAATAAACATTACATAACAAATTGAAATTCTCATCGTCTCATCTAGAGATAACATAATATGGAAGCTTGTGTTTTCAACTACTCTTGAAGATTATTTTACACTTCCGAATTTTGTGATCATATAGACTACAATAAAACTATTACAATTTTGCAGTATCCGCTACAGACGTGAGTTTCCAACCTGTCCTATTTTTCACTTCCCTTTCATAAAAACCACAACATTTTCTAGCCATACCAAATTGCAAATTTGTAGTAACTGATTTACATCTACCATGCAGATTGATTGGTTGACACATCGCCTCGCAACTCATAGGAAGTGGGCGAAGCGAAGTCTGATAACACAATTCAATCTACACATGTACATATTCCAAGAATGAAATCGAGTATTGTTTGATTTGCAATCCTCCTTGAACACATAAAATCTTCGTATTTTGGGCCAATTTGGCATCTTCAGAGACCGGCCTTTGGTATGTCCTAAAAGCACATTAACCAGACCAGGTGACATTTTATTGTATGCTGCAAAACAGAAGTCTGTAACTTTTTATAGTTTCACTTATAAAATATTTTTGATGCATTTATTTTAAAGAATAATAAAAATAAATTACGTACAATGTTAATAGGATATAAAGAAGGCGCTTTTCGCCTCCTACGACGGTGACGGCGGACAAAATCCGGTGGAGCTGAACGAAAGCGGTACTTAGTCAGCTTTTATATGTCCTCCATAAAAAAAAACCTAGTTGTACGACCACTAAATTCTTCCAAAAAGAAAATATCTTCAATCACCTCCTTTACCAGAACTTTGCTTTCCTCCTCCTTGCGTCGTTTCCCCAATGCTGGGGGTCGTGACCACATCATGGTTTCAAAACCTTCTCTTTTATTATTTTCTGCCACTTGCTCCTACTCTCAGCGACATGCACGGCTTCTGAGGCTTTAATGTCCAGGGAACTTCGGATTTGGTCCGCCCAGCGCATGGGGCTTCTACCTCTGGGTCGTTTTCCCTCAACTTTTCCAGTTATGATCACTTTAATTAGGTTGTCACCAGGTTTGCGGGCGATATGGCCATAGAAGTCAAATATCTTGCGGAGGCACACATTCGATAATCTTGGCCTTTTCTCAATTTTGAGCTCCTGCAATATGGAGATGTTCGTCCTGTGTGCCGTCCACGAAATACGCAGCATCCTTCTGTAGCACCACATTTCGAAGGCCTCAATGCGTCTGCGATCAGTGGCTTTTAGAGTCCACGTCTCCGCTCCGTATAGGAATATGGAGAATACAAGGGATTCGACTAGTGACAGCTTGGTCTTCCTTGTGATGTTACGGTCCTTCCATATTCTTTCAAGCTGCGACATGGCACTCTTTGCCATTCCGATACGCCTGCGAATCTCATCTTCACACGATCCGTTGTTGCTTATACTAGAGCCCAGGTAAATAAAGTGATTCACTAATTCAACATTCAAAGTTCCACTGAGCTCTAGTTTGGATGTGCGATCCACCACCATAATTTTAGTTTTAGACCGGTTTATTGAGAGGCCCATCTCGCCACTGCACCTCTCCATTCTGTTGAGAAGAGAGCACATCTCCGTTTCGTCTGCTGCAAAAAGGATGGTATCGTCGGCGTAGCGCAAGTTGGTGATCTTGTTGCCATTAATATTTACTCCCCTGCCTCTCCAATCATCGCATGTTTGACGGATTATGTGTTCCCCATAAATATTAAACAGAATAGGTGATAAAATACAGCCCTGACGCACTATTTTACCGAATGGGAATGGTTTCGAAGATGTATTGCCGATCCTCACCGTGCCTAGGCTGTTGGAGTAAAGACCCTGTAACAATGCGACAAGGTGTTCTGGAACACCCATTTCCTGCAATACTCCCCATAATCGGTTCCAGTCCACACAGTCAAATGCTTTGCTGTAGTCTATGAAGCACATCATGACTGAACTTTGCCTTAAAGACTTACAAAAATAGAAACTGCCTCGATACCATTGACCCTAGAATCCCATAAAGTAAAAAAAAATACGAATTGTATGGAGCAAGTGCTAGACAACGAGGGTAGAAGGTAAATAAGGAGCACAATACAATAACACTTTATTGTATACCAATATAAAAAATACAATTACGTACAGCAGAAAATTTAAAACTAAAGTACAAAAAGTGGACTTATCGCATAAAGCGATCTCTTTCAGTATACCTTTGGATGGAGATCGATTAAGGAGTCAAAGAGGTTAATAAACACATTAAATCTATTATACATATATTATAAATTTATAATCTATACTATATATAGCATTAAATAGTATACTATATGATATATGGGTAATAATAAAACTGCCGCGCCGCAGGTCCCGAGGTCCGTAGGTTCGATCCCCACCGCTTGAGCTGCACCACATGGTGAAAGGGCATTTTGCGATTGCTCGCCTGGCTAGCTACCATCCTCAAGCAGAAGTCTATCGCCGAGCACCTAACGGTGTGTTCCAGCAGCAGTTCTTGAGAGCCAGTGATATTACAGGCACAACTATGTTTCAGTGTGACGGACGCAGTGCAATTCGTGTCTTGTGACGAAATGCATCTGTTATAAGCAGAGGTTAGTCCGCTTAACATCAGGTGGGCCTCGAACTTGTTCCGTCACAATAACATAAAAAACAAACTATTTAATGCTACATACAGTTAATTATTACGGATACCAATATTATGGGGCAGAGGTACGAGTGTTACGATGAATGTGTGGTGTAATTTCAATGGACAAGATTAGAAAGCAGTACTGGTAAGTATATTAGAGAACGCTGCGTAGTAGCATCAGTGACAGTAAAATAGTCGATAATTAACATTTATGTACCTTCGTAGCAGAACTTGGCGTGGGGTACAGGAAGTTCATAAAAAAGAGGAGCAGAATATCATGAAAAGCCTATCACTAAATCAGACTCTGACAGCTGTTGTTTATATAATTAAGAAAGGTGTAGGGAGTCAAGATTTTTACCCTTACCCGAAACGCAGCCATAACACTAGACCATATTATTATTAGTCACTCTATCGGCTGTCTGTCAGTCTGTACGTTGCGGCTAAAATCCTAAAATTAAAATTCTGAATTTTATATATTTGTGTATGATGTTTTGGGTCAACATTCTATACAAAATATTGAATAAGAAATTCAATTAAGTAAGTATTTAATACTGATAATTTTTAACTGCGGTTTAATAGAAGGAAAGGTAGGTGTCGATTATAATTAAATAATTTATTTTCTGTCTTAATACAATTTGGGGTATCATTGGGGGCCGTCAAAAAGAGTAACAAAAATTATTACGGGCTCTCTTATTCATTAAACTATATTTGTTGATAAAAAAAAATAGTCGTTTTTTTCATAATATAATTGTATAAGCTCACTATTTAAAGTTTCAACAGTGATAAAACATAGAAAACATTTGTCTTGTATACTTTCTTACGTTTCCTGCTCTATTAGGGTTCTCCTAACAAACTAACTAGGCCCGAATTATCTTGATTGATGTTATAGTCGAAGATTAAATAATCGTAATAGTTCCTACGTACCTACGAGTATAACAGTTCACGGGAGATCACCAGGCGACCAAGGACAACCAGTTCAATACTTCCAAGTGTTGAAAATACGCGTCAAAAGGATTCAATATTGTAAAAGGGTGATAAGGGTGTAATGCCTCGAGTGACTGCACACTGAAGTAGAAAACTACAGACTATTTCTGGATTTTTAATACATATTATACATATCTGTGGTTAGATTGTGGAATTTATATATACTTTAAACATTTTATATGATGTTACAGCATAAAACGGAGATTTTGAGATCCATGTTTCAATTCACTAGTCAGGCAATTGTTTTCTGATGAGATTCTTACATTGACAATATCGCGTATGATAATGTATATACCCGGATAAAATGCATCAGTACAACATTGTACTCGACCATTAGATACACGGGCCTGACAAAGTGTAGTTGTGTTTATAATTCTGCGTACCCCTTCAAGGGTATATATGCCATGTTTGCTGTATAACCACTTCGGAAGATACATTATTTTTGAAAGTAATCTATAACTAATCGTTGCATTTTTTTATATTTGTAAGGTACACCTTAAAATTCCCGCCGCAATGTCATGGTGCACTATACGGTATACCTACTCCACAAAACACGGAAAAATTGTCTCATTGTTCTGACCAACAATCTGTCAGTGGTGTTTGTTAATCCAACGTGAAGTTCATAATAAAATTTAGTTTAATTACGATTTCATCGTCAATTTCCCGGTCATACAACACCGTCTATGCAAACATTACGATGTTAGACCAGTCGTCTTATCGAGAGCCAGTCTTAACTAGCTCAACACGGAATTGTCTTATCTAGGCAGCCGTTCGTCAGGATATAGCTTATGAGACATATTTACACCTTTCCTTTTGAAGCAATGATGGCCCAGCGGTAATAGCTATGGACTGCCGCGCCGCAGGATCAAGGTTCGATCCCCACCGCCGGCTTGGGCTTCACCGCATGGTGGAAGGGCATTTTGTCCATAATGTCCGCCTGTCTAGCTACCTCAAGTAGAAAATTTGTCGCCAAGAATCTAACAATGTGTTCCGGCAGTCCTTAAGCCAGTAAGATTACAGGCACTTGAGAGTGAAGACTTAACAACTGATGTCACATTGTGATGGGAGCCAGTACAATTCGTGACTTGTGATGTTATAGGCAGAGGTTAGTCCACTTTACATCAGGGTCTCGCGCTTGTTCTGTCACAAACATATAAAAAAATGCTTTTCAACTGAGTTGACCCTGCTGCAAACTAATAAATTGGGCTTGCAGAATACGCTTATGATTTCAGTAGGATGGTCACCACAGACAAAGAACGAGCAACGATGGATATTCTGTGCTAAGCGTTTCCCGGTCGCATTTTTATGTCACTTGTCTATGCGAACAAGCCACATACTTTGCTAAGAGTAGATTGCACGGAGCGTTATCCATACATTTATAGTTTCATCATATTTTAAATACCAACTGTTCAAACTTGGTGAAAATTGGTATGCATATTGCTGAGCCTACTATCTATGTGTCTGGTTTGGCAGTTTTTCGATTTATTATTTATTTTATCCAAAATATCAATTCCCATACAAAACGATACTTGAAATAATTTTTGAAAATACTTAATTTTACGGAAATCTGCCAAACAAGAAACATAGATATTAGACTCAATGACATTATGTGCAAAGTTTCACCGAGTTTGAACATTTAGTACCTATTTTAAATATGACGGAACTACGTTTGTATGGAGAGCGCCATGAGTCTTAAAAGAAAACATCTAAAGCAATGCACTCTAATATGCACCCAAATGCGTCAATGCTGGCGGCGCGGTCGCGGCGTCCACTATGAATAATACAGAATGATTTTCCTTATTCGACGCCTGTCTTATTAAGAGCAATTCATCGGCTCATTTTTAACGTCGGAACATTGATAATAATAATTAATAATTATTGATAAAAAACTTTACATAGGTTGTTAACACAATAGTAACTTAGACTTATAAATAGATAGGTACCAACTTACATTATTTTAGATACCTAATAACGTATAAACAAGTTTTATATTTGTGTTTGTATAATTAAAAACAAGTTTTATATTTGTGTTTGTATTAATTAGATTTAGTTAAGTACATATTATTATCAGGTGGTCCTTGTTATCTTAATCACACTAGCCCCAACACTAGGATTCCATGTTGTGGGTGGCTAGTCTCTTCCGGGTGCATAACACATAATTGTTGTACATATTTCCTAATAAGTTTTGTCATAAAAGTCCTTTAATACAATAGATAAGGATAGGTAACAAACAAAAATCGTAGTAGCAATAAAGTGGCTTATTTTGTATCACATTAAAACAGAGAGAAGAAATAAGGCATTGGGTCAATTAACGCCACTTATCCGCTTCCATTCCGTATTTTCGACAAGTTCTGCAAATGTTCCTATAGTATAGGTTTCGATAAACCGGCAATAATTATATAGTTCGATGTCTTGAGTCAATGGGTTCAATTGCATTGGAACTGCCTACATACGAATTAAATTGCACTCTGTCTGTCTATATTCCTGTCCTGATCCATGACTCATCAAAGACGTCCACAGAAACGGGTAACTTGCGTGTGTTGGAGTCATTTTTTGCAGAGGCAATTTTTCAATTGCTATGGAGTGAAGTTCATTCCAATAAAAAACAATGTGGTCCAGTCTATCACAAAAACTCTACACAGCATTATTAACGATAGTAACTTCATTAATCAACGAAACCACGTCAGTCGTGTATAAATGTGTAGTGTTGTGAACTTGTGAAATAATTACGTAGGTACCTAACTAATTCTGTGCCCTATACTAGTCGTATACTAGTAGGTATTTCTAGTAACAAGAAGAATGCTATCTTCCTTGAATGAATGTTATAAGTTAGTACGGATATATCTCACTATATATTTCTTCATTGTCATGTTATGGACATTAAAACTCATAAGTTAAAAACCGACCAATTGCAAGTCAGACTCGCACATCAAAGGCTTTTTACATACCGATATAATATAGTCAAAACAAAGTATGGGATACTAGCTTATTAATATTTAAGTAGGTACTCTTTGGAAAACTGAAAGTAAGTGATGACTAGCGTTATGTTAATATTTAAAACTATTTGGTGTCTGTAATCTTTCAAGCTGGTAATCGTGTTCCTAATTTGAAAAGTAATAGCCATCGTATTAAGATTGCTTCGATTATGTCAACTGCTAAAGAGAACTAATTCGCACGAAAGTGGCAGTGACTGGCAGTGCAGCGGCCGATGTTAGACATTGGCGACGATCCACTAGTGAAGGCTTAAACTCTAACACCTCGAAAATACAAGTAGTCAAAAAGTAGGCGATTATATGTAATTTAAAGAAACCGTTACGTCTCGGAATGTGCATTCGATCTTCATAACCTCTCTTCTTTGTTTCTTCAGATATCATAACGCGTATGGAACTTTGCATAACTCTAGGCTAGCCTGAACAACATCTTCGACCACATCATCACTTACCATCAGGTGAGATAGTGGTTAATAATATCAGCTATGAGCTATTAAAAAAGCATCCATAGATGGTGGATATTCCAAAGTCGTTGCAGCATCGAGTGCGTCCTTACTTTCCACCAGAGAGGGAGAGACTGTAGCTATCAATGCAGTTACCATTTACGATAGAAAATTTAAACATTTTAGTCCCTATTTGATTTTTGGAAATTTTCAGAGAATCTTGGCTATTTCCCTTTTTAATTTACTTAACAGGAATGTATATTCATCACTCTTTGTCATCAATGCAAAATTGTTTAAAACACAAGCAAAAAGAAGAGGAAAAATAGTATCTGTCTGTACCTTCATTTAAAACTTAGTGATAACAGACTCGCAAGGACCTGTTCTATGAGAGTCAATAGGAAAACCCGATTCGGGGAATAGATAATATGAAGACGGTTGCATTCGGTATGTAAAGTACTAAACGTAGGCAGGTAACATAATCAAATGAAGTTATTGTCGTTGAGTGTGACGGTCGTATAACAAACTATGTTTTCAAAATAACTCGTATACCATATCTTTATCCTTGCACATTTACACAAGTTTTATGAATAATAAAATCATTCATGAAATGACGTAGGTATATTATTGAGCATATATTAAGAATTTATGTTGAAAATAATTTCATGGAAAATATTACTTACTTAGGTAACTTATATACGGCATGGCACACTTGTGCAAAAATACATAACCTATTGTTACGGTTACATAGCTTATGATATCATGATGTTTACTCAAAACTTTCGAACAATGTACATAGCGCGGTCGCTCAAGCATTCACTAACGATTTCTTTACTTCATTGAGTCATTGTTTTATAAAACTATACTAGATTCAATAGTAGCTTGGCAGCTTTCAATAACAGGACATAAAAAAGCAAAGGCTTGTTTTCATAATACGCTGCTCTCTGTAATGTCAAAACATGTATTTTGTATTAGTGATCAGATTGGAAAGTCCTTTGTATAGCAGCCGGATGACCATAAAATAACGCTGCTAATGTCAGAGGTCAATATACTTGGCTTTGCCGCATTATTTTATATTATGAAGCTGGTATAGTTGATTGACTAAATCTAGTTCCAGAAAATTTTCATGTAATCAATTTTTTTCTTTCATGTACCTAACTTAAAATATTTTTTCATTTCTAATGCAGGATAGAAAGCAATTTATTTTAGCAAAATTTTTATTTTGTAACGGGTAAGCTAGACTTTAAAGGCATTATACTTATTTATTGACAAATTAATCATTATATTATAGGTATTTATATATATATATATATATATATATAATTATATACTTTTTTCACCAAAGATTTAATCATTTCTACATGAGGTAGATAGATAGATAACTTTTTAATGTACAGCAAAATAACCTAAGCATTTTAAAAATAACAAATCCTAAAGTAATGTAGTACTGGCAATTGGCGATCTTATCGCTAAAAGCGATCTCTTCCGGACAACCTTTGGATGGAGAAAAACTGAGCCATGATATAGATGACGGTGGTGTATAATAAAAATATTAAATATAATAAAGTTAAATAGGTACATAATATCATAAGCTATACACTTTATAGTATTAACATAACATATAAATTAACCACACTAACATACTTTATTACATTTAATATTATTATTGTAAACCACCGTCATCTATCATGGCTCAATTTTTCTCCATCCAAAGGTTGTCTGGAAGAGATCGCTTTTAGCGATAAGATTTGCCAATTGTAAGTACAACATTACTTAAGATTATGTTATTTTTAAAATGCTAAGGATATTTTGCTGTACCTTAAAGAGTTATCTATTTATCTACCTCATGTAGAAATTTTTGAATCTTTGGTGAAAAAAGGTAAGCAGGTCTAACTTTCAAAGAGCTAGTAGCGTACGAGTAACCATTTTTGTTAATTAATACTTTTTCATTATTGATATTCTAAATGATTGTTTGTGTCAGCATTTTACATCTGATTTTTTCCCTTTAAAAGCCAGAAACCCGTGAAGTGCAGATAGACAGCAGAGTGGAATTATACTATAGTACCCTGTGAGTTCGGATCTCTGAAAAACATAGAGAAATTATTTAACTTGTGCGAGACAATTAAGAGACTTGTCTAGCGTTAAGTTTTCACGTATGTCGAAAATTCTGTTAGAAATACACATTACCTTGCAAAATATTTTTAAATTATAGGTGATCACGTAGGTACATTTACAGGCACTTGAACATAAAAAGAACGGGATCAGGTGACATGTATTCATCGAACTCAATACATCTGATACACAGCTAAAACAGTCGCCTTCGGAAGGTCGTTGATCTGACGAATAGTTCAGATAAGAGAATAAAGGAGGCTCGCGATCCGAGTCCGTGGTTCGAAGGCTGCCCGCGCTATAATTCAATGCGACCATGGATCACTTAGGATTCCGTGTTATTACGGTTCCGAGAAAACGGGATCCTCTTTCTAAGCCTACGCTGGCCATCTGGTCGTATAGAGATACGGACCTATAAATGTATGTACTTTTTAAACAGTAATTAGTCGATTTTAGAATTATTTATGTACGCATCAACGGATGCTGAACGAAAAAAAATGAACAGAAAAATAACCCGCGGTCTTCGGCTCTGTGGCTTTATCCCTTAGCTATACTCGTACTATATAAGGTTACTGGCGGGTGCTACTATGGCTAAAAGTAAAGCGACAGAGCCGGATACCTATAGTCGTAGGTCGAATAGTAAATTATTTTTCCACCTAACATAATTTTAGTGAGTAATTGTTTGAAATTTACACAGAATATATTTTATTGAGACTAATATTTAAAAAAAACAATAATTTCATCCAAAATTTGAAATATAAATTGAGTTCACAATCACGATACGTCTTTTTGTTTTATTATAAAAACGGTAATATATAATATTGAAAATCTGTCGCCAAGCACTTATCGATGAGTACCGGCAGCTGTCCTTGAGAGCCAGTAATTGTAGATTAAGCCTGTCATCATCACTTACAATCAGGTGAGATTGGCTTACCTATCAACAGTTAAATAAAAAACCAAACTTGGTATGATTTTAGTATCAAAAATAAAACCACGATATGTAGCGAACCAGTTAAGTGCATTTCGGATTCCCGCTAAAGAAAATAAATGATATAAAAAATATGATATTTTTATGCAGAACCTGCCAATCGGTATTTTACAGCCTTCAGATAATGTGCGATCTATTCCACAATTTTATTCTTTAATTGAAAAACAAGATGCACATGAACACGGCAGCCTTCAGCAATATTCCGAAAATACACATCCATCTAGCTTAAGAACACACACAGTTGAAGTACCAAACTCCTCACTGATGTCTCCAATCCCAGATAGATATAATCTGGAAGTCTTCGAACACAGAGTAAATAAGTATCTGCTAGGCAAGCATGTTCCACCTTCAATCGTGTCGTTACTTTCCTCCAGGTCAGACAGCGATCAAATGCCTGCTTAAAAAATTAAAAGAAAAGCGCTTAGATTGACGTAAATTTAATTTAATGCATATAGTGCCTACGTAACTAGCTATCATCTCAGATTTAATTTAACCTGTACCTTTAATTAAAAATAATATCTTCACGCATGTTTTCCTCGAAGGAGTACGCAGAGAAGTACCTATACTTTGCTAAAAAGGTTTTTATCTCATTTAACAGGCAGCAAGGTGAGCCTGTTGCCATCTCACGGACACAGTTTTAGACTTCAGACTGTTACTTAAAATTGCTGTCAGAAAAACGCATATGTCCGGCGGGGATTCAACCTATGGCAACGAGTGTCCATAACGTCACACCGAAGCAGACATTGAACTCGAATGTTATAGGTTTTCAAGTAAAACAGTGTTTTGTGGTATAGTGTACGAGTTTTATCGGTTTTCTGTTTAAATACATTATCTACGTAAGCTTTGGCTAATAAAATGATGAACACAATACAACAATAGCTACCTAATGCCTTAGTAAACCATATCATAATGGATTATTTATAATAATATGATTGCCTTAGGTCATCGTCTGTATAATAAACTATAAGCCATAATAAATTAACATATAATTAACCTCCGGGATATATGCTATATCTTCTTAACGGCATCGCGGCAGTTTCCTAACCGTGTCTCACAATATCGGGGAAGTCTGTACAATATTAGTATTCTACTTTGACATATTATGGGTATTTCCCAGCTGATCGCGCTATCAGTATGGGGGCGTAACGGATGTGACCGTCCATTGAGTAGGTCCAAGGTGACAGCTGCTTGACTTGAGCTCTCAATACAAGTTGAACTAATTTATGCCTGGTCTTTTGGAACATAAACCAGTTTCTGTCACAGAGCATTATCGAAAACACTGTTCGCGTTAATTTGTAAACTTTTAATATCTAAACTACCGCTACGTTACTGTGATCTATCGCAAGCAACGGTTGCTAGGTAAAAAAATAATAATAATTCCAATTTATAAAGTTAGCCCCGTGGGGTGCCGGGTTAGAATTGCACCTCCCCATATCATCCCGTGGGTATAAAAATATCACTTCCTACCACCTCTTCCCGTTAAAGAGATAGTGACAGTTGCACTTGGTAGACATTTAAATTTTTGACAGGTGTCATAGGAATGCCATTCCTCATGACATGTTTTCAAGCACTTCTTACATAACTCTTAATTCCAAGATACTAATGCCACCTGCAAAAATTATCTGCCATCTGCACTTGGCAGGCGACATTTTTATGTTCTCAATTTTTTTTACATTACTTTTTCCTCCAATGACTCCGTCTGTGAGGACAAATTATTAAGTTATTTAGTGAGTGATTCAACAGTATTGTTAAAGAAACACGCACATTATTTTAATTCTTTGATAATGAGTAAATCGGATTATTCACGTGAAAACCCTGTTTTTATCATTATTTAAGTTAACAATGAATTTTCATTATTATTTAACAGTACGTTAACAATGAATTTTCATTCACATTCCGCACCCGCATATTGTTATAACAACAACCGTACTGACATACCTTCCGTCTCAGTTTTAAGGAAGTAATAAGGTAGGTCCTTTCAATAATTAAAACGGATTGATTGTTGATGATTCACGTGAAAATGTGAATAATACGTTTTAATGATTGAAAAACAACGTAGTGTGCCAGGTTAGGATTGCACCCTCCACATCTTCTTGTTGGAATAGTAAGTGGCGACAAAAGGATACCAGAATCCAGCGCTATCTGAAGAATAATGACGCCATCTACAATGCAATCCAAAAGCCCCTTGCGAAGCGTAGGAATTATAGCAAACCCTAAATGGGGAAGGCTGTGTTCAGCTATGGGCGAAAGGCTAAGGCTGATACCTTGAAAAACCTTTTTTAATCATTATTAAAGGTTCAACAGTAGGTTAACAATGGATTTTCTCACGGTTTACCACTCGCATATTTGTAATACAGTAATGACATTCCTTTTGCCTCATCTTTAAGGAAGGTTCTCATCCTCGAAAAGCACTATAGGGTAGGTATTTTCCGAGCATATGTATAATGGTAAATTGTTACACCGAGCGGAAAGTGATTCCTTGTCGCAGTGTGTGAGAGATTTAAAATAGTAGTTACACCAACAAGAACTTACTCTGAGCGAGGTGCGCAATCTATCAAAGTATTATCTTTGGCAGATTGCGCAACATTAGCAAACTACTTTCTTTCCACTACATCAAGAAAATTTGATACAAATTAAAATTAGAGTTAGGGACGTTAACGCAGGCGGCATATTTTCATTCAATATCTGCCGAAGCTTTCTATGTTTAAATCTATTTGATCAAACACATTTCAAGGCTTCATAAGTATTACTCAACGATTATGTTTTTATTACCACTTGGTATATTATTATGCGTAGATGAGCGTACCTACATTTAAACATCATTGGTCACCCTCCGTATTTTTTCGTGATTCGGTCAATTTTCTATGTGATAAAAAGTTTTCTTCCCAGGAGGCAATACAAAATGTTTTCAAACAGTTTGTCGAATCTAGATCACTAGAGTTCTATCGCAAAGGCATTGATGACATTCTTATTAGATGGCAGCAATTTATAGATAGTGATGGTATGTGGTATTTTAATTAAAAAATTTCAATTTTTCAGTACAAAACGGCAATTTCATACTTAACCCCTTATAGTATCTAACTTTTAGTTTTTTCTTTTAGTAATTTTAAGTGTTTTATGATTGTTGATTTCCTTTTATTGAGTGTTTAATATTGTTTATTTTATATACTTTGTACTATTTTAAGTGATTTATAAATGCTGTTTTTGCCTGTTTTAATGTTAATTTTGTTGTTGATTTTTACAATGAAACTTTCAAATTAATAAATGATCGTAGAAAATCAGTCTTTCCTATATTTTACTTATAATCCTTTATTTATTCTTACACTTGCATAATATATACAGTAAGGTCTTATTATAAGTTTTACAAAGTAAGCTTATCTATGACAAAAATCTCTTAACCAACCTAAACTTGTGTGCCCTCTTTTTTTTATAAAATAACTTTAAATACACTTTCGCTGCTGACAGTACAAATCACAAAAAAATAATCGCTCAAAATTTATCGGGGGGAACTGAGATCGTGGGCAACTGACACGGGGGTAGTTGACATTGGGTGCGTATGCCACTAACCCTAATTTTCCTGTATTCATAAGAGCATAAAAATTCCGTTTTGTGTTTGCTTTTTAGGATCACAAATATTAAATTAAATGACACCAAAAAAAAGTAATTGCGGAATGATTCCTTATTATGATTCAAGCAAAACCACTATGCGAATAGAAATAAATTCTTCGGTAGCTACATAGTGATAGCATAGAACATATATAATAATACTACGACAGTGCAAAGCAATCATTTCCATAGCCCTTGAATCGCTACTATATAAACGACATAATTATCAGTATTATACTTATCCTACCAGTCTGGAATCTTCGAAAGTATATTCGACTAAAAATAAAGGCGTATAATGCAGACAAAAGATTAATGTCTTGTTTAAAGACTCGCATTAGATATCTACCCATCTAGGAACTGGGTAGACGACATAATATTTTGTCTGTTAGTTCGAATTAAAATGAAGTTTTGATTCCAAAGTGTGAACAGTCTCCGAGTGGAGGAGAAAAGAAGCGCTCGTAGCGAAGTTTGCTTAGTCGTTCTTTATCGATCAGCTAAGTTAAGCAACGTCCGCCGCGGTCAGGAGCTAGATGGGTGACCGCTAGTGACATTACTACTGAGCGCTTCCGTGCTTCGGAGGGCACGTTAAGCCGTCGTCGGTCCTGGTCTATGGCAATCGTTACAGCATGGTGGTAGGGCATTTTGCGAATGCCCGCCTTAGCCAGGCGGGCCTACCACCCTCAAGTAGAAAATCTGTCGCCAAGCACCTAACAGTGTGTTCCGGCAGCTGTTCTTGAGAGCCAGTAATACTAGGCTAACAACATCTTCGACCACATCATCACTTACCATCAAGTGAGATAGTGGTCAAAGGTAAGCCTATAAGAAATTAAAAAAAAAAGTAATCGTTAGGATAAAGATGACAGACTTTTTCATGATGGGCAATCAAAAAAAAAGGCAAGGGGGGTACGTCTTATCACTTGTTATAAAATGTTTATGAAAAAAAAACTCGTATAGTACTTACTTTTTAGGGTTCCATACCCAGAGGGTAAAAACAGGACCCTATTACTGAGACTTCCCTGTCCGTCCGTCCGTCCGTCTGTCACCAGGCTGTATCTCAAGAACGGTGATAGCTAGGCAGTTGAAATTTTCACAGATGATGTATTTTGTTGCCGCTATAACAACAAATACAAAAAGTTGGCCAAGTGCGAGTCGGACTCGCGCACGTTAAAATAAAAAAAGGTTAAAATATGAAGTCTAATGTTGAGCTAATGATACGGAACACTTCGTGCGCTAGTCCGACTCGCACTTGGCCGATTTTTTATTGCTGATAGCCTAAGCCTTTGACACAATCTCACCTGATGGTAAGTGATGATGAGGTCGATGGTGTTAACAAGCTTAAACTAGACTCACTGGCTTTCAAGGACAGCTGCCGGAACACACCGTACACAACAAACTTAGATATTTTAATAACACACAAAGAAATACACACAGATAACTATACAGCTAAGTACCTATAGAATACAAATTGGCTGTTGTCACAAAATCATTTACCTTTGCTAAGAGAGAATTTTTTCTTATCGAAGATTTCTTAGCGAAGGTGCATCCATACTGAAATAATTGCTTATTTTATAAGTGGTTTCAGATTCTGTTATACCTATTTGAACGCATTCATAAAAGAGGTTTTGCGTGCTAGGTAGTATTTTAAATACTGATCACAAAGAACAGATAATGACTAACCGTTTGTACTTTGTATTTGAGGTTGAAATAAAACTGGCGACGTACGAGATATTTCTTTCAGTTTGGGACGATTAGAACAAGACTTCTTGGCCAAGTTTTATAATTTGTTGTATACCAATTATGATAAACTCTTTGTAATTATTATTTTTTGTTAGACAATCTGCCGTACTAACACTATTCTGTTAAAATTTCAAAAGTCTACTTACTATGTTACAAAATTACAAATTTATTGGGATTACGATGGACCGTTACGATGGTTGAAGAACGAGAGCAAGAATTAAACTTATGAGTCATTGTGTCATGTTAGCTCAATTGGTTAGAGCATACCCCGGCTAAAGGGGTGGATGGACGCGGATTCGAATCACGCACATGACTATAATTTTATCTCTCGTAAATTTGTAATTTTTTAATGTAATTCGCCTAGCGGTGTTATTGCAAACTTAACAATATTAAAATCTACTTTTTATGGTTTAAAATAAAGGTTTTAGGTTCGGACTTAGTAATACCCGTTTTACATATTAGATGCAATAACAATCTAGAAAATTTGGTACGGAATCCTAAAAAATAAAAGTACTTTTAAATGAAAAGCTATTTGCTGCTCGCCGATCGTGACACAATGGCTACATCACCTAGTTAATCAAAATCCATGAAGCTAGATGTACCCGTTATGTACCCATACTACCTACTGGTTAAATTGTAATGGATTTGTCCTTGCTTAGCCGTAGATACGGTTAGTTAAACTAATAGCGTACATATTGCCTACGCGCAAATCTATTTTAATCCGTTTTTTTCTAGTCTTGTATTTTCAGTGTTACCTAATGAAATTTTTGACTTTAGTGTGATACATTCAAAAGTTATTCGGATCAATCGTGATAATGTTAGTTTTTGTACTTCTATATTGTGATTTGTACAACAATCCATAAGTAGAAATAATAATAATCCAAAAAAATACTCTTGATCATTAATGACATCTCATTGCCCGTGATTCAAGTAACATCCATTCTTGGTTATTATGTTTTAACTAACCGACGACGTCGTTCGCTCCTGTCTGCTAAGTGACCAACGTCAAAAATTACGCTATCTGACCAAGATCAAAAACGATCTGTAACCAAGTTTTAAGTTTAGTTTTTTACTTGATCAAAGGTTATGATTGCTGCACTTCCTCGTCGATCGTGTAACGAGCGTTGCTTTGAAATCTCGAACTCTTGAACTCAATCTTGGTTTCAATCAAATACCTATTGCTGTACTGTGTCAGCTGAACACAGCCTCCCCTATTTAAGGGAGGTTTGTCATAATCACCACGCATGGCAGGCGTCTTGGGGATCGCAGTCAAATATACCAGTTCCTCAGAAGGCGTTGCTGCCCAACTTCCGGTATTTTACCTTAAGTCGCCTCTTACGACTCCCACAGGTAGAAATGGGAGGTGACATTCTAACCCCACGGGCTATATACCTATTAGTCTTGTCAAAATAGTCTTGGTCTTGTTGTTGAAAAATTCTAAGAACAAGACCAAGAACCCCAAACACTATCAAGAACGAGGTTAAATCTGAGCATCAAATGCTAGAATAATACTGAGTCCGCGAGACTACAGCGATTCGCAGTTAAATACAACGGAATCTATGTCGTTATTGAGTATTAGGTATTATTATCGATATTTTTATACATTTTGAAAACTACGCTATCTTTTAAAAACACCGAAAATAGAAAAACTAAAGATACGATTTCGCGGCACAGTGCAGCTCTTTCCTCCTATTGAAATCCTGTAGATAGCTAGAATAACAGCTAATATATTCCAATGTGTAATGTGTTTTAAAAAAAATTTGAAATACTTGTATAACGGACAGTGTACGGGGTGCAAGCGGCCTGCATTTATTTCATCCGCTAGTAAACAACATAAAACTATAACACTACTTAATAATATAAGGAGGTAAAGTTTGAAATTTGTATGTTAGTATGTTTGATAGGGGTAATCTCCAAAATTACTATTTTTATTATTATTTATTTATTTATTTATTCATTCATTACAACTATTCTCACAGGCTTAAACCTAATACAATAGTGTAGTCAAAAAATTATAGGTAAGTAGTAATATTTCATTTCATTATTAAATTATTGTACCTATGTCATTATTATTAAATAAAATTAAACAATTGACAATTAAATTATATGATTTATTTGTTTCAGATTAAATCAAATTAGCATTATTGTTTTATTAAATTATAGACACGTTAGGTATTAAAGAGTAATTATTTCATTTGATTTTTAAATTATAATATGTCATTCTTATTAAATAAAATTAATTAATTGTCAATTAAATAATAAGATTTAATTAAATCAGATTACTTCCAAATTATCCTTAATGTATTATTAAATTATATACATGTTATATTAAATTGTAAGCGTTGTCATTGGTCTTCGCACAACACAAATCAAACAATAGTATCGTTTTCAATTCTGTTATGGAACATACAAACAGATCTATTTTGTCTGCAACTCGATTTAGCGCGTGCAGCGTCCGATTTAATGGGGTCTTAGCGAGTAAGTTAGTCATGGCGCGAGGGTCACAGAACAGCCGCGGCCGCCGGCGACGCGCCAGGTACCCATCCGGCACGCACAACCTCATCATGTTGTTTCCCTATTCGCGCGCATGGCGTTCGGCAATAGACTGAAGAATGAGGTTTCTTTTTTTTTTGCATTCAGCGCATAGCATTTTAGCCACGTACGAAATGGGATTTTTTAATTTATTAAACACGTACAAGTTGAAATTATCTATTTAAATACGAAGTTGTATGAAATGAGCAAACAATAGGTATACATTCATTATTTGTACTATTGAACACGATCTTTTTTGTATCTACACTTTTCTAAGAACACAGAAACTCAGTCAATAAAATAAAAAGAAAACTCTAATTCAATTGTGAACAATAGCAATGAAAAAGTCACAGTTTGAATACACCTGATTGCGGTGAAATTAGAGCCACTTTATGAGCAAGTGTGTTGTAAAAAATATTATATTTTCCTTATTGTGACGTCTGATGGCGAAATTTAGCTGCTTATGAACCTGAACAGTTTTTCGGTACAAATATCCGTGACAAAAGCAGTTTAAGATGCAAAGAGATCCAACAGTTCTCCTCAGTGCCAAAGGGTCGAGTCGATAAGAGAAAGATTGATAGTCGACGATTCCAACCGATCTGCGTTGAATGTTGTAAAATGGAAGGAGTTGGTACTAGCAAGCCCTCGTCAATAGGTGAAAGTACTCCATGTAAGGTCTACTTACGCCTTATAAAGTTGCAGGCGATGGGCCGACGTGAATTACCGACTCGCTTTACCAAGCATAATTTAGGCTCATTCAGCTTTCCCTTCCAAGTAAAACCAATTTTGGCACTAAATTTTGCTGTCATTATAAATAATGTCAATCTTCCCAAATAAATGTCATAGATGCCTGTAAAGCAAAGATATTGCAACAAATGAGCAGCACGGTATATAATAAGTAATATCTATGCATGCTACTATATATATTTGTGGATTGTTCTGTGCATCTACCCGTGGGGTGCCAGGATAGAATTGCACCTCCCCATAATAATATCGTCACGTGGGTGTCGTAAGAGGCGACTAAGGGAAAATACCGGAAGGTGGGCAGCAGCGCCTTCTAAAGAACTGCCAACCCCAAGACGCCTGCCAAGCGTGGAGATTATGGCAAATACCCCCTTAATAGGGGAGGCTGTGATCAGCAGTGGACGATCCGGCTGTTACAGTACAGTACAGTACAGTTCTGTGCATAAAACACGCACAAACAGCTATAACATTCACTGCTGACCATAAGCCTGTCACAGTTTGTTGTCATAATGTCCACTGAAACTTTAGATTAGGACATAGGATGCTTTTTATCACGATTTACTGAGAGACTAATATATTCGAGCCTCAGACCGAATAAAAAGTCAAGACAGAATGTTGTGTAAAGATCAGTGAGGCCGGTAAAACTACGCCTCGCCGTGTACAAACACGATTACACACACATATCTACAACAAAACTACGCCTTGACTTGTCAGTCGAACTATTGCGGCGTGGTGGTATTGGTATTGCCGTTATTAAGCCTATAAGGTTTACCCTATTATTGTGTGATAATACACAACGTATTGCTATTAGTTTTTTTTAATAGTTGATCAATGTGTTTTAACCGACTTAAAAAAAGAAAAGGTTCTCAATTGGACTGTATTTTTTTTTAATACAGATATTGCGTCGTAGATGCCTGCGACGCAATATCATTATCAAAATCGATTCAGTGGTTTAATTGAAAATTTAAAAGATGGATTTCATTCATTCAGTCCATTTTCAACCGACTTCAAAAAGGACCAGGTTTTCAATTCAGTTGTATTTTTTTAAATTTATTTATTTGATTAAATCCTTGTTACTTCATAACTCCGTCATTTTATTTTTCGTTGGAAAGCTGATATCTTTAATTATAATTGCTGATACCTCATATTCATTTCATTGGTATTGGATTTTCGGTTTCGTAGTTTCGATATTGAAGTAGATGATGTTTTTTTCGTAATAAAAAAAACATATTTCCATTGGTTCTTTTGTTGTTTTTAACGTTGTTGTGTAAAGAGTTGAATTATAACCATATTATTATTGATATTACAAAGGCAAATTTAAGTTCCCTCTTAACTGTTCACGCTTTACTGGTCACTTACCAGTGTTACTGTTTAATTATTTTTTCATTCTCCGAATTGAGTCCAAAAATTAAACAAAATTGAATCGAAATCATTCGGAAAAGTAAGAAGGAACTATCATAGGAATATTTTAAAATCGGCGACTTATAATTATTTATGCCTATTTCTACCGCCAAGCAGTAATGTTCACATTCCTATGTTCCGGTGAAATTACAGGCACTTGAGACTTAATATCTTTATGTCTCAAGGTGATGGGCGCAGTGCAGTTTGCCACTTGTGACGAACTGTATCGGCAGAGGTTACAGCTTACCACCACCTTACACAGGTGGACTTTGTGCTTTTTTCCCCGATTGCATAAAAAACCCGTCACTAATTAGTTACAAGAAATAAATGCATGTAAATTAAATACCCAGTAGGTAATGTTATTTCTGAAACACTTTTTCCATTTCCTTCCCCTACTTAACGACACTACTTTTGCCGACATTTTACATCGGAACCCTATTGTTGTATTAATACTAATTACGTTACTAAATTGGTAACGTTATTTTCATAAGGTAATTTGATTATCATGGCAACACCGACACACGCACACATGTTTGGAAAACCGGCCTCACTTCTCTGTTCACAACATTCTGTCTTGACTTTTTATTTGGTCTGAGATTCGAGCAAGGAAGTTACTAAAAAGTTGCAAAACAATAACATTTTGGTTATGGTCTGTGCGACTGAGCAATGTCGCAATTTTGCCTGTATCACGTGCTTACTGTAGTAATAATGACAAATATTAAAAAATTATAAATTATTTTAAGAAATCATCAAATTAATATTTCAATAAAACTCGTAAAAAATATAAATATCTAGTGTAAATGCAAATATCTATAAGTATCTAGAGACAATTCCGCCTAATTTTCCTGTTAAGACGACATGACGTCATCACGCAGCCAAACTGGAAAAATTTTCGACGTTCGCTTCTACACGAAGCATCCTCATTGTCTCTACGAGCGCATGATCGAGGAATTCTATTATTAAATATAGGTTCCGCAAAGTAACGCCTGATCCTATTAATTACCTTACTGTTCTAGATTGACAAGTCTTGGATGTTAATGTCATAAATGTATGTGCGGTTCGGTGAGATCATCCAAAATCTGGCTTCCAATTTCAAGAGATTTCATAATATAAAACTAAAAGAAATACATCACATATGCACACACAGGTCTTATCTACAATTTTTATATACTGTATAACCCAAATTGGCCACTGCTGAACACAACCTTACATTAAGGGGAGGGTTCCTCAGAAGTCAGAAGACGCTGCTGCCGCCATCCAGATTTTTTTAAAATAAAACATAAAATAAACTCTATATCTATGTTGCATATAAATAAAATAATAATACTTATTTTCAACATAACTCTCGAGTAATACTTTATAGAGCTGTGCATATGTTTCCTAATCCAGGACCAAATAATATGATTTTCATCAACTCAGCCGTTTCGGAGATGCGTCAATAGGTTTGTGTTCACCCACACACACTTTATTAATATTAACAATATTGATGCAATTTTTTTTTTTGTACTCTCAACCCCGCTTGTTTTCAGGGCCAACTTTGTTTACCGCATAAAAAAAAATTATTCAACGAAAAACCAAATTATCAATAATCATGAGGACCATTTATTTCTATAGAATGATGAATGGAGGTTAATTTTACCACTAGCTTCTGAAATCAGTATATAAATCTTGTCGTAAAGACCTAAGACATCCCTGTGTGGCAAACAAGCAGATAGATGGCTTACCTGATGGTAAACGGTTTTTTTTTTCGTTATTCATTATAGGTTCGCGTTTGATCACACCCTGCCTGATGTTAAGCATTGGTGTGGTCTAAGATGGAGCACGCTTACCTAGAAGAAACCTATTTACTCTCGACTTGAAGACACCCATGTTGTATTCATCAAGAAAAACTGACAACGGTAAGGAGTTCCACTCTTTCGCAGTACGCACGAGAAAAGTGGAAGCGAAGCGCTGCGTACGAGTCCTGGGAAAATCATCCATGTACGGATGGCGCCTCTCCGTCTGTCTGGACGTCCGATGGAAAAAGGGGGAGGGCGGAACTAGGTCGTGTAGTTCTTGTGCACATTCACCGAAATGTATCCGGTAAAAGACCGATAGGAAAGTGACTTTACTGCGGTGCTCGAGGCTTTGAAGCCGAGACTCATCCAGAAAGTCGGGCGCGCACGGTTACTGTTGCCTATGGACATTTGCAACATCAGGTGCGTAGTCACTAATGCGTTGCTGACCCCGAAAGACCCTGTAAGTGTTCTATTTGTTTATATGACGACGGTGACTACTAAACTAGCACTAATATATTGATATATATGAGTATTCATTTAGTTATGTAGTTTTTGGTTAATTAGTTTAAAATTTGGTAACATCAACTAATTATGCATAGAATTATTTAGACTTTACAATACCCCGACCAATATTTGGACCATATCCTTTATTGATAAGTTGTCTGGAAGAGATCGCTCTGAGCTATAAGACCGCCCATTGATACACTTGGTTTTATGTTTTATTGATAAGTTTATTTTTGTTATTATGGTGTTGACAATAAAGTGTTCTCTATGTATCTACTTATCTAATATTAATTCATGGATCTAAATTAGAGCTATCCACACGAGAGAAGATGACTAAGGGCCTAAAGAAACGGTTTGGTTGTTGGAATTGGCAATTCTGTGCCCATCACTACGTAAGGTATCTAGATACAAATTTTATCAAATTCCGTTCCAGATAAGGTGGTCCGTTTAAGAGTTAAATTGCATGAAAACACGCAACACTTAGGGTTCGTTTCAGAATGTCCTAATAAAGTTTCGGGTTTCTATGCAACACATAAAATAACTGAATAATAAAAATGACAGTTGGCATGCAGCGCGTTTCAAGCTTTAACCGATGGATAGGCTAAATCGATGACTGTGAAACGCAAAAATAGTGTTTTGTTTAATAATTTGTAGTAAAACCGGAACTTACTCGCACATTCTGAAACAGGCCCTTACTCTCTCATTTAGAATGTAAGTGTGATTGTACCACGGATTCCTAAATCCGTGGATTGTACTAATGATGATTATTTATACCACGTCTGGGACGTTCAGAAATGGTCGTCTTCCGGCTTATATATGAATACCTTGCTTGACCTTAATTTGTCGTTTAGTCGTGATTTAGAGGTGTCTGTAAATTGTCACACTCGCTTTCGTCATAATGACTATACGCTGGGTCCGTGATGATGCTACCAAGGTTTAAAGATATTTTATTCCCAATTAGACAATACAGTCACTTACTTGAGAACAGTGCTTAAACATAAATTAAAACTAAACATTCGTCATGTCGTCTATCATAATTAATACTATAGTCCCATCCAATGCATTATTTACGTAAAAGTGAATGATCAGTGATGACATGTTGAGCTATTTACCGGCATAGCAGAGCATATATATAGCTGCTAAAGATACAACTAATACAATATTATTTCCTTTTTATAGGATTGTTACGGAAAGCAACGAAGCCCTGAACTCGCCTATAACAGATGCATTTTTTCACAAGTAACTAACTGCACTACGCCCGCGTACAAAGTAGTAGTAAAGTCTTAAGCATGTGCCTGAATTTCATTTTTACTTACTGGCTCTAGAGAACAGTTGCCGAAACATAGTCTTAGGTGCTAGGCGACAGATGTTTCTACTTGAGGTTGGTAGCTATAGCCAGGCGAGCATTCGCGAACCTTCCACCATACTGTGAAACTCAAGCTGCTGGTGGGGCCGTGGAGATTGAAACAGAGCCGCAGGCAACGAGATTTAAACCCCTTTCTGGATGGCCGCAGGTCTCTAGCACTGCAGTCCATAACTATATTACCGCTCGGTTATCACTGCTTCAAAACTGATTTGCATTATACAAATACACATATTATTCATGTAAGAGAAGGTGTAGGGCCTGCATTATGTACAATCGTACGACATATAGAGATTTGAATTCATACGTTTACGAGTTTGCACTTGGATCCGGAAACGCTTCGATAGATTTTTTGATGAACGCGATTACGTATCCGATATCCGTGAAAACTCCGTTCCTTACGAATCAGAATCATAATGATTCTGGTCATAGTCATTTCGAGCATTTACTGTGTATTAATTGTGATATAATCTTTGAATAATTACGAAATAAATATGATCCTCCTAGTTTCCAATTATTTGTATATTACATACTCAGGTCATATTTTTTTTATAGCATGAATTAACCTCAAGAAATAAGGAATGTCATATGCCAAAAAAGTAACTGTAGATCAAAAAAAATAACAAAAAAACCGACTTCAAACATAATATACGCATTATTGGGGATAACTCGCGATACAGCGGTGAAAATGAGTTGTGAAAAATTTTTCGCAATGGCGGAAAAAAATTAACCATTTTTCCTATTCGCGCGCATGGCGATTGGCCATAGACTGAAGAATGAGGATTTTTTTTTTGCTTTTCGCCATATATATAGCGCCACATAAGAAATGAGGAATTTAAAGTTTTCTTTATAACAGAAATTAAAAGTTATATTTGAGTAAAAGTTTTATTTATTTAACACTACCAAGTTGAAATTATCTATTAATATACGAAGTTGTATGAAATGAACAAACAATTAGGTACATTAATTTATTTTTACTATTGAACACGATCTTTTTGTATCGAAACTTTTTTAAGAACAAAGGTACTCAACCAATAATATTAAAAAAACTATATAACTGACTTGTCATCTAATAGCAATGAAAATGACATCGTTTGATTATAGGTGTCATTAAATACCTAATTTGGGTGAAACTGTTTTGAAAATAACTTTTATCAAGGGTTTGATTCTTAATTTAATTTCTTATTGAATATATTATCAATTACATTATCTTATTTAAATACTTAATTTTACCTACATAGTTACACATTGCCTACTTCATATCATATATTCGTCACATACTATTAGGTATAATGAACTATGAGCTATTTATATCTTATCTTTTTACGCACTTAAATCATTTGTTTATTTGACCCAAAAAAACCCACAAATCGTTCCCACGTTGATAATAAGGCGAAGATAACACATATATCACTGATATGTTTTGTTACGTTTTAACTATCAATATGATTTTATATTTTTTTTATAATTCAATGATTTATCTATGTATTTAACGTAAATACTGCTACGAAATGTTTGGTATGTTTCAACACGCAATAGAAAAGTAGTTTTGCAAAGTTCACCTGTAATGGTTCTTGAGTGCCAATAAGACAAAGTTGGCAGAAGAATAAATAATAATTATTTATTCTTATGATCGGTTTCGTAACTTATGATTTTTTAAGTGGGTGGGCTGTTAACCCAAAATTTCAAATTCAAATTCAAATTCAAAATCATTTATTCAATTTAGGCGTCTACGACGCTCTTATGAAGGTCAATTGCAAACTTTAATATTGAAATATTCTACATTGTACTGCCACGTTCAGCAAAAAATTTATAGAGCCACTGCGAGAAGAACGGGCAAGAAACTCGGGGCCATTCTTTTAAACGTCTGTTTACAATTTGTTATAAACAATATAATACAATTATTACAATATTTGTTTAAATTACGTAGGAGACAGGTGATGGCTTGGCAGAGGTGGAATTTTCCAAGCATTTTTGTCGTTTATGTAATCACAAACTGTGTAGTAGGATTTCTTAATCAAAATGTTTTTCACGTGTAATTTGAATTTTCCTTCTGTGAGCATTGTAATATGTTCGGGAATTTTATTATAAAACCGCATACAATTACCTAAAAAGGACCTTTTATTTGTCTTTGCTAATCTAAAACACGGTACCGTTAATTTATATTTGTTCCTAGTGTTGTAATCGTGGTTGTCACTGTTTAATTTAAATTTACTCAAATTTTTCCGAACATACATAATATTTTCAAATATATACAGACTCGGTAAAGTTAATATATCAATTTCTTTAAAAAGATCCCTTAGAGATTCCATAGGATCCATTTCATATATGGCTCGAATTGCACGCTTTTGTAAGATAAAGATTGTTTCCATCTCAGCAGCAGCTCCCCACAGCAATACACCATACGACATAATACTGTGGAAGTACGCGAAATAAACTAGCCGTGCAGTAGCTACGTCTGTTAACTGTCTTATCTTACAAACTGCATATGCAGCAGAACTAAGTCTTCCGGCTAGATCATGTATATGTGGATCCCACTGTAAAGTTGAGTCCACTTTGATTCCCAGAAAGACTGTCGCTTTGTCAATAGAGAGTTTATCTAAGCCAAGCTTAATGTTTGGTTCAACATAAGGAACATTTGGTAAAGAAAACTTTAAACATTTGGTCTTTTTTGAATTTAAGAGAAGATTATTAGCGGCGAACCATTCAGAGATCATAGATAACACATTATTTACATGAATGATTTCACTATCTTTCCTATCTACTTTAAAAATCAGAGAGGTATCATCGGCGAATAAAACAATATTGCAGAAATCTTTGACCATGCAAGGCAGATCATTAATATACGCTAGGAACAGAAAAGGTCCCAAAATTGATCCCTGCGGTACACCTATTTTTACCAAAGACCCGGAAGAAGTATTGCCATTTATTCCAACCATCTGTAGCCTGTTTGACAGATAAGACTCTATTAGATTCAAAGCTTTTCCACGAATACCATAGTGTCAAAGCTTACGAATCAGAGTGCAGTGTTCTACACAGTCGAATGCCTTGGAAAGATCACAAAATACGCCAATAGCATCATGTGAACTCTCCCAGGCTTCAAGTATATGTGACATCAATTGAACACCTGCATCTGTAGTGGATCTGCTCTTAGTAAAACCAAACTGATTCTTATTCAATATATTATGCTCATTAAAATGAGATAAAAGTTGTTTGAGCATAATTTTTTCGAATACTTTACTCAGAACAGGTAAGATGGAAATAGGTCTATAATTGCAAGGGTCAGATGCAGCCCCCGACTTCAAAATTGGAGTGATTTTACATAGTTTCATTAAGTCGGGGAAATTTCCTCTATCGACACAAAGATTGAATATTGTTACTAAGTATGGCATATCCGCACAACCCCCGAAATGCTGGAGGACCGCAGCCGTCGTTGGTCAGCGAGTCCATCGGACTTAGCCGGTAGCTAGCAATGCTGTACTACCGACCATTCCCCCATCCGCCACCCGGGGGACGCTGCCCTACGCTGTGAGGCCCAGCGCGGGCTTTGAGAGCACACCGACTTCGCTGGCTCGGCCACGTGGAAAGAATGGGAGAGGATCGCGCCATAAAACGGGTATACCTGGGACAACTAAAAGCCGACGGCCGGTCGGGCGCCCCAAGTACCGCTGGAAGGACCAGGTTGAGGATGACCTGCGAAAACTGAATGCAATCCGGTGGCAAGAAAGAGCACAAGACCGCAAGGAATGGCGTCTCTTGTTATCAGAGCTTGGGTCGATGCGTCATCGTAGTAAGTAAGTAAGTAAGTATTCTTATGATATTGGCGATGATGTCTTAGATACAACAAGTGAAACTAATTCCAAATTTTAAACTGTGTGGAATTATGCATTTCTATAACCGACTTCCAAAAAAGGAGGAAGTACACACGTTAATACACATACAAGTGTTAAACTTAGTGCGATTATAGTCTATTATTAACGTACGGCTAAGTTCGGGTCGGACCATCACAAAAAATCTCGAAGTGTATAAAAAAATAACAGATTTGGTACATACTTACATTCTTTGTTACTACAGAACCCTCTGTATTTGGCTGGCTAGCAGTGCTAGCACACCCGAAAAGAAAATTTGTCGCAAATTGCCTAAAGCGATGCGATCCAGCAGCAGTCCTAGTTAATCAGTTACATCCTAGATCTAGTCAGCAACCATATTCAACCAGACCACTTACCTAAAGGCTGACCTCCCGAACAAACAATTGAAAATCCAAGGCTAGTTAATACACATGACATAGACTTATGTTATGACTCAAAGCATTATTCTTCTATTAAAATTGAATTGCTACGAGTTGATAGAATTGACGTGGTTTGTCTTACTTAACTTAGGTCTTACTCACCAAATTTTTTATTAGTATATTTAACATTCTTAGGTACAATATAACCTACATGGTACGTTGGACTCCTTGCCCTACTCCCTATGTTTTTTTTATAGTACATGTATGATGGCTAACCAGTCTAACAGGTATACTCGTAAGGTCACCAATATAAACGGTAGATCTTGTGTAAGCCTTCCTTGTATAAGTACTTTGGGAAATTCCCAATACCTTGTTATTCGCAGACAGACTCGGACGAATTTCACCGGAGAAAGTGTTCACAAGCTTGACTGGGTTCAGAACTCCAATTTGAAATCCACTAACATAAATTGAAGCAAGTTCAAGTAAACCGAGATTAAGTTCTATAAACCCAATTTGAGACGTTAAACACGTTCAAGAGTTTTCGCCGTCATCAACAAATTGCAGCTAATCGATTTTTGGATGACATTCAGAGCGGGTCACAGGGGACAGTCACAGTTCAATCATAGGTCGGTCGAGTTTACTCTGACTGGTCTTTACAGGTGTCTTAACCCCAGGCTAGGTGGATTTACTTCGTCTTTGATGTTCAGAGTTGAGAACGAATAAATGAATCATGTTTGCCCAATCATGTTCGACTCGATGGAAAAGAAATTATAAAGAGAACAGATAAAATATTTCGGTATAATAGTATTATTATGTGTTCTATGGTAATATATACATATACTAGCTTTCCGGGCGCGACTCCGCCCGCGCGTATGTCGGTTATCGCGTAAAAATATTAACCTCTTTTTGCGCAGTTGGATACAAACTATCCTATGTTTTTTCCCGGGTCTCAAACTATTTCCATGCCAAATTTCATTCAAATCAGTCCAATAGTATTGGCGTGAAAGCGTAACAGACAGACAGACAGAGTTACTTTCGTTTATAATATTAGTACTGTTTAGTACTGATAATAATTTTACCGTTCGAATTGCAAAACGCGTTTCGGAACTATTTTAATCGCGTTTATATCTAAGATCTCCTCACTAATCTCCTATATGTATCTTTGACATTTCACCAATCATAGGTTTGTTATCATGGACAATAGATGCGATTATATTACCGGTGAAATTGATTTCACGTAAACTGAGTAAAAACCGATATTTGTCTCCTTCAAAAATCAGACACAAAATATTACAAACTAGCTTACCGGGCGCGGCTCCTGCCCGCGCGTATGTCGGTTATCGCGCAAAACCATTAACCTCTTTTTGCGCAGTTGGATAAAAACTATCCTATGTTTTTTCCCGAGTCTCAAAATATTTCCATACCAAATTTCATTCAAATCGGTACTGTAGTTTTGGCATAAAAGCGTAACAGACAGACATACAGAGTTACTTACGCATTTATAATATTGGTACTGATTTAGCCAAATACAATATTTTACCACTAAACGTATGTTACATGAGAATTGTAATGTAAATTTACCTTCGCGGTCGCGTCGTATGTTATTGAAAATTAACAACTTCCTTTGCGGTAGCTGTTTGCCATTGAATACGAGTTCGTATGTCTGTACAAACAATTCCTGCGTATCAAATCACTTATTTAAACTAGAATTACTTACTTTTTATTTGAAATTGCTATGCGACTAGTGCTCATATCTACCGCTGACAATTAAAATTGTTGACTTACTTTTGCTTTTATTCAGAATATAAGAACTTTTTCCCGTAACTTAAACCAATTGATTGTACAGTGCGTGTTTCAGAAACAAAGTTTTGCCAGTTTTTTTGCACGGCAATGCGATACAAAATTTTGGATGGGAGATTTTGGTCAATATTTCGAAAACATTGAAAAGTGATGCTCCTTTAGGGAAACGATGCGCCGAATGAGCAGCATGCTATACTCACACCGACGTGAGTACGGTTTTGCTGCACATTGGGTGAAAACAAGGCTAATATCATATAAAACTAGCTTTCCGGGCGCGGCTCCGCCCGCGCGTATGTCGGTTATCGCGCAATAACATTAACCTCTTTTTGCGCAGTTGGATAAAAACTATCCTATGTTTATTCCCGGGTCTCAAACTATTTCCATACCAAATTTCATTCAAATCGGTCCAGTACTTTTGGCGTGAAAGCGTAACAGACATACAGACAGACAGTTACTTTCGCATTTATAATATTAGTACTGATGGTAACGGAATACTACCAACGAGAGAACATCCAAGGAGGGTGGCATCTCAGCCATAAAACCGTAGGCAAAATTTTCTGTACACATTGATAGTTGTTAGTTATCTTTGTTGTCAGAGAAGACATATTGGAACGACCCCACATGAGAATTATAAGGTTTGGACAACCACGATGTGTCTTAAGTAGCTACACCCTTTTTTGATGGTTTACCAAATAACTTCACTTGTACACTGAAAGATGACCTGGTAATTTTGTATAATTATTATATAGAATGTGTGTAGCTATTTTGTTAAGATTACTTAGGTCGATATACGGTTATCTACAGTACGGTTTAACTTGAGGTAAAACTACGTATGCTAATTTTTAATATTAAGTTTTTTAGTTTTTTTCTAAGCCTAATGATGTGACTTATGTAATGTAATTACGACCTTAAACCAACCAGCAATTAAGTAGATTCTAAATTGTCAAAATCAAACATGTAAGTACCTATACTTTAATGAATATTTGTTGAATAAAAATAAGTTCTTCTGTAATAAAGTATTCAAACATTTAATCGACTTATCACAGGCTTAGTTAAATTTCACAAATACGTCATACACACACTCAAACAATTTGCCGCTTGTGATGTATAGCTGCGAAACTGTAAAGTCCATATTCTCCTTTACTTTTTCTATATTAATGTTAATTGGATCGAAATTTAAAATCAATTCGCTTTTTGACTACCCTACTTTGCCCTAAATCTCTGGCGAGCTTAGTACTTATTCACTATATTACTTTTAACAATCAACAATTCAAACAAACATTTAATACACAAACAACACTGCGGATACAACCGCTAATATCGTTAATACTGGCATATTTCGGGTAGCCGAATTCTTTTTCAACGACTTCTCTGCGTATGTTTGGAGAAGGCCACAGGGGACGGTTTTCTTCATGTTCGACGAAGGTGTGTGTCTTATGACGTAGCACTGCATTCCCGGTGTTACGTCTATAGGCTTTCCTTTTACGTCTAAGGCGTTCGTTACGGTAGTATTCGTGGTCGTTGTAGTGACTGACACAGACGATGAGGCCCCATTTCCAGCGGCGGCAGCGGCCGCTCCGGGACTGGCAGTCGTAGTATCATTAACAAATGTAGCGTTTAGTGGTATCAGAGTCCCGTTAGGCAGCATGGAATATATAATGTTTCCCACTGCTGGCGTGGCTGAAGCCGGTTCAACCCCACCATTAGTTGTGTTTACCATTGTTACGTTCGTTACGGTTGTCGTCACAACTGTTGTGTTAGAGCCGCCATTTTGCGATTTCTCTTGTTCGGCTTGGAATATGAAACTCGTGATAAGTTGGCAATCGATTCTTGTTTCTTCGTAATCGCCGTTGTCTTTTTTAATTGCGAATTTACAGACTTCGCCAGGTTGGGCCTTGTAGCCGGAGCCGGAGCCGGATCCTGAGCCAGATCCAGAGTGACTGATAGCATAGGCGGTACCTGCCAGGGTACCGAGGTTAAGAAGAGCAAGACCAGCGAGAAGCGTACCGTATTTGCTGCCAGAATCCTTGTATTGGTAGACGTAGGTCGGTGGGGTACCGTGGTACACAGGGTAGTTCATTGGAGGACCATGAGCGGGCGTGTACCTGATCTGCTGAGGTGGGCTGTAGTGGTAATTGTTATAAACATTTGTAGTATGTGTAGTATGTGTACTTCCAGACATTCCTTTGCCTCCAGGGTATCCAGGACTGTTGCCGGACAAACCAGGCGATGCTGGATAGCCGTGACTGCCGGACATTCCACGATTTCCCCCTGAAGAGGGGTATGTATGGCTGCCTCCGTTAGTACCCGAGAGTCCGCCTGACGGGGGGTATCCGTGGTTGTTCGATGAAGGATAAGAATGGCTGCCTGAAGGATAAGAATGACTGCCTGAAGAGCGGTGGCCCGATAGGCCTCCAGACGAAGGGTAGCTGTGGTGCCCTCCGCCTCGACCGCGAGCCGCATTCACATGTTCCACTGGTAATAATGCAACTAGTAAAAGTAAAGTCCCGATAATCACACACCGCGGGAAAGTCATTGTGACGCGATCAAAACAAACTAGTAACGCGGCCGTCACTGATACTCCTGCGCATCGAACTGAAGTGCAACGCGAACGGAACGCTCAACCTTCGGTCTGTGCTTCGGTCCGGCTGCCTTTCAATGTTGTTTCCATTCCGTTCTAGACAATACGCACTCGCTATGTTTTGCTCAACATGTTTTTTTGTGTTGCCAGTTCACTAACTTAGAGATGCTTAAGTATATATATTTGCCGTAATACTAACTTAGAAAAACCGTTTAACCTTAAACTTTAGATCGGATGCCTAAGATTAGGTTAGGTATACCCCTAACTTACAAACAGATAGGTTTTTTTTTTATTATTATACATTAATTTTTTTTTTCGCAGTTTTGTTTCATACGTCTCACATGTTAACTTTTGATGTATCTCACAACAACTTTTCTATTTATCTGTCAATTAAGTAATATTAAAAACTCGGATATCGAAACGAAAGCACTAAGCGATAAGACCTTCCTGTACATTTAAATTTAAGTGCTATAATTTCATTTTGAAATTCCACAAGAGTTTTTAATTTACGTATCCGTCAATTTCGAAGCAATGATGGCCGAGCGGTTATAGCAATGTTCTGCCGTGCCGCAGGTCCCTGGTTCGATCCCCACCGCCTGCTTGAGCTTCACAGCATGGTGGAAGGGCAATTTGCGAATGCCCGTCTGGCTAGCTACCACCCTCAAGAAAATTTGTCACCAAGCACTTAACAGTGTGTTCTGGCAGCAGTCCTTGAGATCCAGAGAAATCAAAGGCACATGACACTTAACAACTGTATGTCTCAATGTGACGGGCCCAATGCAATTGTTATGCAAACACCAAATACAATTGTAATGAAAACACGCAATGCAAATAACAAATGCATTTCGTCACATGAAATGCATTTGTTATATAGGCAGAGGTTAATCCGCCTAACATCAGGTAGGCCTCGAGCTGTTCCATTATAACCACATAAAAAAATATTAGTACCTACCAAAATAATTTAGAAACCATTTTGTAATTTAGAGATAGTAGATAAGATCGAATATCAAGCATCCTCCCTCATGCCATCCCTCCTTGATTTTATTGCGTAATAAATTGGAAACGACAATTTTTGTTTTAAGTACAGTTTTTGCAAGGACAGGTAACTAATGGTAGGTCACACGATGATTTTATTCGCTTAATTTAAAGATCATTAATTTATCTAAATTTATATATTTTCTATACTAATGCAGCTAATCGTGTTTGTATGACTAAACTTAATTTTAAATATTTCAAATTTGTTAACATGTTAGTTGCCAAACCTATCGACTATTTACAAAATCTGTGAAACGATAAATTTGAATGTAGAAAATATTTTTTCATCCCACCATCTCGGAAAGAGTATTTTTAATCTTCAATATCTGAGTGGAAAAGCCGTTTTTATTCTCTAGAGGATAAAGTAAATTGAATTTAGAACATCGTGTGCACTAAGTTTGTGAATTTAAAAAAAACATTAAACCTATTTATTACTACCTCTATGGTGCCGAATATATCATACAACTTTTTTTTAATTTGTTAAAAACCCAGAAACGGAACCTTCTTGGTGTTCTTTTTTCAATTTGCTTTGTACGCGGTTCTTTACGCGCTAGTTTACGCGGCATTTTTTCACGTCAAAACAAGAAACTTGAAAACAAGTGAAAAAAACTAAAATGAGTGATTCTAGCGACGAGGAAGTTTGTTTGACGCCAACAGAATTGACTGAAACTGTTAATAATGCGCAAATGAGCTTTCTCCCTCAACAATCAGCATTTAGTCATTTCCTCGCTGAGGTGGAATGAAAAGTTACGTGTTGCACTCGAGTGCAAAGATTTTTCACCTCGTGCTCTTTTGATTCCCTCGCTAACGCTCAGGATTCTAATTTAGAATCACTCGCTGCGCTCGTGATTCAATTTTAGAATACTTCGCTTGCTCGGTCATCAAAATTGAACACGCGGTTAAAAAGCAACTTTGCACTCTTGTATAACAAATAACTATTTCATCCCACCATCTCGGAAAGAGTATTTTTAATCTTCAATATCTGAGTGGAAAAGCCGTTTTTATTCTCTAGAGGATAAAGTAAAGTGAATTTAGGACATCGTGTGCACTAAGTTTGTGAATTAAAAAAAACATTAAACCTATTTACTGCTACCTCTATGGTGCCGAATATATCATACAACTTTTTTTTAATTTGTTAAAAACTCAGACTCGGAACCATCTTGGTGTTCTTTTTTAAATTTTTGCATTTAGTCATTTTCTCGCCGAGGTGGAATGAAAAGTTACGTGTTGCACTCGAGTGCAAAGATTTTTCACCTCGTGCTCTTTTGATTCCCTCGCTAACGCTCAGGATTCTAATTTTGAATCACTCGCTGCGCTCGTGATTCAGTTTTATAATCCTTCGCTTGCTCGGTCATCAAAATTGAACACACGGTTAAAAAGCAACTTTGCACTCTTGTATAACAAATAACTATTTTTTATGTATTATTCTTCTTTACAATAATTGCGAAAACTGTGCGGATATCTCTAAAATATTTTACTTAAGTACATGGAAGTTATCTTTCATAATGGTAGTAAGAAATTGTATCATTCAAATTAACATTAACTATAATATGACTATCTGTAATTACATACACAGGTATACCTGTATAATATGTCATAACATATAGGTAGGTATATTGTATATAGGTCGTCTGGAAGAGACCGCTCTAAGCGATAAGACCGCCCATTGTTACACTCACTAATATTTTGTATTGTTATCGTTATAAGTTTTTCTAATAGTGTCTCAATAAAGTGTAATCTATCTATCTACCACACCAGCCACGGCAAATATAATAAATATAAAAATAACCGACTCAAATATTGTACTTAGGCATAATTGTATTATTAGACTGGTGCTAAGATTGATAACACTATAGGTAACTAATGTATAATATAATATGTAGTGTCAAAAACTTTTTTAGCTCTGCGATGGTGGTTATAATTGGAACTAAATGTCATTTTATTCTAACCACTAAATTCAACAGATATTCACCGGGCAAGATAAGTTAGTAATACTGTATAGCACATCGGTACTTTATAATTATACTTATTATCAAAAAGCACCAAGGGAGCTAAAAGCTTACATTTTTGGCGTTCAATTAGTAGTAGTATTCGTAGTTTTAACAGTGATTGAAATATTCTTCTTCTTGCTTGTAATGAATTCAGGTTGTTTCCCATCGAAACTATTGGTGAGTTAGGCCATCACCTTGTTATTTATCAAAAAAGTAATAAAAAATACTATACGTCGTCAAATGTACGGCTAGGAAAGACAAAGGACCTGATAAACGATAATCTTTGACGTTTTGTATGTTCTGGAGTTCTTTTTTTATCTGTGGTGTTACTTATCGATTGCGCCTCCCAATGACTACATAGGTACCTTACATTTCCTCGCACGAAAACGTCCTCGTCCCTACCAAGTCAATATTTTGGAACATGCAAACCGACTTGCAAATCCATTCATGGCATGATCAAAATTGTGCCGCTAAACTGGGTAAATCGAAAAAGTTCTACACAATGACAACACTCCTTACAGAAATGAAAGAGACAGACAGCTATCGCCGCTTCTGTCTACTAGTGCACAACCGATAAACAGATTAGTAATCAGTTTGTACTACATTCTGAGGGGAACTCAGCGTGCTAGTGACGACGGCCGTTACGACACAACGGCAACTGGAATTGCATTACTCACAGAATGACGTCATTCCATATTCAGGTAGTCATTTTCCATCGTCACGGGATTTTATGAGTGTCAGATTCATTGAACGATTCAACACAATGACAGCTCTACGGCAAAGATTAGAGATTTTCATCTAGGTTGACTTTTTTGGTTTTGTGAGCAGCGTGAACGCAAGATAATCAATAAAAACCCGGCCAAGGGTGAGAAGGACGAAGGATTGTATGAAGAAATCGCAGAATAATACCCTTCCTCTATGCGGGGCAGCTCAAGTAGGCAGCGGCAGCGGAGGAAATCGAACCGTGGAACTGCAGCACGGCAGGCCAATAGCTGTTACAAAGCGGCTATAATTGTTTTAAGAATATTTCTATAGTGGATGTCAGTGATTTGAAATATAAAAAAATCTTAGAGTGGATGTATAATCATATGAAACATATTAATCATATTCATTATATTTCAATAAAACATTATGAAAAATATATAATAATAAATAAACTAAAACTTAAAACTTTTTTGAAAACAATCCCTTCTACACATTAAAAGAATATATGTCAATGCAGCTTGTAGAATCTTTGTTCTTAGGACAAGTGCAAACGCGATAGCTGTACTTAAATTGTATTAAACTGTATTAAGTGTAATATATAAAATAAATATGAATTATTTAATAGAATAGAGAGAAATTAATTAGAATTTGAAATATTTAAGTAGTACAAATATGTATTGATAATGTGTTTGGACTTGCCTGTTAAAAAATTGACAAATGGGCTAATAAAACTTCTTTATATCTTTATATCCAAACTAATATCCGTATGTACGTTTAGATGTGACAAAACTTCAAGTGATTTTGCATACATAGTAAGATTCTCCATTCTAGTACGGCACTCTAAGGGGGTTAAATAACACGGCAAATAACAACGTTGCAGTCTTGCGTTACAAATAAATAATTCTTTTAAGTTTTATTTTAAGCATTTATTATCATTATTATTAATAAGGAAATCCATACTAATACATATTCTTTTACAATTGTTGTGTTGTTTTACAAAACTAATACATATTCTAATACAATTTGGCACACTTCGGGGGTTCAATTAAAAGTACTCGAGTCAAATAACAACGTTGCAGGCTGCAGCATTGCAAAGCAAATAACTAATTCTTGTACGTTTATTTTAAACTTTTGTTATTATTATTTTTTGTATGTCTGATAGGTTAGCCTTGGAACACTATCTCACCTGATGGTAAGTGATGATGTGGTCGAAGATGTTGTTCAGGCTAACCTAGAATCATTGTTGAAATACATACTAATACATATTTTGTTAAATTTCAGCCGGCTATCTTTCGAGGTTCCAAAGATACAGGTCATATCCAAAGGACGGTCGGGCCATAATGATCGGACGGACGTATGGACAGATTCGGCCTTTTAAAGGTAGGATGGAAAGTTTAGTATTAAAATAAAATATTCCTTACCTTTTAGAGAGGTACCTAATAACCACCTTTATTTACAAAGTAGTACTCTTATCATTGACCAAAGCGACTACGGCATCGCCAGCAGAAAAGAGTTCCAACTTGGCGTAAGTGCGAGCCAAGTTATTCTTCAACACCTGAAGTGAGTTCTGAGATACATGAAAGAAAAGATACAGTGAAAGACTCAAGAACCTAAACCTTGTTCAGATTTTTGGATAATATTGAATGAGGAGCTTATTGGTACAAATACTAATGTATAACAAGGCAAGATAAAATAACAGAACAATTTCAGATCTAGCAAATAAACTGAAAAAAATGATTGATAAGTTATTAATGTGCGGATACCTTATACTGCTCAGAAAGAGTTTGCATTGGTGTTTAAGAGATGTGAGTAGTATGTAGAGGCTGTATGCGAAAAGCTGAGACCGTGGAGCATGTGCTATTGCACTGCGAAGTCACGGAACAAATAAAAATTACAACCGGACTACAAGAGTCGTTCTCATCAACGACATCCTCACCACCATCACACACGTCACTGGAGCAGCTATGCCAGCGACCCCACCTTCTCCGCTATTTCAGGGAGTTGGAATGGCTTGGGTACTTCTACCCAAGCCATCCCAGGCCTGGCGGGGGAAATGCACAAAACACCCCAAGCGGGACGTCAGACGCAGGACATATCGCTCCCCCAAATAGAATAAGAATAAGAGATGTGTATTCCGTTCGTTTCCATAGCTTTACCAAGACATAGGTTCTGCGATATAAAAAAAAATGGCTATGAACAATTAACATCTACAAGCGATTCAAAGAGAAACCATTGGCTAATATATTCTTGAGAAAAAAAATCAAACAGTGGGGCGTATAAGATGAAAAGAATTCGGTGATAGAGTCTATGGTAAATTAAAACATAGAGTGTAATTGTCACCATAGAGGAAAAAAATATATACGGGGAAAACCCGTACGGTTTGACTTCAAAAACTGGGTAACACCAACACTTGGTTTTCAAGTTACGGTCTTTTGTTTGTCTGGAAGACTAAAGTTTGACAAGCTGATATACTCTTGAGGACAAGCATGTCATGTATTTTCACATATTACTCGTACGTATCGAAGCATTAAGTGTGTAACTGCAACACTATTGTGTTTATGCTTGATTATAATGGGTACTTAAGTTTAATTACATTGGCGGACAAGCGTCTCGGAGTCTTAGAGAGACGACCGCAGAGCAGTGTCAAGCAGAATTCGAACGGTCACACTGCAACTGATAGGGCGGGACGATTACCATCAGATGGGTGACTTGACTGTCCCATCACTTCATAATATCAGCAAATTATGCCGTTCAAATAAATTCTCTAAACTAGTCGTGTCGTGCGTGACACGTAATAATAGCTCATAAAAAACTAGAAGAGAGGTCCTTTTTAACGTTTGGATAGGTAGGTATAGTTACTTAAATCTAAGATTTTTTTACCTGTAGATCAGTTATATGCCCTCCATATTTACTAGACGAATTCAGGGTAATTGCCTGAGTCACTACCAGTCTAGCACTTCCGAGCGTCCGGTGAATACATCGCCGCTAATCGTGTTTTTTCGGAATAATCTGTGGACAATACACCTTGCTTGTGTCTTTAGACTCTGCACCAATTATACAAGCACTGTGAGAGATAAGAAAACTTTTACATTTCACGCGTAATTATTGCTTTTATTGGTGAAATAGAAAATATCGTTATTTTGTTTTATCTTAGGAACTAATCTCAATGAAATGGATGAGCGAGATATGTGTATCGTTTGGTGTGAGAGAGTGAAAGAGATCGCAGCATAGTGGTGATCGGAACGTCTCGTGGCGGTTCGGTGGTAACACGAATTGCTTATTTATCTCTTTCTAACAACAGATATGACGCATAATATTTGAACGTTCTTTCCTTGTCATTACAAACTGCATATACATGTGCGTAGGTATGTATATAGGTACATTCTAGTAAGCTTTTAGAGCAGTGGTGTTCGGATATAACTAATCTATATATTTCAAATCGCTGGGAGAGAGGTCCTTTTTAACGTTTGGATAGGTAGGTATAGTTACTTAAATAGATAATTAATTTACGTAACAGATTCTTCATTCTTTAGAGGATGATAGAATGTGAAACAGAAAAGTGGAAACATTTACCTAATAGTTTATAATTTTCAATGTTGAATGAAACAGTTAAAAACTTGAAAGGCAAAAACCTTCTGATGTGACTGTTTTGTGACAGCTGTTGCTGCTACGGGTTGCGGTACTTGCGGTGCGGTAGCAGTGGCTCAGGCAGTGGTTATGTTGAGTTATGATGACTTAAGTTATCCATCTATAATTTACGAAGTAGGTAGGTACGAATAGTAGGGACCGCCTGAAAAATTCACTCATGCAATAATAATTGTTCATTTAATAAGATTTGCTATAAGTTTTTTAACAGGAGTCAAAGCAATTTTTTTTCATAGTGACCTTCCAACTAAAATATCAACAATAGCATATGCTGAACTGAATGATTTGCCAGAAGACACAGCATTAAAACTAGTTTCAATCAAAATAACAAAATTGTGGCTCTCTGTTGATGATAAATTCCTTGCCTGCTCAATAAAGCTAAGATTGATTGCTATGAAAGTCTTCCTTACTTTCAGTACCTCATATCATAATAATACCTAATTGTATGTGAGACGGGATTTTCTAAGTAATATTTATACTAATTACCGAAATAAATCGGGCATATCAAACATATTTTGATCAGAAGTAACTGATATTGAAGTTGATACTAAAGCTAGGAAATAGTTACAAATAATAGGAAACAACAGACTTTTTCTCAAAAGATAAACACTTCTTGTAAGTTTTCATAAATAACACTTTCGATTGAAACTGAATTATTTTTTTCTTGTTTGATAATCCATCATTCACATAGTTATGCCCCTTTTTCCTTCGTGAAAAGCAAGAGCTGAGTTCCGAATTCGTAACTTTTGGTTAGGTGAGCCGCGGTCCAGTCAACTTTGGGTACTACTGCCCTAATGACTAGACATGAGAGTATAATTATAACGCCAAGCATTCGACAGACAGGTTTTGGTTCCATGTAAAGAAGGAGTGAGCTTCCTATAAATAACTAAGTGGTATACTGATACCAATTTGAGTTCTCTCTGCAAGTCCCTAATAAATATTTGTTAAATTAGAGACAAATAAAAATGTGGCTCTTATAAACTCTAATTGAATGTATAATATACGACGATAGATAAGTTTTTTGTGCCCAGATAACCCCCAAACACATTCACGAGAGAGAACTTTGTTGTATCTCTCGACTAGACCCCATTTGATATCCATATGACCTCAACCTACAGGCCACTGATATACCTACATAGAATATTATTTTGAATTGATATAGTATCACCACATACAGTGGCAGTGGTTATGTAAATAATAATCAGTGTTAGAATTGTAACCAAGTATGTAGTTGATATTTTGTTTGAGATCACTTTGACAACTGAAAAAGTTTTCTACAAAATCTAATGTCTAACAAAGATAAGTATGTGTATGGCTTACATATTTGAGCCGTTTGGTGTAGAGACGTTGGATCCGTGGGGACCGGGAGCTCATCGTATTTTCCAAAACTTATCTGAGCGCTTGGTCGATGCGACGCATGATCAAAATGCAGGCACATATTTGGCTCAACCAATAAGCATTGCAATTCAACGTGGCAATGCTGCCAGCATGATGGGTACGCTGCCAACTGGGAGTGGGCTCGAGCATTTAGACTGCCTATGAGTCTCCTATGACTTATAGGTTGTCTAAATGCTTTTATTATAGTAGCTATAATGTTGTATATAATTTGTAGTATATTTTGTTTAACAAAGATAAGAAGCTCTTGTTTTCCTTAAATTAGGAGGACGATGATGACTTAAGTGTCCTTCTACTATATTAGTACAATAATAATATAGCTATCTATTTAGGTATCTCAGACTTTACAGAGCATTATAAAATAACACAGGTCAAATATATACCTTCGATTAATAAACATAATAACATCAATTAATGTTCATTCAGCTGACACGGTGCGTCAGGTATCCGACCTAGGAAACGCCAGAACTTGACAGTTGACACCCTTCGGCCAAAATTCAGCTTCCAAGAATATTTAAAACCCGCGAGTCGGCACTCTCACCGTTGCTTGTATTGTTATATTATGTTCTATGCTTTCACCACAAACGTTTTAAAGGTCACGTGTCGAGACTCCAATCGCTGAACCCTCAGACACAATAGATACATGGAGCTTCTTAAGCAGTAGTTTAACTACGAAGAAATTACCCGAATTCAGTCACGTGATCAACAGTACGGCCTTTCCTACATCGAGGAAGTACAAAAAGTTACAGTTCAGTTTTAATAAGCTGTCATCAGATTGACACTATAGAGGTTTTTTTTTCTCCCTATCTCGGGAAATGGTCTCGCACTTCTTGTGCATTTGCCAGTGTCACTATAGAGGTTGTAATCTTTTTATCATTTTAATAGAAAAAAGAACTCAAGGAGTTTTAAAGGCAAATAATCATACAATAACCTCTTTACACCAGTAAATCTTTAATGTAAGGCCAGTAAGGCCAAAGACAATGGCGTTTTTTCAATCAATTCTGCGCGCGCTTGTGTTCTCTCAAATAAATAGATATAGTTATATTTTTACCTATTCACAACAAAATTTATTTATAAAAAAACAATGTTTATATAAAAAATATTGATTTATAACAAACAACAACACTCAAAATTTCGATTCTCTGATTTCTGATTCTCTGATCGTCATTTGTCATTGAATTCCAGGATACCGCGGAATCGAACTACTGTATACTTATATGTCTATTGTGCCTCAGATTCATGTTAGTTTTGAGCGCTATGTACCTACACAGATCTTCAACTTGCATGCTCATGCGTTGAAAGCAACTATGGGCGCAGCAGTTGATTATCTCCTAGTAGGTGCAGTACTTGTTCTGATAGGTGTTCCCCTTCTTCTTTTTCTCTCCACTTTTGAGAACCCGTCCTTATAATACTGACTGTTTTGGGGGTACAAAGGCACAGTCATACGCTCTGGGTCCCAGTGGTCCAATTGTGATCTTCTCTTTGTTAGATCCGGGGTTGGTCGAGCAACGACAGCGGCGTAAGCGCGTTGTGTGGACTATATGGAGATACTTCTGCATCGCGGGCTGCGGGGTGTGCGGTGCATCGGTCATCGCCAGCGGCGGGCGTGGTGACGACTGTAGGCGGTGAGTTAAATTTTATGGATCGAAACTCGACTTTCCACCGCCGCGATATACGTTAATGTTATTGACCTCAGGTGACCTACTTAATATATTAATGACACTACATCAGCAGCTCACTAATGGTACTTTCAGAAGCTTCCAACTTATTCATGCCTTAGCTCATGCTGCTCTTTAGGGGAGTGATATCCTGCCGTTGTGGGTCTCAAACGGAACTGAAGGCAAGCGGCCCAACTCTCTCACACAAAATACAACGGGCACGTAAGTATATAAAAGTATATCTAACGAAAATATATTAAGAATTATCAGTTCCTTGATTTTTTTAATATTCTGTAGCATTTAATTTCTGGGGTACTTTTTTTATTAATTATTAATTGTGATGTTTTTTTTATACCACTAAGGTGGCAAACAAGCATACGGCCCGCCTGATGGTAAGCAGTTACAGTAGCCTATGGACGCTTGCTACACCAGGGGTATCACTCGCGCGTTGCCGACCCTGAAGAAATCGACATTGTGAATTAATTAATGATTTACAAAATTTGTATGTTTTTCGAAACGACACTATATTCTATAATACATCTGACAGATACGAGGAAACTAAATACAAAGACTAACTGTGACTAATCTAAATACTTTAATCAGCACACGAATTTGTAACAGAACAGAGGCAACTTTCACTAACTTGCGCACAAAGCGATTGCAGTAGTGGTCACGTTGCAGAAGTATGCGCTGATACTAAGAACTCTGAACTGATATTAGTTAGGAATCTGAGATTTCGGTATTTAATTTACCACGTCATCTTTTTAACCATCAAATATTCGGTTATATATTTTCGTTTGGTCAAAACCAACGAATAAACTCGTTGTTTTTAGCTAATTGTATAATAAGGAGAAAGTGAACCGCCTGGTCCCAGTTTTTTGGTTGTTTTTTAGACTTTAAGCACAGCAAGTTTGACGCTTGTGTTGAGTATGTTATACCGTTAGGACCGAGCATAAAATACTTACATTTTGACAGGACAGGGTACTCATATTCATAGTACCTCATATTCTATCACTCATATTATAACTCATATTCTCGTGCCGAACCATGATAACGGCAAATAAGACATGTTTCTTGTATGAGGACCTACCTTAGTTTTATTATTTATTGTTTATTTATTTTTTCCAAAATAATCGCAATCCAACTAACTATAAACATTGCAATACAACAGGGCAATAATGACAGCATGCTGGGCACACTGCCAACTGGTAATGGGCTAGAAATTTTAAATTAACTGTAGGCCTGCAATAGCTCTTAGGTTGCTTAAATGTTTTCGTTGTATACCAATCAAAACAAGTCTCAAGCGCAAAAGCATATTCTGCATATTGTCTATTATATATAACAAAATTTCATCCAATATAAGTGCTGAAGATAATTTGTATTGACTCTTAATAGAGAAAGCTTACTACAATATTGACGAATTTTTAAAGGATAAACTATGAGCACTTGTGTTCTTATAGTGTAATGTAAATGTTGTTATTATTTAAAGTAATTAAACATGACTTCCCACAAAAGGAGAGTTATGTTTTCAGGGTTCATGAAAGTATGTAGGTATATATTATGTTTGTGAGTTTCTTTATTCCACCATAACATCTTAACGGTTCAACCGATTTTAATGTATAATATATCATTAGATTCGTCTTAATAGCCCAGGTGACACTGACTACATAAAAAAGTAAAAAAAAAAAGCAAACTGACGGAAGTTATACGCCATATTTTCAACAAAAAAAAAACTCCTATTCCTATCGAGTGGGGTACGATTCCGTAAATATATAAAACTTACAGTTTTTAACGGAACAATAAAATACTTAACAAAAATAAATAATTTGCAGTCGGATTTTTTAATTTTTAATTAATATACACTTGTTGTATTATAGTGTATTCTAATTTAATATCGATTTGACATTTTATCTATTTAATTAATGATTCGTTTAAATTTGATATGTATAATGTAGTCATAATAATTTCATATTTTCTATTTTAATGTTTTTATGTAAATATATTGCATACAATGATAGCAGAGATAGCGGACAAATATATTTTTAAGACCATTAAGTACTTGTAATATACCTTTCTCGCAAGACTATGAATGAACAAATGAAATTTTGTAGTTCGGATGTGTTGTATAATTTCAATTTTCAACTTTTAGCCAGCCAAAAAATATTACGGGTCAAGTGATCCCTGTAAAGGCACGACGACGGATGGGTGAACGGAACGAATGACACGCGAAATCTGTTTTCCTTGGGACCATACAATAAAATTTATTATATTTAAAATATATTTACAATAAAAAAGCTGCACGCTTATAACATAATAGTACTTTTGGAGGAGGATATTTTATTTCCTAGTATCAGTGATGACTAAATCTAGCTCGGGTGTGAATCATCAAATTACATCTTCAAACTTTATAGATTCTCACTTACTTCACTCGCTCACGCACTTCAACATGTCAGATGTATTGATGAACTTACATAACTTGACATGATGATGGATAGGCAGTTAGGCACGTGACCCAGATCTCAAAAGACCAAGACCCATATGGCCACCCGCCAAATCTCAGATATTACTAAGACCTTTGACTTAATATGTTACTGACTTATTTAATATATAAGCATTTAGATTAGAATGCGAAATACGTATTTAGGTATTGAGGGTTTTGAAGTTTATAAGCCTAATAATAACTATCGTCCGGTATAGTTAACAACATTGCTATAGCTATAGTGTGTGCGTACTATTTTTCTCAAAAATGGTACGTATTGTTGCCGTAACATCTCTAAAAAGTACCCAGAAAGTGAATTCTACCGGAGACTTATTCACAACTCCAGTCTAGTAAGAAGCGAGATTTCAAATTTGGAATCTCTTTCTGTCCAGTAAGGTGTGACACTTAAAGCGATACAGAACTTTCCATTCTAAAATAAACATGGAGTTTCAAAAACAACAATTTACATTTTTTACTAAAACATTCATGTAATGCAAAATAGTACAATGTTCAAAACAAAACGGATTTCACATTCAATTGAGCCAATTTCGTTTTAATTTACGAAAAATCGGACCCTTATAGGCACACTTTGTTGTCCGCCTGTCTGTCTTTCATGACCCTCTTTGTCAGGAAAGCGTGGAGGTATCAAGCTGAAATTCATATCAATTACTCAGGTTTACTGTCCCTTGGAGCTGTGAAAAAATCAAACTTCTAAGCAAACGCAATCAAAGAATATGCCGCAAATTGTCAACACTCGCAAAGGAATCAAAAGTTACAGGGCACTTTCCGTGAACTCAGAATCTTGAAATTTGGTACGAAGCAACTTCTTATAGCACAGATAAAGGAAAAATTGGGAATTGCATAACTTTTTAGTTGCAGCGATCAACATATTTTTAATAATCTAAATTTTATGGAGTTCATTTGGCTATAAAAATTTACTTATATACCTACAGTTTTGTACGGAACCCTCGGTGCGCGAGTCCGACTCGCACATGGCCCTTTTTTTGGAGTTAGTTAAAAAGTGTTCCCCATCAAATAAGGGTGTAATATTAGGGTTTGTTGTTATTGCTCTAAGTTATACCTGCGGTAATAGCGTCAGACTTAGCAAGATTGGTACGTGGAGTACGGAACCCTCAGTAAGTGAGTACAACTCACACTTAGCCAGTTTTTCAATTAGCTACAGTTTAAACATGAGTTTAGAACTTCAAACATTTCTTGATCGTTTATTGTGGCAAGGACCTTTTAATAGCAAAATTCTGTATGTTTCCTGTTATACTTAACTAGCTGCCCCACGCGGTCTCATCCACTTTGATAATGATTAAAAGTGAAGACACAGAGTACACCCCTTTGGGTAAACCCAGGACCTAAACTATCTAAATTCCAAGTTTTATACTTCGATTCTGCAGTTTCTGAATAAGGCATATCACATCTCATATTCACTCATAAACATTCGCATTTTTAATAATCTTAGTGATCTCGGACAGAACATTGCAGTACATTGCCTGACAAAACAAGAAACAAAACATAAGGGTACTAATTATCGTAATAATAACACTACATTTTTATAATCATTATTTTTATATTCATTCTCAATTTAAAAACTCTGAGTACATCACAATTGCAATGTTATGAGAATAAACATCCCTTAGAAAACTAAAAATTAACACATACAATAATTCCTATCCTATACAGCAATAAACATGGACAACCACCATGGTGGTTTGCTCAACCATTTCTTCAGAGTCTGCTTTTCAGGCAGAACAGAACTTGGCTTGTTCGGTGGTGGCGAAGTCTTCGAGTACTTCATAAGAGTCTCACAATCCACATTATGGCGGAGGTATGTATCTCTAGTCTTTATATCAACAGAGCATTCCATAGCTTTTGGATTGATAGCTCCTCCTTTTTTCACATTAAGAGGATCAGTTAGTTTAGACTCAGTGGTGCAAATTGTGACGTTTACAATTTCTTCCGTAGTAGTTAGGACCCTAACAATGCTCTTGGTTTTGTTACCTTCAGTAGAGTTCTGGACAATAGTTATGGGTTTGACTGTAATATTTTTTCCGTTTTGATCACCAAAGGGAATAGATGTCGAATTTGTGGACACTGGAGTTGTTCCATTGGTTGTAACATTGACTGTAACCTTAGTTGGATTCACAGTACTGGTCACAGTGACTGGAGTAACTGTTGAAGTCACTGGAGTTACAGTGCTTTCTGACATATTAGTAGTCGGCGTTGTTGCATTCAAATTGGTCTCATTAACTTTATGTGTGGCAACCTCTAATGTCAGATTGGATATACCTGAAATATCGGATAAAAGGAAACTGGGTAAAGATATATTCATTTCATCAATCATTGTTTCATCAGCACTTGGTGTAGTTGTTGGCACTGTACTCACAGCTGAAACATTGGGTGACAAAGTTGTATTCACCGCTACGTCTTCTGGTTTTATCCTTTTGATTACAGTAGTATTAGTAGTGCACACAGTTGTATTGATCAGGGTTTCACTTGGGTTTTTCACTATTTTGCTGTCCTCAGTAAATGTCGACACTATTTCACATGGTATCTTAAGTTGTTCAACCCTTCCATTTTCTTTAACTCTTAATGTACAAGTGGCCTCGCCTTTGGGCTGGTAATCAGTTCCATACGCGCTGCTACTGGATGAGCTGTATCTATGCCTATAGTAGTCATCATAATAATAATAATCATTATAGTGGTGTCCGTGAGATCGACCCAAATTATATAAAGTCAAACCGGTCAACAGGTCACTATATCTGCTTCCAGAGTCTCTGTATTGCGTAACATATACGTGCTGAGGATAATGATAGTACGTAGGTACATATTTTCCCGAATTGTATGAGCTTCCTCCCGACCCTGATAGTCCAGTTCCACTTGGATAGCTGTGTGATCCTGATCCTGAATAGGAATATGTGTTGCCCGAAGATGATGATGGGTATTTTGAACTGGAGCCTGATCCGGATAAGCCGGTTGAAGAAGATGGGTAGCTGTGCGATCCACTTCCTGATCCGGATAAGCCGCTTGAAGAAGACGGGTAACCGTGCGATCCACTTCCTGAACCGGATAAGCCGGTTGAAGAAGATGGGTAGCTGTGAGTTCTACTTCCTGACCCGGATAGGCCGGATGAAGAAGAGGGGTAGCTGTGCGATCCACTTCCTGATCCGGACAAGCCGGTAGACGACGACGGGTAACTATGTGATCCTCTTCCTGTGCCAGATAGTCCTGAAGATGAGCTAGGGTAACTACTTTTACTCGAATATTTATTCAACCAGTCTAATCCCGACAAATCAGGATATGAATAGCTACTTCCACTGGAACTGGAACTGTAACTGGAGCCAGTATTATATGATGAAGAGGGCTTGTAACTGCTTCCACTCGATCCACTAGACCACCAGCTTGATCCTGAAGAACTAGAAGATGGTTTAGTCCTTCTTTTATCTAAAATTACGAGTTTTTGAGCCAGTGTAATTTCAAAACTGTATAATTTAATGAAAATCTGATGCACCACAAACCTAGATATTTGGATCGTGATGACGTAGGCAAAAAATCATTGAGTTTTATTCGCTATTCTTAAAATGAGATTGGAGCTACGTTTGTATGGGGCGCGTACGTCTAAAATATACCCTTAAGTTTAAAATAAATTAGCAAAAATGGCAGACTTTTGTCGCAAATGTCTTCTCTAGTGTAACGTATTATCTCGATGCGTGACATCCGGTCTCAGAGTGACCTGGCGTATTTTCGAGTTCTTGTGCAACTTCCATGTCTATGCTTTTGCTGCCGAAGGGCTATTTTTTTTCGATACAATTTTCGCACTTTGCCTATCCAAGGTCTCTAGTGCAGCAATATTATGGCATCTTACTGCCTCATCATCAGTACTTCAGTACTATATAATATTATAAATGCGAAAGTAACTCTGTCTGTCTGTCTGTCTGTCTGTCTGTTACGCTTTCACGCCAAAACTACTGGACCGATTTGAATGAAATTTGGTATGGAGATAATTTGAGACCCGGGAAAAAACATAGGATAGTTTTTATCCGACTGCGCAAAAAGAGGTTAATGTTTTCGCGCGATAACCGACATACGCGCGGGCGGAGCCGCGCCCGGAAAGCTAGTATGGTATAAATTTCAAGACATTCGTGAAAACATTCGCATTGACTTCTTTTCTTATGAGTCATGAGAAGCCTCCAATTATCTGTTGTGGGTACTTCCACACTTAAATGATCAAGAAGTTCTTTCAACGACTGTTGGTCGGATTCTGATTGCCTGTGGGAGGTTTCCAAGACGATTTTTTCGTCTCGATTTAGTCCTTGTTATTTATACTTGTACTTGATCGTTAATTGTGGATGGAAATCCATTGCCATAGAAAGCACCGTATATCACATGTGGAAGCGTTGTTGCAGTAGTAGGTATATTATAAACCCTAAGTTAATATTAGTTTGGAATCTGAGATTTCGGTATTTTGTTTGCTATGTAATCTTTATAAGGGATGGGCCGAATATTCGTTTTATATTCGGTATCCGACATATTCGGCAGATTTGCCGAATATTCGTATTCGGCCGAATATTCGGTCAAATCACCGAATATTCGATAAAAGGGTAGGTACTCAAAGTTAATACAGTATTAAACTGATTGATCATGAGTTGAGTGTTAAATGTGTCCTATATTTTGTTTTTATGTGGTAAGTAATTTGCAGTATTTTTATGTAGACACTGTAGTTTTATTTCCAATAACAGCAGACAAAAAATATGGTTATTAAAAACAATTTATAAGTATTTAGCTGTTTTGGGGTTAAATTACTGTACGGTGCAACCGCATATTCGCCCGCGTAATCATTTTTGGCATCGTTCTAAGTAAATGACCAGTTCGTAATTAGCATCCATTTGATCGTGTCTCACGCGGCTCACTATCATTAAATCACTATATTTATTTTACATATCAAATAAACATTTATATCAACTAGCAAATCAAGGACTTATTTCTCATTTTATATATATATATCTTTAGAATACGGTCTCGGACCGTACAACTACTGCGAACTTTTTATAATAAAACATTTCGGGTGTATTGATAAACTTACATAACTTGACATGACGAATGACGATGCATCGGTTGGTAAGACCTTGGACTTCGCTTGGTGAAAATAATTTAATATATCAGTTTTACTCATACATTCATATATCTACTGGTGGAACATATGCTATTTAGATAATAATGTAATACGATACAAGGAAAAAGTATATGTATCTAATACTATTAGCGATATAAACACCATTCCTACTTCACATAGTTACCAATTACTTACTACTTCAAAATTTTTTGTTGAGATCACATTGAGTTCACACAATCAAATACAATTGAATCGCTCGTAGCGAAATTTGCATAGCTGTTCTTAACCGATCAGCAAAGTTAAGGTCAGCAGTTGGATGGGTGACCGCTAGTGACATAACTACTGTGGGCTTCCGTGCTTCGGAGAGCCCGGCCGTCGGGTGGTTTATAGCATGGTGGTAGGGCATTTAGAAAATGCCTGCCTGGCTAGCTACCAGTTACCACCCTCAAGTAGAAAATCTGTCGTCAAGCACCTAACGCTGTGTTTCAGGAGTTGTCCTTGAGAGCCAGTATTTCTAGGTTAGCCTGAACAACATCTTCCACCACATCATCACTTACCCTCAAGTAAGATAGTCGTCAAAGTCTAACCTATTAGACACAAAAAAAATTACATCTGCCTTTTATTTCAACTGGGATCATAGTAACCAAATAATCTCGAAAATGGCAACATTTCTTGGCTTTCATTTTTCTATAGTGTTGTGTAAAAATATGAGAAATAATTTCTGGTATACATATATTTCTATATTCAAATGTACTGAAGTATTTACAAAATATTTCGTACAAACGAACAGACCCAAGAATACGGTATAAGAATAAATAATAACAGAGTGAGACCTCGGTTAGTTTATATCTTTATGGTAGAGGCCACCTAAATGATCCCAAACAATCAATATAGACTATTGATTGAGATTACATACGTACATACAAACAGAGGTTACATAACCACATTGTTAGGGTTCCGTTCAAGAAAACGGAACCCTTTTACTAAGCCTCGACTATCCGTAATAGGCAGTCGATTGAAATCTTCACAGAATATGTGTTGATATGGCAGATTTCGTATAAAATAGTAAATTTTAGCAAAAAGCTAAAAACATGTAAAAAATTTTTGCAAAAAAACGACTACACACATATAATACGCATTATTAGGGATACCTCAAATATTAGTCATCCATCGAGAAAATAGGGGTTTAAATCTCGTTGTACTCATCAGATCTCAATGAAATTTAAATGGGTCGACATGTCAAGCACCAGCTTTACATACCTATATACCTACAGCTTTGTACGGAACCCTCGGCGCGCGAGTCTGACTCGTAATTGGCCGGTTTTTTTCTATTAGCTACAATTGAAACATGTGTTTGAAACTTGAAACCGGTTTCTTGTTCGTTTATCGCAGCAAGAATCTTTTAATAGCAAAATTCTGTATGTTTCCTAAAGTAATACTTTACTAACTGCCCTCCGCAGTTTCACCCACTTTGATAATCATATTAAGTGTTGATACAAAATATCCTATGTGTAAATTTAGGACATAAACTATGTATATTCCAAGTTTTATACCTAGGTTCTGCCATTTCTGAATAATATAATCACATCTCACTCAAAAACTTTCGCATTTATAATAATATTAGTGTATCTGATCTAGTAAAGGACATTGCACTACAGAGCCCGACAAAACAACAAACAAAACATAAGGTGACACTACATTTTAATTTTAAATATTATTTTAATATCTATACATACTCAAATCATACATTTTGAGTACATCACAATTGGAATGTTATGAGAATCAACATCCCAACCTAAAATTAACACATACAATAATTCCTATACTATACAGCAATGAACATGGACAACCACCATGGTGGTTTAGTCAGCCATGTCTTCAGTGTCTGCTTTTCAGGCAGAACAGAACTTGGCTTGTTCGGTGGTGGCGAAGTCTTCGAGTACTTCATAAGAGTCTCACAATCCACATTATGGCGGAGGTATGTATCTCTAGTCTTTATATCAACAGAGCATTCCATAGCTTTTGGATTGATAGCTCCTCCTTTTTTCACATTAAGAGGATCAGTTAGTTTAGACTCAGTGGTGCAAATTGTGACATTTACAATTTCTTCCGTAGTAGTTATGACCCTAACAATACTCTTGGTTTTGTTACCTTCAGTAGAGTTCTGGACAATAGTGATGGGTTTGACAGTAATATTTTTTCCGTTTTGATCACTAAGGGGAATAGATGTTGAAGTTGTGGACACTGGAGTTGTTCCATTGGTTGTAACATTTAGCGTTGGATTCTCAGTACTTGTCACAGTGACTGGAGTAACTGTTGAAGTCACGGGATTTACAGTGCTTTCTGACATATTAGTAGTCGGTGTTTTTGCATTCAAATTGGTCTCATTTACTTTATTTGTGACAACCTCTGATGTCATATTGTATACAGAGATATTGATTGCTTTAGTCGTAGTTTCATTAGCACTTGGTGCAGTTGTTGGCACTATACTCACAGCTGGAACATTGGGTGACAAAGTTGTATTCACCGCTACGTCTACTGGTTTTATCCTTTTGATTACAGTAGTATTAGTTGTGCACACAGTTGTATTGATGCGGGTTTCACTTGGATTTTTCACTATTTTGCTATCCTCAGTGAATGTCGACACTATTTCACATGGTATTTTAAGTAGTTCAACCCTTCCATTTTCTTTAACTCTTAATGTACAAGTGGCCTCGCCTTTGGGCTGGTTATCATTTCCATACGCACTGCTACTTGATGAGCTGTACCTATGCCTGTAGTAGTCATCATAATAATAATGATCATTGTAGTGGTGTCCATGAGATCGACCCAAATTATATAAAGTCAAACCGGTCAACAGGTCACTATATCTGCTTCCAGAGTCCCTGTATTGCGTAACATATACGTGCTGAGGATAATGGTAATACGTAGGGACATAACTTGCTGAATTGTAGCCTGAACCGTAACCGGAATTTGTATTGTAAGAGTGCGAAGGTCGGTATGAGCTTCCTCCCGACCCTGATAGTCCAGTTCCACTTGGATAGCTGTGTGATCCTGATCCTGAAGAGGGATATTTACTGCCAGACCCTGAACCGGAAGATGACGATGGGTAGCTATGAGATCCTTTTCCTACACTAGACGGATAGTTTGATCCGGAGCTTGATCCGGATAAGCCGGTTGAAGAAGATGGGTAGCCGTGCGATCCACTTCCTGATCCGGATAAACCGGTTGAAGAAGATGGGTAGTTGTGAGTTCTACTTCCTGATCCGGATAGACCGGATGATGAAGAGGGGTAGCCGTGCGATCCGCTTCCTGATCCGGACAAGCCGGTTGACGACGACGGGTAACTATGTGATCCTCTTCCTGTGCCAGATAGTCCTGAAGATGAGCTAGGATAACTGCTTCCACTCGATCCACTAGACCACCAGCTTGATCCCGAGGAACTAGAAGATGGTTTGTAGCCACTTCCACTTAAACTGGAGCCAGTATTATACGATGAAGAAGGCTTGTAACTGGATAACCAACTTGATCCAGAGGAACTAGAAGATGGTTTGTAACTGCTTCCACTAGATCCGAACCACCCTGATGAACTCGATGAGGGCTTGTAACTGCTACCACCTCCCCAGCTTTTCCCCCAGGATGAACTGCCTCGACTGCTGCTTCGACTACCTCCAAAACCTCCAAAACCTCTCTTACATTCTGACACGTATAGTGATAAACACAATATCAAGAGACACAACAGAACGGCTCTGTTGGCCATCGCGGATGACGTCAAGCGACTTCGAGCGCTCAAACTCGTTTGGTCCCACCCGCTCTCGAGATTATTTTATAAAAAGCAATTTGTTTACAATTAGTATGAGCGTGCGGCGTCACCATTACGTTCTGGGATGCCCACAATAAAATAATATATCTCTCTTGCTCTTTCCTTGCAGCTGGCCGATGTGTGTGGGCAAGACGTAAACAAAACGATGAATTCATCCCGTTCGTACTTCGTACTGATTAAAATGCCAACCCAATTAAAACAATATGGTCAATTGTTTGATCACGCTGTTATTGAAAGCATATTCATATTATACAGACACATATGGAAGCTGTAAGTACTTAAAATATTTATCTGGCTGCCTTGTTGGAGTTTTAAAAGTAATATAAAAATGTATATATACGAATAACTCTCTTGAGAGTGTTGGGTTGTGTTGTAGGTAATATACTTATGAATAGCCTCGATTAAACCTTATAATAATATTCTGTAGATAAGTACCTATACCATATTCCGTTTTTTTTCGTGCAATAGCTAATAGAACCAATTAAAAATTATACAATAAACTACATTTCCAACATATTGCAATGAATATGATAAAGGTTGGGCCATTTTTAAAGTATACCTACTAATAGAAATCTAAGTAGGTACAAAATAATAAAAAGTTTTATTTGTCCAATTAATTTTGCACTACATTTTTGAAACTTTCTAGGCTTTATATGGGATAATATTATGATATGTATTTTTATATGATTTATTTATATATGTATATCATTATCTATTTATGTATGTTGATATGTATATATGTATATATATATATATATATATATTTATGTGTGTATTTATTTATTTTAAAAACTTACATGCTATTTTTATACATTTGTTTAGAAACACCAATAAAATTAGTTTTATTTTTAAAATATTTTTATGAATTTGTACTTTTTCATTGATAATTGTTAGACTACACCCGCCCCAATAGTTTTGTTTATTTAACTCCATCCTAAGGTTGCCTGGTAGAGATCACTTTTAGTGATAAGGCCGCCCATTGTAACACTATCTTATTATTATTTAATTAAATCTTATGATGTAAACTTTAATATTTTAAATGTGGTGTAACAATAAAGAGTTTCTATTCTATTCTATTCTAAAATATGCCTCTGATAAACGCCTACCTTCAGTAATAGAAAATGGCACCTCATGAAGAATTTCTTCTTGTTAGGTAGTTTTGACATTCATTAGCAGCTGTTTGCATTTTTGGCGTTCAGCTCAGTTGTTCGGATCTCCGGGATGAAATATCTTCCGTTTTGCTTGATTTTCGAATAAGATCTTTTTGGTATAGTCTCTAAGGTAAAAGTTATCGTACAATTTTGATATTCCAAATTAAAATCACATCATTGACCAGCGTCGGTTATAGTGAAAATCAGTACAATAACTATGATTGCCGCGTTAAACCTTAGGGCTGTAATGACTTGCATTAGACACAGTTTTACAAGTATATTGAAATACTGTGCTTTAGGTTAGGTTTGCATGACAATCCACGATAATTGTGTCGTTCGCTATAGAGCAGATAAATTATAAAAATAATCACATGAGCTCCAGATCCTCGAATAAAAAATGTAAACCTACATGTAATTCAAATGTTAACTTGTTGTTAGCTTAATAAAAAGATAAACAATTGATTAATAATTGTTACAATTACAGGTCAAATTATTTTTGTTCATTTATACATTCAAATTAAAACTCTTTTTCACAAATACAAAACTTATGTAGATGCTCATTTGGATTGGTCTGAAATTGAACCCTGATCATAGAACATAATAATAATTCTACGTACCCCGATTTCATCACTTTAGACGTTTATTATTTTATATTGACTGTTTTCTTTGAAAAAATATAGATAAGATAAATACATAATATAACACAAACCAGTGCACAGCTTACAGATAGGTAAACTAGGTAACACGTAAGATTTGAATAAAACTGGTAAAATGAAAGGCGCGGCTCGCTCTTTTGGGATCCGCACTGAACAAGTGATAGAAAAATTGGTTCTTTGTTTTGATCACAGCATAAACAGCTATAGAATAATTAATCTATAGAAAGTATTCGTTAAATAGAAAACATGGTGCAAACTACAGTGAAATTTCGGATTCCGAATCGAAAATTTTCGAAAATGTATAACTTATACGGCCCGCTATCTTCTTAATTTTTAATATACATATAAAGTAATAAAAAACGCTCAATGAGGTCTAAACGATGACATCACACATGTTCAAGTGCAAAAATAAAAATAATTTTATTCAATTAAAAATCCTATAGGTATTTTGGTTTATTAGAAGGCGATCACGGGGTATGCTTAAACTTGTTTTTTTACGGAATCTGCTATTTGTTCTATCGAATTTTCGACAAATATAGCTAAAACGTAATATATTATGCATATAATATATAGGTATCTAGGTGAGCCTCGTGTTTGTTACGGAACCAAATGTCAATCAAAAAAAGTTTAACGTTTGCTCCAATCTATAGGATTTCCGGTATAATCCTAAATAGTCATACAGCCTATTTTATGTTTGGTTTGCTTGCTTGACTGAGCCCTTTAACTACCTGGTGTGGTCGATACCCAGGTATCAGCACTCTAAAAGCTGTGTTACACAGTCGGAAACGAGCCTCTCACCATGGTCGCCAACCATGGATTACAACTGTGTAGATGATGTATTGGCACCAAATTATGTTTGACTTTCCAACGGATTGCGAATCCAAATCCAAGGGATTGCGAGCATGCGCTGTCAACCGTTATCATTTGTATAATAAGACCACGTTATTCACAAGCCTAAAATAATTATCAAACTACTATTGATTAGTATTATTATTAGAGCATAATGACTAGTGAGCGTCGACGCATTCTAGGCGAAAACAAAGAAATTGTTTCGAATGCAAAAAGGTAACTTTCAGCAGGACTTGAACCCGCAATCCCAGAATACCGTGCTGGGGCATTTAAAATTATAGGTACTATGGAAAAGGGTAGTAGACTGTCGATTTTTTTAATACATCTTTTTTATGTTAGCGACATCTACCTAAATGGCAGAAAACTATTTACTTGCACTGCTAGGTTGTTAAACGATCAACACATTACACCAAATCATAGAAGCCATTTTTTTATTCGTCTAGAATTATTTAAATTATCAAAAACTACATTTAGCTATAACAAATGTAACCAATTCAATAAGTATTATAAAAATATATTTTATATCTTAAAAAACTTTTTTCAAATCTCACGTATTACGTAAATAATGTAGGTAACGTTAGTTCAAAAACCTAGCAACAAAACCAAAAAAAACTAAAATATTAGCACTTATTATAGGTATAACTTACCGCCACAGACGTCTGTCTGCTTTTTATTGTCTTTACTTTAATCACACCATTAGTACCATCACGTGAGATTGTGGCCAAAGGGTAGTCTATCGGCAAAAAAGGTCCTGAAAACACAGATTAAAAACGCAGCTTCTAGCTTTATTATAATTAGGGCTCACTCGGCAATTTGAACCATATATAGTTATGGTTCAAATTGCGCATATCATAGTAACTAGTCGTATTTCTGTCCTTATTCTATTTACGTGAGATCAGTACCATATGATTTCTCAAACAAAGCAAAGGACAATAAAAGAATAAGTTGTAAAATTCTGTAGCAGTATTCATGGCCGCCTGCCTGATATTAAAAAAATACTTGCAATAAAATATCTCAGTCACAAATACTGATAAAATGTGCAAAACCTTATCAGACAAATATATCCGGTAGTGACATTCCTTACAAGCACCGGAAGAGGTCTTACTTAAAGCATGAACCTTCTATCAATCGCGTAACGCAGGAAACTAGGACATACCATGTCGATACATAATATTGTTGCATTATCATACGTAGGTCTCTAACAGGTGAACTTATTGATGGAGAATGGTTCTAGATCTAGATAGAAGAGAGAATAGAGATAAAGCAAAGAGTAGGTACCTATAGGTACTGACTGGCGTTTGCACATTTTAATTTATTTATTCATTACAAAAAATAAACTTACATCCTAAGAGCCAAAACGTTTACAATTTTAGACAAAATATAATTTGCTTATAAATAGTCCCAAGGGGATCGACATGGATGTCTGCATTTAGGACCTTTAATAACTTTAGTGACTCATTCATTATCCTCTCAAGTCGAAATGTCTTGTATTTGTCAAGTACCTATTGACTTATTACAAAGCAGCCAGGACTCGCGTGATATATACCGGAAAGATTCCGACCAGTTTTTTAAAGACCTTCGTCGTTGAGTCATAATTGCGTGTAGAGAAGAGCATGGGCCTCAGCGCGTAATTGTCGCGATACTTTTCAATGTAGGTAAAACGAATATCTTTCGCTTACATAAAAACATGTGATATCATTTAGAAGCAACGATAGCCGAGCGGTTATAGCTATGGACTGTCGTGCCGCAGGTGCATAGTTCGATCCCCACCGCCTGCCTGTAATAAATTTGCATTGACACGATTCATTATATTTACACGGAACTTGATTGAGCTAAATTTTAGATTCGTTTTTTTATATCAAGAGAAATATTTAGAATTGTGATTTTGGACCAGGCATAATATTTGTCATATCCTCAAAATATTATAATTTTAATCGTAGGTATATATAATTCATATTAGATTTTTTTTGGATTTTTTTTCGCGCCCCGTGTGGTGCCGGGTCCTGTGGGGTGCCGGGTTAGAATTGCACCTCCCCTTATCATCCCGTGGGTGTCGTAAAAGGCGACTAAGGGAATAATTGTACTGGAAGGTGGGCAGCAGCGAAATCTAAAGAACTACTATCTTACACTGCGATCCCCAAGCCGCCTGCCAAGCGTGGAGATTATGGCAAATACCACTTAATAGGGGAGGCTGTGTTCATTAGTGGACAATCCGGCTGATACAGTACAATATATAATTCGACTCAACACTCTAAAAACCATGGTTAAAGTTTGCCTTTTCGAGACTGACTTTGAAAGTTAGAATTTTCGTAGTTTCCATACAAACGTAGGTAGGTAATTGCCAAGCCCCTCGAACCTCTTCCTCTGCAACACTATGGACCCGGTACCCGCACGGTAAATCCATGGAAGTAATTTGTCTCGTCATAATAGTTTAAATATCAATGGTTCAGTAGGACTCGGTGAAATTTAGTCCTTGAGCCTAATTACTATGCTTCTGGGCTGCCAGTTTTCCGTAAAATATGCATTTTCAAAATTTTACGGCATAATTGTATAGTTTTTTTTATGTGATTGTGACGGAGAAAGTACAAGGCCCACCTGATGTTAAGCGGACCAACATCTGCCTATAGCAGATGTATTTCGTCACAAGTACGAATTGCATTGCGTCCGTCAGCCGATAAACAGTTGTTAAGTCTCATGTGCCTGTAATATTACTGGCTATCAAGGACTACTGCCGGAACACACTGTTAGGTGCTTAGCGACAGATTTTCTACATGAGGGTGAGTTGAGGGTGCTAGCCAGGCGATCATTCGCAAAATGACCTTCCATCATGGGGTGAAGCGCAAGCCTTTGTATAGGAATTATTATTTAGATATAAGATAAACAATAAAACAGAAACCATCAAAACAGAAGCATATACCTATATGAGTCTCAAGGAAATATATGTAAAAATTGAACCAGTTTGAACTCGTCGCATTTATTATATACGCTTGCAAGGAAAGCGTAAGTATTTACGAAGACTACATAATTATCACTACCTCTATCTCTTAAATTTTAATGATTTACTACAATAGCTCGCGTTAAATATCAAATCCATATATTTTTACACTACTGCCCAAAAAAGGATTGTTATGTTTTCAGGGTTCATGTATGTATTTATGTTTGTGAGTTTCTTTATTTCTCCATACCTTCTTAACGGATTTTAATTTGAGATATCGTTAGATTCGTCGTGTCGGAACACACCGTTAGGTGCTTGGCGACAGATTTTCTACTTGAGGGTGGTAGCTAGCCAGGCGGGCATTATCAAAATGCCCTACCACCATGCTATAACGACTGCCATACAACCGGGACCGACGGCTTAACGTGCCCTGCGAAGCACGGAAGCGCTCAGTAGTAATGTTACCAGCGGTCACCCATCCAACTCCTGACCGCGGCGGACGTTGCTTAACTTTGCTGATCGTTTCAAAATGGCTAAGCAAACTTCGCTACGAGCGCTTCAAAAACTTTTTACTTTTTTTATTCATTAATGTACTTGTAAGCGATAATTTTCGCTTCAGACAGTTCTCGAATCGAACCCGCTCTTGAAGCTAAAAGTGACGGACGCGTTTCCATTTTTGCTCTCAATTAATATGTGAATATCATATTTGCTAATTATTCTATTAAAGATATACTTTCCCGTTTTAAAACCTTTTTCTCTTATGTTTTTATATCAATACGACGCAAGTTCTTAATTTCGGGCGAGCTACTAGTTAACAGCAGTCGTTCAATCACGTGCTAAATAGCTACCTATAACTCAGAGTACCAATAACAATGAGCTGTTATTTGCAATCTAATAATCTTCCACCTGTAATCACTGCTCGTGAAGGCAACGGCCATTCTGCAACGCTTTTTGTGGCGGCGATACAAAGCCACGACAATCGTTTAGTCACAATCATGACATCGGCACAGCAGCACATTTAAAATGTTATTTGCAATTCTTTTCGTGAGTCACCTGCTCTTTGAAGTGATCTGTGACGAAGGGATCGTCAAGAAATTTGCGCAAGTTACATTCGCTGTGCCTTTGGAGTTCCCGAATAGGAACGACCGTTCCGATCAGTGCTGGTTGAGAATTGAAGACGTCGAAATCACGGAGACTCTCACTGTTTACTGTAACACTGCTCAAGCTTTCCTCGATTACTACATTCATGACTACAACACGAGAAAAATGTCTGAAGATGGTGCGGACGTCAGTCTGTGGATAGAAAAGCCTAAGAGCAAAAAGGATGCAGCGTACGGACCCCCACACAATTTAAATGGAGTCAAAAACTGGAGAGTGGCAACTGTTTTAGATCCGACTACAAAAAGAAGGCTTTACGTTTCCAAAAATGCAGTTTGTAGGATTATCATGTACAGCAGGGAGGCTATGACGAACTATATAGTAGACTGTGAGACTGTCCTGTACTTTATCAACGAGCATATAAGTGGAACAGTGTTATTCCGGGCAAGCAGTTGGATTTTAGTCATGTGTTGTTTCCTCGTATTCATTGTTATTTGATACAATTCTGGTTATCTTGTGACTTTAACCGTAATTAGCCGAAGTATGAGTAGGTATATTTTCCCACTTGCGTAAGTACCAATTTGAATAATAATGAGTGCGGTTTTTCATATTAAATACGTATATTCTATTTTAAATATGCCTTATATAGATTATCCAAAATCCAGCGCGAATATACTTCTTTAAAATGCCTTTTGATGAAACATAGGCATGCATATGGAATATATATTATGTATGGAAGAATAGAGAAAACGAATTAAACTATTTAATTATGTAATTAATAAGATAATACGTACTACAGACAAAGTAAGAACATATTTTATGAATTCGTTCGCGCAATACCACATATGGACCAATTTGAACGTTTTTACACAACATGCATGCCCACAAAAAGAGTACCTACCTTCCCTAATATATTTTTTTAGGGCTAATGTATGTGGGTTCCTCAATTTCATTCAGAACTGCTGAACCCGGAAACTCTTTTAGTGAAGCTAAAATGTGCTAAGCTTTATTTTTCAAACTATTCATCGTCTGATCTTTTATTTATTAATAACAATTACACTGTTACATGTATTGGTTACATCAGATTCTTACTCTAGGTTATCAAGCTAAATGCATTGTTTCTCAAGACAAGCACAGCATGCATTATTTATTATAACCAAGAAGGAACCTTTTGAACATAAAATTTAAACAACATAAAACTAAAACAATACAAAACTAAAAAATACAAGTTTTAATAGTAATATACAATATAAGAAAAATTAGAGAGTAGGGTTGGCCGATTCGGCCAATTAGGGCATTTTGCGAATGCCCACCTGGCTAGCTACCACCCTCAAGTTGATAATATGTCGCCAAACACCTAACGGTGTGTTCTGACAGCTGTCCTTGAGAGCCAGTAATTCTAGGTTAGCCTGAACAACATCTTCGACCACATCATCACTTACCATCAGGTGAGATAGTGGTCAAAGGCTAACCTATCAGGCATAAAAAAAAATTAAGACCGAGTACTGGATCCAATTCTAAGGCCGCCGTGAGACCTTCACCCTTAGTGGAAGGACTTTTGTAATGACTAAACCACCCTCAAGTAAAATATTTATCAGTGTATTGCTGTCTTTTTATAATGTTGCTGCTCAGTTGTCTTTGAGAACCGTTTCCATTTTAAACGGCCAACATGTTCGATCACAACGACATCTCTTACCTATCAACAAACAGATGATATAAAGATCAAAGGCGATCAGAAGTGTATTTACAAACATTGACTTATAGCTGAATGATTACAAAATAGTTTTTTTTTTGGTACCTACCTAGTTTGCTTTTGTAATTTGCATATATCTCCCGCCATTCTTTGAGATATCATCAAGTTCGACTTGGTCTCGGGACCAATGATTGTTGGTTTTGCTGCCAGGCTAACTTTACACCACAATCTCACCTGATGGTAAGCGATTGTGTAGTCCAAGGAGGTAGGCATAATCTGGAATGGAACTGGCAAAATAGAAAACATAGTCGTATCAGAACATATCGAAAAAAGCTGACAGGTGTGGTTTTAAGAACAATTTTTCGATACAGTGACTATTCAACAGCTATACCTTAATTTATTCATAGAAACCGAAATGATTTTCAATAAAGTTTTTCAAAAGTGTTAAAAAACAGTATCCCAAACCGTATTTACTTTTTTTTTATCTGTTGTTTTGGTTACCCTGTCAAACTCTCTTGGATAGATTGACCTTTGAAAGAGGTTTCGAATACTTTTTAGGTAGTTCGGAAACATAATTAACCATGTCGAGGGTGTTCTTATGATGTGGGCCATTCATCTCCAAAATTAAGTTGTAAATTAGTATCCAAAGAAGGCACTGTTCTTTCTTTATAATTCTCCATCTAATCTATTATACCTAAATATCTTTGATATTACTGCGACATCGAAGCTCTCAAGCTTCTTTTTAGGTATCCTAACTATGTTTCGGTTTGATGTTTGTGATTTTTTGTAAATAATACGAGATAACGCATAAGGATAAGTAAGGGAGCTCTAAAACAGAGTAAACACTACGCTATTTTTAAAATAAATTAAACTTTTATGGTATAATATTGTTTTTAATCAAAATGTCTCCCAACTAATTAGAGATATCATTTCACCTACGGTTTAATTAATACTTAAATAACTTAATAGAATTTACTTTAAACTACTGAAATGTGATAGACCTTTGATATCATAGACCGACCAACCTAGTTGTAGATTAGGAATTCGTTAGGTTTATGTCATGGAAAAAAAATACCAAAAAATGGAACCGACTTCAACACTCAAAAGTGTGAAATAACTTGTTGATGTCGGTACCATGATAGTACCTATTATCACAATATTGTGCGCATGGTACCGACTTCGACAAGATATTTCACACTTAGGGTATTCAAGTCGGTTCCATTTTTGGTTAAAAGAAATGCACTCTTTTTGGTGACCCTTGCTACTTATGGGATCGATTGTCATTCATTGTCAACGGCTATATCATCAAGATAGGTAAATATTTTTCAGTTATTGGAGTGTAACTCAAAAACGGCTTGACTGATTTAATGAAATTTAAATCGAACCAATTTAAACGAAATTCAAATGACAAGCATCAGCTTTCAAACAAAAAAGAATTTTCAGATTTTTTTGTATGTTTGTTGTTGTAACAAAAATACAGACGAATTGAGAATCTCCTTTTTTGTAAGTTGGTTAAAAAGTAAAAACTTCCTTGGGTTGACTTTTATGACATATGTCAGCAGCTGTGGACATAAAATTAGTAAGAAGGTATGTATTATCAGCTGTAGTAAAGTAGCCTTATTTGTTGTTAGTTAGTTTATAAAGCTATACTGTAATATAATTCAACTAAGAAAAAACACAAACAAACTTATATTTCGTAATAATTAATAGGTACCAAATAATATTTTAAAATACTGCAATATCATTGAATATCTATGGTGACAAAGACCTATCATATTTTGTTGCTTACAGCTTAAAATAATTCTCGTATATATATAGTTATAGCCTAGCCTAGATTGATTAAATCCACCCTACGATGCGGGAAATGGTATTTAGTTGTTCCAAACTTAAACTAAATCAAATAATCAGAAATATATGCCCTAATTCGTAATGTATTTTTTTACATTAGGTAAGTATACCTACAGGACCATGACTTCGTTGGTTTTCTGTTTTTAATACAATGAACAATTTTTGATATGTAGCGATACATGTAAAGGAGAGACATTTCCATCAATATCGTTATTTACTAGTATTTTATTGAACCGGTTTGTTTCTATTAACTTTCACTTGAATTAACATCTATCGCAAATAGATATGACTATTTTATTGCATACCTACTGACTTAGTCATCCTGAAGGCTGAACACCCCACATGAAAACAAAGCCTTTATTGATTATACCTGCAATATTAACACGTTGTAAATATGTAATTTTCAATTAATTACATAAAGATAAAATAATTTAATATTTTGATATGTTTTCCTCTTGCCTTGCAGTAGGTAGATACATTCCAACATCCCAACTACTATAAACAACATTATTTACTGTCTTAAGTACCTTTTATTGTAGACAATATCCTCCATTTGAATATACAATATACTAATAAGAAGGACATTCTTAATGAATTATGAAATGAAACAAACAACATACGTATTTTATTATTCTGTTAAAATTTACTCGTATATATCATAAGAAATAGTATTTTATACCTCTATGTATACATCAATATTCATTTACTTAGGTATAGTTTACAACACATTGTATGATTATAATTATGGATTGAAGTAGTAGCAAGTTCAGCCAACAAATTTATTTTTCCTTCCTAAATGTTGGTTTAAGGAAAAAATATTTTTTATTAACATTCAATTCGCCTATATAAATGTTTTAATTAGTACCTACAAAAAGGAATATCGATTCTTGTATATCCTAGGTAACTTTACTATATTTCTAAAAATGATAACAAGCACTACTTATCGCGTGCTGAGCGAAAATCACATTTATAAATTGTTGGAGTACATTTTTTTTATTCCATTCAGGAATCGAACCCGTGTCCTCCGATTTGGCGTCGGATGCCTATTCCATTCGGCCACCGGAACCTTACCTTTACTTTTTTATTGTAATACCTAAGTTCTTTCAAATCAGTACTTCAGTACTAATATTATAAATGCGAAAGTAACTCTGTCTGTCTGTCTGTCTGTCTGTTACGCTTTCACGCCAAAACTACTGGACCGATTTGAATGAAATTTGGTATGGAGATAGTTTGAGACCCGGGAAAAAACATAGGATAGTTTTTATCCGACTGCGCAAAAAGAGGTTAATGTTTTCGCGCGATAACCGACATACGCGCGGGCGGAGCCGCGCCCGGAAAGCTAGTACCTTATAAAATATGAGTATGTATTAAGAGTTAATACTGGTAATAATATGAAGACTAAATTTAAGTTTTTTCGTGCTGTGAGGCCTGTGAGTGTTCAATAAATTGAAGGAATGTTAGTGTGAAGTATATTAGGGTCATTGTGCTACAATGTGCACTGAATTGTCTAAGTTACTACCAAATAGGTACAAGCCAGTCACAACACTACTATGTTTAAATGTTTTTATCTTTCACAATTGGAACATTAATGAACTAACACCTACGGCACATGTTAGTGAATTAGTCACTAAAAAACGTGACTAGTGCCTTCAGTCTTTCAGTTAGGTAATTGGATTTTGAGACCAATGTTACCGTGTTATAGGATCATTTGCAGTAATTCCGTTATTTAAGGCTAGAGTGCTCGTGGCGCTTTCTATACCAAAGTAGTTACTTCATATTAAAAATTGTGTTCAAACTTAGTAAAAATTTGCGTGTACATCCTTGAGCCTAATATCTATGCTTATGGTTTGCCAGATTTCCGTAAATTTAAGTATTTGGAAAAATAATAAATATTTATGGGACTCGTTATTTTGACATTAATTAAGGGAAAAATAAATAATAAATCGAAAAACTGGCAAACCAGAAGAACACTTGGTACAGTCAGCTCTCGTTAATTCGAAACTCGAGCGACTCGAAAATGTTACGAATTATCGAGTGTTTGAAATATTAAATGGTTCGAAATTTTTAACCGTTTTCCAAAAAAGGAGGAGGTTCTCAATTCGTCTGTATTTTTTTAATGTTTGTTACCTCAGAACTCTTGACTGTGTGAACCGATATTATTATTTTTTTGTTTGAAAGCTTGTCGTTTGGTCCCATTTTAAATTTCATCAAAATCGGTCAAGCTGTTTTTGTGTTACACTCTTATAACTGAAATATAGTCGTTGACAATGAATGACAATCGATCCCGTAAGTAGCGAGGATCACTAAAAAGAGTAAAAAAAATTTGTTTACCAAAAAATGGAACCGACTTCAACACCCAAAAGTGTGAAATAACTGGTCGAAGTCGGTACCATGCGCACAATATTGTGATAATAGGTACTTTTGAACTATCATTCGACTTCAACAAGTTATTTCACACTTTTGAGTGTTGAAGTCGGTTCAATTTTTTGGTAAAAATTTTTTTTGAAAGAAAAGATACCAATTCGTGCTGAAGTGTATGTCAAACTAATCATTATCAAAACAATGGCTCGTGTAAGATGATACGAACTTGAACTTGTTCTGCAATGTACTTAGATGTCTCCGCGGCGGGATGGATTACTCGGACTTGTATATAAGAGGATCAAATAACTTATTCTTCACGAATTGTCGACTGTTTGACGCCGATAAGTTCGAGTTGTGCGAATGCTCTTTAGATATCACCATTTAACATCAACCAAAAAAGTTTATAGGGAACAAAAACAATGAATATTAGCACACTATACAACTATAATATATGCATATTTATTAAAAAGCTTTAAACAAAAATATCCACACTAATTTAACATTTACCAAACTAAAACAGGTTTCTAACCGCTGCTCTCGTCGAGCTATCTTCCGTGTACTTCCAAAGGTAAGAACAAATTACGGCAAAACGATGCTTACTTTTGCGGGAGCACAACTTTATACTACCCACACATATAAAACATGTAAACTCGTTTAACAAATTTAAAAAAGAACTTGGCAAATATTTAATTACCACAGATTAATCGTAGTAGTGAACAATTCGTTCTAAAAAATATATAACATGAGTTTCAAATAATGTAGTTTTTATAATCTTATTCTCGTTACTTTAACTATTAATATAAACTACTTGATGAAATTTTAATTTAAAATGTTATCTACTTTATAACTTGTAATTTAATTTAATACTTATCTTGTTGTGACGACGAACGTGCTTATATTTTTGAGTTAAACTATGTTCTCATGTAAGTGACTATTGTCCTATTGTCTTAATTGAGAATAAAATTATTTAAATCATAATTAACGCGTCATTTTGTTGCGTAGCGTTGATTTTTTCGCCAAGTGCATAAAAATGTTCGAAATAAGTATAAAGAGATTTTCTAGGGAACTTATGATAACTTTGAATAGAGAGGTTCGAATTACCGCAGGTTTGAATTAAGTATTTAAAATATGGCTAAACTACGTTTGTATAGAAAGTGCTCTGTATACAGAGCGCTTATTTTAGTGTATACACTCTACTCTTAAAAAATATTATCTAATGTAACTACAGCGATATTTTAAATATAGCTCACGACATATTAATGTCTATCCAACGCCTTTCTCCCTTTTTTACACGACTGCCCAAAAAACCTGGACAAAGGCCTAGTAATTTAATTTGCTTCAAGTAGAACATATGACAATTCGGTGGTTCCCACCATGAAGTACTATTGCTGAAGAGACCTATGTACCAACTGGTAAAATTACCAAAGAGAATTCTATATCACCCGGATTGTCCACTACTGAACATAGCCCCCTATAAAGGAAGGCTTGCCATATTCTCAACGCTTGGCAGGCGTCTACATGATAGCAGTTTCACAAAAGGTAACTTCCGGTATTTTTACCTTAAAATAAAATTACGTCAAGGTTATAGACGGCCATAAAACAAAGACCTAAACCTATATCGTAATAAACATGTTTGCTTAGCGAATGCCATGTATTACTGACCACCTCAGAGACGTGACAAGGGCAGGAGGATGATAATACTTAAATGCAAAAGAATCATAACTTAACTGGAATTATCGATAACGAAGCGAGACGAGAAAACGTGTCTGTTCCCTGAAGGTCACCTTACAATATAATTAGTTACATCTGTTCACAAACAATACAATTACAGCAATTTGTAATACAAGTGTCTTTGAGTACAATTTTTCGTGTCACAAAATAGTCATAATAAGGTTGTGAAATATGGAAATGTTTTGGTTGTAGTCAGAGTTGTAGTGAATAAGTTATAAGTAGAGGATTTACAGGGTGCCTTTGCGGCTCCGTAGAATAACAACAGACTTGCAAAACATCAGATTAGCCAAATACTGGACGAGTTAAACACAAATACCAGAAATACAGTCGAGTGACCTATCACTCGACTACGTAGATAGTATGTTCTATTCTTTATATGTTCTATAACTCGACTGTACTTCCTGTTGCTACTGTACTGACTGTACACCCGGTGTTTTGCTACAAATCTGGTATTAAGTTTCGAATCTTCGGAGAAACTAGGTACCTAGCTGGTACTATAATGTACAGAGACCCTGAAGCTGGAAGAAAAATTGAAGCGAGATGTATTTTTTTATTCGAGACCAGAAAAGACATTTAACAACCCTAAGGAAAACTCAAATCAAAAATAGTATTTGTTACTAGCTTATTGTTTAAAGGTAAGTAGGTACTAATGCTTTTGATAAGACCATAAGAAAACTGATTTTTGCTAGTCAGTAAAATTTTGTAGCTATTAGTGCAATACCTTTTCTGGAATGATGGAAATCTGGTGTTACGATAATCTACGGAATAAAATATTTTTGTCGGTTAAAATTTTGTTCGTTACTGTATAGAAATTCATTTATATTGCTATTCTGGTTTTGAAAATCTGGTATTTTGCTAATCTGATGTTTTGCATTCTGCATTCTACTCCGGAGCCAACTTTGCATTACCATCGTTATAGACATGACAATGTAAGTAAGACAATATATAACTAGTAAAATATGATTTTCGCTTAGTAAGCGATGGTGCTTGTAATACTTATATAGAATTAATATTAGAAATAGGTATATAGAAGGGTAGCGACATCATTCTGAGTGTTAAGTGTTTGAAAAACACTTCTTTTAATCAGATGAAGTCTTACTAGGTAGTCTGGTTGATGGCCGCGCACCGTCCTGTCCCCTACGACGGTTTTTTTTTGTTTTTTTTTATAGGATAACAATGCTCTACAGACTCGTGGTCCGTTCTCTTTTTAGACAAAATTTATTTTTATCTGATTACATTTTATTATTAATATCATACTCTACCCTATGACGGTTAGAGTAATACAATTGGAGCACGAAATTTCGGCTAGAAATAGTGTCCCCAGGTGGCCGAGTGGTTTAGGCATCCGGTTCGATTCCCGCCCGGGGCATGGGATCTTGTGCTCCAATAATTTATAAAATAAGACAATATAGTTAGACACTTTGTGGATGCCGATAGTTACAAGTCCCAAGTAGAATATTGGTCACCCAGCACCTAACTACGTGTTCTGGCAGCAGTTCTTGAGAGCCAGTTTCCACTGATTAAACCTGTTTACCAGCTTCAATCTCATCATCACTTACCATCAAGGGAGAAATAAACCACTTTTGAAACGCTGGAAGGCAAAACACCTTCTAAATTAGCAGCTCTCTATCAGCTAGTACGAAAATCAAACAAACAACCATTGTAACAAGGGTCATTTCAGCGTGCATCCCGACGTGGCAATAACGTTTATATTTTTGTCCGAAATGCACCAGATTCACAAAACATTACTAAACACAAGAACGATTAAACACATTTATAATCGATTCTTACGCCGCGGCTCCCCCCGCGCGTATATCGGCTATCGTGCAAAAACATTAACCTCTTTTTGTGCAGTTGGATAAAAACTATCCAATGTCCTTCCCTGCATCTCAAACTATTTCAATACCAAATTTCATCCAAATCAGTCCATTAGCTTTGGCGTGAAAGTGAAACAGACAGACAGATAGATAGACACTGACAGTTACTTTCGCATTTACAGTATTAGTATGGATTTGTTGTTATCACGATGTTGCGGGCAGTATAGACAAGGAGACGTCATAAAAATATATTTAATCGTATCGTAATTGTAGCGAATGTAATTATATTCAGTTCAATTGCAATTAATCACGTTGCATTATTCCTATACACAATATTTTTTTATCATATAATACTTACATCATTTTTCAGTAAATTGAGTGGAATATAATGATTTAGAGACTCTTTGGGCCATAAGTGTATAACTTTTTTATATAAAAACAAAAAAGGTTATCGTTGTTGAATGTTTGCAAATAAAATAACAGTTTTGCGCGCGATTAAAAAATGGGGCCTCTTGATAAATTCTCGCAATGAGAAGTATCTATATAGTGCAGATAAAGACCTAATAAACAATTTATTTCTCGTAAACCATTCCATTGCAATACGGAAATCTAAGAAATCGGAAACGAATTGTGTATTGGATTGGAATATAAACAATTCCAATTAATAAGTGTAAAAAAATAATATCCATATATTACGTCATCTTTATTTACATTTCTTAGTAGATTTGCATTATGGAAGGGCATTTAGCGAATTCTCGCCTGGCTAGCCAACACCCTCATGTAGAAAATCTGGTGCCAAGCACCTAACAGTGTCTTCCGGCAGCAGTCCTTGAATGCCAGTAAAATTACAGGCACATGAGACTTAACAACTGAATGTCTCAGGGTGATGGGCGCAGTGCAATTAGTCACTTCTGACGAAATGCATAAACTTATAGGCTGAGGTTAGTCTGTTTAACATCAGGTTGAACTCGTTCCGTGACAATTCCATTAAAAAAATATAACAATCCTGGTATTGTTATTTTTTTAAACCGCAGCCTTGAGCTTCACCGAATGGTGGTAGGGCATTTTACGAATGCTCGCCTGGACCACCCTCAAGGAGGCTACCTGTTGTGAAGCATTTAACAAGTTGGCTGTGTGTTCCAGCAGTAGTTTTTGAGTGCCAGTAATTCTAGATTAGGTAGGTAGGAGCTAGTGTACCCATCTACTACATCATTGTGTTTTAGTAGGTAATAAGGGTTCGTGGCTTAGGCCCACAGTGGTCGACGCCCCTGTGGCTGACGCCCCCGATTCTAATAAATTTAGTATATTTATTTTTGTCCTTTTTTTCGCTAAGTACAGTAAACAACAAAAGTCTTTCTTAATCAAATTATCATACGTACAAAGTTAATGACTTCGGGGAAACAGCCATCGGGCACATGACATTCGAAATCCAGCAGTAAACCCGAATAAATATATAAAGAAATGCAGGTTATAATCAAAAACAACAGAACGCAAACCATACCGGGGCGGGCGTGGTTTAAAGATTGTACCATGCGATGATGCGGCCGAACAACCCTACCTTGACGCGACCAATCGGATGCGATTATTTCTAAGCAGCATGTAACGACCCCCCCCTCTACCTGTATATATATCTCATGTACTCTACGCTACCTTATATGAAAATGTTTAATAAAATGAAATTTAATTGTGATATCCTATTTGTGTGATAACTTCTACCATTCTGAGATACCGTATCCAAACATAACACAAAACCTAATATTGAGTGCGTCTTGACTGAGATCATTATAAGGCCATGTGATCGTCTAGTATAGTGGTCAGGATCCTATATTGTGCCCATAAGTAGCAACTCAGTTTCTTTTCCAAAGGCTTGAGACTTGACCTACTCTACCTATGTACTCTCCAAGTGGTGTAATTTAGAACTGGCTCTCTAACATAATACAGTAAAAGTGTTAAGTTGCAACAACAAAATTTACTATTACCACTTTCTTACTATCAAAACCAAACTACCTATTTCATGACTAAATGTTGTGAGTCTATTAAAACCTCAGCATATTGCCATAAGTATTATGCAGTGATAGATTCTATCTAAAGTGACTAATGTGATGTTCTAATAAAGTTGAATAAGAATTACTGCGTAGATATGTAACTATCTGCTTTATATTAATATGGTAGAGTGAAAAGAAGATTATGTTGCTAAGATGTTCTAAGTAGGTATGAAATAAGTAAGATTTACATAAGAACCTTTAAAGTAGGTAAGTATGCAAATAAAATTAAGAATGATATTTAATTGATTGCGGCTAAGGATAACAGCCCCTCCCCGCTGCCATCTGTAGATTTCGACTTGTCCAAACTGGTCATCTTCCACCGCATAGGTCTGTTATATTCCTTACTAATTACCCAACATAATTAGTAACCATATAATCACCCATTGTAAGAGGACTTTATAAAGTTATTATTCTTTCTTTTTTTTTTGTTTTCTATTATTTACAAATGTACTAAAAGTCAGTAAGTATGTGTATTGCAATTGATTCAGTATTCATATATACTACATGGGCATGAGGACATATTCTTTTGGCAAAAGGGAATGTCGTATGATATTGTCATCGACACTGTAAGTATGTAAGTTTGTATCTTGTCTGCACATTCAAGGACCTTTTTAATTTACTTCTATGAAAATGAGAGACATCATTATTCATAGCTATACAAAACAAACCATTCATTCTACCCAAACGAGTATCTACCATAACACCGAGACGCTGGCCATCTCTGGAGCTGCCTAGCCTCAGTAAGGGCATACATCCAATCATATCTCGGTTCTTAGCGGGACTTCCTTTTACTTATTATGGTAAAAGGAAGTTCCTAATATTACGCTGGTATGTACTAAATATGTCCTAAAACCTGATTGGATTGGGACTACAAGTAACCCTATACAATCTACAGCCTATCATATCTCTGTTTGAGTAGACATATCTAGTTAAATAATATCTTTGAACCTATTCCACCACTTTGTTTAGATGTCATATCCTGTTAGATGATATCATTGGTCCAATATATATTATTTTGAGAGTGGAGAGTAATTATACAGCTTTACTTGATTTTATTATATCTAGTAATTTTAATAGTGAACAAATAAGTTTAGTATATTTTCAAGGTATTCTTGAGTATTTGTTGTTAGATATTCTTTCTTTGTTTCTGCAAACTTTTGACTTCAAAATGAAACAATTTATATTCTTTCCATGTTGTTTGAGGAATAATGCACCTAGACTATATGTCTGATAGAAAAGGTTAATCATAATGAAACAGCTTTGCTTGTCCATTAATTACATGAAAATTTCAAGATATTGCATAGTTATTTTTTTATTTTAGGATATTCTAATTCCTTGTTTTATTTATTTGATATATCCTATTACTTTGATTTTAACAGATACTAATAGCGACATAATAAATTGTAATATATCCTTCCTCATGCTGTCGAAGAGTAGTCAACCATTCTACGTCTCTCATTAGATGGTCTCCCACAATGGAACTGCACAGCTTGTCCATTAGCATCAAAAACGATACCTTACATTTACTACCGTCTTAATTTGAAACTAATTTGAGTGGATGATAATTATAAATATGAACCTAAAACTGATTTTTATTTTATTTATTGTAACAAAATAATTCTAGTTTGTAACCTACATGGCTATTAAAGTATTTCCTGGACACTTGATAGAATATTAAATGTTTTAATAATTCAGCGAACCCAAGGATACTAGTCTACCTCCTGTAATCCGGGAAGTTGCCAGTACACCTATCTTATGAGTTAGATAGAAAAATGTATTGCATCATATCGTGAGTCTACCCCCGAATTATTACTAAGTGCTATTTCCCAAACAATTTCCTATGTTCCCTATTCCTACTCAAATGTACCTAGTTACCTAATTCCTATTCTTCTAGATGTAGTATTCAGCCTAGAGATCCATGTCTCACATTTACTTTAATCATGTGGTGTGTAATGTAGCCCCCTTTCCATAGCAATGGTAGGTAGGACAGCTTCCCCTCGGTGTAAAGAGGAAACTCCTGCTAACAGAAGCTAGCTGAAAGTGGAATGGCAAATTCCAATGTATACTAAATGCCGGTGTAATACGTTCACATACATATGAGGCCGAAGCTTGGGATTGTATTGAACGAGGATTTGATACCTATGGTGTAAAATATATATAATATAGACTTCATTGCAATAACACCCATTATGGTTATTAGGGAACCCCACTTGCTAGGAGCACCTAAGCCACACTAGGATATACGACACTGAAGGGAACTGTAACTGTTTCCCGAAGGATACAGCCGCCGGCTCGTTCCAAGCGCGGGCACATCCCGAGGGACGTTGTCTAAATCTGGGAGCTTGCACTCCCAGACCACGGCTACACGTGAAGACTATAATACCTAAGAAAATGAGGAATCATAATGTAGGGTAGGATACGGGAACGCTTGGAGGAAAACGCTACGTCGTAACCTTTCTTCTGCGTATGCTGAATACTCGGATTACTAATAAATAAGCATTTTGTCAGCCATGCTAACTACTTTGCTCCGGGTTTCCCTTTTTATAGGTACTAACCCTGCCAGTTTAACACTGGGCGTGCCTACTCCCTACCTAAAAATCGACCGAAATCCCCACGTGTTGCCACGTGTTGGGAATCGTACAGACTTTTCATCGGCCATGCCAATTACTAAGTCCCATGTCCTTTGTCAGCATTTAGCCAACTCGAGACTCCCTAACCCCTAACCGGTGTAACACTTCTCAATACACAATTCACTTTTAAATTTTTACCAATAATTCACTTCACGGACTTTAAGAATCTCACCGAAGACCGTCTTCGGAGTACCTCCTGAGAGCGACCTCCGAGGCTTAATGCCCCCATCCCACCATCTTTTTTATTTCCTCACTTTATCCCGCCTAAACTGCACCTCTATCCCCACCCCTGTCTTGCCATTTCTTTTTTTTTCTTTTCCCATACTAAAACTGCCCAATATATTTCATTTAATTCTTCAATAATCATACTTCAACCGATTCCTATTGTCAAAAGTCCCCGATTTATGTGCCGTTCATGCGTTTGGCAACATAAAAAGCATCCAGAACAGCACACTTCTCCGCTCTCTTTCTTTCTTATGGAAAGATAGCACGAGTAAAAGGGTTAATACGATTTCGTTCTAAAACATTCAAAATGCAGTAAACTGATATTTGTAAATAGGTTTATTTATGAACGTGGCGGGACAGAGAAGGGCCTGTACCGTCACAGCCAACCCCCAAATTTTCTGCAGGTGTGAATTTATACCGAAGGAAAATTTTAAAAAAACCATCTATAGTTCACAAGCAAACCAGACAATAAAAGATAATAAAAACCCCAGAAATGTTATTACCAACAATATTAATAACGATAACACAGATTTATTATTGCTTCCTCGAAATGAAAGAGTGTAGTAGTGTGTTTTTAAACCAACCAAATCACAGCACATCACCTTATCTACATTTTAAGAATTGGCATAAACAAACCATTGAACAACAAAGACTTCTCACAAGGACCAAAAAGGCTATGCAAGAGAACCGGGTTGTGAGGCCGATCTACCCTAATAGTAACAAATCAGCGTAAACTTAATTCAAACCATTCTTCATTCAGATTAAAGATAAATTTCCACCAATAAGTCCCTTCCGTAGCCCCATTGACTTTAATAGTTACAAAGCATTTATTTCCCAATGATAAGAAACCTCCTCAAAATTTCAACTCGGAATAACGTCTGGAACTTAGTTGGAGTTTGTAAAAGTTGCCGAATTTTTCATTTAGCTTTCTTAGCTTCTTGTGAAGTATGGACTTTCTATGATACCAGTTTTAGCACTGAAATTGTCAATCGGACCTAACCTAACACCAATTTCTCATAGAAAGCCCCTTCTGGGTTAAGTTGTGTCTCCAAGGTTAGCATCAATAAATCAGAAGCCCTAACCCCATGAGTCCTGTTGGTTTGCTGGGCCCTGCATACTGTTTAAAACCACTGTCATAAATCTCTCAGCCTCCCATCTCAAGGTCAAATTCAAATCCTAATTATTCATTCATCCATACCTTATTATCAATCAAATTCACTACTTCCACTTGCCTAATATACCTTCCCCAAGCTCACATTCTCGCCTGCCCTTACAAATCAACAGCACGACAACTACAAAGCAGGTATAATATAATAACAGTAAAAATACTCTTTAGTCCATGATAAAACGAATTAAATTTAATGAGATTTATCTGTCAACCATAGATGGCATGCATTAGATAAACTATGTGATGTGATATAAATTGACCACTCTTTACATCTCAACCCCCCCTTTAATATGCTCTTAGCAACTCATTGTATGAATAATAACTTTTAGTTATTGAATTAATTACTATTTACACCTAACCCCTGTTTGTAAATTCCTAGCGTATTATTTAATTATGAATCTATGTTTATTTTTTTTATTTTTTAAATTGCATTTTGCTATAATTTTCAGTTACTAAATAAAAAACTTTTACGCTCAACCCCCCGTCTGCATATTCTGCATATTCAGTTATTAAATGAATTACATTTACGCCCAACCCCCCGTCTGCATATTCCTAGCAAATTGCTAAATTAAGAATTCAATTGTTCGATTTGAATTTTGAAATAACTTTCAGTTATTGACTGAATTACTATATTCGCTCAAACCCCCGTTTGTAATTTCCTATAGCGTATTATTTAATTATGAATCTATATGTATCTTTTTTTTTTAAGTTACGTTTTGCTATAATTTTCAGTTATTAAATGAATTATTTTTACGCTCAACCCCCCGTCTGCATATTCCTAGCAAATCCTAGAATCTTTAATTAGAATCGTTAATGATTTATTCGTTCTTGTGACGCAAATGCACAGACAGGCTTTGTCAATTATAATTGTTTGTCAATTTTGTTGAAATTTAATTTAGTTTGAATAATAAGTCGCTGGTTTCAACTCATTACTACTTACGTATTTCTTTAAGCAACCCGTATACACAATATAATATTAAATTTTCAACAATACAAACTTGATTTAAGACAATTTATTTTTAGACGACTTCAATTTACTTATCAACAATCTTAAAACTGAACAATTGAAAAGGCCACCATCCTCCCCTCCATCTATGCTTAGTAGAAAATACTTCCACTTTGTTATTTTTCTTTTATATTCATACATGTGTATATTAGAGCCAACCTTTATAGGTATTTATTTAAATTAAATTTCCTTTTATTTTTCAATATTGACTGTTATTATAAATCTTTCCTTATAATTCACCAGACTTACTTTACTTAACAAAGTGGTAGCAAATCCCCCATAAACATACATGGGCCTTTCCCTAACCCAGCGAAATAAAAATCTTAAAATTCAGTTCAAAACTTCCTTTATTGAGGACCCCTTAGGGCGTTTTTGTTAATCTAAATTACAATATATTTTCTTTTTTTTTTTTTTTCTTTAGGACTATATAATTCAAATATTTAGTACATTTACATTTTCCTTTATGTACTAAAAACAAGCCTTCTTATTAACCTACAACCTCAATTCTTTTCTCTTAACTTCATATAAAAGGTTAACTAATCAAATTCAGTCCAAAACTTTCTTTATTTGAGAACCCCTTAGGGCGTTTTTGTTAATCTAAATTACAATATATTTTCTTTTTTTTTCTTTAGGATTATATGATTCAAATATTTAGTACATTTACATTTTCCTTTATGTACTAAAAACAAGCCTTATTAACCTACAACCTCAATTCTTTTCTCTTAAATTCATACAAAACGTTAAGTAATCAGTAAACTTTAATTTTAATCTTATACATCTCAATTACGAAATTCAAACTTTGCCTAAAGCATTTTTTTTTTAATAATCTTTATTCAAAATAGTTCCAGCTGTCATTTTGTTCCCCCAATCAGCCCCAACCTAGGTTCCGCCTCTTTGTAATACCTTGACAAATGTATCGCATTAAATTTTCCTCTCACTACATTTGTTTCCGGATTTGTTAGAATGTAGACGTTTTGATAGGGATTTGCTGCTATAACGTATGGTCCCTCATATAATGCCTCAAATTTTTTTGTTATTTTTTGTCTCGCATCAGATCTATTTAACCGTTTTATTTTCACCAAATCGCCTATTTGATATTGAATGAGTCTAAATTTTTTATTAAACTTCAACTGTCGTTTCTCTCCCATCTTTTGTAAATTAAGTTGAGCTAGTTCTCTTATCCTTCCTAACTCTAAGTTAATATTTATTCTCATCAACCCCGGGTCTATTGACAATCTGTTTGATTCACCATACATTATTTCACATGGTGTAAATCCTGTGCTTTCATGAAAGGTATTATTATATAATATTTCTAATTTCGGCAATAGGGCGACCCAACCTCTATGATTACTCCTACAATATGTCCTAAACAAACGCCCTAATTCCTTATTAACTCTTTCCGTAGTGTTTGGTCGCGGATTTCTCACAGTAGTGTATATAACCTTCACTCCTTCTTGCCCCATGAATTCCTTCCATGCTTTGCTCGAAAACTGCGAGCCATTATCAGACATTATGGTTTTTGGTTTAATTATATCGAAAAATTGTCTTACTTTACATATAACTGATCTAGACGTGGCTTTTCTCAAGTCATAAAATTTCACAAATTTGCTGAAGGCATCTTGGATAACTAGTATGTAATTCATCCCAAACTTTCCTGTTGGCAACGGTCCATACAAATCGACCATTACCATCTCACCTATTTCCTTTGCTATTATTGACCGACAGGGACCGACAAATTTAACCGTATTGCTTTTAGTAATCTGACAATCGTGACAATTTTTTATTACTTGTTTCACTAATCTGGTAATCCCTCTCCAATAAAATCTATCTCTTATATATTTTATTACTTTATATGCCCCTTGGTGACCCATTTCTAGGTGTATTTGCACTATAATATCTTTTCGCAAAATTTCCGGTAAATATATAACATCAATATTTGTACCTTCCGGTTTAAAATATAATATATCATTGTTTACATAGCATCTTTTAATTATCCTGCTTTGTTTTTCTATACAGCTATGAGCTTTACCTAATTCCTCTATTATTTTTCTTGTTTCAACATCTTCCTTTTGGAACTTCGATATTTCCTTTAATTTCGTGATCAATTCCCTATTCGTTTTAATTTCCATGTATAATATTTCCGGCAATTTGGTTTTCTCTTCTTGTAATATGTCCCCACCTATTGGGTAACGAGATAAAATGTCAGCTACAATGTTATCCTTGCCCTTAATATGTTGAACCTCAAACTGAAACTGCTCTAAATAATTAACCCATCTAGTTACTCGAGCGTTATATAATCTCCAAGTTTTAATAAAAGATAGTGCTTTATGATCCGTTAGAATTATTACATTAGCCCCCCTTAAATAGGTTTCGAACTTCTGCAAGCAACATATTACCGAATAAAACTCTTGTTCTGTGACGGTCCAATTTAATTGCGGCCCTTTGAGCACCTTACTATGGAATCCTAATATCTTCATTTCACCATCTTCCCCCAATTGATACAAAACTCCTCCTATTCCTATCCCTGAGCTATCTGTTTGCAAATAGTATGATCTCTTGAAGTCAGGGTGGTGAAGCGATATTGTTTTTATGAACAGAGTTTTGATTTTATTGAATGCTTGTTGTTCTATGTCCCCCCAATGCCATCCAGCTTCTTTCTTTAAAAGTTCGCATAGCGGCATAATGTGACTACTATACGCAGGTATAAACCGCCTATAAAAGTTACATAGCCCCAAAAAGGCCCTGACATGTTTTATTTTTTTAGGTGTCGGGAATTCTTGTATCGCGTTCAATTTGTCTGGATCTGTCTTAAGCCCATCCGTGGATATGATGTATCCTAACATCTTAACTTCTTTACACAGAAAATTACTTTTCTTTAAATTACAAGTTAACCCCGCTGCCTGTAGTTTTCCTAGTACTATGTCAATGTGCTCTAAATGTTCTTCTAAGTTACCTGTAGTAATTATAGCCAAGTCATCTAGGTAATTAACACAGAATTCTCGTACTTCAAAACCTAATATAGTATCTATCGCCCTACTAAAACTACCCACAGAAGTTTTTAAGCCTTGAGGCAAAACATTATAGACGTAGGATTTTCCGTTAAACGTAAATCCTGTATACATCTTACTTGATTCAGAAATCGGTATCTGAAAATAAGCATTGTTCATGTCAACTATGCTTATAAAATTTGTTCCATGGAATGAATTTATTACGTCTAACTGTAGTGGCGGTTTTTCTGTTTCAGATATCATATGTTTGTTTATTTCCCTCGCGTCTAAAAGGACTCTGATCGAACCATCCTTTTTTAGAGTGAAGGTTAGCGGGCTGCTATAAGGTGTAGCAGATCTACTTATAATCCCCAGTTTTTCCATTTCCCGTAACTTTTCCTCTACCTTTTCCCGATAAGCATACGGAATAGGATAAGCCCTTTTTACAATCGGGACATGCGGTTCCATCCTAATCTCATGTTCATAACAGTTTGCTCGGCCTAGCGTGTCAGAAAATAAACCTTCATATTTCTTCAATAATACTTGGAGCCTCTCCAAATCCTCTACCTTAAGTGACATACCTATCTTAACCTGTCGTAAATCTATTACCTCATCTTCATTCACTTCGTTACATAGACCCTCACAATCATTCTCAATGTATGGGCTACTTCCGTAGTAATGTTTCTAATATTATAGACAATGCTACTGACCCCTTCACTATTTGCAGGCAGTTGCTTCTCAATGCTTTTATTTTGTTCTTTTATTGCTTTGTCACTAGCTGTAGTGTCAGCTAGTTCAAAATCCATTAAGCCATTTTCCGCTGGCGGTGATAGTGGCTGCTGACTATCAGGCATAATTACTCGCATTCTTTCAACTGATGAGGAAGAACTTCCTACGTCTATCACTGCAGCTTTCGTGTTTTTTACTTCTTCACTTAATACATCAAGTTTAGCAGTTAAAGTACCTATAGTCCTTCTTAACATGTGGTACATAACAGCCGTACTGTTCTTTGTTTTGCTTCTGTCTATTATATTCTTAGGAACGTTTGTCCTTTTAGACCGCTTGGTTGCTGGTTCTATATCCTCATTTTCGTTCGTTTCTACCGTAATATTCACAGCTTCACCTTCTTTTCCCGACTTTGTACGATTATCTCCATTTGTATCTATATTGGATTGCCTACACTTCCGATTAGTAACCATATCAGCCGTACTTTCTCCTGTTTCCACCGGTAATGCATTATTTTCTCCCTCCAAATACCTATTGGGCTGTCTACGTTTCCGACTCGACTTAGGCCTCTCCATTCTTCTATTATGCCGTGTTTAATCCTTTAAAATTTTTTTTTATTTTTTATTTTCACTTAAGAGCACTAAAACCAACATTTTAATACCAATTCAAGAGTCAGATCTTGGCATGCTCAAAGCCGTACAAGTTGTACAACCTCTAGCCACCACTGACCAATTTCGAACCAAATTTACCCCACCCTACGAATGGGGTCAAAATAGTTCACGCATCTCAGATATATATTTCGTTTAATAAATAGGTAATTAATCCGCGTACCTAAACCTCTTTAACACAAGAGATCCCGCTCTATTAATTTTTGGTTAAAAGAAATATATGAATCATAAATGTAATAAATCGTAAACTTGACTATATCCTTAGTGCCTTCTATCATAGGGCGGCAAGATTGTCTACTATTTAATGATATTCATACTCGAAAAGATGCCCTTTATTTCATACAACATAAATCTATATTTTTGTACAATGGCCATTGCCAACAAGAAGCAAAAAAAAATAATATTGTTACTATTTTGCTTAAACAGGTCAATCTATTCCTCAAACATCTAAACTTTGTCTACCGAAGTTTACAAACTGTCATTAAAATAATAACTTTCAGAACTAATTCCTACCAGTATATAACGTACCCAAAATCGTGTATAGATATCATAACATGATTTTTATATAGAACTGCCCCTAAAGTAATTACGCATCAAATAAAAACCATAACATCTTAATCGATCTCACTTCAATAATTAATACTTGGTTCTAATCAACCTCTATACTGTCGACTACTGTTTAACATGGAATATTTAATAGTATTAGTTAAGGTTTCTATTTCTTGATAAAATTCTTCAAGTATCTAACATGCTAAGCTGACGGCGCCTATATTCTTAATTTTCTAGCGCTATAAATTATTAATCTCAAAAAATTGTTAATGTCCAATATGTACAGATCCAAAAAAGTTAAAAAGGCGAGATAAAAATTAATTGTCATTTCGTTTTTGAACGAAACTGTTTCTATTACAATGCTGCACAAGGGATTTCTTAAGCTTTTAAAACCTAGTATTTAACAACCGAAAATATTTTATTGCGCCACCAATACTGTAATGTAATAAAGAAATTACAGTGTTATGCCCAAATTTAAGGAATTGAATTTTCTTACTATGTTAATTCATATGTAGGTAATGGATGCAGCTTGAACATTTTTTTTTTTTTTTTTTATGGAACCTAGTATATATGATATACCAACTTTATGTACCTACATAATATGTTAATAGAAAATAACTTATCTGTACATAAAAATAACAAAGCATTTATTTCATTCAAATATTAACTACCTAATATCGATATACTAGCTCATTTGCACATGTTTAGTGTGTACGCATCATATTGCTGCTCTGCACCCCACAACATGGTGACGGAAGGGCAGAAGCGTTGCCACTTTTCGTAGTAATAGAGAGCGTTCTTTGATTTGAGATAGAAATAAATACCATTTGGGTACCAATACAATAATACTAGTTTATAACCGTTTCGGTACCAATACTAAGTAATAACGTACTCGTACTTTATAAACACTAGGTAACGCCGCCCTATTTGCATCGAATGAAAACGGAAAAATCAAAACAAATTGTTGGTTTTAGGTTTTAGACTATAATACACTAAGAGCAGGAAAACACATCAAGGAGACTATATTATTGAATTTAAGAGTTAATTTGGCAGAACTGTGATGTGGTAAACAAGACCTCAGATGCCAATCTATTACCAAGAAATATTCCGTCGTTCCTATCCTGATCTTGACTGTAAAATGCTTTATCTCAGTGCACTTAAATACTGTTTATAAAGGTATAAGGTAGAACATGTTAGTAGGCACAGTGACTATTAATATTAATCGAATAAACACTACCTACCTATCAGTATATGTTTCTGGTAAGATGGTAAGTACCTAACCTATAAACACAACCTATATGTAACCATTTACACATCTCAATCCTTCTGTCCATTCACGGTAACAAATTGTCCCAGTCAAGGCACCTCGATATCACAAGAAAACTATAGTTAAACTACAATGAAGAAAATTTCCTATCAATGATTGATTATGCTAATAATTAGGGAAACCTGAACACAAAGCACCACATTATAACAAGATAATCCTGGTCACGGAACTCAATTGTAACGACCCCCCCCTCTACCTGTATATATATCTCATGTACTCTACGCTACCTTATATGAAAATGTTTAATAAAATGAAATTTAATTGTGATATCCTATTTGTGTGATAACTTCTACCATTCTGAGATACCGTATCCAAACATAACACAAAACCTAATATTGAGTGCGTCTTGACTGAGATCATTATAAGGCCATGTGATCGTCTAGTATAGTGGTCAGGATCCTATATTGTGCCCATAAGTAGCAACTCAGTTTCTTTTCCAAAGGCTTGAGACTTGACCTACTCTACCTATGTACTCTCCAAGTGGTGTAATTTAGAACTGGCTCTCTAACATAATACAGTAAAAGTGTTAAGTTGCAACAACAAAATTTACTATTACCACTTTCTTACTATCAAAACCAAACTACCTATTTCATGACTAAATGTTGTGAGTCTATTAAAACCTCAGCATATTGCCATAAGTATTATGCAGTGATAGATTCTATCTAAAGTGACTAATGTGATGTTCTAATAAAGTTGAATAAGAATTACTGCGTAGATATGTAACTATCTGCTTTATATTAATATGGTAGAGTGAAAAGAAGATTATGTTGCTAAGATGTTCTAAGTAGGTATGAAATAAGTAAGATTTACATAAGAACCTTTAAAGTAGGTAAGTATGCAAATAAAATTAAGAATGATATTTAATTGATTGCGGCTAAGGATAACAGCCCCTCCCCGCTGCCATCTGTAGATTTCGACTTGTCCAAACTGGTCATCTTCCACCGCATAGGTCTGTTATATTCCTTACTAATTACCCAACATAATTAGTAACCATATAATCACCCATTGTAAGAGGACTTTATAAAGTTATTATTCTTTCTTTTTTTTTTGTTTTCTATTATTTACAAATGTACTAAAAGTCAGTAAGTATGTGTATTGCAATTGATTCAGTATTCATATATACTACATGGGCATGAGGACATATTCTTTTGGCAAAAGGGAATGTCGTATGATATTGTCATCGACACTGTAAGTATGTAAGTTTGTATCTTGTCTGCACATTCAAGGACCTTTTTAATTTACTTCTATGAAAATGAGAGACATCATTATTCATAGCTATACAAAACAAACCATTCATTCTACCCAAACGAGTATCTACCATAACACCGAGACGCTGGCCATCTCTGGAGCTGCCTAGCCTCAGTAAGGGCATACATCCAATCATATCTCGGTTCTTAGCGGGACTTCCTTTTACTTATTATGGTAAAAGGAAGTTCCTAATATTACGCTGGTATGTACTAAATATGTCCTAAAACCTGATTGGATTGGGACTACAAGTAACCCTATACAATCTACAGCCTATCATATCTCTGTTTGAGTAGACATATCTAGTTAAATAATATCTTTGAACCTATTCCACCACTTTGTTTAGATGTCATATCCTGTTAGATGATATCATTGGTCCAATATATATTATTTTGAGAGTGGAGAGTAATTATACAGCTTTACTTGATTTTATTATATCTAGTAATTTTAATAGTGAACAAATAAGTTTAGTATATTTTCAAGGTATTCTTGAGTATTTGTTGTTAGATATTCTTTCTTTGTTTCTGCAAACTTTTGACTTCAAAATGAAACAATTTATATTCTTTCCATGTTGTTTGAGGAATAATGCACCTAGACTATATGTCTGATAGAAAAGGTTAATCATAATGAAACAGCTTTGCTTGTCCATTAATTACATGAAAATTTCAAGATATTGCATAGTTATTTTTTTATTTTAGGATATTCTAATTCCTTGTTTTATTTATTTGATATATCCTATTACTTTGATTTTAACAGATACTAATAGCGACATAATAAATTGTAATATATCCTTCCTCATGCTGTCGAAGAGTAGTCAACCATTCTACGTCTCTCATTAGATGGTCTCCCACAATGGAACTGCACAGCTTGTCCATTAGCATCAAAAACGATACCTTACATTTACTACCGTCTTAATTTGAAACTAATTTGAGTGGATGATAATTATAAATATGAACCTAAAACTGATTTTTATTTTATTTATTGTAACAAAATAATTCTAGTTTGTAACCTACATGGCTATTAAAGTATTTCCTGGACACTTGATAGAATATTAAATGTTTTAATAATTCAGCGAACCCAAGGATACTAGTCTACCTCCTGTAATCCGGGAAGTTGCCAGTACACCTATCTTATGAGTTAGATAGAAAAATGTATTGCATCATATCGTGAGTCTACCCCCGAATTATTACTAAGTGCTATTTCCCAAACAATTTCCTATGTTCCCTATTCCTACTCAAATGTACCTAGTTACCTAATTCCTATTCTTCTAGATGTAGTATTCAGCCTAGAGATCCATGTCTCACATTTACTTTAATCATGTGGTGTGTAATGTAGCCCCCTTTCCATAGCAATGGTAGGTAGGACAGCTTCCCCTCGGTGTAAAGAGGAAACTCCTGCTAACAGAAGCTAGCTGAAAGTGGAATGGCAAATTCCAATGTATACTAAATGCCGGTGTAATACGTTCACATACATATGAGGCCGAAGCTTGGGATTGTATTGAACGAGGATTTGATACCTATGGTGTAAAATATATATAATATAGACTTCATTGCAATAACACCCATTATGGTTATTAGGGAACCCCACTTGCTAGGAGCACCTAAGCCACACTAGGATATACGACACTGAAGGGAACTGTAACTGTTTCCCGAAGGATACAGCCGCCGGCTCGTTCCAAGCGCGGGCACATCCCGAGGGACGTTGTCTAAATCTGGGAGCTTGCACTCCCAGACCACGGCTACACGTGAAGACTATAATACCTAAGAAAATGAGGAATCATAATGTAGGGTAGGATACGGGAACGCTTGGAGGAAAACGCTACGTCGTAACCTTTCTTCTGCGTATGCTGAATACTCGGATTACTAATAAATAAGCATTTTGTCAGCCATGCTAACTACTTTGCTCCGGGTTTCCCTTTTTATAGGTACTAACCCTGCCAGTTTAACACTGGGCGTGCCTACTCCCTACCTAAAAATCGACCGAAATCCCCACGTGTTGCCACGTGTTGGGAATCGTACAGACTTTTCATCGGCCATGCCAATTACTAAGTCCCATGTCCTTTGTCAGCATTTAGCCAACTCGAGACTCCCTAACCCCTAACCGGTGTAACACTTCTCAATACACAATTCACTTTTAAATTTTTACCAATAATTCACTTCACGGACTTTAAGAATCTCACCGAAGACCGTCTTCGGAGTACCTCCTGAGAGCGACCTCCGAGGCTTAATGCCCCCATCCCACCATCTTTTTTATTTCCTCACTTTATCCCGCCTAAACTGCACCTCTATCCCCACCCCTGTCTTGCCATTTCTTTTTTTTTCTTTTCCCATACTAAAACTGCCCAATATATTTCATTTAATTCTTCAATAATCATACTTCAACCGATTCCTATTGTCAAAAGTCCCCGATTTATGTGCCGTTCATGCGTTTGGCAACATAAAAAGCATCCAGAACAGCACACTTCTCCGCTCTCTTTCTTTCTTATGGAAAGATAGCACGAGTAAAAGGGTTAATACGATTTCGTTCTAAAACATTCAAAATGCAGCAAACTGATATTTGTAAATAGGTTTATTTATGAACGTGGCGGGACAGAGAAGGGCCTGTACCGTCACAAGCAAATCAATCAACGAGATTTAAGTGTTATTTTCTCGATGAAATCAATTAACTAAGTGAATTTGGAAGATTGTGCGTGTTTTTGTGAACTTGATGAGTTCGAAATCAAAGCAGTAACTGTATGAAAGTTACACTTCTTTACGTATTTTATTTTATTCGTGGATTTGTTATTATTGATTATAGATTTTTACAGAGAACGCTTTAATGCGTTGATTAGGTACTTTTTTAAAACATCTTACTTATTATTAAACAATATGCTTTTTTAGGTAAGCCGTAATTTTGTAAGTTAAAACGACATAGGTACGTCCCTAACAGCTAGCCACACAATTTAAATATATGTACATATTACACGATATCTCGTGTGGGCTGAAGACAGATGTAAATAAATGTTATATTTAATGAATATATTCAGGCGTTTCTTTGCGGAAATCCATATTTAATAATAATAAATATTTTAAATCGTCGCTCGTAAAGTCAAGAACTCCTGAGGATGCTTCGTGTAGTAGCAAAACGCGTCGATAGTTTCCAGTTTGGCTGTGTGGAGCTTTGTGACGTCACGTCGGCTTAGCAGGAAAATTAGACGGAATTGTCACTATATATATTTTTTTAGTATTTTATTGAAATATTAATTTGATGTTTGCCTAAAATATTTTTCAAATATTTGTCATTATTATATTATATTTACCAGATAAGTATATAATACATTATTTTTCAAGATATAAAGACATGTCCCTTCTTATTTAATGGATTCTTCGTGCGGGTAAATCATGTAAAGTGGAAGAAGTGAGAAGATAACTGGAGATACAACCCATCACCAAACGGCTAAGCAAGAACCTCGTCGTGGCTTAATTAACATACTGGATAAATATATGTGCTAGTTTCCCATAAAGTAAAAATCTCATGTAGTGAATCAAAATGTAGTGAACTTGGCGTAAGCTAGTATTTATTTTCTTACTCATAAGACATCTGCCAAGTCAATTCTGATAAGGTACTACCAATGACGCACAATGACACACTGAGTTTTTATTAATCGCTGATAACCTATAACCACTGTCGCACCCGCTGATTAGTGTAAGTATGCAACAGAGTATCCCACGGATTTAGGAAGGGGGGATACTCCCTTGGGATACTCCCTTCCTAAATCCGTGGAGTATCCCAAGGGGCCACCGGCCTGGCTGGCTCAAGCGAAGAGGTTGATGTCACAAGATGAACAGGAATAGTTATGGAGTTGATACGGAGGGAGCAAGGATAAGTAACAGAAAAAACAGGAATATTAACAACGATGAACTTTATTATTACTTTTGTAGTTAATTAAACAATAAAAACATTACAGATATCCTGATTGTTCTGTAAATAAGTAGGTATGTTAAAGTAGTTAATTTTATAAGGCACACATTATCAAAGTGGATAGCAAAAATGTTTTCTATGAAAATATGAGTACCACACACTCCGTACAGGGGCCAAGCCCACCTCAAAACTATTTTTGGAATACAAACGTCATTATTTCAAGCTTAAAGTATTATTAATACTAAGATTTGTTCCATCAAGTACCATGTCCGTCAACATTAATGTTCATATAGCGCTGTCTCTAGCGCACAAGCAACTTGATTAAATGAAATGTCGAGAGTAAAATATGAATATACCACCTGAAAGGTCGTTTCAGTAACTATCTATCTATCGAGGTATGTTTCATTCCAAAACACAATCCCTGTCATGGTCAAAATCACCTGTAAAACCCAGCAGTGAAATTATTTTGGGATTTTAAAGTGAAATGTCCAGGCTTCCTGAAATGCGTGAGTAATTATAGAATACATCACCTGAAAGGTCGTTTCAGTCTATCGAGATATGTTTGATTCCAAAACACAATCATTAACATGGCGAAAACCGAAGATTTTTTTCATCGACATTTTAATTTGGTCGGTTTATATGGCTGCTGAGTTTGGCTGTCAACTTCACATCGGTTGATTCAATGTGTGCAACCCGCTCTCATATTCAAGTTCTAATGTAAGTTAACTTTATGATATCTAGTAGTGTGATATAATATTGTAAATGTAAGGTTAAAATATGACTGAACTAAAGGGTGGTAGTTGGCCCCCAGCTCAATAGCCTGGGGTGGAATTAGCTAGTCTTTTTGATTTGTGTCAAACAGGCATGAGGGAGATGCGGTGATGGTTTAAAAAACTAATTCTAATTTGGAATGGAATTATGAAGATTATGTATGGACAGTAGCAAAATATGAAATGAGGTGATAATTTGATGAAAAAGGATAACTTCGTCACAAGTGATGATGTAATTGAACATAACAGTCCAAGCTAAAAAACTACAGTGAGAATTGGTACTCACCTCCTAGCAAAAATAATTCTGAATCATCTCAACAAGCATGATTACTACACAATATACATATTATTTTCAGTATACTTCCCATATATTATTAAGTAATTAACAAGGTCACGAAAAAGGCAAATGCAAATAGTTAATAATATATAAAGGTAATACTCGTACGTACATGGTGTGTTCAAAATTGACATAGATTAGGTACATGCTTTTTGTTAACACGATTCCTACGCTTTGGGGATATACAGGCATGATAATGTATTTAATAGAAGCCTTTTTGAATAGTTACACTTTGGAAGCCAGTATGTAAGGTTATTTAATACGAGTATAATCTATAACCATCTAGGTAAAACTTTGCACGTAAAAGATAGATGGATGTAAGTACTTACCTGGTCACTGATGTACCTAAGTATAGTAACTAAAAAATTGTTATTGAAATGAGTTGTTAGTATCTTTAAAATGTCTTTTAGTTAGTTACATAATAATTACCTATGAATAGGTTATCACGAAACCGCCATTTTCAGTTTTTTTTTCAATCAGTTCTTTATAATATTACCGTAGACAATAGCCACCGTGTCACGGGCGTAATTGTGAAGATGCTGGAACAAAACTTCGTTTATCTAGAGTTAATTATCTATAGAGCTATGGATGATCTGAAAACTACCGAAGCCTGGGACATCGGCAACTGAACTTAAACATAGCGCTCCGAATAATTAGCGCTGCAGGGCACTATGTCAGAAACGCGACCATAGTCCATAGCCAAAGATGGAGTCTGTGTAAGTAAAGGTTTTTTGTCCGCGTGTCCAAGAAGATGTTTGATGCAGCGCACAACGGACCACATTCTCACCTCTACGGAATCGCACCACACCGTGAGTGGCTGCCAGACGCCAAAAAGACCTGGCGCTCTCTGCCCCGTGAAGTCATTCAGAAAGAGTCCTCTGATGATCCGGAGAACGGTCGAGCGCTAGGTCATTAAAAAGAAAATAAAGAAGAAAAGGATGCATTTCAAAAAGTAGAAGAGTGCATTGCAGACTGATGCTTAGATTGGCTATTCAAGAAGTAACCTAAAAAGTGAGAGTGACCGTGCGATAGTGGTCGTACGAGAAACCGCGCGAGCAAAAGCTCGACACCCCGGCCAGCCCCGTTCGCGGAGCTGACGAGATAATGATGATGCCTAAACTTGACTGAATAGTTCACATAACACATAACCGGCCTTATTTTGGAGCTTTTCTAGAAATAATTTAAATAGGTAGATTTAATAATACGGTAGTAAATTGCTAATAATGATGAATGAATAGGTACACGTCATTTACCTCGTTATGGTTCAATGTTTGTAATTAGTCTGTACGTATAGTTGAACCATTTCAGTTGAATAAATACCGATGGTAGGATTCATTATACTCAGTGAATACTTACTAGAGGCGCGGGGCGCTATACAGGGGCGGGACGGTGCAAACTGTGTGCAAATACTTCTGTGTTTAGACGCAAAGGGCACAAGATTGGTGGCTTGTACAACTAATCACGTCATAAGATAAAATATTTTTTTTGGTTTTTGACTGACGTCAACCCTCCAAGAAAATGCTTCCATTGGTAGTACTATATCCAACAATTTGAAAGGTGATTTAGGGAGACCCATTGTGTATTTAATGTGCAACACCAACCACCTCACCTCGCTTTGTTGTTCATAACTCAAACACCTAACATAACTTTATAACTCTTTAACTCCCTTTTCACAGAACACTTTCTATTCCCTTGTTTCTCTTGCACTTTTGTTTCTTATCTTCTTTTGTGTGGGAGGCATCACGGGAAAAGTGGATGCTGTACAAGTTTTAGCTCATTGCAGGCCTGGCTCACTCCGCACTTTAGGCATAAATTCAAAGGCACATCAGCGTATCCTCGTGTTTCTAAATCTCTATCGGGTCTATCCACGCACGAATTAGAAACATGAGTTTAGTTCACGAAAGTTCAAAGAAAAGTATCAGCGTATCCGTCTGGATGGGTTTATTCTACAGTGGTTGCCGCGACAGAAGGAGTCAGAGATATGCGAGAGATAAACAGATGCCTTTTAGTGCTGCAGTGCACTTTATTGCGTCATAGCTAGAGTCACATATTTATTGGAACGGCTCCGCAGTGATTCTTCTGGTCCTTGTTATTCTGTGCCCATAGTGGTTAGCTTAAAAATAGTAGGTTACAATACAGTTTACACACGAATAACCACAACAAAAGTAAATGGCCATGGTATTCCGCATGATTTAACCTCAAAGTAACGTTGCTACAATGGTCGGTTACCGATTGTCCAAGGTGAGTGATATAAAGCGATAAGTCGCGACCATTTGCAACTTATTATGACACAAACAAATCAAAACTCTTTCCGCGTTAATCAGTATTAACGCAGTGACAACAACCGCAAGTAGGCCACCATATGAAAATATACAATATAATAAAGTCTCACCAATGAAGCAAATCACGAGAAAACTATATTTTCGGAATGTGTCGCATCGCATCGCATCGCGTTGACGTGCTCTAGGCTCACGTAGGACAATGAGGTAAATTGAGCCTCGAGGCCGAGACTGCACAATATGGAAAATCGGCGCAAAATTTCCAGCTTATCGGTATTATCCAAGCTTAATTTAGCATAAAAACATTGATAAAATGATGGCATAGTGGCCAAGGCCTGCCGCACAGGCATTTTAAATGATCGTTACCAGCTTATATCTACCATTTTTCAATCAGAAATTATATCGCCAAAACTTTATTTTTTGGTGACTAGCCGTGTTCGTATATTTCGTCCTGGGACATGCTCGAAGTGAGGATTTTCAGTAAGAAAACTGTGTCCGTTAAAAGGCTATTGACATAACCTAAGGAGACAAAAAAGACAACATTTCAAAAACCTACTGTATCAACCCCCTTGTAGGAAGGATATTTATAAGAAAAATATATACAATATGATTATTTTATTTTATAATGCCTTTAAATTGACACTAAACTATTAGATGGCAATAGATTTACGAAGGTTTTAACTAATTGGTTATTAAGTAGTTGTTTGTAGGTACGATATTAAGGTCTATTTAAGTTCCAGGTATATCATTGTTAAATAACTTTTTTTTAATATTATTTATTAAATATACCTCTTACGTCTGTCTACGTCTGCAGGCTGAAAAAACTGAACAAATAATAATATCAATTTAAAACCACATAAATGTATTACTGTATTCCAGCAAATAAAATATTGATTGATTAATCGCTCGCTCCAGCTATAGCTGGTTTAGTGACTATTCGATATGATTATGGTATTCGCGGATGTATAATTGTTCATTATCTACAAAGTTATTAATGAACACCAATGCACACAATTCCATAATTGAACCTTAAAACCGTAAAAAATATTGAAAATGACGTTTACTCGTAACTAAAGATAACATTACCGTGACTAAAGTAACCAAATTAGTACCTACATCGGATTTTTTTTCGCACATCTGAATATAAAATTCTGTATACACGAATTCTCTCTATGGCACAGAATAAAAAGAACCGGAAGAATAGCACCGCAAAGCACTCCTAATAAGTAAGCTGAATCTGACTGCGAAGCAATAAAGCACTTCAGCTCGCAAAGCACGGAGTAGGTACCTTATATTTATATTCACCTACAAGGCGTCTCTCTTTCTATCGCTTCTCTGATCTCTTTTATTGAAGTTGGTAAGTCATAGGTAAAAAGGTTTCTATTGAACAATAGAAAATGGCTCTACAATTATATGCATTAAGTAACAATTTAACATAATCAGCTTCAACGCAGCATAACACAATGCAGCATAACACTAATATTTTATACCTACGCAAAAGTTTGTGAGTGGGAGAACATGAAGATGTTTGTTACCACTTCACGCTGAAACAGCTGAACCGATACAGATGAAACTTGGATCACAGACAGCAGTAGAATACTTTTCATGACCATAAACATCATTTGTCATCATCGTCAGCGGCGCAGCTACTTATAAACAATAAAAGATTGCGCAATAATTTATGTAAACCAACACAAAGTCGGTGTCGTATGTAACTATATCACAAATAATCCTACCCAAACTCCAATAGTCACGTTTCGTGACCCTTTGTATACATAACCATAATGTTCAAAATAGACTTCTGTATGTTGATCAGAGATAGGTGCTTATTTGTTACTTTTCGGCAAGGGAAGCGAGACAATAAATCTTACTATATGTCCAAGCAAAGAAAAAACATCATTTCGGTTGATCAGGAAAGGGTCAATAGTAATATATTTTTGTATGAATTTCAATGTCAATCGCTACAGTCAGAATACTTTTATTTGGTTTTAACTTTTTTGAACTTTAGAGTTTAGTTAGATACCTCCCCCTGGAATATCATCAACAGTCATGACGTCCAATATTGACCAAAGGCCCTCGCCCTTCCCTATTAAAAACGGCAAATGAAGTTCAAAGTGACAGGTCAGTAAATTGCAGTTATATTTTGAAAAATCCATAAATTATATATTATCAGATATTTGATAGGCGTTTACTGCCCGACAACCACATTATTCCTAATGGAATTTTGCGAGGTATTGTTTGTGGGGCTCGTTTGGGCCTCTGTAGCTAGTGTCATTAGCTTAAAAATAAGCTTGCCATTGCTTTTTGTAATTTTTTGTTGAACTAATTTCCAATCGTGTATATTTTCTTTCCATGGAAACGCTACCTGACGATTACCGCCGGTAGGCCGGTACACTACGTGCTTCGACAACCTCGCTTTTCTCGTCATTTTACTGTTGATTACAATGATATAAGTTTAAGTTTATTTTGTAAACCATGATTTGCACTCCAAGCTCTTCTAATATAAGTCATAACTCATAAGACAGGATGTTGTGTCCGCAGTGCTCCCAGGCTCATTATTTTAAGGTCAAAAAGGCTTTAAATATTAAAATACACAATAATAGATGTCATACAACTTCTGAAATTCCACCATTTACTGTTCCTTTTGGCACCATTTACTGTTCCAGACGTGGGAAGTAACAGTGTTGTGATTTCTACTACACCATCCAAACCATTTTAACGACTTTATGAGTGACACGAGAAATGCGATAAATGAAATACACACACTTAATTTCTCTCTCAAGCCACAGCATAAAATGAACGCATAGAGTTAACGCCTGCACAAAATGTATCGCAATCAAGCGTGAAAGCTAGTATAAAATATTGCCAGGCGTCTGACCTCTAAGTTTTTGCTACTCCATTCAAGAGGCCTGTCATTTGCAGTGTTGATTCATCAGGAGTCGTAAATCACTTTGGAGAGTTAGACAAAAAGCTTCTTGCTTTGTTTGAAGTAAATTATTGATTTCAGTATATTTTCATTTATTCATATTAATTTCTTATATTAATAAATGAATTATATAATGTACCCATTTAATATGCGATACTTTTGTTTCGAAAGCCATTTAACTGTACTTGGTTAGAGTAATTGTAAAGTTTACTTCAGTAATAAGTTACGTATATAGCCTTCTTGTATGTTTCCCTTCTTGGCGCTTTCGACTCCCACGGGTGGATTTGTTGGAGAATGCAATTTTCGCTAGAAAATTAGGCGCGCAAATGCGACGCAGTTCTAGAAAGAATGTAAAAATGGAAATCTTTGAAAAATTACTCTAAATAATTCGTTCCAAATCAAATCGTTATTCATTTTGTTAGTCTTGGTTCAGTTTAAAATTTTCTAGGTCGACCACACCGATTTCACCATGTGACTGAAATATTTTTCTCTTGCAGGGACCTACTTAATACATTATAATTAATGATCAAACGAACTTACCTGTACGTGAAGTTCGATCATTATTATATGAGCAGCTTAATTCGACGCGATTTCTTCTATTAACATATTGTAGCTGAGTCCCAGGCTTTGGCTTCACACACAGATTTTTAGATTTCTTGAGTAAAACAGAAAAGGCATTGTGGCAACTCTAAAATCTTTTTTATCTATACATCTCACTCTCGACGGCGCTTCATTTTGTTTAGAGCCAGTATCTGCACCTTTGGTAATATAGTTTCCTAATAAACTATGTGTAATAAGGCTAGTTGACATAATTCTCTTTATTTTTTTTTATTTTTTTTTGGGTATAATTATTTAATTTAGGGGAAGGGAGGGTTATTATTAATCGCGTCGAATTAAGCTGCTCATATAATAATGATCGAACTTCACGTACAGGTAAGTTCGTTTGATCATTAATTATATTTCGCAGCTTAATTCGACGCGATTTCTTCTATTAACATATTGTAGGATGTTTAGAGCAGGTAAAAATAAAATAGAGAATTATGGTACTCAGATATATTTTAAATATCGTATCAGCTTACAAGATATTAATTGATTCCTTCTAAACTTAACCATATACCATTCAGTATATGATGAAATTGCGTTTCCAAACTGATTCGGATCATCAATCAACGTTTTATTCTAAAGTTTGCAAAAACGTTGAATGCCTTTGGCCATCCAGCATTTTTGTAAATAACATCCAAACTAATACCGAGCCTGCTGTCCAAAGAAGTGGACGAGTTCGGGTGTTGTGAGCACTAAACATTGACGTGTCCACTCCACTCCTGATTGTCTGTGAAGTTACTTTAAAGAATAGTTTTCTGTATTAAACAAATAAGTGGTTGGAGTTATTGATACGCAGCAAATATATTTTGTTCATATGTTCTATCAGAGCTAATAGCAGGGACTTATTTGGAGTTCGATGTTATAAAAAGGCGATGAAGACAGTACCAGTTGTATAGAGTTAACTCTCGAGGTTTTTACATGATGAATTTTTATAGTTATTTTCGTACTTCGTGTCTGAATATTTTCATTATTTTATCAACGAAAACGTTTGAGCTCGATGAGTAGTTACAAGTGCTAATAATGTTATTGTTTTCTTCGTAAAAATTTCCAAACTAAGCTGTTTGGTAATTTTTATCATAACTATTCTAAAACAACACTTGGACCCCAAGTCACGCTATATTTAGGCGTGGGTGGTCTTAATCTAAATATACCTTTCATAAATCATTTAATATAATTATCATCCAAGATTTTTGGAAAAAGAAAACTAGAGCAGATTTATGTGAATTTATTGCAAAATTTTGGTAACATTCAGACAAAAAATCAATGATTACTGAACTTTATTCACTGCAGTACATAATCATAGTCATTTTGTTTACAAAAATGAACCCAAAATCTAATATCATACTGTTCGTAAGTATTTTCTGCTAATAACATCTGTTGCATTTTGTGACAATGATTTTTGTTATAATACTTCCCGGACAATTTGACGGCAATGAAACGTAAGATAAAGGTTGAACGAGATTCTGAAAGGAGATTTCATTAGGTTAGTTCTGAAACCATAAAAGGTAGTTTTTTTTGTTTTAAATGAGGAACGAAGTCTTTTTTGGCCAATTAGGCACAACTAAGTACTATATCGTCGGCCTTGTCGCGTATTATTTTTTGCATAGTTTTTACAATAACTGAGAATGGAAGAAACCCGTAAAATAATAAATTTTCCCAAGAGACTGTAAACGCATCTATTGCGTAGACATCGGGATCCCTTTTCCAAGATTAATAGACTGAACATTTAGTTTTGTAACTTAATCTATTTCCCGTGAACCAAATTTTTTAACAATTTTCTTGAAAGCTGCTTCACGTAACTCCTATTCAGTGTCATCAAAATTTCGCCTCGACAAGGTATTTGCTTTACAGTTAGCTTTATGATTTATGTATGATGCAAAAATTACTAATGTACGAGTCTCGCACCAATCCTTAAATTTCTCGAGCAATCTGATTAAATGTGAGAATAATGAACAGAACCCATTCTATTGCTGCAGAAGACAGCTGTGCCGTTATCAATGCGTAATAAAACGTTACATCCACTCAAATGTTTTGTAATAAGTTTTAAGGCTAAGAAACTTGCTTTTAACCCTAACATATTCATATGCTGGAGGGTTTCGTCTTCTTTCCATAAACCATAGTCTTGGACTCTATGTTATTGCAGAATGCACCCTCGCCATGCACGCATCCGAGAGAATTTCTAAATTCTACTCATTTGACTGCAAGGGCTGGGTACTGACATCAACGTTATTTCGCTACCAATCCAAATCACATTTTGCAGTACTAGGAATGTTTACAATTCTGTTGTTGCTATGATTATCGAACAAACATAGGAAGTACATATTTATGTCGTTCCATTTCTTTTGAATACATCCATGCATATTGAACGGCAGGTGCAGCTGACACTAGAATCCCAATTTGATGTGTTTTCAGAAATTGTATAATCTTTTTTCTTTCATTTAATTAAACTTTAAATATAATTTTTCTTTAAGATTTCCGGCAGTTCTAAACACATATTTCTGTAGTCAAATACTAAACCAAGCTATTTATCATCTCTGGCTGGGAATTAGGCATTTTTTTTTTCATTGTTTATTATAAAACCTAATTGTTTAAGATTTTAACCGTAAAGTTCACATTTGCTTCGCATTCTCTAAATGAACGCCATAGGCAACATATGTCCTCCAGTACATAACAGAAATGATATCTTAAATATTCGATTACTGGTTTTAAGATTTTTGTGAAAACGTAAGGAGCTGTACACAAATCAAACGTATACATCTCCATTATAAATAACAATAGTAATATAATAATAATATTTATTTTATTGGATCCATAGAAAAGTAATAAATAATATTCATGTTAACATAATTTTGTACATATCACATAATTAAGATTTCTAAAAATAAATTTTGTAAAATTAATCTTAAATATTTTAGTGACAATTATACATGTGTGTTAGCAACCATCTGTAATCATTTTTGATATGTTTCTATAGTCTTCCATTTTAAAATGGCGGGTAGTCACACATTTGTTGAAACGTTTCAAATTCAAGATAAAACGATTATCCCGTTTGGCTTATGTACTAAAAAGGTAGACGGCAAAAATTGTTGGTTGTGCGGCGTACATTCTGAATTAGCATTGACACAAAAGTGTGTATATTTCTCTATAAAAAGCTATATTTTGTAATCAGACCTATTTTGTAAACAGTAAAATTCTGTATAAATGACCTCAGACGAAAAAGGAATTTTGTATCCACGCTAGAACAATCGGATCGTCTGTGACCTCCAACCGTTTATGAATGAAATGGCGTAAACGACCAGCATAGCGTACCTCGTCACTCCAGGCGCCTCCGTAGGCACTGGCGCTGGCGGGGCGACGACGACCGGTCCACTGCAGCTTCCCAATGTTGAAGGCCACTCCTCGTGATGATGGTGCGCGGCGGTTGTGGGCTGACCGGAACCCTGCATCGGCTTTGCCCGTTGGTTTCCTTTTGCAGCGGCCTCCAGTTTGACTGGCCTTGACTTTTATTTTTGATGAAATTATTTCTATTAAATTTTGGGTTACAACTAAGACTTACACCAGTTTGATTCGGATTTAGATAATTTCCTGACTTATTACTGGTCTTAGCCGATTTTAATTTTTCAGAAGTGTTTACCCTAATCAAATATTAATTTGTCAAGTTTCTTTTATGTCTCTGTTTATGAATGTAAGAATAAAAGAGTTTTTGGCTGTCGCATAAGATGCGCCAGCCATTTGACAGGCCCTGACATGCATCGCTGGCAGGTTCTAGCAGTATTTGTGGCAAAAAATATTTTGCCAATATGCTATCTAAGGCTTGTGGTAACGCGGCAAGTGATCTGATTTTGTTTAGGCTCCAACGTATTATCGCAAAAACCAGTTTATCGCCAATAGCTGTCATAGTTTAAGCGTTCAATTTAGGTGCAATTATCATTTCACAATTTGAAGGTACGAGGTACTCTTTGAACAGTTTTTCTTTAAAGTCTTTTGGTAGACCTTTTACAACAATTTCGTACGCAACATGTCAGAATTAGTTTACCGTAAACGGTATTGATTTTCGAAGCATCACTCAACAAAGCAAGAATTTCTTCGTCTATATTCAATTCATTATTTTGTAAAGAAAACATGATGGAGCCGCTTCTAGAACTACATCCGGGTTTTATTGGAACCCGGAATGTACCTCAAACACCTAAAACTAGGTGTAGGTACTTCAAAATTAATGAAAGTAGGCGTAGTCCCCGCTGGACTACGCGCACTCAAGCGTAACGGACACAACCCCGCTGGTTGTTCGCATTACTATTAGTATGTACCACAGTACAAGTAGGAGGGGCTTATGAATAGAAGGTATATAATATGAAGGAAGACGTGGCCCCCGCTGGACCACGCGCAACCAAATTATATGTAATATACAGCACCCAGCTAGTGCCATAATGAAAGTAATAGCAGATCATGGCGCAGGCAGGAGGTGGTAGAATAAGATGGTCGACGCGGCCCCCGCTGGACCGCGCGCAACCACCCGTGACAGAGACGACCCCGCTGGTCGAAACGTATCACATCTACACCTAACTTGTTTCGACGTGACGAAGATAACCCCGCTGGTTTCTCGCATCACTAAATCGCTGAGAGCGATTACGAAACAAGATTAGCGAAAAATGTAGGTAGGTAATTGGAAAATAACTTACGATCTGCCTTATCGTACTCTGACGGAGATGAAGATATTTATAATTACACTCTTTCCATGGAATTTAGATTCTAACCGCTCTTCTTTTGCTCACTTTTCTTCCTTTTGAGTAAGATGATACGTGCGAAGCCTTCGCACACAGAACACAGAATGAAGCGCCGTCGAGAGTGAGATGTATAGATAAAAAAGATTTTAGAGTTGCCACAATGCCTTTTCTGTTTTACTCAAGAAATCTAAAAATCTGTGTGTGAAGCCAAAGCCTGGGACTCAGCTACAATATGTTAATAGAAGAAATCGCGTCGAATTAAGCTGCGAAATATAATACTATGGTGGAGTATGTTCGCTTACCGTCAGCATATAGAACCTCAATAAATGGTCTATTCCTCGATAAGCTTTTAACTTAATTGTTTATGCCTTTTAACGGTAATCAATTACACCGATCTAAGCAATGGAATTACACATCCGATAACTTCATTCTAATTCCCTTTTGATACAGTGACGTTGAATTCCACGAATATTTATTTATAGTTAGAAAAAGGGCTCTCAAGTATAACCACGCATATTTTTACTAGCTAGTTATCTAGTAATGCGTAAAGATATGCATATCTTGATGAATATGTTATATTAAAAAAATAAAAAAAATAAAAAAACATTTATTGCCTTTACCAAATTTACAAGGAATTATACTTAAAAACTATCTTATTCAATTTTAAGGGCAACAGGATTATGCTCAGCTTGTGCAGCTTTAGTCCCTTTTCAATGGAAAAAAAAAAAGCTGCGCTGATTTTCAGCATAACCCTACTCGGGCAGATGTTTGCCGATATATTAGTAAAAGAGCTGTGTTATGTAGCTTAACAATATAAAAATAAAACAGAAACAGCTTATACAGACAATATAACAGCATGAAAAATGTTTTTTTCCTAATTGGGTTATGAAAAATAAACGTACCGTAAAAATAAAATAAAATACAATACCTGGTGGCTATGTGGTAGGTGTGTTTGGAGTGTAAGTGATTGAGTGTGGTGTGTACAAATGAGTGAAAAAAATAAATAAATAGAGGTATGTGTGTTTGGAGTGTGAGTAATTGAGTGTGGTGTAAAAAAAATATAAAGGTGTATATATGTAAATGTTTTTAATATTTTAAGTGTTATCTTTTATCTTTGGCCTTTATTTTCTGTATTTTTTGTATTTTAAAGGTTGCTTCATAGTTCTGCTTTTGACGGTTGAAAAGAATTATTTTCAGTTATTTTTTAAAAACGTTACTGCTTATATTCAGATGAGTACACCTCTAAGTTGTCCATTCATATATCATAACATAACCTTGTATTGTTCTTCTATAAATTCATTCAATTATTACGGATTTCGGCTTGGTTCTTTAATCATCAGATAAAATATATCAGACGTATAAAATATTAAGACTACAGTACAGTAACTTACTACCTCTAACTACTACTTCAGTAACTCGCCCAATTTTTTTACGTACCAAATTAGCGGATCACTGAATGAATATGCTATATATACTGATAATGTTCAAATGCCGTCGTTTTAGGAAATCGTTCGTATTCCAAGGACTGAATATATATTAGCTTCGTTTAAAGCAACATAATATATAAGAACTCCAAATTCTGACATAACTTTCGATATATATAAAATGATATACACTTGGTTTGAAGCAATTTGCTTTGTTTGAAGAAACATTTTTTTCTGTCTATATAACTGGGATATTGCTATAATCATTCTTTTCATCACAATATCATCTATAGCTTTTTCATCAAAAAGGCTGATCCTATCCCTACACGAATTAATTGTTTTCTGCAATATAGGCAATATGCATAGTGTCTGACACAGTTCAATTCAAAGTTAATCAACGTTAGTCATCATCAGTCGATGTACATTAAAGGTAATATTTAGATAAGATATAATCGATTATAGAATGAATACCTAGAAGATATAATAAATTTAAATAAATAAATCTATATATAAAATATCGACGATTGTACACGCGTAATTGAGTTTTTAAAAATTGAAATATACTGTTGAAGAGTTTTAGAAATCAATATGTTTGTTGGGGCGGTAATCAAACCAGGCGCCTCACGGTTTACCTGGTGCGTAAAACCAAAAGACGCGAGTTCTTCTCATATATCGGAAATCGAAGCGAAACAATAAGATTCTATGTTGTAATGTAATCAGTTGATGTATCTTACTTCTTACTTACTTCACGCACGTAGTACTAAGCCCACACAAAAGTAGGGAAAACCACACTATATTAGTACAGCGGGCGAATTAAGTGTAGAGAAACTTGCCCTAAAATGCTAGCAACACTACACTTCCAAAAAGTAGTCTATTCTACCTATGCCGTGGTCATGGCCATATTTATTAGAATATTAATATCCGTATTCTATTTCTCCTTCCAACTTACTCCAGATATGTATGAAAAGGTAACTTATGTAAGTATATAACTTATAGGTTGGACCATGAAAATGTGACCTTAGAGCCTTTGTGAGTGTTAGTTTTTTATTAACCGAGTTCCAAAAACGGAGGAGGTTCTCAATTCGTTTTTTTATGTTTGTTGCCTCAGAACTTTTGAGTGGGTGAACCGATTTTGAAAATTCTGTCGTTTGGGCCCATTTAAATTTTAATCCAAATCGGTACTTAAAGCAGTTTTTGAGTTACACTCCAATATGAGTTTTTAAATTGTCACGGTCATTAAAATTATAATTATTATTACCAACGGGATATTTACTGTGTTTTTGGTTAGTTTTGAGCTCCCGATATTTCGGCACTGTTGCAAGCGCCATGAACACGATTAACTGAAGTCCCCGTAGGTATAGCAAGGGTCACTAAAAAGTATGAAAAAAATAGAACCGACTTCTGTAGAAGTGTGAAATAACTCGTGAAAGTCGGTACCATGAGCACAATTTTGTAATAATAGGTACTTTTGAACTATCATGGTACTGACTTCAATAAGTTATTTCACACTTTTGGGTGTCGAAGTCAGTTATAATTTTTGCTAAATAAAGTACAATACAGTTTCATACTGTGTTATAGGCATTGTATACTGTATGAAACATCCACGTGTAAGGAATTAAGTAATGAACAACATATTGTTAAGGGATCGCCACGGTCATCGTTTACAATACACTTTTATTAATCACCTGAACACGGGCGATGTAATTAATTTGGATCATTACAAACAAAAGCTAGATTAAATGGCGAATAATCTATTGTTCAGCACCAACATTTATCAAGTCTTCGTTTGTGAATGAGATGAAAAGATCTATTTTAAGCTCTTTCTAAAAATATTGAATGGTTCTTTTGATGTAAAGTAGAGTGAAATGAGTTGTTTCCTGTGTAATTAAGTGTGTTTATTTAAATTGGACTCTTCACTTATGATCCTCATAACTTTTAGGGTTCAGTACCAATAGAACAAAACCGAGCCATATAATAATGTGAAAATTCTGATTTCAGGCATGTTACTCAATCATTTAACTTATTTAATCGTTTAACTCTTTACTATGTGTGATATGGACGGACAGATTTGTCAAACTGTCCGCTCATGGTTCACAGATAATAAACCGAAAATATTGTGTTGAATATTGACCCAAACGGAATCTTCAGATAGAAATTCTATGAAATTATTTTTAAGTTGGTAGGTATACTTTTTTACTTTTTTTTTTTTGCTGATGGTGGTGTGGTGACACAAGGCAAACATCCTGCCAGTACGCAATGGAAAGGAACATATTGTATGTGACGAAATCAGACAAATTGAAAAACCGCGTTTTCAGAATCAAGACGAAGGCAAAGATCTAAAACATAACACGCAAATTCAGAAAGCTCAAATCCCTCTGAACACGTGGTCCGTCATCTTAGTTCGATGAGTCGGACGGCGTGATATTTATGTAGCCTGACATAATCCCCCATCTTCCCAACGGGTAGGTAAGTGGTGATGGGAGCCGTAAGTGCGGTTTCCCCATGCCAAAGAAAGATTAATCCGTCAAACAGAAATATAAAACATTGTTAACATATTTAACTACTTAGCTTTTGTAGTTTTGTGCACTTTTGTGAAACAACTAGACTGGTCTACAATAAAAAAATCAAAACATTTTTTTTAATAATAACTGTCATTTAAAATTATATACTATTTTTGATTAGGTACTGATATGTTAGCCTAAGACCATTACCCGATAAGTACCTGAAAATATACAAGTAAAACACAAAACCTATGTGAGAGCTTTGTTTTTGTATTAAAATATGGTATTGATTAAGTTCAGCTAATCCTTACAAATATTATAAACGCGTAAGTATGGATGTATATATGGATGATTGTATGTTACTCGTACACGCCAAAACTACAATGGATTTTAATGAAACTTTAAAATAATATAGCTTACACATCAGAATAAAACATAGCCTATAAACTATAAAGGTATAATGTGAATTGTCCAAAATATAATAAGAATTATCCAAAAGATAAGTGTCAAGTGAGTAGGAAAAAATCTGCCACATGTGACCTAATCAGGCGTGCGCTGCAAAAACCTTTAGTATCACACATAAATAATGTATTACGGAAATGTTAACCTTAAAGTGTCCTACAAAAAAAGCCCGCGACAGCATATATCTATCTTTTATGTGTAAGCCATTATCGCCAAAATATGTGTAATACACCATAGATATTACAAAAATTGATAATATATTACCCGTGCATATTTGGTAGTAACAATTTGATCCTCATCAAACTAATATTATAATGGCGAAGTTTTTGAGTATGTTTGTATGTTTATTAATTCTTGGCTGGACCAATTTTGATGAAATTTGGTATGGCGGTAAATACGGCGCTGGATTAGCACATATGATACTTATTCCATCATCATCCATCACCACGCGGGTATAACCATGGGATGCAGCTAGTGTTATATAATATTTATTAACAATTTTAACAAAGGTAATTTTACCTTAAATTCGAAAAATAGAATATCTGTAGAAAATTAGTTCCATGTCTCTAGTTACGTAGTTTGTATAAATCGTCATTCAAAAGTTAACAAACTCCGCGGCTCATATAACGAAGCCCTTCAAACTGTGATTGAATTATAGTTTATCTCGTTAGTAAAGGTATACCCGTACAATAAACATTTCTATTAAATCTGTGAGCTGCTTGGAAAAGTAATAAGGCTACCGTCAACTTGTAAACACTAGACCCAGTCACAGTACCAGTAGATAGGTATATCAGTTACACTGATCCTACTGACTGCGCCAATTTCATATAATACAAATATTTAAGGTTTTAACTTTATTAGATATAAATTTATATCACACCAATATTATAAATGTGAAGTTTGTGATCTGTATGTGTGTGATTGTTACACCTCCACGAAGAAATAGATTTGCATGAAACGTAGAATATAGGTAGTTTAGATCACTTTTCATCAACATCATTGTGTACGTGGATGAAACCGTGGGTCTCTGCCAGTAGACAATACGACGCTATGCAATGCAAATCAATCACAACTCCACTAAAGGGATAGTAATCGATTTATTATTACATTTATGCTAGGTAGTCGTAAACAATGACCTAACTTTAAGCTCGACCATAAATCAAAAATGTTTTGTACATTACACATCGAATTTTCGTAAATCAATCAACTCTTCAAAGTAAAATCACCAAAAGTATTACTGTCTTCAGTCCTTACCATATACTGTCGATAATATACTGGGTTGTTTGCCCCCAACCTCCGTGACCTTAACAAGGTGAGAAAGGTCAGAGGGTGGATAAAATCTGAGAGAGATGCCGAGATCGGGATGGTTTAGGTAACATCTCACATGTTTTATAACGTTACGTCAAGTATCACGAGAAGATGCTTATAACCTCAGTACTTTTATTATGATATACTTTTATTCTGTGGCAGCAAAAAGTTGCAGTATAAAACTGAGGACTAGGGCTGAATAATAAGTGGTCATTATGCTGGATATTCTCACAAAAACATGACCAATTTTACCAGAATATACAGTTATAGCACTATATATTATATGTTATAGTGCAGTATAGTATTAATTACTCGAATTAATTACTTCAGCTTAGACTTTTCTTATTTCCGAATAAACTAATAAGTAAACATGAAACATTACATAAACACATAAAAATCATTTACTGACATATTATCGTGTACAAAGTTAATTTTGAAGCCTCTGGTCCTCGATGTATTCTAACTCTCTGTTTCGAAGACCAGATCCTTCTCCAATGTGTGACGAACAATAGAAATAGATAATATAACAGGCATAATACAATAACAAATTTTTGTTCGCGCCAATACAACGAGGAGTTCTTTATTATTTTTCTAGGGTTCCGTACCTAAAGGGTAAAAACGGAACCCTTCTACTGAGACTTCGCTGTCGGACTCGCGCACGAAGGGTTCCGTACCATTAGCTATACAACATTAAACTTCATATTTTAACTCTTTTTTGATGTGCGCGAGTCCGACTCGCACTTGGCCAATCTTTTGTTATTATAACGGCAACAGAAATACATCATCTGTGAAAATTTCAACTGTCTAGCTATCACCGTTCTTGAGATACAGCCTGGTGACAGACGGACGGACGGACGGACAGCGAAGTTTCAGTAATAGGGTCCCGTTTTTACCATTTGGGTACGGAACCCTAATAATCACAAAGTGATTAATGTGATAGTGGCCATGTAGCCTATATAACAAGAGTAAATACATAAGTTATTGTTGTTGTCATATTGGGTTAGTTAATATGATGAAGAAATTTCCCGGGGAGTGGTAGTAAACAATATTCTAATATACCTAATTTGTTCCCACTTAATCATTATACCTAAGTAATTAAATAGTACGAAACCATTAGAGGTACATACCCCTCCCAATTATTTTATGATTACAATATTAATCATCTTAGGTAACATAAATGACCAATGTGCTGATTAAGTATAACATTATTCGACCAAAACTTTTCACTTATTTTGTAGCTCGTTTTGATAATGTGTCATGATCACAGTTGTAATGATGCAAGTTTCAGAGTCTCACGTAAATCGAAGTCTGCCGGAAAGCGAAGACACCTAAGGTCAACTGGAAAATATCTGCTTTAAAGATACTGACACGAATAATAAAATAATAATAATAGGTTCCGGTCTTTTCTGCAGTCGAATTTTAGTAGATCTATTTTTTTTATTTTATTATAGTTTTTATGTCCCAGAACACTTAATTAAATTGAAACATACGCCTTTTTTTATCCAAACACCTATTTAAGGATACTTGGATTTCTAAGACCAGTGTAATCATACCTTATTTATCTGTACGAATTCATCCTACCGTTTGGATTATACAAGGAAGGTAATAAAAAAATTACAAACAAACGGTCGGCCGGCGACTTCGGTTACAGAATCCAATATTGATACCGTAGGACAACTGATTGTAACTGCTAAATTACTTGTTAGAAAATTATGTACTGTATTGGGCTTATAAGAATGAGTCCAGTGTATAAACATTTTGCATGACATGTGCATCTGAAGGTTTGGAAGCTTCGCACTTGAGGAATACCGAATCTGGACCTACACTAGTTTATTTGCGGACGATACCCATGTTGGAGTAAGTGATAAATGTGAAAATAGACTAGAAGCAAAACTAAATGATGTGATGACAATTCTCAAGGAATGGTGTAGCGCCAATGGAATCATTCGAAATCCTGACAAGAGTGTTGTCATGCATTATAAAACAAAAAAAGATAAAAAAACATAAGGGCTTGTCAGAAAATGTATTCCTAGGTTACACAGTAGATTATACCATAACACATTCTGCCCACATAGATAGTGTGTGCAAAGAAATGGCAAGTGCAAATTATGCATTGTTCAAACTCAAACCCTTAATGGATACAAAGACGCTTTTGACAATTTATTATGCGTACGTTCAATCATTAACTAATTATGCAATTACGGTATGAGAAAACGGGACAAATATAAGTAAAGTTCTTAAAACTCAAAGAGGGCAATTAGAATTATATTTGGACTCCGAAAACGTACATCAGTTAGAGAATATTTTTAAAAAAATCATATAATGACTGTCATATCATTATATGCTTATAATAGTATTTTGGAGATACACCAGGAAGTTGATAATATGAATAAAAACCAAGATGTACATAATTTAAATTTGCGAAATAAAGAAAAAATATTTATGCCGAAAACTAGACTAATAAAGGTAAAAAAACAAGGCGTCCTCAATAAAATATCTATATTTAATAAACTACCCTTGACTATAACGAAACTTAACAATCTTGAGTTTAAAAAGAAAATGAAATCTTTTTTTGAATCACATCCATTATATTCTTTAAAAGAATTCATGGACATGCGTCTAACGGAAAATTCATTCCAGTAAAAATAATTAGATAAAAATTACCAATCCATTTGACTGCTTATGCTATAATGAGATGAACTATATAACCAAAGACAGATTTTTAATGTATATTTTGTAATTATTTAATTATCACAATTTTCTGACATTTAATTTTATTTATAATGCTTATAATTTTTCTTGGACATCAATTTAGTTAAGCTTATGATTATAATAATTATTTTACCTAGTTTTTTATAACTGTAAATTTGACTTACCTAATATGTTATAAGGTCAATAAATGAAATACGAATAATTTAATGCAACACCAGAAAAGACTGCGTTTCTAATGGTGCAGTAAAATGATAGAAAAGTTTAATGGACGATAACATTGGCTGTCTATAATATCGTGACAGGTGATGAAACATGGGTGTACTGCTTTGAATGGGAAAGAAAAAGCCAGTATGGGCCTTTCCTTTTGAGGATTCATCGACGAAATTTAAGAAAAATCAAAGCATTAGTAAGAAAATACTTGCGCCTTTTTTTGGAATATCAGGACATTAGACAACAATATCGCTTGAAAACCAAAGAATAGTTACCGCAGATAAATTTTGGACAACGAAGTTTGGCCTTTATCAACATGCGGTGTTTTTTTTGGTACGAAGTACGTAATCTAAATACGATTTAATATATTTTTATTTTATAAGTCATTATCAACAATTAATTGAACATATCTCAATTATTTTTTTTTTTATGCCTTATAGGTTAGCCTTTGACCACTATCTCACCTGATGGTAAGTGATGATGTGGTCGAAGATGTTGTTCAGGCTAACCTAGAATTACTGGCTCTCAAGGACAGCTGCCGGAACACACCGTTAGGTGCTTGGCGACAGATTTTCAACTTGAGGGTGGTAGCTAGCCAGGCGGGCATTCGCAAAATGCCCTACCACCATGCTATAACGACTGCCGTCCTAAGACAACAACCGGGACCGACGGCTTAACGTGCCCTCCGAAGCACGGAAGCGCTCAGTAGTAATGCCCAACCAGCGGTCACCCATCCAAGTCCTGACCGCGGCGGGCGTTGCTTAACTTTGCTGATCGATTCAGAATGGCTAAGCAAACTTCGCTACGAGCGCTTCATTTACAACATATTCAATATAAACACTAAAAACTAAATAATATCGAGTTTATGATATGATTTTTTGAAACATTATTGACGTTGTCTAAATATGTATTTTGTAGAATTCAGATTAATTTATACATATACATTGATTTTAAATTGAGATTACAAATCATAATCATAGATTAAATAATATATATATGGAAATCAGGAATTTACTTTAATAAAGTCGCATAATTTATTTTAGTAAACAATCGTGCTTTTAAAATTCTAATTGTAAAATAACTTTCCTAGTGTAACGTCTACTGTACTATTGGCCAAAAGAGACTTCTGATTCTGATACTGATACGTCATAGAATCCACTGATGACGTAGTAGATGCTAAGTATCATGTGTTGTAGGGGCTGCCATTGGAAATTTAGGTTTGTCTTGGATAGATGATGACGATTGTTGGTTATGGGGTATAATTAAATTCTGTATTTTAGTAGAACGTGTACTATATAATTAATGTATCTAATGTCTTAATACTAAGTTAATATCTTTGTCGAATACATTTCATTCATACTTTACTACATGTGTTTATTTTCACCGTTCCTTTAAAAAACAATTAAAGATATTATGCAAAACTAGTGGAAGTAATGTAAGTTACTGCATGCGTGGGACAGAGGTCATTGAAATATGTGGACACAATAGAGGTTACTACCAACTAAATACCAATAGTCCAACTAAATGAGTACCAATATCGAGTCCTTTACCCAAATATTTACTCAATTATAGAAATGTTCCTGAAATGCTCGTGAGGTTAAACCGTACTTAGCCTAATGGAATCCCAATGTTCTGTACCAGGTCAAAGGTACCAGTAATGAAATTAAGCTGATATTATTACCTCACAAGGTCGGAAAAGTTTTGTTAATCATTCGAAATCTGTTTCTAAATTTCTTCGGATTTTGAAATTGGAATCATAATAAAGTAATGTGCTAGAAACAAATATGTTTTATGTAAGTTATGTACTAGTAGCGTATAGTACTTGAAGATCCTTGGCTAGAACGGAGATTTTGTTTTTACTAACTGTGGTTAATAAGCTCAAAAAGAGCATACGATATATATAATCATTATTTTTTCGTTCCGTTGTTATACCTACGCTTAAAACACAAAGTTAGGTATTTGTCAATGAGAAGTCCTAACATAGAAATATGACACTTCCCATCTTACAAATGGTAATGGCAACGCTCGGTGTTTTTGAGTTTTGACACGTCACAACAAATTGTTCACTCTATTCGCTTACTCCGACATGATATTTCATAAGAAGGATTACTGTTCCAACGACATTTCCATCATATTTATCCATCTTGAAACAGTTACTTTTTAGCAATTGAACTTAATATAAATCTATGTTTTTAGCAATGGATTTAAACTTAATGTTGACTATTGTACAATTAAAATTTAAGAAGTCACAGTAAATCTTAAGACTTAAAGTTAATTGAGGCATAATAGCGTTCTCAGAGTAGTATGAGAGATTCCCTAGAGGGCACGATTTGTGGTGAACGATGCGATCCGACCATAGATTTTATGAAACAACGAACTTCGTACTGCGAATTCGATTTACGTTGCCTAAAGTGTCCCTCGTAACACGAAAAATGAAACTTCGTTTTTCGTGTTACAAGTGACACTACGAGTGTTACTTCGTCTACTACTCTTCCTCTACTTACTTCGTTGAAATTGTTGAGTAGCGGCCCAGGGCAATTCAACGAAGTTTCGTTTTTGGGGTTGTGAGAGACTCTAAAGAACAAAATTTGAACTTACGGTACGGAATTCGTTGATTGATTTAGTCTATGGTCGGACCGCATCGTTCATTACAAATATATCCCGCTATGGAATCTCAAACGCAGTTATGCCTCAATAAGTTTTATGTCTTAAAGAAGAGAAATTAAATAAAATTTTCACATGCTAAGAGTCTGAGAGTCATCGTTATGGATCAGCGAGAGGTGTGACTACTGTTATATAAAATACATGTTAGATATTAAGAATTTAGGTACGTTAATGTCTTTGTTCTCCATTGTTTGTTAGGATATCCATTATGGCACATATCCTAACAAACAATAATAAAAAGAAAAAGGTGGGATCTCATTCATGCCTATGATTTCCGTCCACGTTTCCGTTTCCTGCCGTCCGTACGTGAACTTACCTGATGTGCCCTACATCTGGTAAGTTCATCAGACATGCTCGAAACCTAGGTCGAAAATATCGGCGTTTCGCCCAAGCATTGCCGGGCTAAATTGTCACCTCTTATCTCTTACCGTGGGAGTAACTAAGGGTCAAATAGCGGAAGATAGGCAGCAGCACCTTTTGAGGAACTGTTATCTTATACACTGCGATCCCCAAGCCGCCTCCCAGCGTGAGGATTATGGCAAATCCCCCTTAATAGGGGAGCTGTTTCAGAAGTGGAGATTCCGGATACATTTAGTCCGTTTCGGTCACTTAAATTGTTTAGTAATTACAAGACAACTTCTCTTTCAACTTCTCAACTAAACTTAATGGAACCTATTGTTTCTGAAAACGATTCCTACTCGCAATTGGCTGTATTTTTTTACTAAAAGGAAAACGCCATTAATAAATATTATCTCAATTTTGATTGTGGATTTACTTCTTATTGTACTCGTAGGTACGTGAAGATTTGATTGGGGACCAACAAGCCTTGCAATAGGGTCGCAGACAATGGTCGGTCTGTCGCCAATACTATGACTGTAATAACTACAGCTGCCTCAACAACTATGGCTTCAACTGTGACGCGGTCAACTAATAAAACTAGCGTCATGTTGCCAAAGTACTTGAAAAACCTCATGTCGGAAGTTCGGAAGCACATTCTATTTTTGTCCAAACCTTCTAGATAAACTTTTGTTCATATGTATTGTTCTTTTGCCTGTCGATTTCAAAAGCATTATAAGACGTGCATGAATTTGACAGAATAAGGAATTTTTGGTTTGGGTTATTTGTATATGATAGGCTTATAGTATAGAGACTTGAGACCCAATAAACATAAATAAAGTACGAAAACGCCTTTTCAGAGATATTTACATTATTGCGATTTTGAAATCGAACAGCTAAAATGTATGAAGTTCCTACCGAAAACAATATTTCAATTAATTTAGCTTGCTAACAATAAGGTTCAAACTACTTGCGTCATCTTACTTGCAGTAAATGTTACATGTTGCTCAGCAAGCAACAGAATGCTTTGTGCTTGCAACTTTTAATAAGCACAGTTTTGCCTTGACCACAATTTTGGTGATGTTTTTGTTCATCTTGTATAAAAAGATAATTTTTAGCGAAAATGACACGATAAACAACTTTTGATCAAATGAGTATCAATGATAATAAAATACCTAGGTTTGAAAAGTGACCATTTTACTAGTGGTATTTTTTAAAGTTTTGTGTGTTGTTTAATAATGGTTAATTATTAATATTTAGTATTGGTGAGCGTATGCGAGCCAGAAATGTTACTTTTGGTATTATTGCCCTAACTCTCTATAAAATTTTAGTAATTCTCCACCTTAAGGCTGCTCATGCTAAAAGGCTTATAATATGCGCGAAGTTTAAGCAACTTTTAGTGGATAATTTTTAAGTGATTATTTTACAATAAAATTTTCCTTATCTACAAGATATGACGTAATTTGCTTTTTTTAAATAATTTTATTGTTATAACATAAACAGAAGCAAAATTATGAAAATACCTCTAATTTACACAGTTGGATTGGAACCATGCGAATTGATTTTAACTGAATGAGTACGAATATTTATTTACCAACAAAGCCTAAAACCATAATATGATTATGTCGCTTTTTTAAATATCGTTTTTAGGGTTCCGTACCAAAAGGGTAAAAACGGGACCCTATTACTGAGACTTCGCTGTCCGTCCGTCCGTCTGTCACCAGGCTGTATTTCAAGAACGGTGATAGCTAGACAGTTGAAATTTTCAAAGATGATGTATTACCGCTATAAAAACAAATACAAAAAATGGCCAAGTGCTAGTCGGACTCGCGCACGTTAAAACAAAAAAAGGTTAAAATATGAAGTCTAATGTTGTATAGCTAATAGTACGGAAACCTTCGTGCGCGAGTCCAACTCGCACTTGGCCGATTTTTTATTTATAGCAAATTAAAAATGCATCTGATTCTCAAAATCTAATTTAAGGCATCCTGCGATCGAAGTTCAATTACAATCAGTGCCTCAAGATTATTGGCGTGGCCTTGAAACTTGACCTACACAACTAATACTATTAACTTGAATTCTTCATGACTAAGTTCTGACTGCGACTACATTTATGGAAATTGGTATAAGTAACTAGGCACTGTAAAATATTACTCGATGATAAAAAACTAACCGTACGCATTCAATTTAAAACAAAAGTCAAATAGGCGTATTGGCTATACCTTTACTAAATAATGATACGACGTTTTGTAGAACCAAAAACACTAACAGTTTAGTATTTAGCTGTTATGAAAGCTACCCCTCAAAAGAATATAGGCAGTCATGAATGGAAACCAGTTGAAATATAATAGATTTGTTTGTTTGAGTGATTGGTTTGATGAATGTACTTACTTCAGGAAATTGAAACATACATGTAATGAAATTGCAAATAAAACAGGTACTCAAATCCTTAATCTCTGTGGCCTAACAATGATTTACAAGTATCTAGCTATTATAATCATATTCACTGAGTTCCAGGATTGCACGGTACAGTGTACGTGCTATATTGCTAAATAACTTGGAGACTGATTGGCTTATATCAGATTGTTGTCAGACATGGCAAAACAATCTAATTTATGCCTGCTTTCGAGAGCTTTCAAAGAGTTTTAATCAACGTTGAAGTCGGTTCAGCCGTTCCATAGCTACAATCTACAATGGGACACACATACACACACAAGGACTTCAAACTTATATCAAATCAAATCAAATCAAATAGTTTATTTGCCAGAATACAAGTTCGTAAGATCTTAAAAATATTATTAGACACAGTTGTACTCTGTCTGCAAGCAGACGTGCAAATATTTCATGCAGTTATATCGAAAATTAGTCTTATATTATACATAATAATTAGATTTATTAATTACACTTATTTATACATTTATTACTTCAATTATTTATACATTTATATTCTTTAAATTCCTTAATACTATAAAAACAATTATTTAGCAGCCATGCAGTCAATTCTTTATCAAATTTATTTCCAGATAATATTTTTATATTATTGGGTAAGCAGTTGTACATTGATAGCTACTTATAATAAGCGTTTCGCTTGTATAAATCCTTGCGGGCAGGAGGTTCGAATAAAAGATTTTCAAACTTTGATCTTTTTTGACGGGTATATACTTCACTGCGTTTCAGAAAATGGTCAGGGTTTCGTTTGGCAAAAACACAAATATTTTTAATATATAAACATGGTATAGGAAGTATTTTGCATTTTTTGAAAAGAGGTTTACAGCTGTCTAGAAACCAAGCCCTATTAATTACCCTCACACATCGTTTCTGCACCATAAATACTCTGTCGACCTCAACCGAGTTACCCTACAATATCAGGCCATAGCTGAGAAGAGATGACACATGACCATGATATGCCATCAACGCCGCCTCCATGGACACAGTATTCCTAATTTTTTTTAGGGCAAAAACTAAACGTTCAAGTTTCTTACACAATGTATCTATATGTGTTTTCCAGTTTAGATGTTTGTCAAGGGTGAGTCCTAAAAAATTATGGCTGTCAACATTGTCAATGAATTGATTATTATAAGTAATGTCAAGTTGTAAAGGATTAGAATACACATAACACCTTTCTTTGCCATAGAGGTAAGCATAAAATAATAAGTAGCACTACAAAGACGTTGCTACGCCAAATCAAATGTCTATTAAATTTTTCTCCTTTCAAAAATAAGGTGGCAAAGCTTATCCTTGACTTCTATTCTGCGTAACGATATAAAAGATCTTTAATTACATGTAATTAGTAAAAACATGTTGGAACCAAATGTAAAATAGGTACCGAAATTGCCAGTTTAAAACCTCGTAAAATAAATTGTGTTCTGTTAATCGTCGAAGCCGTGCCGTGGGGTGCCGGGCTAGAATGTCACCCCCCCTCCCCTTCTTCTCTACCCGTGGGTGTCGTAGGAGGCGATTAAGGGTAGCACACCAGAAGGTGGGCATCAGCACTTTCTGAGGAACTGATATCTCACACTGTGATTCCCATGCCGTCTGCCAAGCTTGGGGATTAGTGCAACCCTTATTGGGGGAGGCTGTGTTCAGCAGCGGACTATACGGGTGATACAGCACAGTAATCGTCGAAGACGGTTACAGGCTGACTGCCAAAGACATCTGCTTGAACATTAAACATTAGTTAGATGCTTGGCAACAGATTAATATTGTCTTTTATATTTAATCACTAAATTAAAAATTACAATTCGTAATACAACGAATTTATTACAATCATTATTTATATGAATTACATACTGGTTTTATTAACGTTTCCCAAACAACTAATCTCATCACTAGAATTAATACTTCTATAATTTCAAATATGTATATTGAAAGCATTACCTACGTTAAGAGATTTCCTTTCTAAGTTTGTTACAAAAGAGAATTGAAATGGAAAACTTATTTCAGTTTATAATAGAAGCCATTTATTCTATAAATATACTTGTATCGATGCTTGCAATCGAGTTTTCGTAAGTGCTTTTACGAATACATTTTTATTGCATAAAAAATGCTTCATAAAACATCTGGTGCCTTGAGAATTATAATTTTTATTTATTTAGTTTATCTACAATGGTGGCCCAGTGGTAATTAATATAAACTGCTATATACAGGTATATAGTTCGAAACCTGTCGTGAGATTGAGCTTCAAAGTAACGTAGTAGGGCATTATTGGCGTTTGCTTGCCTGATTAGCAATAGCATCCCTCCAGTAGAAATTCTATTACTCGGTGAACAACCTGTCCTCCAAGAACGCTGTCTACCAAGACATTCCGACCTGTGCCGCCACGCCGTGCACACCTGTCTACAGCTCCGCCAGTATCTCCCAGTGAGACCGCAATAGTCCCCGCACTATTGCCGTCTCACTCGGGTCATCGTTCCGACGCTAGTTGCAGACCAGTGCCTTGGAATACGCAGTCCTGACGAAGTTTTGTTTTGTGTGCAGAAGCTGAGCAGCCGCCGAACGCCGTGCAACGTGAGCTACGAGCTCGCCGTGCCGTCGCGCAGAGGCGCTCTAAGACGTCAGGCATTACCACCTACCCAAGTCCCTTGTTTCGGAACAACATCATATCGGGCTGGTGGTCTTGTTTTGACCGCACTTTTCGGTGCGCATTTCACAACTTTACTACCCGACACAACATTGTAACAGTGCGCGTAACAACACACTTTGTGCTGTTAAGCGACGTCGTTCAGGCGTGGGGTAGCGTCAGCCAAACCCGTCTGAACGATCAAATCCGCCATTTGCTGCGGTCGCAGTGTGACACCCTACGGTGACAACGGCCACTGTCGAACTTTTGGTTTAACCTTGCACCGTGGCCTTTCCCGCTTCACGGGTCAGCCGAAGCAAGCTGGGCTCCGGGATAACTGGCCTTGGGGTCGCCCCTAGTCAACCCCGGAGTAGCGCTTAGGAGCACCCCTCTCCGCCGAGAAAAAAGCTCGGAGAGGGTACACAACTAGGGCACACCCTAGGTACACACTCCCTCTCACACAGTGAGCTCACAAGGTGTGTGAGGGAATTCAAACCCTGGATAGGGCGTCCTGAGTATTCCCCTCAGGATGCAGTCCCGTCCCTCTAACGGTGAGGTGCAGGTCCTTCAGACCTTCGCCCTCCGCCACCCCGATCTGTATGTTGCTCATATGCAACTCCTCGAAGAGGAAGCGAGTGCCCGCCTCACGGACACTCTTATTGCTCCCTCCGGGACTTCAATCCCGGAGGCCAACGTCCCTCCTCTGACCCGGTCCTTCTCAGAGGACAGTCCGCTTTCGCCCGCTCCGGGCCCAGACAACAGACGCACGGTGGCAGCCCCTCCCCGTGAGAGGTCTCGCTCGCGCTCACCGATCGGGAGGCCAGCGAGCACCCGTCCCTCCATCGCCGTTGTCGAGCCCACTTCGGACTCCGAAGCGGAGATGGAGGTAGATCCGAGTCGCGCCTTACGCACCGACTCGGACTCAGATAACGACGGCTATACCGTCGTAGATAGAAAACGCAAGCGTGCTCCTAAAGCCGCTAGTTGCGCAACTTCCGCCCCTCCCGCCAAGGCACCCGCTAAGGCCCCCGCCTCCGGCAAGAAGCCGACCCCCGCCCCGCGCCCCGCGTCTCCTCCCTCCGCTCCGGCCACCACTGCCGCGTCCCCTCAGGACGCGAGCGCGCGCCGCGAAAAACCGCCTCCGCCCCTGTTCATTCAGGACAAAACCAAATGGGACATGCTGTCCCGTTTAGTTTCGGATCGTGGGATCCATTATACTAATGCCCGCTCCACGCAGCAGGGCATTAAAGTCCAAGTGTCCACCATTAGCGACCACAGAGCGCTAACAAAGCTCCTCCGTAAAGAGAGCATAAGTTTTCACACTTATGCGCTCGAAGAGGAGAAAGTCCTCCGAGTTGTCATCCGCGGTGTGCCCAAGGAGGTACATACCGACTCGGTATGTGCCGACCTGAAAGCACAAGACTTCCCCGTACATGCAGTTCACCGCATGTACAGCGGGAAGGACCGCAGTCCCTACGATCTAGTACTCGTAGTACTAGATCGTACACCTGAAGGCAAGGCCATTTTTAATTTAAAAAAGGTCTGTGGCCTCTCAGGACTCGATGTCCAAGCCCCATACAAGAATGGGAGTCCCTCGCAGTGCCATAACTGCCAACTATACGGGCACGCCTCCCGTTTCTGCTTCGCTCGCGCTAGGTGCGTTAAGTGCCTAGGCGATCACGCGACAGCAGCGTGCACTCGCACCCGGGATTCGCCGGACCCACCCAGTTGTGTTCTATGCGGTGCTCAAGGGCATACCGCGAATTACCGTGGTTGCCCTAAAGCACCACGAGTGAACCACAGGGTGGCAAGGCATAGGCCGACCCGTCCCTCTTATGACCGTTACCAACGGGTAAGCCCTAAACTAACGGTAGTACCTGCCTCACAGGTAATACCCGCGCCGCTCCCAGCCCGTAACGCATGGTCTAAACCACCCAGTATGGTTAAGACCGTCGCTACCGCCCGCGCCCCGGCCCGCGCGCCCGCGCCCGCTCCCGCACCCGCCCGCGCCGCGGCCCCTGCCCGCGCACCGGCCCCGGCTCGCCCCGCGCTCCCGGCACCCGCTGCCAACACCGTTCGCGCCCCTCCCCGCGCCGCTTCCCGGCCACAAGCTCCCCCTATGCCATTGATGGCTGCCCCTCTTCAAGAGGCAATCAACCTAGTCAGCGATCTGGCTATGTCGGTTGACATCAATGAGGTACAAGAGCTATTCCACAAGATGCAATACGCTCAATCCCCAGCGGACGTGATCCAATACACATTGGAACACGCAAACTTACTAAGCGCCCTTAAGCGCTTCGTCCCCCAGGCCCCTCCCCAGTACAACCACTATGGTTAGTACAACCGAACGCACGAAACCGTACTCAGTTTCGTTAGCGTCATTTAACGCTGACGGCCTCTTCAGACAACGTGACCTCGTCCACGACTTTTGTTGTACCCACCTTATCGATATCATATGCGTGCAGGAAACCTTTCTAAAACCGGGGAAGGCGAACCCTAGGTTTGCCAATTACAGAACGGTACGTGATGATAGAGTGAACTCCCGTGGGGGAGGCACTCTTATCTATTACAAAAGGTCCCTGCACTGCATTCCCCTACCTACCCCGACTCTTGTTAATATGGAAGCATCTTGTTGCCTCCTAGCTATGACTGGTCATCAACCTATAGTCATAGCGTCCTGTTACCAAGCTTGCTCCAAGCCGATCGTCCGAGCTGACTTAGAAGCCTTATTCTCATTAGGAAGCGCCGTCATTCTGATTGGCGACTTCAACAGTAAGCACATCCTATGGAATTGTAACGTCAACAATCCCAAAGGTATTGCACTTGAAAACCTAATCGCAGAACTTAACTTTGACATAATTGCGCCCACTGAGCCCACTCACTACCCTTATATGGAAGACCACCGATCTGACTTGCTTGACATGGTACTATTCAGAGGCGTAACACTCCGGTTACGCTCCATAGAAGTGGTTCACGAGCTTCACTCTGACCACCGACCCATTATACTGCGACTAGGTCCCGACCCAACGACTGACCTCCCCCGCCCCACAAAGACGATAGTGAACTGGAAGCAAGTAGGCGATGCCCTAAAGGCTATCAGTTCACCGGACCTTGACAAGATCCCTGACGACATCCTGACAAAAGATGACGTAACCCTTGCGATCGATTCGTTCACCAATCACCTCTCCACCGTAGTAGGTGCATCTGCAAAGGAGGTCATAGTGCCGGACGACCGGCGCCTTGTCATTCCAGCGGATGTGAGACGATTGGTGACGGAGAGTAAAGCAGTGACCCGACATTACGACTCTTACCCCAGTAAAGAGAACAAAACTAAGAAACGCCACTTTGAACGCATGGTTCAAAGTCGCATGTCTGAGTTGCGTGATCAACAATGGGGCGATAAACTTTCAAACCTCGTGCCAAGCCACCATGCTTACTGGGACTTGGCGCGAGGTTTGAAAGGAAGTAACCACAACGACATGCCTCCCTTATACAGACCAGTCCCACTAGTCCCAGCGTTCTTTGACGAAGACAAAGCTGAGTGCCTAGCTGATAGCCTAGAGGCTCAGTGTTCCCCTAACGTAGATCACGTTGACCAAGCTCACCTCGATTCGGTGGATGCTGAAGTCGAACGTAAAAGCTCTGTGGTCACCTCAGAACTCCCACCAATCACTTTAGCGACTTACGCTGAGGTGGAGAGACTGATCAAGGCCCTCCGACCGCGCAAGTCCCCCGGTGCCGATGGCATCTCCAACAGGGTTCTTAAAACCCTCTCTCCTCCTCTCATCCATCTCTTAGTCAGCATCTTCAATGCTGCTATGAGCCACTGCTTATTCCCAGACACCTGGAAATGTGCAAATGTCATTGGCATTCACAAACCAGGCAAAAGCTCATCTGACCCCACCAGCTACCGCCCCATCAGCCTCCTCAGTGCCTTAGGCAAACTTTACGAGCGGTTACTTGCAAACCGTCTCCAGTCCCATGCTAAGGAACACCACCTTATCCCAGATGAGCAGTTTGGCTTCAGACCCGGACACTCATGCGTCCAACAGGTGCACCGCCTCACGGAGCACATCATTGAGGGCTTCAATAAGTACCCCAAACCCCAGACTACGCTAGCAGTCTTCCTCGACGTAGCGAAAGCTTTTGACAAAGTCTGGCACAATGGCTTGATCTACAAGCTATACCAATTTGGCGTGCCAGAACGTCTTGTGCTCATCCTACAAGACTTCCTTAAAGCCAGAAGCTTTCGCTATCGCGTGGAAGGCACCCTCTCCTCCCCCCACCCAGTCAGAGCCGGAGTCCCTCAGGGCTCCGTGCTATCACCTATTCTCTTTGCACTGTATACCAGTGACATCCCACGCTCTCAGCCCAAAGTATTCCTAGCCCAATATGCGGACGATACCGCCATTTACACCACTGGGTGGCATATCAACAGACAGTCCTATTTCGTCATTCAACGGGCCGTCACCGAGATCGGTGACTGGTTCCGAAAATGGCGCATCGCGGTCAACCCAGCTAAAAGCACAGCTATGAGCTTTACTGAGAAGACACGCTCCCCTTACCCGAAACCGCTTATTTTGTTCGACGAACCCATTCCCTGGGTTCCTAGAACAAAATACCTCGGAGTCACCCTTGATCGTCATCTCACCTTTAACGATCACATAACAACCGTCCGTAACAGAGCGGCCTTCGTAATGGGTCGCCTTGGTCCCCTACTTCGCAAAGAGAGTAAAATGTCTCTTAGTAATAAGAAGACACTTTACACTGCCTGCATCCGCCCCATCATGACTTACGCATCAGTAGTGTTTAGTCATGCTAGTGAGGCCCACCTTCATAAACTTCAAGTCATCCAAAACCGTTTTCTTCGTAATGCAACCGGCGCCCCGTGGTATATCCGGAACACCGAGTTGCATTGCGACTTAAACCTTCCCTCTTTAGCGCAGTTCAATAAGGACTGCGCCCGCCGATACTTTGATCGAGCGCCCCACCACCCGAACCCATTGGTTGTCCAGGCATCGAACTACTCGACTGCCTCTTCTATCCCATTTTTCAAACCCCCCCGTCGCCGACCACGGCAGGTATTAGACGACCCGGATGACCCCATCGCAGCCATTACATTGGCAGCTTTAGCGTTATCCGCAAGTCGTCGAGGTAAAATCCCCAGGTGTGAGGTAATTAGAGGTCACACAATCAAACACCGAGCCCGCCGGCGAGCTCGAGGCAAAAACAAGGTCACGATAAATTTCTCTCCAAATAGTCAAAGAGTATTATTGAGTAGGGCCCAATTGTGCAACACTGCAGTTGCACAGAGGCATTTTGCTCCGATCCCCCCCATGTCTCTCGACAGCGAGACAAGCCGAGGTCCGAACCACAGTGGTGCCCTTGAGCTCGCTGTCAACCCCTCCTATAATAGCGGTACGTTTTCGGCGTCCGCAGGAGACGGAGGTAGAAAGCGCTTTTCGCCTTCTACGCCCGTCTCGGGAGAAGTGCCTTCGGCACTTCTCCCTCCCGGGCTATTGTAGGGCCAGGCCCTCGCCCAAAACCCGGTGGAGCTGGACGACCGCACAGGCGGTAGCCAGCATCTATGTCCTCCCTAAACAAAACAACAAAAGCTGTCTACCAAATGGTATGTTCTTTTCATTGTCAAGGAGCTATATATTATATAGCTACTATTTGTAGTTACTATGAAGCTACTATTTACTATAGCCATTTAAAAGAGCTCATCAGACGATCAAAATAAAACTCAAACCTACGACAGGATTTGAATTATGGGGCCCCTGCGCAACAGTCAATAGACATTGCCGCTAGACCATCATTGCTACATATTTTATCCCTACTTCACATAGTTTTGGATGCTGCAAACGATATTGAGTGTTTGAAAGATTTGATGACGACGATGATTTTGTGCCCAAAACTACAATCTGGGTCTTTCATTTAGCATATTCTATATTTAAATTTAAATAAAACAAGGTGCTTGTGAAATATCTTCGAAATTATTTATTCGTTTGAAAGGCCTATCCATGCCAATATGTGTGGAATATAACATCGTTAAATTAAAACGTCCGCCGCGGCATCTATGGGTGGCGCGCATCCGAAATGTCCAATTTTCTACGGATACTGAATTGGACCGATGGCATGGGTTATGTTAGCTTCGAGGGCCGCATTGGTTTATGAAAAAGTAACAAGGTCAAATCGCACGATCTCGGTGGCCAGCTAACATCACCTCCACGTAAGGTGACCACACCCTCAAATCGCTTGTGCATAGAATGTCCAATGTGGCACGAATTGTGTGCCTAGATATGGTTCCTTCCAGCACGATGGTGCTTCCTGCTGAAATCACATCTTATTGATGTACATACCTATCATCCAATGGCAAAAAATGTACTAACTATTGACCTATAGTGCTCACCGTTGACGGTGTGGCATGGCCCACGTCGTTTTCAATTAAATATGAGTCAATTACAGCGCCAACCAAAAATCCACACCAATAGTGACTTTTTCGGGATGCATCGCTGAAGATGATGTTTCGATGAAAATTAGTGTCAGCTTCAGAACCCATTCAGCGAACACACGTCGTTGTCTATGGTCGTTTACCTTCAGCTCCTGGGTCAGTTTTATTTGCGGGTGTTTTTTTTTATGCATGATAGGTTAGCCTTTGACTACTATCTCACCTGATGGTAAGTGATGATGTAGTCGAAGATGTTGTTCAGGCTAACCTAGAATTACTGGCTCTCAAGGACAGCTGCCGGAACACACCGTTACGTGCTTGGCGACAGATTTTCAACTTGAGGGTGCATGGTAGCTAGCCAGGCGGGCATTCGCAAAGTGCCCTACCACCATGCTGTAACGACTGCCATCCTAAGACAACAACCGGGACCTACGGTTTAACGTGCCCTCCGAAGCACGGAAGCGCTCAGTAGTAATGTCACCAGCGGTCACCCATCCAACTCATGACCGTGGCGGACGTTGCTTAACTTTGCTGATCGATTCAAAATGGTTAAACAAACTTCGCTACGAGCGCTTCAAAACTTCTCCTACACACGTTCAAGGACAGCGGCGAGTTTGATGATGATCTTGTATTTCGTCGCGACGTAAATGTTTGGTTAAGTTAAAAGAACCAGTGGACTCTAATTTATCCACCACACTGCGAAAAGTTGATGACACGATGCCCGAACATTTTGTTAAAAGAAATCTATCATTTATATTCATATTGTTGAACACTAAGTATTACCGCCTGGTGTATTACTTTTCTCTATGTGTCCGTCCTTGGTGATTTGGCAAAATAGACTGTATACATAACAGTCAATTTCGACAGATGTAGCTTCAACAATATGGTCGATATGAACTGTCAAAGTTCGGAAGCCCCTATTGAAAGATCTGTTAGTTACTTATACTGTTGCACCAATGTTATATTAATTATCCGAAGAACCGCTTAGGGCAATATTTTTTGTATAAGAACTATTTGTTTGCAACTTATAGCGATATCACGTAACCAACAAAAAAAATTGAGAGCCACCATATTTTCTTGTTGTAGTACAACACTGTGAATCAGTAAATTCTTAGGCTCGGCACTATTCATAGTATCACTTGATAAACATGCTCAAGTCGCGCGGCCCCTCACGACATCGCGAACATCCGCGCGGCCGGCATCAAAGGCAATTCTTTCATCCTATAATGATCATTTTAATACTAAAAAGTCGAAATGGTTTGACGGTAAAACCGCTGCCATTTCGATCTGAATTGACGCATACAGTTTACGAATTCTTATACCTATTTGAAATTGTCAAACACTCTCGAAACATTCCATTGGGGTATAATTTACAGCCACCAAATAAAAACATAAATTATAATAGAAGGAGAAAATGAAACTCTACCACAACATTACTCAATTTATCTTCACAAAAAGTTACATTTTTTCACAGAGCTTCGATTTACTTTCATTAAACTCGGTAGATTTTTCCGTGAATCTAAAACCGTCAGATCCCTCATCAAAACATCGTGTCCTTGTTAATGTCAAACATAATTAGTATTTTGTATTAATTAACGAACAGCTGGGAATGTTTGCTGTGCGATATATGTGTCATTCGTAATAGAATTAAAATAACTCTATTATGGGTTAGAGCATTTATTACTATGACGTTTGTAGTCGAATTGATTTAGGAACCACGATATTTTTCGCAACTGCGACGCCCGGCCTTAATAACCGAAACCACAACTTTTCACAAATAATGCCCTTTTGTTGTCCTGTATTGTCACCGAGAATATTAATATATTTTGATAGATTTAATACATATGTTAATTTTAACACAATACTCTCACATGGAGTACTGCGCTCACCTCATCCTCGAGACCAGAGTATTAAGGATGTAAATGACTCACGGTGATCACTTGTGAACCACCCTGTGAGCCACCTGCTAGTTTGCCATCCTATCTCATAAAACAAGATATTTTATGCACAAATCAAGCTTGTTATGTATGCCTAAATCTGTCTGTGTGTGTATGTGTCATTCTGTCTGGATTTGCATGGTGGTAGGGCACTTTGCGAATGCCCGCCTGGCTAGCTTCCACCCTCAAGTTGAAAATCTGTCGCCAAGCACCTTGTGTGCACACGGTGTGTTCCGACAGCTGTCCTTGAGAGCCAGTAATTCTAGGTTAGCCTGAACATCATCTTCAACCACATCATCACTAACCATCAAGTGAGATAGTGATCAAAGGCTAACCTATCAAGCATAAAAAAAAATAAAAATTCAGTGATTATAGATGGATGCTTAGGATTTGTTATGAAATGTGTGTGAGGCCAAGAGGAGTTGTTTGAGTTTTCATATCGTGTTTTATATGCAATTCCATAACTTAGCTATTATATTTTTTTGCATGGTGGTACGGCATTTATTGACAACCAACATCGAGTTGAAAATCTGTCGCAAAGCCCCTAATGTTTTCCGGTAGCTGTTACTACGAACCTTTCTAGGTTAGCATGAACAACATCTTCGACCAAGACTATCACGTACCATCAGGTGAGATAGTGGTCAAAAGCTAACCTATAAGCTACAATAAAAACTGTATCACCCAACCCGTTTTTAGAACTTTTAAAACATTATAGTTTCTATTTTAATGCCAATGATTTCACAGGTCTAATAGAAAGAGAAATAAAGTTTCATAAAGCACAAGCTATTTTCATACAAAGTAAAATTACTCGAGCTATTGCTAGATTCTCACTAGATATACATATGTAGAAAGATATAAGGCTGTTTCATGCAAAAAAAAGCGCTCAGTGCCGGTTGTTTTTCAATTCAGGCTTTTGTAATGTTTATAGCTTAATATTCCAAAAACCTTCTCCTCAATGACTTGGTGCACTTTAACTTTCATTAAAAGTTGTTTACAAACAAAAGCTGAATTCTCATAAAGCATTCAAGGCACGTATTCTATTTTGTTTTGGGAACAAATTACTCTCTCCCTGAACTGGCTCCTTAGTCATTTGTCACTTTTCACAACAACTGAATAATATTATACAACATACTTTATCGTCATCTCCATACAGTCATCTACCATTATCTCACGGTCACATATAATATGGCCTTCCCCGACAACAAAACACGTAGTACATAAACGTAATTCTTGATTCAACTCTCCTTGCGAATTCTCGCTAGTAGTGGCCAATACTGCTACCAATCACGGTCAGATAACAAAGGGCTGAAAAAGATGTTCGTGAGGCACATTCTTTGTACCTAAATTTATTCTTCTTCTAAAAAATTCACCTTGTTGTTGAAAGGGTTTCATTTCACAAAGATCTGCTAGTCATGGTTTTAAATAACTCAGATATCTGACGTGGCAACTCTATAGGACGCGTTGTTCTAAAAGTAATTTTTAACTTTAATTAAGTCTCGGTTTGATAGATCTGTTGACCAATTGGTACCCCAATTGGTCAACAGATCTATCATGTTCATATATCATGTCGTTTTGTGTAATGTTTTGTGTCTCTTTGAATCCCATACGTACCTGAATGTGAAACAATATATAATTAACTATTCAAGTGATTAAAAATCAAGCAAATTATTTTCAAGAACTGATAAGATGTTGTTTGCAAACGTTTTGGACAATATCTAAGGAAAATGCGTTTGTAGTCTGCTTTTCTTTAGAATATTTTGTTGTCTTTTTTAATCCTATACCTACTTGACTGTTTTAGTTAATTATATTTTAACATATATTTTTTAGTAAAGTGATAGGAAATACAGCAATTTCTCCTCAAGAACTGTTATGATGATTTTCGCAAGCGATAATTTAAGGGTAGGTAATGCGTATGTGGCCTGTATTGCATCTTAGTTACAAACTTTTAACTGTAGTGTTTTAATCATAATTCAGAATTCAGTAGGTTCGGAGATCTCAGAGACAATCTTGAGACTTCCTAAGATGCGTATATAAGAGCCCAAGCCGAATCAGACCCGACTTTAAAAGCGACTACATTTAACATATTGCTTGTAGTGCCAAAAATTGTTGAGTTATAAATTTGTTTGTAAAATGAAATTTCTTCATGATGGATCCAAATTCGTATCTCCTCCTAAACGATATAGACGACTTTCTTTAAAACAATGCCATCATTGACTTAATATCTTAAATCTTTACACACGATTCTGAAATCAAAGAATGAAATAATATATATGCTTACGTGTAGCATACGTCAATAATCTGAAAAGTACTATTTTCTCAAATTTTCTTAATAGCCAGGCGGGCATTCGCAAAGTGCCCTACCACCATGCTGTAACGACTGCCATCCTAAGACAACAACCGGGACCGACGGCTTAACGTGCCCTCCGAAGCACGGAAGCGCTCAGTAGTAATGTCACCAGCGGTCACCCATCCAACTCCTGACCGCGGCGGACGTTGCTTAACTTTGCTGATCGATTCAGAATGGCTAAGCAAACTTCGCTACGAGCGCTTCAAAAAAAGCTTTTAATAGACGAAGCTCACATGAATCATTTTGGGGCCATTATAATGCAGCCATTATGATGGCGGTTGCTGGAGGCTGAGGATGTTGTCATCATTGGAGATGTCAACCAACTGCCCTATATTGACAGAGAGAACCTCTTCTATATAAGGTACAGTAGTCCAAAGACATTGGTTCCCATTAGTCAACAACTGTTATGCACCCACAGAAACCCCATGGATGTGGCATACGCCCTCAGCGAAGTGTACTCCGGCATTTACTCATCGCGATCCCAGGTTCATTCCCTGAAGCTAGAACGTTATACAGGTGCAAATATACCAGAACACCCACTATCTAGTGCTTACACAGGAGGAAAAAGCCTCACTTGTCAGCAAAGGATATGGGTCTGGTTCAGGGTCCTGCACCTTAATCGTACACGAAGCGCAGGGTTTGACTTATGAGTCGGTAATCATCATACAGATGAGGGAAAGAGTCACCAAGCTCCGAGACAGCGTTTCTCATGCGGTAGTAGCAGTGTCACGCCATACAAAATGCTGCGTTTACAATACCGATGACAGCTCGGACGCCATTGGAGGCTTCGTCAGGCGGGCGATGGAGGAAAACTATAAAAACATAGCCGATCACAACCTAAAAATGGCTATACGAAACAGAAACGAAGAGATCGTGGAGGCTCTTTTCAAAACATCAAGGGCATCGCAGAAATCTGTGGCCGGCCCCTCAACGACATACTGAATAACGTAATATACTAACAAACTAGATATAAGGGGAAAATATACATATACATATAAGCATGGACTCACTTTAGCTAAGATATATATATATTTTTATAACTAACATTAGGCTAACTTCCCTTCAGGAGGAATATTGATAAGTTGGAGAGTGATGTAAAATTAAGAAATGTTTTGAAGTAAAACAAAATCAAACAAGTGTATGGACCACGAGTCTGTAGTGTATAGAATGTGTTAATAAAAAAAAATAAAAAAAATAGTAAATCCCCAGGATCGAAAAGAACTCATTATTCTGCAATCAATGCAGAATAATGAGTTATTTTCGATCGTGGGGCCTAATTGGGTAACAAAATGGTAATATAGATATATAACATATTATGATAATACATAAGGATGATACATTTTTTGATATAACTGACATATTCCTTTGAAAATGATGCCCTTTAAGGAGTTCCAATTTCACATAAAAATCATTTATTACCATTCGAATTACATAATAATATCCCTAATAACGTTTAATATTGGAAGTTTGGTGAGTGTATAATAATTGTAATTATTATACCATAACATAAGTTTTACTATAACGGCGCAACCGTCTCAACGCCAGTTACGTGCTGAGGCCCGCGCTCGACGCTGTGCACAATCGTGACTCCCAGACGAAGAACTTCAAATAAGTTCGAAAGTCGGAGCAATATCCGGTAAATATTACGCGAGTCCCAGCCGGTTACTAAATAATAATTATGGACAAAACTCGCGACAGTTTTTTAGCTCAAATTGCTAACCGCTACGGCGCGGTAATGGTAAATAAAGTGAAGGAGTTCGTGCGGCTCAGAGTCAAACGCAAAAAACTCGAATGTGGTTTGAAATACGTAGTTCAGTGTCGTGATTGCAGTGTGATACCTACATTTACACGTATTAAACCAGTGCAGTGTATTCGGGATTGCAGTGATTTCTTCCGTGTCACCAATATCAAGTTACTTCGTCTTGTTATCACTGAGTACCGACAAAAGCTTATGTATACAAACAAAAAAGTGTACGAGCTGCATCTTGAGTTGTCACGGGAGTTACACCTTGATCTTTGGCAAGTACTAGACGCTATGTCGTATAATAGGACAACATGTATTGAGAATAAAACGATCCAGAGGCATCATAAAAAGTTAAATAATCTTTTATGTAAACAAAGACAAAATAAATCCATGGTTGTTTCCTACCCACATTTTATGACAACCGCTAGGGATGAGACACACCGATATGATAATGTTGTAAATCTTTCTACGTGTGTTTTAAGTGAAGATGCCACTCGCGCTCTATCCAGGGGCCTTAATTATGCACCTGCACCCCGCAAAATTCCATATGAAAATGAAAATGAAATGAAAATGAAATATCTATTTATTGCCACACAAATAACATACACAGAATTAAATTAAACTTAAAAAAATGAGGTGGTTTGTAAATATTGCGGGCAATAGGGTTACACTCAGCATAAGCCGCGTGACATTTTCATGAACACGCGACGCTGTTTTTCAGTGCACCCCAATGCTCAGGCTGGTGTTCGCCGAGATACATGTATAGTGAATGAGGATGAATATGAGCGATCACACTACGCAGAGTTTCTTTATAATTACAAAACAGCTACACATAAATATAAACCGTTAGTACAAATTGAACAAAACTATACTAATAAAGATAAGAATATAAATATATATTAGATAGATAGGTGTGAGTTGTGTGAATGTTGTGATGGGTGTGTACGTGTGTGTGTGGGGGTGTGGGAGTACGTGAGGGTGTATGTGGGTGAGTAAATGTGTATGTGTGTAGTTGTGGGTGACAAATTTGGTGATTTAACTTCGTGTTTTAAAGGTTGCTACAAAATTGTTCTTTTGCCGAACCAGTAAAATAGCTTTGATTTTTTTTTTGAATCTATTTGGACTTATTTTATGTCTTAGAGGCGGAGGAAGGTTGTTCCACACTTTTGACGCTCTGTATTTGAAGCAACCTTTAAATCGCACAGAAGTGTGTTTTGGTATCCACAAACAATTAGTGTGTTTAGAGCGGGTGTTTAATGTGTGAATGTCCTTGGTCCATATGAAAGCATCATAACCAGTGTGGAGGATGCAGTAATGCGGAATAAAGTTCCACATCGGGAGGCAGAGTGTCTCAGGCAGGATATAGCGTCAATGCTAAGGAAACTGAAAGCACCTAAGAGCAATATTACTAAGGGTGAGATAGGGGCTCTTAGAAACTTGCGTAGATTGCGATGATGTCTTGGTGTTGCCAGCCGATAAAGGAAATGCGACGGTTGTAGTTGACACCATTGAGTATGAACAAAATATGATGGTGTTAGTTAGTGACCCCACCGTTTACAAGAAGGTAAACTACAACCCGACCGCTCGGGTTACTGCAAAAGTTTTGAAACTGTTGCGGCAGTCACCCGATGAAGATCTGGCAGCACGACTTTGACCTCGTAATTCTGTACCGCCAAAGATTTACGGATTGCCTAAAATCCACAAGTCAGATTGGCCATTACGTCCCATTGTAAGCCAAATTGATGCCCCTACGTACCATTTGTCTAGACACGTAGCAGCAGTCTTACAACCTTTGGTCGGAAAAACTGATAGCCATGTAAATGATTCCAGGCATTTTGTCCGCCTGATAGAAGATGTGTATGTGCAGCCAGATGAAGTAATGGTAAGTTTCGACGTCATTTCTTTATTCACGAATGTGCCAGTAGAGGATGCAATGAAGGTATTAAATGACATAATACATGGCGCGAATTTACCTATTGAGTACATTCAGTGGGCGGAATACTGTCTCAAGAGCGGATACTTCGTTTGGCGCGGTGAATACTACCTACAGGTGGACGGTGTGGCTATGGGCTCGCCGATAGCTCCCGTAGTGGCCAACATCTTCATGGAGTGGTTTGAAGCTGCGGCACTGACAAATGCTGCCCTCAAGCCAAGGTACTGGTGGAGATACGTCGACGATGTGTTTGCCATTATTGATAAGGTTGCACTCAGTGGGTTCGGTACGTACTTAAATACAATACACCCGAAGATTCAGTTCACGTTTGAGGAAGAACAAAACGGTAGTCTGCCTTTTCTGGACGTTCGTGTCTTATATATACAGCCTTTTAAGGGCTGGACGCGGACGGACAGTCAAGGCTTAGCAATAGGATAGGAACCCGTTTTTAATATGGAATCCTAAAAATGTGCGGTACCTACGATACCACGATAGACATGGTTAAACTAAAAAAACCTTCTTGTTTTTTAGATATTTATATGGTAGTTTTTTTATCCATGAGTTAAACTTTGCTGCAGCCGTAGCGTATAGTCTCAACGCGTGCTCAAATAACTGTATCTTTAATTGCGTAGTAGGCAATATCTGAAACAAAAAATGTGTTTACTAATTTTCTTTTCATTGGGCTTCTAAAAACAATTAATATGAAAGAAAATTTGTACCCAGTTTTACCTGTTTTTTCCTTGATGAAACCTTCCGACATTTTCTTTCAGGTCGCTGCCGATTGACGTAAATAATCGCCACCTCGCAGATAGCATATTAAACGCGGAAACTTCAAAACTACGTCACCGAAGCCAATGAAACCTTTATAGCACCATAAAACTATGAACCCCTCACTTTCACGATGACTATACCAAACAAACATCGTGATAAACATTGCTTATTACTTTGCTTCTGTTTTGGTATATGTATAAAAAAATAGTGGGCGCGTCTACAAAATAATAGGTATACTTAGAAACAAGAAACAATCCAGAAAGTGCTTTGTAAGAAATTTGTTGATTTCAGAAGCATTAAAACGGATTAGATCTTATGTCATATCATATATACAAATTATTAGAGCCGAATGAAATAGGCATTCGGCGTGAAATCGAACGACGCGGGTTCTATTCTCGTACGGAATTAAAAAATATTTGTTCTTTAATATATTGTGAATGTGATTTTCACTTAGCTGTAGTAGTGCTTGTAATCATATTTAGATATGCTCTATTTTAGAATTGTGACGCAATCATTTGCGTTACATAATACAGTACAGATACCTAATACTGATGTATACAATTAAATTTCTACGAATTAAGAGTTTGTTTTTTAATTATTGAATATAAAGATTGGTGAGACTAGTAATAAGCTATAGCCTTTACATGCACAGAAATATTTTTATTGGCTATTTTTGACTTTAGAGAAATTTCTCGATCGTATGATCGAAGAGTCAAGAACTCCTGGGGATGCTTCGTATGGAATCGAAACGCTTCTGGTCTTTGTTCTGGTTTAGCTGCACGGCATTTGTGACGTCACATCGGTTTCACGGGAAAATTAGACGGAATTGTCACTAAATATATTTACTAAATAATATTTTAGTACATTTCCAGTTTACTAAAATATTAATTAAATATTTTTTAAATAATTGTTATTATTAAATATTGATTTCCGCAAGGTAACCTCTGAATTTATTTATCAACATTTGTTTATGAACAGTCTGTAAAGTAGCCGTAGCATTTGTCACAGTTTCAGTGAGAGTAATCCGTAGCAGTGCTACGAAGATAAAGTGTACATAAAGTAATTTCACCCTGCTACGTGACCTCAGAATGATTGCTACGCTGTTGTTATCTACCGTTCACATCGGGGAGCAATTCTCCTACCAGAGTGATATTAAATCATAATGGTATTATAACGATCCATTAGTATTTTTATTTATTGTAAGCCATCAGTTAAGAACATGTTTTGTCATATGTGTCATCTTCTGAGAAATCGTTACAGATATGCATATATATGCTAATAATCTGACCACAAACAGTGTCGACGCCAAGTCGCTATTATGTATAACGCTCAAATATTACGACTTATGATGTTACATTAAGGCTAGTCTCGATTCAGTATTTCCTTTCAATTATATTTATTTAATTAAAATAATATGAATGACCTGTTTACGCGAACATATCAATATCTTAGCTCAATGCAATATAGTACATCTTTTTTCATAGAAACAATAGCGGCATCTCGTGACAGTAAGCAAATAGCTAGTGAAATCAGTACTAGTATATATTACACTGACGTCCTAAGATTTCAACTTTACCTTATTACATAACTAGCTTTCCGACCGCGGCTCCGACCGCGCGTATGTCGGTTATCGCGCAAAAATATTAACCTCTTGTTGCGCATTTGGATAAAAACTATTCTATGTCCTTCCCCGCATCTCAAACTATTTCTATACCAAATTACATCCAAATTGGTCCAGTAGTTTTGGCGTGAAAGTGAGACAGACAGAGTTACTTATGCATTTATAATATTAGTATGGATAACGTGTTTTGATTAAGTACAATCAGAGATAATTTACGAGTAATATAAGTTAAAATACGAGTAAATTATATTGGTACACAAATATAATCAAAGATTTAGATTTAATTAAATGCACAGCAAACCTGCTCTTAGTTATTATTAAAGCCAGGCGCCGCACTATAACGTCGTGCTCAATAAATCACGTTTTAAATGGACGTGATGATTCGTTGTGCCACAGCTCATCTACCTTCTCTTCTCCCAGCTCATCTTACGTATATATACGTTTATAACATCAAAGTAATAATTAATATTATCTATATACACATACATACAATCTAAGAAGAAAATAAAAAAGTGCATGGAAGAAAATTAAGTTTAAATCACTCATTAAGTAAAATTCAGCTGCTACGCCATTTTTTTTTATTGCTAGTAGTCTAGCCTTTGACTAGAGTTACTGGCTCTCAAGGACTACTTCCGGAACACACCGTTAGGTGCCAGGTTGAAAAGTACATGCGTACGTCAGTCTTCTTCCATGTACTTTATTTAAAAGAAACTTTTGTGTATAACATTCAGTAAAGTACCTGTAGCGTCACTAGTTTCAGTGTGATAATCTCGTAGCAATGCTACGAAGCTAAGTAAATAGTTTCACCCTGCTACGTGACCTCAGAACGATTGCGACGTTGTCGTTAGCTACCACATCGGGGAAGAATTCTGCTATTATAATGTCGTCATAATGGTAGCAGATTGTTGTCAAAATTGAAAATATATCCATATAATTTACTTTGAATTGTAGAAGACGCTTCCAAAGACACACGGTCCCTACTGTAATTATTACTCTGTGACTACAGTTAGTGCAATAATTTATAGCATGTCTTTCGTAACGGGCCATATTGAATATGGAGCATAATGAAAGTTTCCAGTGTTAGCTCTCGAGTGTAACGAAGGAGTTACGTCCATGGCGGAAAAAATGCAAATTTTAATTATTTTAACAGACTTCAAGGAGGAGGTTCTCTATTCAACTGTATTTTTTTGTATTTGTTTCCTCATAACTCTTTATAGGGAGTATCCATTTTCATCATTTTTTTTATATACGAAAGCTGGTGCTTGTCATGTCGTCCTATTTAAATTTGCGTGAGATCTGACGAGTAGTATTTGAGTTATCCCTAATAATGCGTATTTTATGTTTGACGACGGTTTTTTGGTGTTAAAATTATTTGTTTTGTCGCTAGGCTGTCTAAATATTATATTTTATCACGTAATCTCATGTAACAGGTACATAAGGACCTAGTTTAAAAAAAAAGTTTTGAAGCGCTCGTAGCCAAGTTTGCTTAGCCATTCTGAATCGATCAGCAAAGTTAAGCAACGTCCGCCGCGGTCATGAGTTGGATGGGTGACCGCTAGTGACATTACTACTGAGCACTTCCGTGCTTCCGAGGGCACGTTAAGCCGTCGATCCCGGTTGTTGTCTTAGGATAGCAGTCGTTACAGCATGGTGGTAGGGCACTTTGCAAATGCCCGCTTGGCTAGCTACCACCCTCAAGTTGAAAATCTGTCGCCAAGCACCTAACGGTGTGTTCCGGCAGCTGTCCTTGAGAGCCAGTAACTCTAGGTTAGTCTGAACAACATCCTCGACCACATCATCACTTACCATCAGGTGAGATGGTGGTCAAAGGCTAACCTATCAGGCATAAAAAAAAAAAATTAGTAACACAAATTCAAACACACAACTCAATCAACTCAATAATGATTTGATTTCATTTGTGTAAATTGAAAATAATTTGAAAAGACACATTTTTATGGAAAATTCACAAACCAGAGGCATATATTTTGCACAAGAACATGCATGCAACATTTTAACAAGTTTTATTAAATACTTCTTTATAATATGTCTAAACTAAGTTTGTATGGAAAGCGCAATGAAGCCTTAATTACTTCACTAACTATCTTAAAAGAATACAATCTTTTTTTATGTTATCTGTATGCTATCCCAAAGTGTTCAAAATTTTTTAAATACAAATAATTCAAATCTCGTTACAGAGCAACACTATTCAGCCCAACCATGGCATATAAAGACTATAGATTGCAGCGCTCGTAGCGAAGTTTGTTTAGCTGTTCCTAATCGCTCAGCTAAGTTAAGCAACGTCCGCCGCGATCAGGAGTTGGATGGGTGACCGCTAGTGACATTACTACTGAGCGCTTCCGTGCTACGAAGAGCACACCCGGTTGTTGTCTTACGATAATAATCGTTACAGCATGTTGGTAGGGCTTTTTGCGAATGCCCGCCTGGCTAGCCACCACTCACAAGTAGAAAATATGTCGCCAAGCATCTAACGGTGTGTTCCGGCAGCTGTCCTTGAGAGCCAGTAATTCTAGGCTAGCCTGAACTACACCTTCGACCAGATCATCACTTACCATGAAGCGAGATACTGGTCAAAGGCTAGCCTATAAGCTGTAGAAAAAATTAAAAACTATAAACCTTTGTTGGTTTGCTATAGGTACGCATGATACAAAATCAGGTTTTGTAAAAAAATATTGTATATAAACTTACTTATTACCCTGACAATATTTATCAGAAACTGTCATAACAGTCAACACCCATATATTTCAGGGATGTTATTGTAATGTTTTACACCAATTTTGTTTTGGACTGTCGCCAGAATCTGTAAATTAGTTTTCGTATAACTTCAATTTCCTGTTTGAACGACCGGCCACGACCGGCCACACGAAATTAATTCCTTTGTACACGACTGCACAAAAAAAGGAGTGTTATGTTTTCAGTGTTCATGTATGTAATCATCTAAACGGCTGAAAAAAATCATCTAACTTGTTGTGACTATATAAGAGTAAAACTTAAAATAACACAAACCAGCCAACAGCGTGTCAGAAATGTGGTAAGAATCCCGAATTGAATGAAAAAAAATAACGATTTTGATACATACTTACTACAAAATGTATTGTTTATTGGTATATAATGTTGATACGAGTATTTATACTTTTTGGCCTTAAAATGTAAGGATTGTTCTTCATGCTTCTAATGAATATTCTAAAAGTGAGTTAGGAAAAAAACATGCCTGATATGCAGCATGCCAAATCTCATCCACATCGTAGAAGTGAGTCATGGCTGCACATTGGGCGTATAACAGGGTTTTTTACAATCTTAACGTCCTGATTACCCGAAAACACTAACGAGAGAATCCAAAGATGGATGGCATTGAGTAATCGACTAGCCAAAACTTTTTAGAATTATGTCCTTTTTTATATGAACACTGTCTCATCTGATGATAAGTGATGCTTTGGCCGGAGATATTTTTCAGACTAACCTAGAATTACTGGCTCTCAAAGACAACTACCAGAAAATACCGTTAGGTGCTTAGTAACAACTTTTCTGCGTGAGGGTATTAGCTAGCAAGGAGAGTGCAAATGCCCTACCACCATGCTATAAGTACTGCCATCCAAAGACAACAAACGAGACCGACCGACGGCTTAACATGAACGTAACGTATCTCCTCCGAAGCATGGAATCGCTCAGTAGTTAATTGTCAAAGCAGATACTGATCGAAGTCATGACCGCAGCGAACGTCTAAGAACGACTTGGCAAGCTACGCTCTGAACGCTTCAAATCGTCCGTGTCTTGTTATGTGTGTGTTTAAGCGAAATAATATATTTGAATACTATGTTCTTGCAATTCGTATCGTACCGACCACACAAGAGTAAGATAAATCATAGTAATGGTATACGGAACCCAGGATAGGCGAGTCTGAATCGAACTTGGCTTGTTATTTCAAAAACAAGCTATGGCTATTGGCTAGTTTATTCACCCTTATAAGTGTTCCTTTTATGCACAGTTAATTGCTGTCTTAGTTCGTATTCAATTTGCTAATCCCCTAATTAATAAATTTTTGATGCAATTTACTATTTTTCTGTTCTCTGCCCTGGATGACTGGTAGAATGCTTAGGCGTTAAGTCCTCCTATTTTAAATTCTTTTATTTGTGAGCTATAAAGTATTATATTAATAATAAATAAAACAATGAAGTTCCAATATGCATATGATATAATAAACAACGATATTCATGAAAAAATATACATTATCGTATACTGCAGTATAAAGTGAAAGCACGGTAATATTATTTACTGCGATACACCCAAAACTGTTATCAATTATCTAGCGATAGGAGATGGGCTCCACTACATCACAGATATTGAAAATACAATCTGGTTATTACTCATTTTATCGAAATTGATCATGCGGTCAATTTGATAAGGTTCGCGAAAATATTTTCAACATTTTCATCGAGCTGTTGCATTTATTTATTAGTATATTATTATACAAGTGAGCTAAGTTCACTCGGCTGATTTACGCAACCCACAGCCTCGTGTATAATGTGCAAGTTGCTCACGAGTTTCATACGCACTTTTTCAGCACCCTTGCGAGGAAAAAAAAATATATTGCACAAATGCGATACAAACAACATTTTTTGTTTATTAGCCTGATAGATTAGCCTTTGATTACATATAAACCTCTTTGTTGTTACAAATCTGAATTACCCGGTCAAATTGTAAATGCTGTGTTTATTTCATATAATTATCAGTTAGGTACTAACTTAACTTTATAGGGATAAATTACCCGGTTAAATTGAAAATGCTCTGTTTACTCGCATATAATTTGCAGTTAGGTACTATTTTAACTTTGTACGGATAATTCTATTACGCTCTAGTGCATAATATTATTATGTACGAGGTTGTTTTAGTTCGGTTTATGGCACTAAGAACGATATAATAAAGCTCACTTTACGAGCAAGGGTGTTGAAATCATATGTAACCTTGTACAGTCATTCCAATCCTTTTGACAGTTGTATCAATGTTGGCAAGTAATGATGTGCTCATAGATGGTAAACAGGCTTAGAACTCACGGCAGTGGGTAGATGCAACGTTCGATCTGTCTCACTATTCCCATTGTGATGCCCTTTCAAACATCAGGTGGTAGGACCACCTGATGTTAAAGGGCTGTTACATATACAGTCAAAAAAACATAAAAAAAAAACTAAACAAACCAAACATTCTCTCAAAATGTTTGTTAGGACTAGCAAAAGTCAACCCTTTTAAGGTTGTAAGCATTTTTCCAATAACCCTGTTTACTTAAAAATAGGGTCCGTTTTTTTTACCCTGAAAACTAACGAGTTACTGTATACGTAGTTACTGTTGCTTCAGTTGTTGTAGGTAATTAGACGAAAAATTGTTATTTTCATCAAAGCGTACACAACGAGAACTTACAAGTACATTACCTACTCTTTTATTAGTCTTACAGTACAAACTCTTCACAATACTGTGATCTTACCTTATGTTTGTATATGCGTCCGAATGACAAGGCAAAAGCAAGACCACGAAGTTCACGACTAAAAATACATCAAATAACAATTTCAATGCTTTTACCGTCCAGATCTGATTCTGAACAACATACTGACCTACTATCATGGCCGATATTTAACAACATCAAATTACGGTCAGTCGTGTAAATAATACATTTATTTATTTATAGCTCGAGCGTGTTTGTAAACTTATTATTTACACTGAATCCTGGGAAAATATTAGTTTCAAAAAGTTTTGCTACTCGTACATGGTCTTCTATGTTATCGTTATTTTTTTATTGCTAGCTTCTGTCTCTTCTGATAGCTAATGGTAAGTTATAAAGATGTTCCTCGGGCTAACTTCGAATTACTGTTTATCAGTTAGAGCTAGTTAACATTACGCCATATAGACCCCCACTTAAGAATATACAGGAACATGTATAAATAAATTAAAAAGTAAAAAAACCTGACTGCAAATTATGTATTTTCGTTGAGCGTTTTATCGCTCCATTGAAATTAAAACAGCATATTATATATATTTTTAGAATCGTTTTAAAGCCCTCCATTTTAATATCCCATTCGATAGGTTTGAAAGAAAAAAATATATTTCTATGTTAATTATTTATATGGCGACTAAAATCCACCAGTTTTTATTATTATTCTTTTTATTGTAATGGAAGATACCGCATATATTGTGTTTAAAATGAACCACGAATGGTTTGTTACGTGAAATGCGTATATATATTTGCTAGCACGCCTTTACGTTCACATAACCGAATGCGCAATGATAGATTTACGGCCTGCCTAACATCCATGCCAGAGTGGCAATTACACCCTGTGATCAAGCAAACAGACTCGCTAACCTTAAACTTTACAAACATCTGTTTCTGTCAGAGCAATACATAAATGAATCAACACATTGCTTTTAGCTGTTGGAAGATGTGTGAATCCAACACACAGAACTAGTGGTGAACTACGACTTTCTTACTTGTTTACAAATATACCAGTAGATTAAACTTGATAAGCTTTGTCTTAAAAATGGAAACTTTGTGTGGGGAGAAGAGGTTCAACCTCGTTATTACTATGGCGGTATGTAGATTACGTCCTCAAGACCAATATACAGACAAAATGCACGTGAGGTAACTAGTTGAGGTGTTTGGACATCGTATCTGGTATCAATAGAAATGAACGTAAGCGAACAACAAGCGTGGAACGTTTTTTTTGATGACAACGTCGAAGATGTAGTTCAGGCTAATCTGGAATTACTGGCTCTTGAGGACAACTACACACGACGTTTCCAGTAAAAATTATTATTTTTACTGTCCACAAATTAAATATAATATATCCCTATTAAATATTAAATATTAATCTAATAATTAAATTAAATATATCCCACTGTGTGACACTCACCAGAATTCCATTTCTGAAAGACATGTTTCTACAGTTTTTACTTTAATTTTGAAGTAATCTTTTATAAGGCAGGTAGTGTTTTCACCAGTGTTTCATCATAATTAGCACGTAGATCATTCTAAAAAGTACCTTAAGTGCTGAATGAATCACGATTGTTTTGCTAACACTCCATGCCGCGCCCGTGTGAATACGCTATCAGTCAACAAACACGTTATAGTTTATTATGGTCTTCATCCTTGTGTACTAACCTTTCAATATGGCTCCACCTGTCTTATTAGAGTTCTTTATATCATGAAATAAACGATCTCGTTATGAGCATATACATATATATAGTACAAGCTTTCCGGGCGCGGCTCCGCCCGCGCGTATGGCGGTTATCGCGCAAAAACATTAACCTCCTTTTGCGCAGCTGGATAAAAACTATCCTATGTTTTTTCCCGGGTACTCAAACTACTTCCATACCAAATTTCATTCAAATCGGTCCAGTAGTTTTGGCGTGAAAGCGTAACAGACAGACAGACAGAGTTACTTTCGCATTTATAATATTATTAGTACTGATCTACCTAAACATTTTACCAGAATCTTGCTCGAACCTCGTAGCTGACTTCAATAACTACTTAATTAACTTTTTATTTGAGATTCAGACGGAACACGCGCGAGGCTCTGCTGATGTTAACCGGTAACCTCTACTTCTAACAGATGCAATTCGTCACAAGTGAACTGCACTGCGCTCGTCACCCCGAGGCAGACCGTTGTTAGATCTCAGAGTTTCTGAGCCTGTAAATTCATAATTACTTACTGGCCGTGAAGAACTGCTGCCGGAACAGACTGTTAGGTTGGCGACAGATTTTCTACATGAGGATGGTTTTGATTACATGGATGGTAGCTAGCTAGACAAGCATTCGCAAAATACCCTACCGCTATGCGGTCAAGATCAAGCCGACGACGGTGATGAATGGGGATCGAACTATGAAACCGCGGCACGGCAGTCCATGATTGGATATAATATTCGAAGGCCATAGTGCTGTCAAAGTTTCGCATAAATTTACTTTAAGGGTCGATAAAACATGTACCTACCTAAAAATAGCAGCTAAATCCAATAAAATACATTTATATTGCTTAAAAGTATGTTCATTGCTTGAACTGACAGTCAGTGTGTAACTATTAGTTTAACTATCTATATGTAAATATAATATATATTCAGTTCACGCGCAATGACGTCATTATCTCTCTAATATACTCGTTGAAGGCCTGTTTTGCCAGACAAGGGCCAATTAAACGGCGATCGGTTCCTTGTACAGATAAGGCTTTGATTAAGCTGCGTATAGGCCGTTCGCTAACTATGACATTAGAAACAGAGTCGGGTGGTCATGTCATCCTGGTTCCGGTTGTTGTCGTAGGACGGTAGTCGTTACAGCACGGTGGTAAGGCGAAGTCCCCGCCCCCGATAGCTACCACCCGCAAGTAGAAAATCTGTTGCCAAGCGCCTGTGTTTCAGCAGCTGTCCTTGAGAGCCAGTAATTCTAGGTTATGCAGAACAACAACTTCGAGCACATCAGCACTTACCATCAGGTGATATATTGGTACAAGGCTTGCCTATGAAAGAAACTGGTCCAACTAGGCATCGAACCCACTGAATTTCCCGTGGTTGTCAAAAACGCAGGGAGCAGAATGTGAAAACCAATAATACTGGCCTCATATCTGCTTTGCCTGTTCATAATATGAAAAATCTGTGAATATTGAACAAAATAGCTCAACACAATGGAATTTTCCACAAAGGGACATTGACTGCAAGAGAGGATAGGTGACTTTTATACCCATCTCAAGTACACTCTTTATTAAATTTTTGTAATTCCCTTATCTAATATATTGACCAAAACATTGACAATATGAAAGGACCTCGTCCATATTTCAACTAGATTATAAACCTTAAGTCTCTATAGCTTACAAGAACATAGTTAATGTTTAAATTAAATTGTTGGTTAAGAAAGAATAACAAGACCGTTTTTCTAGACTTTATTTTTTCATCAGCTACCCTTTAATTAGCATAAATATAAGACATAACGACGGCGGTGTCTAGGTAGAGGCTAAGTATAAACTTACCTTTAAATTTATATACGCTATACTGTATTTTTTTATGTTAATAAGTAACTATAGACTAAAATGTCGCGCGCCCAATGGTCAGTGTACCTGTTCATTAAAGTTGCAATGACACTAGTCTAGGGCCTCATAGTACTGAAGATATACTCAAGTAAAAAAGCGACACTCAAATATGTGTTTTTTTTTTATGCTGGATAGGTTAGTCTTTGACCACTACCTCACCTGATGGTAAGTGATGATGTGGTCGGAGATGTTGTTCAGGCTAACCTAGAATTACTGGCTCTCAAGGACAGCTGCCGGAACACACCGTTAGGTGCTTGACGGCAGATTTTCTACTTGAGGGTGGTAGCTAGCCAGGCGGGCATTCGCAAAATGCCCTACCACCATGCTATAACGACTGCTATCCTAAGACAACAACCGGGACCGACGGCTTAACGTGCCCTCCGAAGCACGGAAGCGCTCAGTAGTAATGTCACCAGCGGTCACCCATCCAACTCATGACCGCGGCGGACGTTGCTTAACTTTGCTGATCGATTCAGAATGGTTAAGCAAACTTCGCTACGAGCGCTTCAAAATCGCTAAATTGTTTTTCTAAGTATATGCCCTAATTTATACATATTGTGGAACGCATTCACCGTCAATTCATCGCTCGCAAAACGCGTGCCTCTATGTTTGCCTTAATAATATATAAAAAATAATTTACTAAAGGTGTTCCGTTAGCAGAGCTTTCATCGAGACGAGATTCAGGGGTTATTATCAATAACAAGCTATGCTTTCGTAATCATTTTGAACACATAACTAAAAATCGTACAAAATTTGTGGTTTTGTCATGAGACAGACAAAGACATTCGGCAATCTTAGGCTTTCACTACTTTCCTTTATTTTCATTATTTTCCACGCTCTAGTACGGGCATCTTAGAATAAAAGTACAAAAAATATTAAGTACTTACCATGTAACATATAGGGATAACATGTGCCATTTATTACATTCCTACGAATCTCGGCTTAACCACGATATTGACATGTCTCTCGAAAAACGTCGTAAAATATCAGACATTATAATGCTATTCAAGCTTGTAAATAACTTAGTTGATTGTCCAGAACTAACTTGCTGAAACTAAACTTGCCAGAAAGTTTTGCTTTGAAGTAGTTTCGCGACCTGGTAGCCAGCCGCCTGTCGGATAGAAAAACTTTTAGGGCCCGTTTCAGAATGTCCTAATAAAGTTTCGGGTTGCTATGCAACACATAAAATAACTGAATGATAAAAATTACAGTTGACATGCAGCGCGTTTCAAGCTTTATCCGGTGTATAGGCTAAATCGATGACTGTGAGACGCAAGGATAGTGTTTTATTTATTAAATATGTTGTGGGTAGTAAAACCGGAACTTACTCGAACATTCTGAAACAGGCCCTAAATCTACCAATTTGTAAAACTAATATATTAAAACACTCGCCGGTTCAGCGTATGTGTGAAAGTTACGGCTTCGATATTTTTCACCGTTTGTTTGCTTTCCTCGGTAAAATATACTTTAAATAAATCACTTTAATTATTTATTTCACTAATATTTTGAAATCATCATCTTTATGCACCGGATTTTGAAATAAAACGTTTCAACAATACCCTTTATATTGTTTGCTAGTTTCTTATCAGTATGTAATTAAATTCAATAATTTGATGTAACGTTCATGCTAGGTCCACTTCTTGAAGGAAGTATGTATTCTAACGTTTTTTTTAATATTATTTAAAATTAAGTTGGCTACGATGTATTTCCAGATTTGTGGTCTTCCGATAAAAAAAGATAGGCTTGTCCCCATCACCTGATGGTAGGCGATGATGATGTCGAAGATAGGCTACTGATCGGTTATGAACGACTAGGCAAACTCCCATACGAGGGCTTTAATATAATGTTATTTAATATTATCACAGCAAATTATATATTGGCATTTATTCCGATTAATACAGTCACCGGAAACTAAACATAAATGTTAAATTTTTTCTCAGCACAATAAAAAACGTCGTTTTGTGTAATTGCCCCATAAATAATGTCCTGAAGCGTTAAATGTTTATTTAAATATCTTTGAGTATAAATATTCTAAAATATATTTCCGCTTTCCATTTTATTTGGAGACGTGGAAACAGGTGTGAATAATTTATGTCATTTTAAATTAAAATCTCATTGTACGAGTACATGTTGACGCAATGAAGTAGCAATTCTTCACACCCTTTCAGCAATAAAACGCACGCTAAATATAGTTTCTTAAAATTGAATTTAGCGGCAAAATGTACTCCTTCCACAGTCCCATACTTACCTATATAATAGTCCAGGTCCACAGTAGGTACCTAATATAAATAATATAGGTCAATTTTCAATAAATGACGCTGCAGCGATCGTGCATTGCTTGTAGCATCTTCATCTCCGCATGACGCGATGTGCATAAAGAACAGCCTAAAATTTTAGGATGAACTTATCTTCATAATAGTACAACATTTTGGTAAATTCACCTTTTGGCAAGTGCGACGTCGATTCATCAATATGCAGCGTAGCTTCATGTGCAGGGACGCTAAAGTAAAATATGGAGGTACATTTTTTTCTGTAAATAATAATAACTGTTCTATATCTTCCTGTTGGATATCATCAAAGGCGACTAATGTAAAAATGCGCATAATAGAACACTCTCAAATGAACCGAATAGAAGTGGTATACTACAAAAAAGAGCGGGTTGGCTTCAGTCAGATGATTAAAAATAAAACCATTTTACATAAATCTCCCTTATGTTGTCGTATGAGCTAAGAGAAAACGTTCTTAGTATTGTACACCTTAAAAAGGTGTACAAAAAAGCCCGCGATGGTATTTATCTATCTCTTAGGAATAACCCACAAAAAGCATTTTCGTCCTTAAATTAAAAAATGGTTATTATGGCTTATTTACAAAGTGATTTTAAGCAATACAACATTAATTCTTATTTAATTAAAGTACAATAAATACATTATGCATTTAATATAGATCGATATGAACATTGAATATTATAAAGACATTCTGTAGTAAATTTATTATCAGCATTGCACCCGTGCGAAGCCAGGGCGGTTCGCTAAAAAATATAAAACAAAATATTTCTAGAAACACAAGCTAAGGGCTAATGCTAACTTATAGTTGCTAAGTACTCGTAACTTAGAGTAATATCGCTCAAGTTGTTACAAGGCCACCCTTTGTGGCACAGTTATAATGAGATGTAACAAGAACCACAAAGTACTGAAGTTACGGGGTAATGTTTCTGAAAGTATGGAATTTGTTATATAATATACACTGATATGACTTCGATGTCTGGATGGATTTGCGTCGTTATTTTTGATTGGACGAATATACGTCGCTTGGGGACCAAAGTCCTGCACTGAAGTCTCTTGGGGTGACTATATCACTCAGCTGGCTTCTACCCTAGCCATTCCAACTCCGATGTGGTACGAGTAAAACTAAAAAAGTTAAAGTAAAACAGTTCTAATATTTACCGTACCATTGTTTTTCTTTATGCTTTGTCAATGAAAGCTCCTGCACTATTTAAATTGTCACGTTAATTTGTTAGCCTCAAATTTATGTAACTGCGGTCTCTACCATACAGGAAATCTTAGTGAGGTGACCAGGGCTTAGTTTTTACTTTATCTACAACTTTTAGCTGTATCTCCTTCGAATAAGTCAATGTATTATAACAATAACAGCGTGTTTCAAGCGATTGCTATCAGTTGTACTTGTACCGGAGGGGATTGTACGAGAACGACTGAGTGTGATATAATATTTTAATCATGATATGATGTGACAATCATTGCACTACAGAAAGTAATGAAATACCTCCTTGACTAGCTTTTCTTACTGCACTGTACTTGTTGGTACGTAATGTGATCGAATATGATGAAGGTTTTTAAAATTAATTAGAATGGGACAACTCACTATCACTGGTAGATATTCTACGTGAGAGGCGGTAGAGGCAGGTCAAGTACTTATATTGATACCAAATGTGCAACCACATTTAGAAGCAATGATAGCCGAGCGGTAATAGCTGTGAATTGCCGTGCCGCAGGTCTAGGGTGCAATTCCCATCGCCGGCTTGAGATTCACCGCATGAGGAAAGGACTAGCTACCACCCACAAGTAGAAAATCTGTTGGCAAGCACCTAACAGTGTGTAACAATCCAAACTCACACGATCATATAAATATTAATAAAAAAATTAGAAGATAAACCTTTTAAAATTTTATGGTTTTATTATCTACCTGCTGTATATGTAGTAGTGTTAGCGTCTCAAAGTCTGGAGTTTTGACCGCAATCGTCTCTACCAGCTCCATCGTCTCGATTACACCGCAAATCTGTTATACAAACCATTCTCTAGTCATTTATCTAAAGGCTAATAATACCGCTTCTCGTACAACGATCTATTATCAATGTAAATACCTAATAATAAAATCTGTGAATATTCCCGCTTCTCGGATTTAACAAATTAACCTTTGTGAAAAAATTCTTTGTTTGTTTGATTGAACACTGTGAATTGGTATTGGAGTATATCGACAATAGTACAAGTGTTACAAATGCATGGGTTCGTAGATACGCGTATGTACCCCCCCGAGCCGAGGCCCACCTGATGTTAAGCAAAACCTCTACTTATATCAGATGCGTTTCGTCACAAGTAACGTACTACGCTGCGCCCATCAACCTGAGACAGTTCAATTTTGTTTTTTTTTTACTTCTCATGTGCCTGTAACTTCTTCATTACCTACTGGCTCTCAAGGACTGCTGCCGGAACATATCTACTGTTAGTTACTATTTATTTATTATATCTTAGGAAGACTATCTACTACGTAGCTTAAATAAGTAAAGAAATATATAAAATGATAAAGTCTCCACATATAGAGGTAAAATGGTCAAATAACAGTCCTAGTAATATGATGCTATGACAGATACAGAATATAAGCTATATTCTGTATCTGTCATATAACACGTTGACAGTAAATATTATCTATGTAATATTGCACTCACTAAGTTATATACTTATATAATATAACCTCAGCATAGAAAATCTCAATTCTGAAGATGTAACATGTTTGCATGGTGGTAGGGCATTTTGCGAATGCCCGCCTGGCTAGCACCCTCAAGTGGAAAATCTGTCGCCAAGCACTTAACGGTGTGTTCCGGCAGCTGTACTTGAGAGCCAGCAATTCTAGGTTAGCCTGAACAACATCTTCGACCACATCGTCACTTACCTTCAGGTGAGATAGTGGTCAAAGGGTAACCGATCAAGGATAAAAAAAAACTAGGCGATAGATTTTCTACCTAGGGTGGTAGCTAGCCAGACAAGCATTCGAAAAATGCCCTTCCACCATGCGGTGAAGCTCAAGCCGGCGCGGCATTGGGGATTGAATCATAGACATGGGGCACCGCAGTCCATAGTGACCCACCAGTCCATAGATACCACTTGGCTGTCAATGCTTCGAGTTTGTTTAATTTCCAAGTTCACGAACAAAAAATTAATTAGGCGGGGCCTTTTTTGTTCGTCCGTCTCTCCTTTAAAGAGATGTTGCTTTGGAACGGTATTAGGTTGCCCATAGAAATTTTGCAACTTTACACAGATTATGTTTTAGTATAGCGGATTGTGTCACATATAATAATAAAGTCGGCCAAGTGCGAGTCGGACTCGCGCAGGATATTGAAGGGTTCCTTACCATTAGCTATAAAACATTAGACTTCATATTTTAACCTTTTTTTGTATTAACGTGCGCGAGTCCGACTCGCACTTGGCCAACTTTTTTATTTGTTGTTATAGCGGCAACAGAAATACGTCTGTGAAAATTTTAACTGCTAGACAGTTAAAATTTTCTAACAGCGTTCTTGAGATAAAGCTTGGTGACAGACGGACGGACGGACGCACAGCGAAGTCTCAGTATAAGGGTCCCGTTTTTACCCTTTGGGTACGGAACCCCCTAAAGTAACAAAAAGTTAAAATATAGGGTCTGCATAAAAAAATGTGTTTTAAAACGTTGTATATGCTCTAACGTGAAAACGCGCGGTAATACATATAAGCGTCAATCTTAGTATAATAATATAATTATAGACCAAAATGTAACGTATAGCATCAAATAATAAAAACTGGCCAAGAGCCGGTCTGACTCTTGTTAAGGATCTCGAACTGTCTTAAAATATAACTACTTTTCCTTGTATAGTTTTTGACCGACTTTAAAAAAAAGGATCAACATTTAAATGTTGGCTTCCTCATAACTTTTTACTATGTGAACCGATTTTAATGTTTCTTTTTTATTTGAAAGCTGATGCCTGTCGTGTGGTCCTATGTAAATTTCATCAAAATCGGTCAATCCATTTTTGAGCTGCTCTCCGATAACTTTTTTTTCATTTCTTGGTGATATGGTCATTGCCGGTGAATGATAATCGATCCCGTAAGTAGCAATGGACATAAAAAGAGTGAAAAGTAATTTACACCTCAAAATGGAACCGACTTCAATACTAAAATGTGTGAAAATACTTGTCGAAGTCGGTAGCATTCACACAATATTGTCATATAGGTACTTTTTAACTGTCATGGTACTGACTTCAGCAACTTATTTCACACTTTTGAGTGTTTCTTTTAAATGTTATTGTGACGGAACAAACTCGAGGCCTACCTGATGTTAAGCGGACTAACCTCTACCTATAACAGATGCATTTCATCACAAGTCGAAGATTGTTAAATTTTTAGGTATTTTTTTTATTGTACGGAACCCTCAGTATACGAGGCTAGATTGAGAAACATTGACAGCCTATATCCTCATGTCAGAGATTTGGGTATTTCTGACAAAAACAGACAGTTTCAGCGTGGAGTCTGCCACTTTACTAGGTAGGGTAGGTGATAGGCTCGTCCCTATAACCGAGCCGAGCTCTTTGACCTTATTCCACCTAACCTAATTTTACAATCGCACGTCTTGACACTCTTAATGCTCATCCTCACATTTTGCAGGCTTGGACGTCCCGCTACGTCCATTTCAAGCGGTCGTTATGCATATCGTAAAAATGTGAAACGACCTTCCTTATTCGGTCTTTCCTCATAAATATGACAAGGATATATAAAGGGATTATCAGATTCCTTAAGGGTTGGCAACGCATTGACAGTACTAATGGTATTGCAGATGTCTATAGGCGACGGTAGCCGCTTACGATGAGGCGAGCCGTATGCTTATATGCCCATCATCACAAAACAAAATAACATGGGGCCAAAATATATCTGGCGAAATGTGGGTATTTTAAAAACACCTCTACACTACTACACTACAGTAACTTTATTTTACCAGGAGGTAGGTTTCTTTGGCAAAAGTCCGTCTTGGTTGGTATCACCTCTGTATCAGGTATTTGGCCTGTGTGCAATCACTGCTATGTTTAGGCGTAAGGGAAGATAAGTTAAATAACTGCAAAGATGATTCTCGGAATGACGATCGCTGTACAGTGTAAAGCAGAATGAGAAAGGTGACACTGTAACTGTAATGGATATACGTGACGCTTACCATCAGGGCAGTGAGTCTTTCTCATACCTTTCAAGAATAACAAATCCCTTCTAAGGTATATAGAGATGATTTGCTATGCCAATCGTTTAATAGTACAGAATATAAAAATTGCTCCAGTATTTAGTATATTATTATTAGAAATTTATTATCCTGCTTTATAAAGAAGGATAAAATTAACTGTATCTGCTTACAACATTGTTATAGATTACACTGCCCGCACTCCCTGCTGCAATCAGAGATTGTCTCTGCACTACAATTTGCCAATTAAATAGGGATTTGACCGCAAGACTAGGCATCAGCCGTCCGATATGAATTGATTGAAGCGTTGCATAACTGCGTAGCCAGTTCGTAGCACCACATACAAACTAAATATAAATCATTACAAAATTACAAATTTACGAGAGAAAAAATTATAGTCATGTGCGGGATTCGAACCCGCGTCCATCCACCCCTTTAGCCGGGGTATGCTCTAACCAATTGAGCTAACATTGGTTAGAGCATTTTTTTTTCTCTCGTAAATTTGTAATTTTGTAATGTAATTCGCCTAGCAGGCGTCATTGCAAACTTAACAATATTAAAATCAATATAAATCAATTGACATATCTATGACTTTATGAAAGTAAAAAAAAATTTTCATCAAAAAATGGAACCGACTTCAACACTGATAAGTGAGAAATAATTTGTTGAAGTCGGTACAATTTTTTGATGAAATTTTTTTTTACGTTCATAAAGTCATAGATATGTAAACTGATTTATATTGAGATTAAAGTCGGTTCCAATTTTTGATAAAAAAAAATTCACTGTTTTAGTGACCCTTGCTACTTACGGGATCGACTGTCATTCACTGTCAACGACTTTTCAGTGTCAGACGATTTTTCAGTTATTGGAGTGTAACTCAAAAACGACCTGACCGATTTTGATGAAATTTAAATGTGACCAAACGACAAGCTTTAGATTTCCAATGAAAATAATATCAAAATTGGTTTACCCAGTCAAAAGTTCTGAGGTAACAAACATAAAAAAAAATACAGACGAATTGAGAATCTCCTCCTTTTTTTAAGTCGGTTAAAAAGACGCCGCGTCTACAAAACGATCAACAAAACTAGTAGGTAGATAAGTTTCTTTATTTATATTCTGTGACAAAATTTAAAGAAGTTATTATACGTTTTTTTTTTTTTTTTTTTTATTCCTGATAGGTTAGCCTTTGACCACTATCTCACCTGATGGTAAGTGATGATGTGGTCGAGGATGTTGTTCAGACTAACCTAGAATTACTGGCTCTCAAGGACAGCTGCCGGAACACACCGTTAGGTGCTTGGCGACAGATTTTCAACTTGAGGGTGGTAGCTAGCCAGGCGGGCATTTGCAAAGTGCCCTACCACCATGCTGTAACGACTGCTATCCTAAGACAACAACCGGGACCGACGGCTTAACGTGCCCTCCGAAGCACGGAAGCGCTCAGTAGTAATGCCCAACCAGCGGTCACCCATCCAAGTCATGACCGCGGCGGACGTTGCTTAACTTTGCTGATCGCTTCAGAATGGCTAAGCAAACTTGGCTACGAGCGCTTCATAACAACTGTGCCTAGTACCTTTAAACGATATTTCGTCTGTTGATGAATGATGATGTTTTCGTAGTAACTAGGCTAGACTTAGAATATGTTTACAAAATTACGAATAGAAAAATTATGCCCCTATATCGGAGGTATGCTCTGACCGTTAAGCTAAAATGACATATGACTCAACTCTAATTTGTCCTCTCATTCTTAACCATCGTATAGGGATGGAGCGACACAGATCTTACGTTTAACAAAAATATTTTTTGCAATTAGCTTTAAACTTGTTAAAGATGTCGCAACCCTATTGTTTTAATATTTTTATTTTTAGTATTTGCAATAACGGATGCTCCGTGGATTACATTACAAAATCACAAAATTACCAGAAGAAAAATCAGTACCAATATTATAAATGCGAAAGTACCTCTGTCTGTATGTCTGTCTGTTATGCTTTCACGCCAAAACTACTGGACCGATTTGAATGAAATTTGGTATGGAAATAGTTTGACACCCGGGAAAAACTTTTTTTTTTAATGCTTAATAGGTTAGCCTTTGACCACTGTCTCACCTGATGGTAAGTGATGATGTGGTCGAAGATGTTGTTCAGGCTAACCTAGAATCTCAAAAATAGGCTAGGCTCTCAAGAACAGCTGCCGGAACACACCGTTAGGTGATTGGCGACAGATTTTCAACTTGAGGGTGGTAGCTAGCCAGGTGGGCATTCGCAAAATGCCCTACCACCATGCTGTAACGACTGCCATCCTAAGACAACAACCGGGACTGACGGCTTAACGTGCCCTCCGAAGGACGGAAGCGCTCAGTAGTAATGTCCAACAAGCGGTCACCCATCCAAGTCATGACCGAGGCGGACTTTGCTTAACTTTGCTGATCGATTCAGAATGGCTAAGCAAACTTCGCTACGAGCGCTTCAAAATGAATTGATAGTTTTTATCATAGACATATTTTTCATAATTTTCATCTCATAGGATAGTTTTTATCGAACTTCGCAAAAAGAGGTTAATATTTTTGCGCGATAACCGACATACGCGCGGGCGGAGCCGCACCCGGAAAGCTAGTATTATATAAAAATAAGAATGTTACTGGGTCTGATTGGCAGCTGCCGGAACACACTGTTTGATGTTAGTAGCAGACCAACTAATTTAAAGTGTGTTGGCTAGCTAGGCGAACTTACGAAAGAATTAAGGGTAAAAATAAGAAACCGGCCACGCGAGAGTTGAACTCGCACACCGAGGGGTTTTGTTCCAACGCAGAATGTACCATATAATCGTTTGTCACACAATCCTTTTTGAAGCGCTCGTAGCTTTGCTTAGCCGTTCTGAACCGATCAGCAAAGTTAAGCAACGTCCGCTGCGGTCATGACTTGGATGGGTGACATTACTACTGAGCGCTTCCGTGCATAGGAGGTCCCGGTTGTTGTCTTAGGATGATAGTCGCATTATAGCATGGTGTTTGGGCATTTTGCGAATGCCCGCCTGGCTTGCTACCACCTCAAGTAGAAAATCCGGCATCTGTACTTGAGAGCCAGTAATTCTAGGTTAGCCTGAACAACACCTTCGACCACATCATCACTTACCATCAGGTGAGATAGTGGTCAAAGGCTTAACTATCAAGTATAAAAAAAAACAACCGATATTGGTTCCGTACTTGGACGGTTTTTATTATAAATTGTTGCTATACGGTAGATAGTTTCTTTCCAACATTTCAAGCCAATTCGTTGGAAGAGTTCTAATATTAAATTTTATTAAAAGTTTTACAATATACTTTTCAATGAAAAAATTTGATATTTTTTAATTTTTCTGTGTCTGTCAAAAATCGTTTCATACAAGCCAAAATATCTAATGGATATATCTATAAATAAATGGGTTGCAAGTCAATACAACTTTTATAAAATGGAATTCACTGAAAACTGAAATTAATAAAAGTAGAAAATCTGTCGCTAAGCACCTAACAGAGTTTTCCGTCAGCTGTCCTTGAGAGTCAGTAATCGACATCTTCGACCGTATCATCACTTACCATCAGGTGAGATAGAAAAAAAATGTGTTATTTGCGAGCGTTGAACGAAAACTGCACAGAGTCTGAGGATTTGTAATCTATGTGGCAAGAAGTCAAAGCATATGAAAGATAAAATAGAATTCCAAAATTAATGACGGAAAGGGTGAAAGAAATACAAAAATAGCTTTATCTTACCTAAGTAACTTTCGCCATCTCTCATCGATTGGTTAAAGAAGGATGGCAACCATAGTAATTTTTAGTAATGTGAGTGTGAGGTTATTTTGAATATTGTTTATGCAATTTGTTTAGGTACTAATATAAGTATATAAGACAGATTTAAAATATTTTTTCTAATTAACTAATAAATATGATGCCCTAGGAAAACTATGGCCATTTATACATAGTATTCTATTGTGAATACTTTACACTAGGTTTATAATGAGGAGCGCAACTTATGTGATATATTTTTAATAACAAAAAAAAATAAAAATAGAAATATTTACAGTTATGGAGGATTATCGTGTTAATTGCACTACACTAAATTCTTATAATATGAATACTTAATTTAATCATACGTTGTTATTTTATATACTTATATATATATAATTTTTACACTTTGTATTTATATTGTATAAATCCGTTTTTGGCTGTACGATAAACTAAGTTTGAACTTGTTGTATTTATATTAAGGGCTGTGGATTTTGTGAAATAAATAAAATAAAATAAAAAATCTAACATAGAATTACCGTAATAAAAACCTCACCAAAAAGGTGTTTTCGCGTTAGTTCTCACTTCTTCACTTGATGGATAAATTTTTTATAGGTAAAATGCAAAAAAGGTACTTAATTTAAAATAATAATAATAATACTTAATACAAAATTATACCTACCTAAACATACCTATAAGTTTAGCGGAAAATGAGTGAAAAATCATTGTTAGTGAAGTAGTATATATATATTTTTAATCCCACAAAAGACTTGATTGACAAATTAAAAAAGCTCTTATTATAAAAACCGTGGCCCTTGTCGAGTGCCAATATTTGACTGGACATACGAATACATAATATGTAATCACTCTACAATTTTATGTATATGTAGGTATTTACACTCCTCGTGTGGGAGCGAAGTTAACCAATAAGTACCTACAAAAAACAAAAATTACTTCTACTACGGATTATTCCGCATAATAACTTATTACTTATTAGTAATAACATCATGTCTTTTAAAAAAAAGTATACCTACAATAACAAACGACTTTAGCTATCAGGTATTTATAACAAGCTTATTGCTGGCTGAGATATATATAAAAGCCGACAGCCATCATTGCCGACCATTAACAAGTATAAACATTGTACAACAATTTTGGCACACAATTAAAGTTTTTAAAATAAGTACCGCACTTTAATAAAACCTCTTTCTAATGAATAGGAACATTAGAACAATATCCAATCACATGGTCCTGATTCAACGGGGCTTCTTCTTTGTATTTTTTATTTTTATTATAGCATTGGCAACATATTGCAATGGTTATAACAATCCCAACTAAAGTCGGAAACCATATGTAGACCGGAACACCTTCAGGTTTCATTGTTTCTGCGTATTCCTTCAACAAGGCACAAGGGACGTCCTTTCTTTCTTTGACCATTGTCCTGTTATGCCATAACATACATTGCTGATTAGTGATCTGCAAAGGGTCGCCGTTGTCTACTGGCGGCCGAACGGGGGTATCTGAAGACGTAATATCCACTTTTTTAGAACTTGAGTCATAAACCTTCATGCTTTGATCTCGGTTTAGGAATGACGACATGATCATGCAGTCGATTGTAGTTTCTTCGAAGTGGGTTTGGTCGATCACTTGAAGGGAGCACTTTTCATCTGGTACATTGGAGTGGTAACGGCTATGAGAATCGTGTTGTGCTGAAGATCTGCCAAGGTTGTAAAGGGCGAGGCCAGTGAGAAGGCTGCCGAATCTTCCCGATGATTCTCTGTATGTGTAGACGTAAGCTGGAGGTTGTCCGTGGAAAACAGGGTATGTGCTAGTGTGAGTGCAGTATCGGCAAGTGTATGAGATGTGACTAGGTGGGTGGTAGGAATAGCTGTAATGCGAACCTATGTGGGAGCCGCTGTAACTGTGAACACCTCCGTATGAGCCCCCGTGATATCCTCCATGGCCTCCATGGCCTCCACCTCCGTGTCCGCCTCCGTGGCCACCTCCATGTCCACCTGATCTTGCCGTAACACACACTATGTTTATAATAAGTACGTTAAGGCACTTCAAATCCATAGTGCAATTCGATGGGAGCTCGAGACGCGACTGGCGCGTTTAGGGGATGAAATCGGCTGGCTAGTAGCGCAGACACTATGGCGCCGTCCTGTCGCCCCAGTCCAAGGGGAACCGAGCCGGGAAAGGATCAATGTACGTTGTGAAAATCAAGTAATATTTTGCCGTCAGTGTGATTTATAAATATATGTTGTAAAAGTGAAAGCAGGTTATGAGGCCTTATTAAGATTATGCAGACTTAGCTAGTGAAGTATGATGCAAATTATAGTAAGCTTTTGCAGTGTTCATAGATTTGATAATACCGAACTCACGGGATCAAAACATATATTGATGTGGTTGAGAGGGAATAGCCACCAACATCTTCCTACTCTTTTCCTACGTCTGTGGGGTCTGCAAAACGTTTTCTGTATCAATGAATCCATAAGATCATATTTAAGATACTTGTAAGATGTCCAGCAGCCTACCTGACGCCAAACCTGCTTAGGAAGGCTTTTGTAACTAAATCCGCTACCTGTTTATGAGAGCGATGACAAAGGACGTGATGTGCAGCATCATATCATTTAAATAAAAACGGAATCGACTTGTGACGCTGAAAAGTATATGAAATAATTTGTTGCAGTCGGTACCATGCTGATTCAAGTCACTCTTCCACAAGTTATTTCATGCTTTTGGTGTTATTTTTAGGGTTCCGTAGTCCTGACAAGGAACCCTTATACTTTCGTCATGTCCGCCTGTCTTGTCCGCCTTTGTAATTTCGTATGGATATGTAAATCAATTACGCCGACAAAGTGGTAAAATAAAATTTTGAAAAATATTTTTTTTAGGGTACCAATTCATTAAAAAAAAATTCATCCCCACATCACATGTATGGGAATACATGTGATGTGGGGATGAATTTTTTTTTCGTCGTCTATCTATTCGTCTGTGATATATTTGGATAGGTCTTTTAAAATTACTTAGGGGTTGCTAATACTGTTTTTCGATTTAATGCTCGATTTACGTAATATTTAACTTTAAAGTGCAAATTTTTGTTCCAGCAGGGCGTCCCCCCCCCCCTCTAAAAGCTTAACTGCTGGCTAGAAAAATCTGAAAAAATCAAGCTGATAGTGCGTTTCATGAACTTTAAAGGAAAAGTATAGCGGTTAAGATAACTTTATTAGTTTAGCAGTAATAGTCGTTGAACTTGGGTGTTCGATAATTTTGTACCAAGTATAAAATCTATAGAATAAATCCTTTAAAGTGACTAAGATGAAGTAGTTGGTTGTTTATAACGGGTAAATACTGGCATTGAAAACTTAATCTAAAATAAAAAATCTTAAAACAATAACTATGCCCTATGTCATACATAATAGACTAGCTTTCCAGCCGCGGCTCCACCCGCGCGTATTGATTGGTCCCCGCGGTTATCGCGCAAAACAATTTCCCGGGTCTCAAACTATTTCCCTGCCAAATTTCATCCAAAACGGTCCAGTAGATTTTAAGTTTATTCGTTGCATACAAAAATACAAATCTTTCCTCTTTATGATATTAGTATAGATATAGATCTGACAGTACAAAGATTCGACTTATATAGGTATAAAAAAAGTACTTTTTGGACCTCATCCTCGCCGTATACTAGATGTGTTTGCTGTCTGTACCTGTTGTACCAAGGTCATCGATCACTTCATTTTACACATCATCAATTTGCTGATTACAATCAGGCTCTTCAATCGTGTAAATTTTTTCATCGGCAAAGAGAATATTTCTGTGCCCTTCACTTGCGTATAGCAACGGAATTGAATTCTAATTAATTTTACTTGAACTCTATTTAATTTTAAAGACTGATTTAGGGCATGTACTGTATATCGACGATAAGTACCAAGCTTCAGGTCTTGTTTTATAATACGCGACATTTTCCTAGCGGGAATCTTCATTTCTCGCAATAAGATTATTGTTGAGTTATCATAATATTTTTATTTCCTAATGAGATTTCGACCAATTCTGGCTTTAACAGCATTAATTTTTAGTTCTAAGACACGCGGCTGCCCTGATCTTTTATGGTCTTCGACAGCGGAAGTGTTTTTGTAGCTGTTGATATTACGATATACGAACATACGGCTGATACCAAGCTTTTGAAGTGTCTGGAATATGACCGACGCGATGGCTCAATACCTACTTTGTACAAGGCGAATACTGCTAACCTATTTTCTTTAACACCTCATTTCATATTGTTAGTTATTTGATAATGAACACGAAATAATATATGAAATGGCGCGAAATTGAAAGAAAATTTTAAAGTAATAAAAGCGTTCCAAATTCTAAATAATGCTAAAGTTGAAAAGTTTTTATGTTACAATATTTATGGCCAGACCAGTTATATCCCATTTATATACTAGCCCATTTATAAGCTTACTAGCATATATCGGTGTATACTTTTTATTTTTCTTTCATATATACTCGTATATCAACTACTTTATAATAGAATAATTATTTATATTACAGCAAATAAATTAAATAACATTCAAATTCTTACAATGTACCAACGGATTCTGAATCGCGCTATCGTTACGTTTTCATTTGAATATCTACCTATAGAATTCACAGTAACATTTTGTTTAATTTTCGAATTACAATTGAAATAATAACTTGGCGGCAAAAGTACTCTTATTATTATTACTCTTATTTATTCTTAGATTTAGCAGGAAAAAAGTGGAGGAGAATAAAGAACTACAGAATCGTTCTATATTATGATATCAGGCTTCTACGGAACCCTAGATTGTGCGTGGCTCGACACGCATTTGACCTTTTATTTATTATAGTGATGGATCAAGCCGAAGTCCACCTGATGTTGAGCGGACTAACCTATACCTATACTGATGCATTTCGTCACAAGTGACAAATTTCACTGCGCCTGTCACCCTCAGACATACAGTTGCGCCTGTAATTTTACGTAACTTATATAAGACCACTGCTGGAGTATGTTTTAGTAAGCTCTTCACAACAAAAAAGAACTGTATTAGAAAAGAACTTCACCGCATGCTGGAAATGTTTTTCGCGAATGCTCGCCTGACTAACTACTACCCACAACTGGAATTCTGTCGCCATGCACCTAACAGTGTGTTCCAGCAGCACTCTTTGAGAGCCAGTAAGTAGTTATAAAATTATAGGCACATAAGATTAACTAATGTGTGTCTCACGGTGATGGGCGCAGTGCAGGTTCGTCACTTGGGACGAAATGCATCTGTTATAGGCCTAGGATTACCGCATATAGGGTTGGCCTCGTGCCTGTTTTTTTTTCACATTGCTTACAATCATAGATATATAAATTGCTTTCTCTTTTCTGTGCTTACAATCGATTTTCACTCATCTACAATACACGATACACCATCGACTAGACATGGAATTACAATTAAGTCCAGGCAGTCAAAAATAATTCCCACGCTAGCTCCGCCCATGCGGCGCAACGATCCCCGCTGCACCGAACGAGGCGATGTGCAGCAGCGGCGCACGCGTCTCGCTTATAAACATATTTGTATACTTGATATTAGATTCGCGAACACAGATACCATTGAGACGATTTCAACTTTTTTTATAATCTTATTCACGTGACGAATTTCGATATATAAAGTAACTTTGTATATACTGCAATTGATGTCACGTTTTTATTTTTATCAACATTACTAATATTTCTTAGTAAGAAATTGATTATTTGATTTACTTTTCAAAATTATTCTTACGGTCGACAGACTTATTACTTATTACCATATGTTCATGTCTGCTCGACTTTATTGGTATATATTATTGGTATATCATATTATACATATTTAACTGACTTCCCAATAGAAAGAGGGTTCTTAAATTGACTTGTCTATTATTTATTTTATGTTTGACCACACATAAATTTTTACTGAACCTTACAATATAGAAGATTATTTTTTTGCTAGTACAGTTTAACTCTTTATTGGTTTCATTTTAATTTCATCAACACCGGCGAACGGTTTGCCAGTTACAGTCAACTTACTAAAAAGTAATTTGCCAAAATGCCTTGACGATCGCAGTGCTTCTTGCAACTAATGTAAGTGGCAACTATGAATATAGATGAAAGTTATTGTTCAATAGTGATAAAAACACAAATTTGAGATCATATTGAACCGATATCAACCAGTTATTTCAGACTGTTTAATTTAAAAAATTGTTTTCAAGTCTTTTTTTTTTTAAGTTTCTTTGCTATGTTGTTGCGTCGCAGTCTCCGTGTTTATAGAAAAAAACATACTGCACCAAACCAACATAAGTGAGACAAGGGTCGTAATATGATGGTGGTACATAACAGCCCAAACGGCACGATATATATTGATAAATGGGGTGTTTTTAAATTCTCCGTAGTAACGAAAGTAATGTTACTTGGCATCCGCGTGGACGATAATTTATGAATGAATCAACATTGTTCTCAGTATCTTGGAATGTGATTAATCAGATTACATGTTACACATCATTAGAATAAAGTAAAATACCATCAAATTGAATGAGCAAAATATTATATTATATTCGGTGAATATGGGTACAATTGACCTGAAATAAATGGATTTGATTTGATTTCATTAAATGTTAGTTGTGGGCAATATATTTTACCACGACTCGTCATACAAATATGAATTATAGTTTTTCATAACTGTGCTACTGTACACGTTCCCATAATAATATAATGAAGGTTGTTTTTTTTATTGCTATCATAAAATTTTTGACTATTAATTACTTATGTTGAAAATATGTTCGTAATTCGTATACATCCTATTTCGTTTAATTTTTCAGTTACAGTGGTTAACAGAAAGGTGTTATTTTACTACCACTCTGCTTTCATATACCAATTATGATAAAAATTAGACCAACCAGATATATATCTAGCCACTTCTAAACACCAGGATAAGATTTTTTTTTACCAAACTTGCAGAAGAGTCTACATACACAATTGTAAGGGCCTTAAACTTTGGGATATTTTATGAAAAAAACACACAGCTGCAGAAACATTGTAGGGAACATGTTATACAGGCTTTTTTAATGAAACATGGCAGACAAGAGAGAGGTACTGGAACAGGTGACTAAATTAGACTTTAAAATAAAAATAGTGGATTCTTAGATTGTTAGTAAGTGGTATAGTCTACAGAGGTTATCGACAAATTAAGTTAAGATGTATATAAATTAACAAAAAATCATTTATAAAATAAAAAATATATTGTTTTCAATTTATACAGTTTTAATGATATGCAAAAGTGTGCGTGAGAAATAACGAGTATCGGAAACGGAAAGTCAAGTTTTTTTTCAAGTTTGCAGTCCCCGTGACCACGATCACTGCAAAGTGTTTGAAACGTCAGGACAAAAATAATGATAAATATACGAGATTTAAACCGTTTAATGTTGTTTAATTACTATGTGTAACAATCGCGAAAACCTAAGACAACATTAAGTTAAGAGCCCTTATTCCAGCAAAGCCATTTTACAGCCCTTTTCTCAAGGCTGGTGTGGCTAAAGTATAAAAGTTTTTGTTTTTTAAATGATGCAGGAAGAAAGTTTATTGTTTTTGTAATTGAGTGCATTAGCCATTATTGGAGTACAAAATTTTATGCCCAAGGCGGGAATCGAACCCGCGTCCTCCGATATCGCGTTCGATTCCCGCCTTGGACATAAAATTTTGTACTCCAATAATTTGTTTGATATGATTTCGCTTAGCACGCGATAGTGCTTGTAATCATATTTAGAAATATAGAAGGGTAGCAACATCATACCGAGAGTTAAGTGTTTGAAAAAACACTTCTTTCGATCAGATGAAGTCTTGTAGTCTGGTTGATGGCCGCGCACCGTCCCCTATGATGGTTAAAGTAATACAATTGGAGCACAGTTTCGGCAGAAATGCCAATGTCCAGGTGGCTGAGATGGTGTTAAGCATCCGACGCGATATCGGAGGACGCGGGATCGATTCCCGCCTTGGGCATAAAATTTTGTACTCCAATAATTTGTTTGATATGTATCTATCTATCTAAAGCCGTTCCGCCAACAGGGCAGTTATACAAATATAATGAACCAAGGTATGCATGCACAAAGCAGGTAAACAAACTACAAAACTAAGTTATTTGCCTATATGTATACAATTATGGTTAGAAGGACATAATCAAATATAGATACCTACATAGTAGTCCATTTAAATGTTACAATTTAAGGACCGAATATTGCAATTCCTAGAGGGCGCAATTTTATTTTTGAGACAAATCTAAGCTTGTGGGGTCGCCACCCTTGTGCCCCGGCCACCATCTTGATAAAAGGGGTGAAAACACTTATTTCGCGATATCTCGGAAACGATGTGTCCTACAAAAAATTCCACTGCACATAATTTGTAGCAAATTATTTTTCCTACAAATATGTCATTATAACTTTTTGCCCAAAATTAAAAATTTAAGAAGTTATAAGCTAAAAAGTGAGAAAATTTTCATATTTTTTTCTTGCTCTATAACTTTTTTTTCTTATTTTACAAAATAATACCTCAGACCAACATTTTTGATTATCTTTTGAGGTTTTTTTATTTTATTTTAATTCATTTAACACACTGTTACAGCGCTCCAAAGTTGACCAGGTTCGTCAATGCTCATGAGAATCCGGTCAAAAAGAAATGTTTAACTTATTATATTTTTTATTGTAAATATATTCTTAAAAAAAATTGTTGAATTCGTACAACTTTACTTCTTCATTCCTGTTTTCCTTACCATAGAACTTACTAAATTTAACTTACGGAAGGATAAGCAGGTAGAAAAGGTCTGAGTAACCGTTTGGGTTCAAAGGAACATCTGCCTGCTACGACTATTATTATTATACGTAGGCTTAGCTGTTTCTTCTATCTCATTTTATTCTCTTAGTTGTGCTACATTTTTTGCAACGTGTAAACGTATTGAAAAATTGTGGATATTATTTTCAGTTTTATCAATTAACCTGCGAGTTTCGTAAAAAAATCCTGAGCAGATCATCTACGAGATGGTTCTAGGGTATTTTTTTTGTAAAATGTATAAAAAAGTTATAGAGCAAAAAAAATTATTATTGCTTATAACTTCTTTAATATTTAATTTAGGGCAAAAAGTTATATAAATATGTTTGTGGGCAACACAATTTGCTACAAATTATGTTCTTACAATTTTTTTATAAAACGCATAGTTTCTGAGATATGGCAAAATACGTGTTTTCACCCCTTTTTCCAAGATGGCGGCCGGGGGACAAGGGTGGCGACCCCACAAACTTGAGGTTAAGCTTCTTCAGACCCCCACATATAAAAAGATGTCCCAAAAATAAATTGCGTGCTCTAAAAATGCAATGCTCATGTAACTTTTTAATGGACTATAGTTATAGTTAGTCAATGAGTAGATACCTCAAGGTTTATTATTAGGTTCATTTAAGTCTACTTTGTTTGTAAACAGTAAAGATGAGAAATGAATTTACAAAGTTACATAACATTCCACATTATTTATCAAAAATAAATAACACTGAAAAAAGGATCAAAATGTTTTATTCCATGCGACATCGTCGTTGACCGCTCGATCCTTGCTAACGGTGTGCCCGTTTGCGCCGTGCTTCAATAAATGCCTAAACTTGACCGATCGCGCAAAGCGTAAAGGCTCTTAAGTTTTCTTTTTATGGCGGGAGGAAGTACTGAAGGATTTGCACTTTGATGTTGCAAGTCACCATCGACAGCCTCCTCTTGATTTTTTTTTCTAGTAGTATCCGCAAATTCTTGATCCCGATTATTCTTTTCTTTGGGTGGCGGGGATCGACCAGCTCAGGAAGAAGGCAGTCCATATAGAATGTGACTAGTTTTGTCTCCATTTTTTTCCCTCCAAAATTCTTCATCTTTTTGTAGAATTTCTATTTTTAATTTTTTGTCTCCATACTACACGGCAAATAAGCATTTAGTTTTGCTCGATTTTATTTATGATATGTGGTAACAGATATTTATGACTAAAATTAACATATTTAAATAAAAAAAAAAAAAAATTACTACAAACTAATCCAATATTCCGCTACCATTAGGCAGTGTTCCCAAAATGCTGGCCGCATTGCCACGTTGTATGGCAATGCTTATCCTTTGTCCAAAGTATATGCCAGCATTTTGGTCACAAGTAGCGTCGACCAGACGTTTTGAGACGTCTTTGAATAATAGTTTGGCGCTCGGTCCCCACGGTCCCAGCGTTTCGACCCCAAAAGGCACAAACATGTAACAACTACTGAGATTACTATATTTGCGCCTTTTGAGGCCTTCGCACCGGCCACTTTTTGGGTAGCAGGAATATTAGAAGGTGCTAAGGTATCGACACAGGTAGCGTCCCATACCAGAGGCCTTCCCATCCTCCACGGAACCAAAGTCATGCCGTCCGGCCTTTTACCATCGCCACGTACAAGGCCTAAGCATTTAGTTATATTACAAATGTGCATTTAGCCTTCAGTTTGATAATATCAATCAAATTTTTGATTGATATATATACCTGCAAAATACATTTTACTGACAATCCGTTACCTGAAGCCTTCAGAAAAGCAACTGTACATTTCTGTTTGTCCGACAATCAATTTCGCACAATTTGTTAGAATGTGTAGATAGAATTTGTTAAAAGGTAGAAGTAAGGATAAATGTCGGGAGAGCAGTCGAATGACACCTGTCAAAAATCCAAAATGGCGATTTCAAGACGACCACCATACAAACTGCTCCGCCCCTGCTGAAGCTCGGCCTTCAGAAAGGGGGTGTAGTGAATATGAATAAATGAATTTAAATACATAAATTCAGATAATTTTCACGTCAGATTTTTTGCACGTCAAGAGTAAAACATTGCTCTTTACCATCTATCTAATACCCTAACTAATAACCGAAAAGGGGGCAAAGGCGAGTATAATACATATCAACGATGGCATACGCAAAGGCATATTGCTTCAGATAGGAGGCCGGCCATAAAATTAAGTCTTACTCCGCACAATTATGTCAATGCGTTGTCTTTTGTGAAGGTACTCAGAAAAAATATATTGTTTATACCGACCCTACAGAGGTGTGACAAGTGCAGGGCGATAATAATGTAAAGTTTTTTTTTCAGTGTAAAAAGCATGATAGCTCGGTGGCTTTGGCTATGGACTGCCGCGCAGCAGGTCCATGGTTCGAATCCCGCCGCTGGCTTGAGCTTCACCGCATGGTGGAAGGGCATTTTAGCGAATGCCCGCCTGGCTAGCGACCACCCTCAAGTGGAAAATCTGTCGCCAAGCACCTAACGGTGTGTTCCGGCAGCTGTCCTTGAGAGCCAGTAATTCTAGGTTAAGCCTGTTAACACCTTCGACCACATCATCACTTACCATCAGGTGAGATTGTGGTTAAAGGCTTACCTATCAGCAATAAAAAAAAAATGTATATATACATTTATACGTTTTTGTTATTTAAGTTTACCTGCTGCTCTGCTATGGATAGGTCAAAATATTTTTTTGCCTAATATAAGTATTATAATATTTAAATAATATATTAAATATTATTTCGTTTACGAAATAATATTTTTTCGATTACGAAATTTCCTGTGAATAAAATGTGCAAATTTAGTAATACTTTATTCAAAGATTACTCACTTATTTTCATATAGTGGAAGAACACAGTCTAAATTTATTATATGAGATGGCGACTCCGACAGTTCTCCCTGTTCCGAGTGATCTCGGACTTTGACTGATTTATTATTTTTTTCCTGAGAAAGAAGGTGCATTTTATGAGCACAGTCTATTTTATTATATATATGTACAGAATCTATTTATTCCACTCTATTATATTTGTATAAATCGTTACTTATATGTACATGTCTAAGTGATAAAATGTATATTTAAAAGTACCTATGCAGGTGACTTTGTAGATAATCTCTTGAATATATACCTACTTGCCTGATTCTGAATATTCTTTCATTGATATAAATCTACATTTAGTCTTGAGGGACATGAACAATGTTCGATGTTTTATTGCGATATACCCACCAAACCAAATGCTTTGATTTGCTACGCTTGTGTTATTATTATTTAGCAACGCTCAACTCCATTTACGGTTGAACGGCAGCTGTACTTTAGAGCCAGATAATTTTAGTTATCACCTGTTTGGTACCTTCTACCACATCACTTACCATCAGGTGAGACCATAACTATACATTACCAGATATTATTATAGTATCCAACTAATCGTACTTAGAGTAGTACGACATTTAGTTATTTTATAGCTCCATTACAGTACTATAGGAACCTAGTAGGTATAGAATCTCTTAGTTCGATAGAGATAATATGTTTCATGAATAGAATAAACACCGAAACACAAACGAATATTAAATTTGCATAGGTAAAAATAAACTGAAATATTATACGCTCTCTCATAATTCTTGCAAAGTCTTTGTATCGACTCTTCTGCTTCGTTTTTTATTTTTTAGTTATCTTTATTTCCCATATTGATTGATATACCTACCAAGATACGTATTTATACTGCACAGCACAGGTGATAGCGCGCGAGCGATAGGTCCACGTCCAACGGCGCACAGCGCGGCACTGAAGGACAGCTCTTACGCATTGATTTTATTTCGTAATCCTAAGCTAATAAGGTTGAATATCGAATCTTCCGATTGACCGTAATCCTGCACAGAACTAAAGGTCGTAAGTCTAAAACACTATATAATTTATTATGACAATACTAATTACTCTAGGTAAATTTTACTTATACAGCGGATAATAAACTACATTTCCTTTCTATGTGTGTTTATTATTAATATGTAACTGATGTAGTTTCCAAGAAAACTCCAATAATTTAAAGAAAAGGCTTCATTTTGAAAAATTAAAACTATCGAGTAAATTTCTTTCAAATGTGTTTCTGACTGTACAACTGATAGAAAAAGGTTTGAAATATCAAATATTTAAGTTTTCGTGTTGATTGCATATTTCAGTTGCTTAAAAAAACTAGTCGAATGAGAGTATTTTTTCCGCAGCCTCGTCTTAATGTCATCGAGCTATAGGCAAATTGGTAAATACTTATTTTTTATTCAATAATACTTATTACAACAAAAATACTTAAATCTTATTAATTACATTAATGGTCAAACATAAATATTAAATTATAAAATGTCAATAAAATAATATTAAATCTAAAAAGATTACGTCATAATATTATTCCCTCGCCCAAACGTGCCCATTAGGCTAGCCGCATTTCCCCGCTGTCTAAGCTGTATTGCGAGGGAAATCCGTTGAACGAGGTATTCGAGGTAAATACTTATTTACTAATTTTAGTTTAACTTAAAAACTACTGGTGATGATAAAATCAAAATGGAACAACAACTGAACGACCTACCAACCAAAAAGAAAACATACAAATCAATTCATTATTGACGCAGTAATCGCGTAACAATTTATGAAGCAATGATGGCCGAGCGGTTATAGCTGGACTGCCGTGCCGCAGGTCCCTGTTTGGAACCCCACCGCTGGCTTGAGCTTCACCGCATGGTGGAACCGCATTACGGGAATTTCCGCTCGCTAGCTACCACCCTCAAGTAGAAAATCTGTCGCCAAGTACTTAACTGTGTGTTCCGGCAGCATTCCTTAGAACCAGGAAAATTACAGGCACATGAGACTTATCAACTGTATGCCTAAATGTGACGGGCGCAGTGCAATTCGTCACATGACCAAATGCATCTGTTATAGGCATAATCCGCTTAACATCAGGTGGGCTTCGGGCTTGTTCCGTCACAAAAACATAAAAAAACAACCACAAAAAAATAAACTGACGAATTCTTCAAAAAAGGAGAAGGTTCTCAAACCTACACCTTTTTTGAAGTCGGGTAAAGGTGTAGCGCTTTCCATACAAACGTTATATCGTCACATTTTAAATACCAACCTAATCTTCAAACTATATATAAGACATTAACCTTAATATACCAAAATGTCATCTAAGGAAATAAAACCAAATTGCGTCTCTTACTTTTCAATAGTGGAAGGCGGATTTTTTAGAGTAATTATTACTATAAAATGTAATAATTGGTACGTATATATATGATTATTTAAGGAGTAATAATTACTTACTTTAAGAAGTAATAATTACTCTCATCTAGTAATTAAACAACTTTAAACGGTTTAAATCGCGTATATTTGTCATTATTTTTGTCCCGACGTTTCAAACACTTTGCAGTGATCGTGGTCACGGGGTGACTAATTGATTTTATTTGTCACATGAGTTATTAAGAAATTATTTGGTCTACCGTCAGAAATTTTTATATTAATCATAACGTTCCCTATTCACGCAGTATTCGCTCACGGTGTCCAGAGGTCTTGCAGATTTGTGTCGGCCATGAGATTTAATTAATTTAATAACAGGATCCCAAGCAGGTGGTACTTGCCAACCATCATCTCTATTGAAATTTGGGTACGTTTTGATTTCAATTGCCTCGCGTAACATTCTTGGCATAAACCGGGTCTCTCTGGCAAGGATTTGTGGGTTGTCGAACCGAATGTAGTGGTTGGGTTTGTCCTGGGCATGTTCACAAACCGCAGACTTGGTCGAGCGTCTGTTCTTCTTGTCAGCAATGTGTTCTTTTACCCGGATACCAACGCTCCTCTTTGTTTGCCCAATGTATGACAGCCCACATTCACAATCAAGTTTGTAAACACCTGCATCTTGTAGGGGAATATTGCACTTAACAGGTCTTAAAAATTGGTTGATCTTCTTGTGCGGCTTGAAGTAAGTTTTTATTGAAGCTCGTCTTAAGATATTACCAATTTTGTCTGTGACACCCTTGATGTAAGGTAAGATGGCAGGTTGTCGCTCAACTGTGGCAGGCTTGGGCCGGCTTCTGTGACGCATACGTGGGAGCTTGTGATTATTGCTTCGCAGTACTTGTTTTACATACTGAAGCTCCTCCTTGAGATGGTCAGTGTCGCAGATGCCATGTGCTCTCTGTAACAAAGATTTGCCTACGGTAGCCAACTGACATGGATGGTGATGGGAGTTACCATTGAGATATTTATCTGTATGGGTGGGTTTCCTATACACTGTATGACTTAGGTAGTTGTCAGGATTCCTGATGACTAAAACATCAAGAAAAGCTAAGCATTTATTGACCTCAGGCTCCATTGTAAATTGAATTTTGTTATGTAAAGAGTTTAGATGGTTAAGAAATGCAGAAACTTTATTACTGGGGAGGATGGTAAAAGTATCATCTACGTACCGTTTATAGATCTTCGGCATAGCCACAGCTGTGGAAAGAGCTCTCTCCTCGAAGTCCTCCATGAAAATATCGGCAACAACGGGGGAGACTGGAGAGCCCATAGCTACACCATCAATCTGTATGTAGAACTTATTTTCCCAGAATAGATAGCCAGATGTTAGGCAATGTTCCAGTAATTCTGCATATTCCATGGGAAGGTCATTCTCACTAAGTCTTTTCTTGACAATTTCAATGCAATCATGTACAGGTAGGCTGGTGAATAACGACTGTACATCAAAGCTGACCATAACTTCATCATCAGTCAGTTGTAGATTTTTCATTTGACTGACAAAGTGGTAAGAATCCTTGACAAGCGCACTAGTTTGACCGCGAAGTGGAGACAGTATCTTAGCAAGGTGTTGAGCTAGTTTGTATGTTGGTGAGTCAATTTGGCTTACGATTGGGCGCAAAGGAACGTCTGTCTTGTGTATTTTTGGTAATCCATACAGTTTTGGTGGTTTCACACACGAAGGTACCAGTGCCGTGACGTCTAACCCAAGAGTATCGGAGTATTTACAAATTATTTCCTTAGTTTTTGTTACCATTTTAGCTGTTGGATCGCTTTTTACTGGTTTATATGTGCTTTCGTCCGACAAAAGTTCTTTTATTTTTAGGTTATAATCCGACGTATCCATGATTACAGTGGAATTACCTTTATCTGCTCGAATAATGGTTATGTCTTGGTTCTTGCGTAGGTTGGTAAGTTCAAGATATTGTTCACGAGGTAGATTCGGTATGGGCGCTTTACTTCGACGCAAAACAGCAGAGATATCTTGGCGTAACGCTTCCAAATCTTCCTTTTTTATACTGTTTTTGGCAAGACAATGTTCCACAGAGCAGATTATCTCTTCAAAAGGCACTGATCTTGCCATCATTTTTTCACCAGCGGTTTCCCCAAGATCAGTGCCTTTTGAAGAGATAATCTGCTCTGTGGAACATTGTCTTGCCAAAAACAGTATAAAAAAGGAAGATTTGGAAGCGTTACGCCAAGATATCTGTGCTGTTTTGCGTCGAAGTAAAGCGCCCATACCGAATCTACCTCGTGAACAATATCTTGAACTTACCAACCTACGCAAGAACCAAGACATAACCATTATTCGAGCAGATAAAGGTAATTCCACTGTAATCATGGATACGTCGGATTATAACCTAAAAATAAAAGAACTTTTGTCGGACGAAAGCACATATAAACCAGTAAAAAGCGATCCAACAGCTAAAATGGTAACAAAAACTAAGGAAATAATTTGTAAATACTCCGATACTCTTGGGTTAGACGTCACGGCACTGGTACCTTCGTGTGTGAAACCACCAAAACTGTATGGATTACCAAAAATACACAAGACAGACGTTCCTTTGCGCCCAATCGTAAGCCAAATTGACTCACCAACATACAAACTAGCTCAACACCTTGCTAAGATACTGTCTGCACTTCGCGGTCAAACTAGTGCGCTTGTCAAGGATTCTTACCACTTTGTCAGTCAAATGAAAAATCTACAACTGACTGATGATGAAGTTATGGTCAGCTTTGATGTACAGTCGTTATTCACCAGCCTACCTGTACATGATTGCATTGAAATTGTCAAGAAAAGACTTAGTGAGAATGACCTTCCCATGGAATATGCAGAATTACTGGAACATTGCCTAACATCTGGCTATCTATTCTGGGAAAATAAGTTCTACATACAGATTGATGGTGTAGCTATGGGCTCTCCAGTCTCCCCCGTTGTTGCCGATATTTTCATGGAGGACTTCGAGGAGAGAGCTCTTTCCACAGCTGTGGCTATGCCGAAGATCTATAAACGGTACGTAGATGATACTTTTACCATCCTCCCCAGTAATAAAGTTTCTGCATTTCTTAACCATCTAAACTCTTTACATAACAAAATTCAATTTACAATGGAGCCTGAGGTCAATAAATGCTTAGCTTTTCTTGATGTTTTAGTCATCAGGAATCCTGACAACTCCCTAAGTCATACAGTGTATAGGAAACCCACCCATACAGATAAATATCTCAATGGTAACTCCCATCACCATCCATGTCAGTTGGCTACCGTAGGCAAATCTTTGTTACAGAGAGCACATGGCATCTGCGACACTGACCATCTCAAGGAGGAGCTTCAGTATGTAAAACAAGTACTGCGAAGCAATAATCACAAGCTCCCACGTATGCGTCACAGAAGCCGGCCCAAGCCTGCCACAGTTGAGCGACAACCTGCCATCTTACCTTACATCAAGGGTGTCACAGACAAAATTGGTAATATCTTAAGACGAGCTTCAATAAAAACTTACTTCAAGCCGCACAAGAAGATCAACCAATTTTTAAGACCTGTTAAGTGCAATATTCCCCTACAAGATGCAGGTGTTTACAAACTTGATTGTGAATGTGGGCTGTCATACATTGGGCAAACAAAGAGGAGCGTTGGTATCCGGGTAAAAGAACACATTGCTGACATGAAGAACAGACGCTCGACCAAGTCTGCGGTTTGTGAACATGCCCAGGACAAACCCAACCACTACATTCGGTTCGACAACCCACAAATCCTTGCCAGAGAGACCCGGTTTATGCCAAGAATGTTACGCGAGGCAATTGAAATCAAAAAGTACCCAAATTTCAATAGAGATGATGGTTGGCAAGTACCACCTGCTTGGGATCCTGTTATTAAATTAATTAAATCTCATGGCCGACACAAATCTGCAAGACCTCTGGACACCGTGAGCGAATACTGCGTGAATAGGGAACGTTATGATTAATATAAAAATTTCTGACGGTAGACCAAATAATTTCTTAATAACTCATGTGACAAATAAAATCAATTAGTCACCCCGTGACCACGATCACTGCAAAGTGTTTGAAACGTCGGGACAAAAATAATGACAAATATACGCGATTTAAACCGTTTAAAGTTGTTTAATTACTATGTGTAACAATCGCGAAAACCTAAGACAACATTAAATTACTCTCATCATTCGTAAGCTATTAAACTGAAGTTATTTTAGTGCAATTACCTAAGTATCCAGGGTCGTATCGATCGTATCAGGGTCAGGTAGCAGGAAAGAGAGCTAGTGGTAGATCTCCCACTCGCTGGACTTATCTGATCAAAACGGCTACACAATCACTGAGTGCACGCGCAACGCTACCAACCGGAAAAAAAATGGATTTTGTGATGGCATTGCCAGACCAGTGTTCACCAACAAAAAGACTGATTACAATGAAGACCCATGTACCACCATCGTATCAACCACGACCACTCTGTCAAGAGTGCCCGTCTGAGAAGACCTAAGTATCCAGAACAAAATAGCGGGGACTTGTTACAAGGAAGCAGAGATCGTGTGATGTCGATACACACGTGCCTCTCGACGACGTTCGCCTCCGCCAATAACCGTGCACTTCCTGCGAGATAATGCCTAGAAATGGGCAACTTCCGGAGCTAGCGTCGTCGCGACACCGCGCCGCGATCCTTGACGAGATTGAGATGTGATTACTTCACATTATAAGTCGGTTACTGGATCACGTATTCGAGTCAGTGTTGAGCAATATTTTCGTATTTGAAGCAATCTTCTTCTTCAACAGCCTTGATGTCAAATGTTGAACAAAGACATTCCCGTTTGGGGAAAATAGAAGTACTGTTCATAATCCCCACTCTCGGAAGGCGTCTTAGGGATCGCAATGTAAAACGGCAGTTCGTCAGGTAACTGCCTACCTTCTGGTAGTTTCCCTTCGTCGCATTGGGGCACACCAAGAGGATCAAATATATTTCAAGCAATATATCAGGACACTCTTGAAGTTGTGATGGCACAGTCGCAATAGCCATGGCCTACCGAGTAGGGGTCCATGGCTCGTATATGAGCTTCCCGGATGGTATTAGAAAATTTGCGAATGTTCGTCTGGCCCTACCACCGTCAAGTACCAAATGTATCTAGTACCCATATGTGTGTTCCGGCAGCTTTTCTTGAGAGCCAGCGTCCATTCTTGGTTATGGCTCTTTACCATCCTCAACCACATTATCACTTACCAACAGGTGAATTAATGGTCAAACGCTAACCTATCAACTGTAAAAATCCAATAATTAAACCATCAAAGCATTGAATCCAAGAAGAGTGTTCATTCTTCGTGAATTTCTTCATTCTTCAAATGTATATATTATTATGTAATCATTGTGTGTTGTAACGGAATCCTCGATGTGGGAGTCCGATTCGTAATTGTTCAGTCATAAGTACATTTTTGTTGGAATTTTTGTTTTAAGAAAATTAACTTCTTTTTTTTATCGTTTGTCTTCATGGATTCAACACATCTTTAACTGGCCCAACCATCTCTGCTATTCTATCATCAGTTTCCCATCCGCATCAAACTTGTACTTACATTTCTTCTCTAACAATACAAAAGACAGTGTACAATACCTATGTCTCATGATACAAGAAGGACGACCGACGCAACAATATATTTAGAACAACCATCTCCCGCCTGTGGCTTCAACCGCGTGGAAATCTTTCATATTCCCCTTTCTCATCTCTAAAATCAGCTCTAAATTAGAACAAAAATATCCCATGTCCAGGACCTAAAGAAGATAATATTAAATCAAAATCCGTCAAGTCGTTACAAAGGTGGGTAGCAACAACGCATGATACGATATATGACTTACTTTGATTTGCGGTCTATAAGGACTGATTCCTATATTGTACTACACCTGTGTGTATCCTTCTGGGAGGTATATCTATATTATGTATCGGTCTGAATTCCAAGCATGAAATTAACTTGAGGATGTGTAGATCTGAATGACGTATTCGGAGAAATTTCGTGACAAATCTCTACTCTAACTAGAACTTTACAGCGCTCGTAGCGAAGTTTGCTTAGCCATTCTGAACCGATCAGCAAAGTTAAGCAGCGTCCGCCGCGGTCCTGAGTTGGATGGGTGGCCGCTAGTGACATTACTACTGAGCGCTTCCGTGCTTCGGAGGGCACGTTAAGCCGTCGGTCCCGGTTGTTATCTTAGGATGGCAGTCGTTATTAGCATGGTGGTAGGGCATTTTGCGAATGCCCGCCTGGCTAGCTACAACCCTCAAGTAGAAAATCTGTCGCCAAGCACCTAAGAGTGGGTTCCGACAGCTATCCTTGAGAGCCTGTAATTCTAGGTTAGCCTGAACAACATCTTCTACCACATCATTACTTACCATCACGTGAGATAGTGGCCAAAGGCTAACCTATCAGGCATTAAAAAAAAACCTTTCGTTGAAGCCCACTAACATACCGGCCTAAGATTATCATAATGAGTCTGGGTTTGTAGGGTATGCTAATTGCTTCATTATAGAGATTTACGAAGTTAGAGCATCAATTATCATATTCATCATAATGCTGCGACAGTGAGCATTCGACCACGCAAGTATTACTACGTGGGTATTATTTAATTGTAGCTATATGATCTCAGACTATATACTTAGTAAATTATATAGCTTTCATTGGTATAATATGACATTTATGAGACGTTGTCACACAATCAAAATTTTATATTCTGTCTTCTTCTTAGTATTCTGATTACGTAATAGACTGATATTATTTTTTTTATACTATAATTATTTTACTCAGTCAACAGGTCAAATGCATGTATTTGTAATAATTTTCAGTCATACTTATTAACTATAAAATAGCTAACAACAAGGAAATGTTGCTGACATGTCATCCTATTTTTCTGGCAAAATAACCGTTTTTGAATTTGTCCTAACGCGTTATCAGCTATTGTTTACTAAAATTATTGAAAACCACGTAATTTATATATTCAGAATATTTTACTGCTACTTGTTGAAGATTATTAGATATTTTTTTCAATTAATGTAATTAAATTATTATTATTTATAATTCAATTAGTTTTAACTTTTGGTCCTTTTGATACGGATAACTAATAATACCTTAATGGGTAGTCGGAGATGGGTGACTGAGAATTAAAAAAAGTATTCCAAATAGTATAAATTGTATGTTTCTTCCATTACACAGAAAAACAAATAATATTCTATTATATTCTCAAAACATTTTTATGTATTTAAGCTAGCATTTAAATATTTTGATCTTGTTTGGTTTTGTAGTTTTTTTTTTTACAAAAGACAAAATACATGCAAGTTTAAGACTATCACTATTTTATTTGAAAGATTTTAACACAGAGGCTAGCCAAAATAAACCTAGACATTTAAAATTATTACGTTAATGCAGTTCACAATAATCAAGATTTTAAAGTTTTTCCCTAACTGATCCCTAGAAGTCACAGCCAGGCTTTTGCCCAAATATAGTAGAATGTCTGTCAAAAGATAACTTTCCTTACAAAATACTCTAACTTCCGAAGATGTACAAATACGTTTAATCACATCTACAGTCACAACGTTCACCTTTGAACGGTTGGCAGGCAAAATAAATTTAGAAAATATTAAATTAATATTTTAGGAAAACACTTACAAAAATATATCTAGTGTCAATTCCGCCTAATTCTCTGGCTAAGCCGACGTGACGTAACAAACGCCACGCAGACTCTGACTCTTCGAGCGCACCATCGAAATTTTCTCGATCGTGCGCTCAAAGAGTCAAGACCTCCTGAGGATGCTTCTTGTAGAAGCGAAATGCGTCGAAAATTCTTCCGATTTGACTGCGTGGCGTTTGTGCCGTCACACCGGCCTAACAGGAAAATTAGGCGGAATTGTCACTAGATGTAACCACAAAAAAAAACATTGTTCAACCTAGTTGAAAACGACTACGCCAACGAGCGAGGCAAGCTCAGACGAGAGCTTCTAAAACTTCCAAATACATAATTAAATAATAAATAAATAAGGCTTTATTCGGAATTTCAACATAGGAACAAAAGCAAATGAAAACGAAACTATTAAAGTTCTAGAAAGAAAAATGTCTAGCGAATATCAACGGCCTTCCTCCTTTCCAACTATGATACAGTTAGTTCCACAGAATACATAAAATAAAAAACTTTTTTTTTTATTTACAGCTGATAGGCTAGCCTTTGACCACTATCTCACCTGATGGTAAGTCATGATATCGTCGAAGATATTGTTCAGGCTAACCTTGCTTGACAAAATTTGTGCTTAAGAGTGGTAGCTAGCAAGGCAGGCATTCGCAAAACGCCATACCACCATGCTGTAACGACTGACATCCTAAGAAAAAACCGATACGGATGGCTTAGTATCCTCCGAAGTACGGAAACGCTCAGTAGTAATGTCACTAGCGGGCACCCATCCAATAAGTTAGTTATGACCGCGTCGGACGTTCCTTAACTTAGCTGATAGGTTAAGAACGGCTAAGCATACTTCGCTACGAGCGCTTCATTGATAATCTAAAAGCATATTGATAATCTAATTAGAATAATATGAATGAAACTATAGGGTACAGTCGTACATTAAATATCCCTTACCTACGGAGGAAATAAAACTGCAGTTAAAGATACAAATGTTTATCATATTAGCTTATACAAATACTCAAAGAACATGTAGGTGAAGAATTTATCAGATAAATAATTTTTTTACTTGTTTTATTGCATTTGTTCCCTAGCGGAAGTTCTAAGAAGCAATATGGGAAAACTCTGAAATTGTTTGCTCCGTTGTAAGTAACATTGATGTTGTTCAATATTTTAGTTACAGATATCTAGATCAGTGTTTGTCCCGTTTTTGAATGATCACTACCTTATAATAAGGGTTGAAACGGTAGTCATGAGTATGAGGTGAGTTTGTTCCGTTTATTTGCATTCCAGTATAATATTCCGGATTCACATAAGCCACGGTCACTGCACGAAATACTCGTAGATAGAATTTATATGAAACCAAGTTGAACTAAACACGATCAGGTTAATTTTTATGAAGTTGTTCCTACTCTTATACCACGTGTTTGGAGTTGGTATTTTTTCTTTTCTCTAACGGCATGAAATGAAAACTTCTTTCTTGCTGTTGGGATCTCTTGGGTCTGAATTACGGTATCGCTATAGTAGGGTTTACTCCTACGATTGTTACCATATTGCGTGGTGCGCAAAACAATCTGCAATAATTACCCCTATTCAGTAGTTAACTTTCTTTATTGAGGCATATAGCTGTTTTATTGGCATCAATATTTGTCCAGAAGGTAAGATAAGTAAATGATACCATGGGTAAAACCAATAACAATATTTGAATTTAACAAGTGCGGAGGACCCATTTTCCATCATAGTTTTCATTCCACTTTCTTTGATATGTATCACAAAAACTGCACCAATCCACAAATATATACTATACTAAAGTACTTATTCCAAATAACTGACTACATGAAGCTACATTCTGATCTAGACAGTGTATCAGTAGATAATGCTACATGCCAAATAATACTTCAGTAAACAACAAAATGACAAAACATAAGCTTTAGGTACTCGCAACACAAACCCAATAAACTATTCTTATGTACTTAAAGTATACACAATTAATGTTCACCACTATAAATCCATGTGCTGATAACAATTGAATTTTTTTTTTTTTTTTTTTTAGGGAGGACAGAGATGCTGGCTACCGCCTGTGCGGTCGTCCAGCTCCACCGGGTTTTGGGCGAGGGCCTGGCCCTACAATAAGGCGTAGAAGGCGAAAAGCGCTTTCTACCTCCGTCTCCTGCGGACGCCGAAAACGTGCCGCTACTATAGGAGGGGTTGACAGCGAGCTCAAGGGCACCACTGTGGTTCGGACCTCGGCTTGTCTCGCTGTCGAGAGACATGGGGGGGATAGGAGCAAAATGCCTCTGTGCAACTGCAGTGTTGCACAAATGGGCCCTACTGAATAATACTCTTTGACTATTTGGAGAGCAATTTATCGTGACCTTGTTTTTGCCTCGAGCTCGCCGGCGGGCTCGGTGTTTGATTGTGTGACCTCTAATTACCTCACACCTGGGGATTTTACCTCGACGACTTGCGGATAACGCTAAAGCTGCCAATGTAATGGCTGCGATGGGGTCATCCGGGTCGTCTAATACCTGCCGTGGTCGGCGACGGGGGGGTTTGAAAAATGGGATAGAAGAGGCGGTCGAGTAGTTCGATGCCTGGACAACCAATGGGTTCGGGTGGTGCGGCGCTCGATCAAAGTATCGGCGGGCGCAGTCCTTATTGAACTGCGCTAGAGAGGGAAGGTTTAAGTCGCAATGCAACTCGGTGTTCCGGATAAACCACGGGGCGCCGGTTGCATTACGAAGAAAACGGTTTTGGATGACTTGAAGTTTATAAAGGTGGGCCTCACTAGCATGACTAAACACTACTGATGCGTAAGTCATGATGGGGCGTATGCAGGCAGTGTAAAGTGTCTTCTTATTACTAAGAGACATTTTACTCTCTTTGCGAAGTAGGGGACCAAGGCGACCCATTACGAAGGCCGCTCTGTTACGGACGGTTGTTATGTGATCGTTAAAGGTGAGATGACGATCAAGGGTGATTCCGAGGTATTTTGTTCTAGGAACCCAGGGAATGGGTTCGTCGAACAAAATAGTGTTTCGGGTAAGGGGAGCGTGTCTTCTCAGTAAAGCACATAGCTGTGCTTTTAGCTGGGTTGACCGCGATGCGCCATTTTCGGAACCAGTCACCGATCTCGGTGACGGCCCGTTGAATGACGAAATAGGACTGTCTGTTGATATGCCACCCAGTGGTGTAAATGGCGGTATCGTCCGCATATTGGGCTAGGAATACTTTGGGCTGAGAGCGTGGGATGTCACTGGTATACAGTGCAAAGAGAATAGGTGATAGTACGGAGCCCTGAGGGACTCCGGCTCTGACTGGGTGGGGGGAGGAGAGGGTGCCTTCCACGCGATAGCGAAAGCTTCTGGCTTTAAGGAAGTCTTGTAGGATGAGCACAAGACGTTCTGGCACGCCAAATTGGTATAGCTTGTAGATCAAGCCATTGTGCCAGACTTTGTCAAAAGCTTTCGCTACGTCGAGGAAGACTGCTAGCGTAGTCTGGGGTTTGGGGTACTTATTGAAGCCCTCAATGATGTGCTCCGTGAGGCGGTGCACCTGTTGGACGCATGAGTGTCCGGGTCTGAAGCCAAACTGCTCATCTGGGATAAGGTGGTGTTCCTTAGCATGGGACTGGAGACGGTTTGCAAGTAACCGCTCGTAAAGTTTGCCTAAGGCACTGAGGAGGCTGATGGGGCGGTAGCTGGTGGGGTCAGATGAGCTTTTGCCTGGTTTGTGAATGCCAATGACATTTGCACATTTCCAGGTGTCTGGGAATAGGCAGTGGCTCATAGCAGCATTGAAGATGCTGACTAAGAGATGGATGAGAGGAGGAGAGAGGGTTTTAAGAACCCTGTTGGAGATGCCATCGGCACCGGGGGATTTACGCGGTCGGAGGGCCTTGATCAGTCTCGCCACCTCAGCGTAAGTCGCTAAAGTGATTGGTGGGAGTTCAGAGGTGACCACAGAGCTTTTACGTTCGACTTCAGCATCCACCGAATCGAGGTGAGCTTGGTCAACGTGATCTACGTTAGGGGAACACTGAGCCTCTAGGCTATCAGCTAGGCACTCAGCTTTGTCTTCGTCAAAGAACGCTGGGACTAGTGGGACTGGTCTGTATAAGGGAGGCATGTCGTTATGGTTACTTCCTTTCAAACCTCGCGCCAAGTCCCAGTAAGCATGGTGGCTTGGCACGAGGTTTGAAAGTTTATCGCCCCATTGTTGATCACGCAACTCAGACATGCGACTTTGAACCATGCGTTCAAAGTGGCGTTTCTTAGTTTTGTTCTCTTTACTGGGGTAAGAGTCGTAATGTCGGGTCACTGCTTTACTCTCCGTCACCAATCGTCTCACATCCGCTGGAATGACAAGGCGCCGGTCGTCCGGCACTATGACCTCCTTTGCGGATGCACCTACTACGGTGGAGAGGTGATTGGTGAACGAATCGATCGCAAGGGTTACGTCATCTTTTGTCAGGATGTCGTCAGGGATCTTGTCAAGGTCCGGTGAACTGATAGCCTTTAGGGCATCGCCTACTTGCTTCCAGTTCACTATCGTCTTAGTGGGGCGGGGGAGGTCAGTCGTTGGGTCGGGACCTAGTCGCAGTATAATGGGTCGGTGGTCAGAGTGAAGCTCGTGAACCACTTCTATGGAGCGTAACCGGAGTGTTACGCCTCTGAGTAGTGCCATGTCAAGCAAGTCAGGTCGATGGTCTTCCATATAAGGGTAGTGAGTGGGCTCAGTGGGCGCAATTATGTCAAAGTTAAGTTCTGCGATTAGGTTTTCAAGTGCAATACCTTTGGGATTGTTGACGTTACAATTCCATAGGATGTGCTTACTGTTGAAGTCGCCAATCAGAAGGACGGCGCTTCCTAATGAGAACAAGGCTTCTAAGTCAGCTCGGACGATCGGCTTGGAGCAAGCTTGGTAACAGGACGCTATGACTATAGGTTGATGACCAGTCATAGCTAGGAGGCAACAAGATGCTTCCATATTAACAAGAGTCAGGGTAGGTAGGGGAATGCAGTGCAGGGACCTTTTGTAATAGATAAGAGTGCCTCCCCCACGGGAGTTCACTCTATCATCACGTACCGTTCTGTAATTGGCAAACCTAGGGTTCGCCTTCCCCGGTTTTAGAAGGGTCTCCTGCACGCATATGATATCGATAAGGTGGGTACAACAAAAGTCATGGACGAGGTCACGTTGTCTGAAAAGGCCGTTAGCGTTAAATGACGCTAACGAAACTGAGTGCGGTTTCGTGCGTTCGGTTGTACTACCCATAGTGGTTGTACTGGGGAGGGGCCTGGGGAACGAAGCGCTTAAGGGCGCTTAGTAAGTTTGCGTGTTCCAATGTGTATTGGATCACGTCCGCTAGGGATTGAGCGTATTGCATCTTGTGAAATAGCTCTTGTACCTCATTGATGTCAACCGACATAGCCAGATCGCTGACTAGGTTGATTGCCTCTTGAAGAGGGGCAGCCATCAATGGCATAGGGGGAGCTTGTGGCCGGGAAGCGGCGCGGGGAGGCGCGCGAATGGTGTTGGCAACGGGTGCCGGGAGCGCGGGGCGAGCCGGGGCCGGTGCGCGGGCAGGGGCCGCGGCGCGGGCGGGTGCGGGTGCGGGCGCGGGTGCGGGCGCGCGGGCCGGGGCGCGGGCGGTAGCGACGGTCTTAACCATACTGGGTGGTTTAGACCATGCGTTACGGGCTGGGAGCGGCGCGGGTATTACCTGTGAGGCAGGTACTACCGTTAGTTTAGGGCTTACCCGTTGGTAACGGTCGTAAGAGGGATGGGTCGGCCTATGCCTTGCCACCCTGTGGTTCACTCGTGGTGCTTTAGGGCAACCACGGTAATTCGCGGTATGCCCTTGAGCACCGCATAGAACACAACTGGGTGGGTCCAGCGAATCCCGGGTGCGAGTGCACGCTGCTGTCGCGTGATCGCCTAGGCACTTAACGCACCTAGCGCGAGCGAAGCAGAAACGGGAGGCGTGCCCGTATAGTTGGCAGTTATGGCACTGCGAGGGACTCCCATTTTTGTATGGGGCTTCGACATCGAGTCCTGAGAGGCCACAGACCTTTTTTAAATTAAAAATGGCCTTGCCTTCAGGTGTACGATCTAGTACTACGAGTACTAGATCGTAGGGACTGCGGTCCTTCCCGCTGTACATGCGGTGAACTGCATGTACGGGGAAGTCTTGTGCTTTCAGGTCGGCACATACCGAATCGGTATGTACCTCCTTGGGCACACCGCGGATGACAACTCGGAGGACTTTCTCCTCTTCGAGCGCATAAGTGTGAAAACTTATGCTCTCTTTACGGAGGAGCTTTGTTAGCGCTCTGTGGTCGCTAATGGTGGACACTTGAACTTTAATGCCCTGCTGCGTGGAGCGGGCATTAGTGTAGTGGATCCCACGATCCGAAACTAAACGGGACAGCATGTCCCATTTGGTTTTGTCCTGAATGAACAGGGGCGGAGGCGGTTTTTGCGGCGCGCGCTCGCGTCCTGAGGGGACGCGGCAGTGGTGGCCGGAGCGGAGGGAGGAGACGCGGGGCGCGGGGCGGGGGTCGGCTTCTTGCCGGAGGCGGGGGCCTTAGCGGGTGCCTTGGCGGGAGGGGCGGAAGTTGCGCAACTAGCGGCTTTAGGAGCACGCTTGCGTTTTCTATCTACGACGGTATAGCCGTCGTTATCGGAGTCCGAGTCAGTGCGTAAGGCACGACTCGGATCTACATCCATCTCCGTTTCGGAGTCCGAAGTGGGCTCGACAACGGCGATGGAGGGACGGGTGCTCGCTGGCCTCCCGATCGGTGAGCGCGAGCGAGACCTCTCACGGGGAGAGGAAACCAATCACGTTTCTAAAACTTAGTGATTACATACACCCTCATTGCACTTATCGCCACGAAGTCGACAGACCACAAACGGGTTTTTTTCAGCGGCATTTCTATCACAGATCAGTAAGAGTATGGTCCGAATTACGCCAACAGTACTAGAAGTGCTCACTGCTGAGAGTAGTTATAAATGCACCGATTGGAATATGCAAGCTCATGGCCGTTTGCATTACTGCAATTCGGAGCAAGTAAAAGCGAGCCTATGACATTATCTATATATCTAAAAATAAATTATTATCTACGTACAATAGGTACCAAATCAATCAATTCGGACTGCACCAAGAAAGAGTGTGTATACTACCACGAGACTAAGTAAAATGTCAATGTCATCACTACTGACTGACATCAGAAAATGACAATGTAACTTTTTTTCGTTATTCGGCTTCGAATCATTTTGCTTGTTGTATCAAATCTATGTACAAAATGACATAAATGAATTTGCAAATAACTCAAGATTCCCTACTTTTAAAAATATACAAACAATTTTAAATAATGTTAAATATGCTGACAATTAAAACAATACCTAATACATTCATGAACGCGCCCTGGTTTACTTGGGTCAGTAGTCGCCATCATTCTTTCTCTGAAGCCGGGTTTATTAGCGCTACAAATAGTCAAAGTGACAGATAGCCTTATCATCATCACTGGCTAATCCCCGAGAGAGCTGTAAATCTTGACTGTCCCTAGCTTAGCAATTACCAGCAAGGCACATAGATAACATCAAACAATAATAATAGAGAGGTACTACTACCTACGCATATAATGCTTAAATTAACTTATGCTGTCACGTCGGGAATGTTACATAAAGGTCACAATGTCACCAAGAACACTTGAACCAATAACGCAATTTGGCACGTAGAATGGTCAATACGGTGAATATTTGTTTGAACAGTTGATAGGCCTCAGGGAAATTCACTGTATGAAGTAATATCACTAAGAACAAAAGTGATTAACAGAAATTTAGAGGACTATAAAAACAGCTGTTTTGATAGTCAATCATTGGGATACTTTTAAGCTTGCGTGTTGAGGGTCAGTTCCAATTCTAGGTTTAGTTTAAAGACATCTTCGACAACATCATCACCAACATATAAGATATTAGTAAAATAACATAAATCCTGATATAAAATTCGATAAAATAATTCCTAACATAATAGGTATATATTTGCGTTTTATCCTATCGCGCGATAAGAAGCGACCAAATATGTATTGATTTTGTGCATTTTAATGAATTGTTAGCCTTACACGGTCAAATATTTCTGCAATATTTTTTATTGTAAGTAGACGAAAAAAGATAACATACTAAGGGCCCTTTTCAGAATGTCCTAATAAAGTTTCGGGTTGCTATACAAATAGCATAAGTTCATAAAATAACTGAATGATAAAAATGACAGTTGCAGCTCGTTTCAAGTTTTAACCTTTTTTTTTGGATAGGCTAAATCGATGTCTGTGGAACGCAAAGATAGTGTTTTGTTTAGTAAATATGTTCTGGGTAGTAAAACCGGAACTTACTCGAATATTCTGAAACAGGCCCTAATACGAGTATCTATAGTCTACCACGTATAGGTTATACTATTCTATACTCACAACAATAATCATGATCTGTACTAATATTATAAATGCGAAAGTAACTCTGTCTGTCTGTTACGCTTTCACGCCAAAACTACTGGACTGATTTGAATGAAATTTAGTATGGAAATAGTTTGAGACCCGGGAAAAAACAAAGGATAGTTTTTTATCCAACTGCGCAAAAAGAGGTTAATGTTTTTGCGCGATAACCGATATACGCGCGGGCGGAGCCGCGCCCTGAAAGCTAGTTGTATTATATTCCCAATGTGTAAAATTTAATTTAAAAGGTGTATCACTGAGTGAGCCCGAAAGACAAGTAGGTTCGATAATAACGTGTCTACAAAAAAATATTTTAATTATTATACTAGTAAAGTAGTGTTATAACTAAGAAAAAAATACTTATGTTCACTCTGCTTTGACAACCTGGTGTCGCTCCTCAATGTTTGTTATGTTAAGGGCCCGTTTCAGAATGTCCTAATAAAGTTTCGGGTTGCTATGCAACACATAAAATAACTGAATGATAAAAATAACAGTTAACATGCAGCGCGTTTCAAGCTTTAACCGATGGATAGACAAAATCGATGACTGTGAAACGCAAAGATAGTGTTTTGTTTATTAAATATATTCTGGGTAGTAAAACCGGAACTTACTCGAACATTCTGAAACAGGCCCTAAATCAAATATAAAGCTTGATACAACAAAATCTTTAGACTTCCTGAAAATTAAAATGCATTTAACTTCAGTGGGATAGTAGATACTTACAAAAAACTTTAAGTTTCTATTTTAGAAAATATTACGTTTGCTCGAAGTCTCAAGTATGAGCCCAATATCCATGAAAAACTGCAAATCTATGTACAGGATAGCCGTTTAGTACACACGTGATCGAAATCAAAACAACCATATTCACATGCAGTTCTTAAAAATATCTCCTTTAGGTGAGAAGATATGACGTCATATTTTATATGTACAAAAAATATTTTTACTACACATCATTGCATTTTAGTTTTAGCCACTACTGGGTTAAATAAAATCAAAGAACAGTTTTAAAACACACCAAGTTTGGGCTTCTCCAGATACCATGCTAATGAATATTTAATATAAAATATATCTCAAATTATACGTAAAATTATCTTATATAACTATAAAGCAATTTAAAATGTTGGAAAGTATTAATAGTTTTTATGTTTAATTGTGCCTTAAACATCGTTTTTTTTTACATCTAGTACGAGATGATATACAAATACAAACTCGGCAATACAAGTAGAGGTGCCAGGTTTATGATAAGCAACGATTAATAACACGTACTCTTCCTCATTCAGGGAATTTTATTCTTACAGCTATTATAGTGCGCAAACACTTTTCCATTCTTGAAATGAAATGAAATTGATGCTTGGAAAATTCCAACTCTGCTAATATTTCACCTGTGTATGTAATGTAACTAATAATTATGTACTATTAGATGATTATAGTCTATGTTGCACGCTGTAAAAAGATTAGGTAATGGTATTAAAAAATAATAGTCCCAGCTTCTTGTCCGTTCTTCACGCAGAGATTTTATTTTGCTGTAGAATCTTTTAAATAGTAGAATTTTGTAATTGATTCTAATAACGACTCCATAACTGCAGTGAATTTCGCGAATGGGTGGAAAGGTCCCATTTGTTACGAAGGATCAGCTTGGATATAATTTTTTTAACCCTCCATGGATCCCAAACGACTATAACAATTGCGATCATGTTTCTTGATCAAAATTTAAATGGTTTTTACTTTGTTCGTAGAAAATCTGATGTTATAGAATAGCTTGTGCACCGCACCAAATTTGCTTCACCTCGGCTTATATCATAGATAGACGCTTCGTATTTGAAACTAAAATAATGTAGTAATAATAATAATAATTCGCATCTTGCTAACGGTGAGTATTTGCACAGGCACAATCAAGTGGTCAGGATCATCCACCAGCAACTTGCTCTTCAATACCGCCTTGTTGAGTCAGAGGTGCCGTACTACCAGTACGCACCGGCTCCAGTTCTCGAGAATGGTCGTGCATTGCTCTACTGGGATCGCTCTATCATTACGGACAGGACTATTGTTTGCAATAAGCCTGATATCGTGGTGGTCGACCGATCCCAGCTCCGGGCAGTGCTTGTCGACATCACCATCCCACATGACGACAACCTCGTGAAGGCCGAGAAGGACAAAGTCAGCAAGTACCTTGACTTGGCTCACGAGGTAACCGCCATGTGGGATGTTGACTCGACGATCATTGTCCCGATAGTCATTTTGGCGAACGGCCTAATAGCGAAGAGCCTCGACCAACACCTCAAGAGGCTCTCGCTAGAAGGTTGGTTCAAGGGTCAGATGCAGAAGGCAGTAATACTTGACACTACACGCATTGCCCGGAAGTTCCTCTCTCTGCAACCCTAACCACCGGTTGCTTGGGCCCTGCCCCGTTGCCGGCGGCATCCTAGTTTTAAGTTTTTATAATATTATTTTTTTTATTCATGAATGTTATAAAAAAAATAAAATTATGTTATAAAATAAATGACGCGAATAATAATTAATTATTTCATAATTCAAGGTTATAATGTTTTATCTATAAGTGTTAAATATCTTCATAAATGCTTCTTAGGCCTAGACTATGCACACTTCCTACCAATAAAATACTTTTTTACTTGTTTATGTTGGTACTTATGTTTCTTGTAAGACATGCAGCAGTAACGGAGTTTTATTGTATAAGTTTCAAAGCCACCATTTCCTCCCAAACTGAATTTCCAAGTTGTATCTAATAAAAATGTAAATTGTGGGGAGAACAGGACATATCCTGCGTAATATCTGTACCGCGGGTAAGGAGGGTTCTTAAGACGGATATAAAAGATTTATCTTAATAAGGCGCAGCAAAATTGACAATATTGAGTAAGTGGTTTCTTTACAGCAAATAGTATGCATTACATATGAATATCGATTAACAAAAGTCATATCATAACATATAACTGTGTAACAGTTTGGTCTTGACTGTTTATGGAACAGTTGAACTGAACGGTTTACAGAGCAGTTGAACGGTGCGGTTTATAATTATTGGCACAGCATCTGCAATTGAAAGCTAGTGAAGTGCAAATAGGACTCGCACACGAAGGGTTCCGTACCAACACAGAATATACAAAAAAATAAAATGTTTTTCATATAAATATCCTCAGCAGAACTCAGTTTTCACTAGGTATATGTTGTTGGACTATTATCATACCAAATGTAATAGTTAGATTTTTTGTGCCATTACTTCTATTCTGTGAATATGTCAATTGACTCTGTTACGATTCGAAAGATACAGCTGTTACGGTGCGGACAGAGGTACAGATGGACATCCGAGCCTTAGTAATAGAATCCCGTTTTCTAGTAGGTAATGTACCCTAAAAACTATATAAAACCGGGGTAATAGTCCTTGTATAGAAAGTGTTCGTAACAAGCTATAAGTTTGCACCTTACTACGTAATTGTACCTTACTGGGTAAATTTCGCTTAGCACTGATAGTGCTTGTAATCGCATCTATTTAAAAATAGTTATGAGTAGCCTATCAATATTTTTGCAACAAGTTTATGGTAACTACCTATATTAGTAACTATTAATAGCCAAAACTTGAAAGTCCATTGGTACAAAAACATATCTACTACCTTATCTTCCATATCAATCAAAAAGAAAATTTACTTTACAGGTAAATAATGTGGTAGCAATTATCTCTCTAAATTAGTCTAAATGGTCCACCATTAATAATATACTACTAAATTCGAAAAAGATGAAATAGTAAAGATTTCTTTGCCTAATGTTATTTATGTAGAACCAAACATTGAACTTGATCACGTTAAAATCTTTATAGATTAAGGAAGTTTTCTTGGAATTAAAAAGGACTCAAATTTACAATGGGGTCCTCCTCAACACATACATGATCTGTCCGGGAGACATAGGTCTGCTGCGCATATGCCGCTCGTAAGTTAAGGCAGTGAGTTCCGTTGACGGACTCAGATACAGCTCGACTTATTTATTTTGTTTATTTCCACAGTATAATGTCGTATGGTGTAATGTTGTGGTGAGCAGCAGCCAATATAGAGACCATACCTAAGTATTTATCTTGCAAAACCGGGAAATTCATGTGCAGCAGCGTCTTCTGAGGTACTGTTATCTTAAACTACGATTCCTAAAACGCCTGTCATGCGTGGTGATTATGGCAACACCCCCTTAAGTCCAGGCAGTCAAAAATAATTCCCACGCTAGCTCCGCCCATGCGGCGCAACGATCCCCGCTGCACCGAACAACGCGATGTGCAGCGGCGCACGCGTCTCGCTTATAAAAATATTTGTGTACTTGAAATTAGATTCGCGAACACAGATACCATTGAGACTATTTCAACTTTTTTTATAATCTTATTTACGTGACGCATTTCGATACATAAAGTAACTTTGTATATACTGAAATTGATGTCACGTTTGTATTTTTATCAACATTACTAATATTTCTTAGTAAGAAATTGATTATTTGATTTACTTTCCAAAATTATTCTTACGGTCGACAGTAGCTTATAAAACTAAAGCCAAAAGTTTTACTTTTTACAATATGATCATGTCTGCTCGACTTTATTGGTATATATTATTATGTATGAATCTATTGGTATATATATTATTCATATTTAACTGACTTCCCAAAAGAAAGAGGGTTCTTAAATTGACTTGTCTATTTTTTATTTTATGTTTGACCACACATAACTTTTTTACTGAACCTTACAATCTTGAAGATTATTTATTTGCTAGTACAGTTTAACTCTTAATTGGTTTCATTTTAATTTCATCAACATCGGTCGAACGGTTTGCCAGTTACAGTCAAACTTACTAAAAAGTAATTTGCCAAAATGCCTTGACGATCGCAGTGCTTCTAGCAACGAATGTAAGTGGCAACTATAAAAATAGATGAAAGTTATTGTTAAATAGTGATAAAATCTATAAATAATATTTGAATAATAATCTCTCTAGTAAAGTCTGTAGTCATCAGTATATCAAATAACCTGTCTAAGTCAGTTACATGAGCACAAAATTGAGATCATATTGCACCGATATCAACCAGTTAGTTACCAGACTTTTTAATTAAAAAAATTGTTTTCAAGTCTTTTTTTTTTCTTTGCTATGTTGTTGTGTCGCAGTCTCTGTGTTTATAGAGAAAACATATTGCACCAAACCAAAATAAAGTGAGACAAGGGTCGGAATATGATGATGGTACATATCAGCCCAAACGGCACGATATATATTGATAAATGGGGGGTGTTTTTAAATTCTCCGTAGTAACGAAAGTGATTTCTACTGATTAAACTTACTACAAAAATTTCATTACCCCTTGGCGTGGACGATAATTAATGAATGAATCAACATTGTTCTCAGTATCTTGGAATGCGATTAATCAGATTACACATCATTAGAATAAAGTAAAATACCATCAAATTGAATGAGCATAACATTATATTATATTCGGTGAATATGGGTACAATTGACCTGAAATAAATGGATTTGATTTGATTAAATGTTAGTCGTGGCCAATATATTTTACCATGACTCGTCATACAAATATGAATTATAGTTTTTCATAACTGTGCTACGGTACACGTTCCCATAATAATATAAAGTAGGTTGTTTTTTTATTGCTATCATATAATTTTTAACTATTAATTACTAATGTTGAAAATATGTTCGTATACATCCTATTACGTTTTATTTTTCAGTTACACTGGTGAACAGAAAGGTGTTATTTTAATACCACTCTGCTTTTAGATACCAACTATGGTAAAAATTAGATAGACCAACCAGATATAGATCTAGCCACTTCTAAACAGCAGGATAAGATTTTTTACCAAACTTGCAGAAGAGTCTATATACGCAATTGTAATGGCCTTAAACTTAGGGGTTTTTAAAAATAACACAACTGCAGAAACATTGTAGACAACATGTTATACAAGCTTCTTTTAATGCAACATGGCAGATAAGTGAGAGAGTGAGTGGCACTGGAACAGGTGACTAAATTAGACATTTAAATAAAAACAGTGGATTCTTAGATTGTTAGTAAGTGGTTATAGACAAATTAAGTTAAGATCGATCCCCAACGTGAGTGTTTTTGCCGGTTTTATTTATAATAATTAAATAAGTTAAGATGTATATAAATTAACAAAAAATCATTTATGAAATAAAAAATATATTATTTTCAATTTATACAGTATTAATGATTATACAGAATTAATGATATGCAAAAGTGTACGTGAGAAATAACGAGTATCGGAACGGAAAGTCAAGTTTTTTTTCAAGTTTGCAGTCCCCCCGATCGTCACCCTGTGACCACGATCACTGCAAAGTGTTTGAAACGTCAGGACAAAAATAATGATAAATATACGCGATTTAAACCATTAAATGTTGTTTAATTACTATGTGTAACAATCGCGAAAACCTAAGACAACATTAAGTCAAGTCTTCTTTTTATGGCGGGAGGAAGTACTGAAGCATTTGCACTTTGATGTTGCAAGTCACCCTCGACAGCCTCCTCTTGATTTTATCTTTTTCTAGAAGTATCCGCATATTCTTGATCCCGGATCAATCTTTTCTTACGGTGGTGGGGATCGACCAGCTCGGGCAGAAGGGAGTTCATATAGAATGTGACTAGTTTTGTCTCCATTTTTTTCGTCCAAAATTCTTCATCTTTTTGTAGAATTTCTATTTTTAATTTGTTGTCTCCATACTACACGGCAAATTAGCATTTAGTTATATTACAAATGTTTTTTTTTTATGCCTGATAGGTTACCCTTTGACCACTATCTCACCTGTTGGTAAGTGATGATGTGGTCGAAGATGTTGTTCAGGCTAACCTAGAATTACTGGCTCTCAAGGACAGCTGCCGGAACACACCGTTAGGTGCTTGGCGACAGATTTTCTACTTGAGGGTGGTAGCTAGCCAGGCGGGCATTCGCAAAGTGCCCTACCACCATGCAAAATGTGCATTTAGCCTTCAGTTTGATAATATCAATCAGATTTTTGATTGATATATATTACCTGCAAAATACATTTTACAGACAATCAGTTACCTGAAGCCTTCAGAAAAGCAACTGTACATTTCTGTTTGTCCGACAATCAATTTCGCACAATTTGTAATATAATTTGTAAGGATAAATGTCGGGAGAGCAGTCGAATGACACCTGTCAAAAATCCAAAATGGCGATTTCAACACGGCCACCATACAAATTGCTCCGCCCCTGCTGAAGCTCGGCCTTCAGAAAAGGGGTGTTGGGAATATGAATAAATGAATTTAAATACATAAATTCAAATAATTCGCACGTCAGATTTTTTGCACGTCAAGAGTACAACATCGCTCTTTACCATGTATCTAATACCCTAATAACCGAAAAGGGGGTGAAGGCAAGTATAATACGTATCAACGATGGCATTCGCAAAGGAGTATTGCTTCAGATAGGAGGCCGGCCATAAAATTTAAGTCTTACTCCGCACAATTATGTCAATGCGTTGTCTTTTGTGTAGGTACTCAGAAAAAATATATTGTTTATACCGATCCTACAGAGGTGTGACAAGTGCAGGGCGATAATAATGTAAAGTTTTTTTTTCAGTGTAAGAAAGAAAATTTCATTGTATTTATACATTTATACGTTATTTTATTTAATTTTACCTGCTGCTCTGCTATGGATAGGTCAAAATAATTTTTAGCCTAATATAGGTAGTATATAAAATATTTCCTTTACGAAATTTCCTGTGAATAAAATTTACAAATTTAGCAATACTAAAGTATTATGTTCAAAGAATTACTCACTTATTTTCGTGTAGTGGAAGAACAGTCTAAACTTATAATATGAGATGGCGACTCCGACAGTTCTCCCTGTTCCGAGTGATCTCGGACTTCGACTGATTTATTATTTTTTTTCCTGAGAAAGAAGGTGCATTTTTGAGCACAGTCTTTTTTATTATACGAGTATATACACAATCTATTTATTCCACTCTATTATTTTTGTATAAATCGATACTTATATGTACATGTCTAAGTGATAAAATGTATATTTAAAAGTACCTATGCAGGTGACTTTGTAGATAATCTCTTGAATATACCTACTTGCCTGATTCTGAATATTCTTTCATTGATATAAATCTACATCTAGTCTTGAGGGACATAAAGAATGTTCGATGTTTTATTGCGATATACCTACCCACCAAACCAAATGCTTTGATTTGCTACGCTTGTGTTATTATTATTTAGCAACACTCAACTCCATTTACGGTTGAACGGCAGCTGTACTTTAGAGCCAGATAATTTTAGTTTACACCTGTTTGGCACCTTCAACCACATCACTTACCATCAGGTGAGACCATAATTATACATATACCAGATATTATTATAGTACCCTACTAATCATACGTAGATTAGTACGACATATAGTTATTTTACAGCTCCATTACAGTACTATAGGAAACCTAGTTGGTATAGAATCTCTTAGTTCTGTCGAGATAGTATGTTTCATGAATAGAATAAACACAAACGAATATTAAATTTGCATAGGTGCAATAGGTAAAAAAAAACTGAAATATTATACGCTTTTGCCTCTCTCATAATTCTTGCAGTCTTTGTATCGACTCTTCTGCTTCCTTTTTTTATTTTTTAGTTATCTTTATTTCCCATATTGATTGATATACCTACCAAGATACGTATTTATACTGCTCAGGTGATAGCGCGCGAGCGACAGGTCCACGTCCAACGGCGCACAGCGCGGCACTGAAGGACAGCTCTTACGCATTGATTTTATTTCGTAAGCGTAAGCTAATAAGGTTGAATATCGAATCTTCCGATTGACCGTAATCCTGCACAGAACTAAAGGTCGTAAGTCTAAAACACAATTTAATTTATTATGAGAATACTAATAACTCTAGGTAAATTTTACTTTTACAGTGGATAATAAACTACATTTCCTTTCTATGTGTATTTATTATTGATATGTAACTGACGTAGTTTCCAAGAAAAATCCAATAATTTAAAGAAAAGGCTTCATTTAAAAAAATTAAAACTATCGAGTAAATTTCTTTCAAATGTGTTTCTGTCTTAACAACGGATAGACAAAGGTTTGAAAATCAAATATTTAAGTTAACGTGTCGATTGCATATTTAGGTTGGTTAAAAAAACTAGTCGAATGAGAGTATTTTTTCCGCAGCCTCGTCTTCTGTGATCAGCTGTGGACAATCTGGCTGATACAGATTATTTTTAGAAAACAAAATCCTTGCAACATTCCACCTCTTTCAAGCCATCGCAATTCAACTACATAATTTTAATAGATATTATAATAAACATGTTACAAATTGTACATTTTAAACTAATGGCCCCGAGTTTCTTCTTTCTTTTGCAGTGGCTCTATGAGTAATTTTTTTATTCTGAACGCTGCAGTAGAGTGATTTAATATGGTAAAATTATTTTATAAGTAAATTTCATAAGAGCTTCTTAGATGCCCAAAATGCATACATGATTTTGATTTTGACTTTGCATTGAGATACATCGACTGTATTCTAAAATACTTAATCAATCGGAACAGAGCTTTAGGTAAAAGTAATGCATAAACAAAAATCTTACAGGCAATACGAACATATTTCTTTCAAATATAAACAATTAAAGCTATTTATTTTCTACGTGAGCGTAGTAAGGATTTTAGATTGGGGGTTATTGGTAACCAGTTTTCTTTTAGACCTTGCTTTCACTCTACGCAGGCGCAACAAACTAGGGTCACAAAGACCTTGCGAGTAATTAAATTAGGGGGAAAATAAACCAGCAAGGTTTGTAATTGAACAATGACATTTAAAAGACTTACAAAAGGAAAGGACGGGATAGAAGCAAAACTGTGTCCACGGATTTCACAGTGGAAGCGAATTATATTGAATAGCATAGGTTATTTGTATTATTTAGTAAGTACTTAACTTAATAAAAGGTGTTCTAATATAAAAAGGATACACTGATACATGTGTGAGTACGGACATGTATCTGTGTACCGTACACAAATATACAGGTTTTTACACTGTGAAATTTGTGTAATAGCTATGGTGGATCTAATCTTATAGAGTCATATTTTTCAGACATGTTACCGAGTGCTTAATAAAAATGGGAGTCCCACAGGGATCAACATAAATTTTGGTGATTCTAGCATATTATTACGACGGCCATGATGAAAACAATATCATTGATATTGTTTTATAAGCAGATGCTATTTCTCTGATTCTTGACAGTATATAGAAGAATATAGTGAACCAATTCAAGTTAATGATTTACTTCAAAATTGAACACCGCTAACTTTTTTTTTCCTGTTCTTTCACTTTTAGAGAACCTACGAACAAACATATCATTATCAGTAGTGGAGAAGTTAAACTTTCAATTGAAAAAAGCAGCAGCAGTATTCTTGGCAATTAAAATTGTTTGAACTTAAAATTGGGGTACTCATTTATATATGATGTGACTGGGATACACTATTTCGCTATAAACGTAACATGAAAGAGTTTATGAAAGTAGCTTAATAAATTTCAGTTAATTTCGCACAACAGGATAAGCAACAGCTGATTACTGACCAGATTATATTATAAAAGCTAAGATATCGTTGCTAGGTATTAGATTACCAAACGCGAATAAAAAGTTTTTTTCTATTAAAAGAACATTCCTAAACACTTCGTACTTTTTAAACTGTCAATGTATTTTAGGTGGTTAAAACCCCCTCTGACTTCACCTAGATACATCCATGTTTTTCGATAGATTTATAATTTGTGTAACATTTAAATCGCCATGGCCACATTTTGCATTCCTACATTGCGTATGAAAAAATACATTGGTAACCTACGTTGAGTTATTCTAACAATCTCATACTTTATTTCTGGTCGAACAATTCAAGAACATAAATGGAAGGAAACGTGTATTTCTGTCTATAAATAACCTGAGTTACCGACTGGTCACACACAATACCAATTCGATGTCTGTTGGTTGGAAACTTCTTGGAATCCTTAAAAATGGAGTATATAATATCATACCATTAGGTTGGAGTTGTTTCTATTCAGCTGTGAAGCGTTATGATATAGAACTAAAGTGTTTTAGGTATGGGATAGGTAATTAACACCAAATTGAACGCACAATAGGGATATTTCCATCTTAACACCCTGATTACCTGAAATTATACAACAGCCGAAAGCTGGAAGGAAGGCTAGGATCAAGCAGATAACAGCGCAGTTTTACGGCTGCGCCAAGACAGATTTTACTAAATATACAGTGTCTGTGTTGCCCTGTGTAATTATATCAAAAACTTATTGACCAAAGCGTTTCCGTTTCAGACAGAAACCAAAAATGCTTTCTGTCTGGCGGCGGTCCGGTTGGTCTCTACCAAAGGTCGCATTTCTTAACTGATGTCGTGACATTTTGTGAGCAGTTTCGATTATTAAATGGATTATTTTATCGATTCAGTTTTGGAGATTTTTTTAAAACGGAAGAGATATGGAAGTCGAAATCCTAAAAAAATATGTTCTACAACACTACAGCTACTACAACGAAAGCATTTGGATTGCAATGCTTATTCGTTGAGTCAAGCAAGCCATAATGTTCTTGTGTAGTCCTTTTTGTAGATATAATATAAACCAACTGAATTTTGTTTTAACAACTAAGTACAGTACCTTCTATCGGCTGTGTAGACACTGATAAGTGCCTACTATAAACTTAAATTTAAAGCTTATTTGCTGAGAGTATCAACAGTGGTTTACCACGTTAATTTATAGTTTAAGAAGTTAATTCTCAGTAGTTAATTGGATTAATTTAACAAACTTTAATTGCTGTGAACTTCTAAATATAGGGTTTCAAATTTTCACTTCAACAAGTTTTCACAGCAAACATATAGCTTGTGAAATTGTTACAAACGAGCCCTTACCAACGCGGCTAAATTTGATATATATAGATTGTGATTAGGGTTCACAGGTGTCCGGACAGTACGTATTATTAGCAAGTTATTAGAACGTTAATCCAATAGATAAAATACGGCCAGTTGACTGTATTAGAAAAAGTTACATGAAGGAGAGGAACGTAGTTTGTCCCATTAAATATTTATGAAGAATCGACTTTACTTCACTTATATTTGGGCGTCAATCACTTAATTAAAAATCTCCATACACAATGAAAAAATAAGACCCGGAGCGTGGTACTATACACGTCAGTAGGCTCGCCCCAAATTACTTGGGAATAAAACATATATGTATGGGAATTATTTGCTATGTTATGATATGCTATATATGATATATACTCGTATGTACAAATACAAATATTTATTTCATAAGAATCAATGTACCTACGTTTTATTTTTCATCACATCAGTTTAAGGGGCAACCCTACATGTAACAAGGGTTCCCATCACATTATTACAGTAATATTTGGTAGTGGGCTAGGTACTGTATAATAGATAAAAAACTATTAACACAATAATAGATACTAAAAAAACAATCAAGAATAGATATACGAGTACTGGAGCGAATAGATACGTTTTTAACAGACTGGTACAGTAGTCTTCAACTAAACTTACTTTAACTTGCTTTAGCTTAACCACGCTCGTATTCAATGTAATGAAAAATCATTCAGCCAATAATCCATATACACCACACAAATCTTCAATAGAATATCGTTCAGTACACAACCACACCTCATCAGTTAAAAGGCCTACGTGTACAAGAAAACACTTAGCTTAAAGGCTTTAGGCCGGTACCTAAGTCCGAAAGCGTTAACAAGCAATGTGAGTGCAATTAAGGAAATTGGCGTAAAAACAAGGCCAATTAAATACGAATAGTCACAATGATCGCTTATTAACGCGCGAGGGCGAGGATTTCATGATCATATTACTCGGAAATTTTCCTTCAATGTGTTATATGAAACCACCCTCAAAATATGCTACGCAGCTATCTGTGTAGTACCTACGCGATGGATACTCGTGTTTGACTACCGACAAATGATATTACCCTAATATTAATAAGTTTTTTTTTAACCGGTGGTATGCCGTTTTAAACAAAATATTACGAATAATATACAACACTACAGCTACGACATTAAAACCATTTAAACAACCTATAAGTCATTGCAGACTCACAGGCAGTGCAAATGCACCAGCCCACTACCAGCTGGCAGCATGCCCAACGTGCTGGCAGCATTGCCCCGTTGAATTACAAAGCTTAGATATTCGTTGAAACAAATAGGTGCCAGCATTTTGATCACGCGTCGCATCTCTCATCTGATAAGTTTAGCAAAATACGATGAGCTCCCGGTCCCCACGGGCCCAACGTCTCTACACCAAACGGCTCAAATATAACTACTATTGAGGGTAGCATACTTGCGCTGCATGAATTGCTCCACCGAAGTAGCCGCGGCGCCAGCCCTCACGTTGCTTTCAGAAAGTAAGTATATATAAGTTGTAAAACATGTTTCATATCTTCTTCATGAAGATATACAACCATGCTAGCGGCAAGGCTGAAGTCTGCAGGCAGGATTCGAACCATGGATCACCCGTGCAGTAGTCCGCATTCACATTATCACCAAGGCATCAGTGGTCCAAAAAAAGCATCAAGGTTAAGTGTTTTCTACTATTGTTATTACGCAAAGGGTAAAAACGGGGGACACCGAAGTCTCAGTAATGAGACTTCGCTGTCTGTCCGTCCGTCTGTCACCAGGCTGTATCTCAAGAACGATGATAGCTAGACAGTTGAAATTTTCACAGATGATGTATTTCTGTTGCCGCTATAACAACAAATAAAAAAAGTTGGCCAAGTGCGAGATAATGTTGTATGGCTAATGGTACGGAACCCTTCGTACGCGAGTCCGACTCGCACTTGGCCGTTTATTTATTTAGTTTTCAGTAAATAGGTAGGTAGGTGGGTAGGTACAATATTTGGTAGCTTAGCTACATTATGTGGCTTATTCGACTGCACTCGACAGCTCAATAGCTGTCGAGTGCAGTTATTAAGTATTACTCAATTTCCATACTTTAATTCGATTTGTTCCTTGTTTGCCCGCTGTCTCGTCCCACATTCCAAAAAACCTTTTTGTGCCGGGTATTTGTGACTGGATTCGCCATTCCATTGTACTCCACGGAACAAAAAATAGTAAAAATAAACAAAAATATTGTGGTTGAAATTGTTTTATGATAATATAGTACCGTCAGCTACGGAGTTGTTGACTGAGGGAAACTAGGCCTCTGTGACAAGTTTAGGCATTCGACGGTTACTGACCAAAAACTCTGAATTTTACTGACTTATTTATATTTGTTTTACTTATACATTTACCGTAGCAAAACCGATGAAACTAAACTTTCTCCAGGAAATCAGAAAAAGTATTTAAGAAAATAAAGTATTGACTTTTTTGAAGTCAGGAACTGACACCTTTCCATACTTTATAATATCACCAGCGCCATGTACCGTCTAGAGATCCGCGCCACGCCGGCGTGCCGCCGCCGAGTAGCCTCGGCACGCCGCCGCCGCCGCCGGGTCATGAAAAAATTCGCGCCGACGTCGAAAATTTATTTAGAGTTTTCTGCCGTGAGGTGCGGGACCCTGGATAGCTGAGGTGTGGGGGAGTGCTCCTACCGGAATCCGAACTGCTCCGGTCGGGACTTCTAGTGAGGGGCTATCCGACTTAAGAAGAGACTTTCGAAATGCTTGTCAGTAGAGTGATAGGTCTATAATTCTCGGGTCTCCAAACGTCTTAGCTGGGTTTCGGGAACATACCTAACCACTTGGCGCATTTTTCATTGCGAGGGGAAGTGCTCCGTGCGCAGGATCCCGTTAAACAAGCGCGTGATGGCTGCCGTGGTTTTAGAGGGCAGGTGACGGATCGCTGCCCAAGATCTTCTTCTGTGTTTAATGGGACACTGAAGTATTCATCGAGGAACTGTTCTACAGAGTCTTAGTGTTCTCTGTTCACTGTGGGATTGGGCTTGAATTAGTTCTCAAGGGATTGGGCAAATATTTCTGCCTTGTCCTCTGCTCTGTATCTCAAGTTGCCATTTTCGTGGAAAAGACAACGAATCTGTTCTGGGTGTTTCCTACGTTGCCTGCAGAGTTTGTGGAGTGAGACCCAGTTCTGTGGATGGCGTCTCGTGAATGTTGCCAGGTTTTACTGAGCAGGCGTTTTTCTTTTATGAGCTCTCTTATATAGCGGGGAAGGCTGGGCAATCTCGATTCGCCTTAGGGGTTTTCTTTAATTGTGGAGGTATGAAGTGCCTTCTGTATGCATTGAGTGATCTCTTCTGCAAGATTGTCCACTTCTGTTGGGGTAGTGACATGCCTTAAAGTTGAGGTATCTCATGCAGTTTTCATAAACTTAGGCCAGTCAATATTAGGCTTTCGTGGAAGTTTGTGTATCGGTTGGTGGCAAGATCCTGTTTCTTCAATATTTTGACTAATTAATTTGAGTAGGTACTTACTTGTATGCAAGAAAATAAACATTTACCCTTTTAGTACATATACAGCAGATTTATTTTTTCTATTCCATCATGTAGGTAAAAAAAAATATATCACGCCGGCTACGCCGCGCCGCGCCGGGTACGTTTACCAGCGCGCCGCCGCCGCCGACTTTCATGACCGCGGCGCGGACCTCTAGTACCGTCTAAGGCCGCGGTTATCTCGTGGTCATATTTGTTTGTCATGAGGATTTAACGTAGTTCAATGAAGTTATACTATCTCTGAATATTATTGATTCCGTGACGGTCATGCTACGATTTTTATTATACATATTAGAAATTATGTTAGTTATAGTTCTTGATAGTTTATGAGAAGTGGAAGTTGGAGCCTAATTCCCATGAAATTATAGGAATGTCTATTTACCTAATCCTTCATTTACTCACTCATTTCTATTCATTGGTTAGTATGAATGGTAATGTTACTAGTTATATCCCGGCCATGATGATCAATACCAATTTTTTACCACTATCTGACGGAAAACTTGTACGTAATGTGTCTTCGAAGATGGTGTAGACTACAACTCTATATAACTTAATTAGGTAAGTATATATCTCTAATATTGAATGAAAAATAGGGGTATATTTCGGTAAATTACTGAAAAATGCACTGTATTTAGAGATAATGCAAATCTCGCTCTGTATTTAGTTGGTAAGCTGCTGAAACATACTATGAGGTAGAGCAGACATGTACTTATATAAATTGCCATGCCTAACATTACTGCAAAAAGTCCGTGGTTGGTCGTCAAATCTGGTCAATCTGATCTCGAAATTTAATGTAAATTGAGTGTGTACGTAGAGAAAATACAAAAGAGAGGTCAACATTACGCCCACAATTACGAGAGTATCAAAGAAATGGCTTCTATGCGACGTTTTTATTAAAAGAAACCTCACACAATATGCTAGCGTTTGCTCGGTTCGTTTATTCTGTAGTAGCCCAGCTTGGCGGATGTCGATGGTTCCATTGGTATTAGGAAAGTAGGCACGAATAATGACAATCCAAACATATATAATTAATTAAAAGTCTGTTATGTTTTCATCCTTAAATATGAAGTATATTGTACACCGCCATCCCTTTTCAAAACTTGCTCCTCTTTATTCAACGGTTGTCTGGAAGAGATCGCTTTGAGCGATAAGGCCGCCAATTGTTCACTATTTATTAAGTCAAATATTTTTAATTTTAGTTTAGTTTAAGGTGTTCAATAAAGAGTTTATCTATCTATCTATGAAACGAATCTAACGAACAAGGCGCAAATAGGGCCCATTTACCCGTACTGCCATTGAGTCGACCTATTAAAGGGTCCACTAGTAAGTTTAGTACTATACCGGTAAAATCATAACAAGAAGAAATTTTCTCGGAACACAGGAAGATGTACAGTTGCTAGGCCGCCCACCAGGTGGACCGACGCTATCGTAAAAGTCATGGGGAGGCTATAGATTTAAGTGGCTTATCGCAGTTCTTTGTGGCGTTCTATGGGGAAGGCATTTGTTATACATTATTAACTATCTCAACCTGTGATCAAGAGATTGCAATTAAATGAATACGTGCTTTAGAATCCTGACTATATACATAGATAGAAAATTAAAACAATTTATGACAACGTTTTGTAAGTCTTTAGGTAATACCCCTCGGGAATCGATAACTTTTATTATAACGGAACCGATTTCCAACATTGAAAGCATGAAATAATTTGTGGAATTGTGACCAAAATTAATCTGGTTGATCGGTAGACTTCAATTCACATCTAGTGTTGTTACGCGTTTTGCGAGACAAAAGCAACGCGGTGATAGGTAACTATGACATCTACCCTAAATGCAAATATTTCTCTTGTAAAATGGTAGATACTAATGAAAGTTACCTTATGCAAAGTTGTACTGAAGTGTAAGTATATTCTACCTAGACTAAGTAGAATAAGACATAATGGAGATATCAGATGCAATGCAGCGCTAGAAATTTTCTCCGCTGGTATACTTTAAAGGTATACTTGAAGTTAAAATAAATGTACCTCCACCTCCCTTTCTGTCCTGGACTACATACTACTAGGCATGGAATACAATAATATATCCGTAGTATTAGTAGTATCTACTACCCTAAAATACCTACTGTGGAAATATTTCCGCGAAAATTCTAATTCATACTTGCACAGTTTTAATTTTGCGTTGTCTGTCAGACCGTTATGTACCTGCTGTTTTTAGGTAGAAGATCTATTTATTCTTGTACGCATCTCGCTGAGATTTCATAAGAAACGCTCTCTAAGGAACTTCGTCATAAGGTTCTAGTTTGTGCCTAAAAGGCGATCAAAGTACGTCTAAATATATGAATAACTAAAATACGATTACCGTATTGACGCTCGTTCCATTAAACCTATTTTTATGTTTGCAATACCGAATGCTCTGCGGATTACATTACAAAATTACAAATTTATGAGAGGAAACTGGTCAGCTGGCAGGTCCTCTCAGGACCTGTTTACCTTTGTACTGTATCAGCCGGATCGTCCACTGCTGAACACAGCCTCCTCCATTTAAAGAGGACGTTACCCATAATCGCCACGCTTAGCAGGCGGCTTGGGGAGCTTAGTAGCCATGCTTTATTGGTCAGTTCAGTTCATTGGTTCAGATGACTTGAAAAGGCTATACAATATCATTTTAAATATATCATTATCTGAAGAAAATAGCCAGAATATTCTATTCCTTTTTCGAAGAAAAACTGACTTTGATATTTTGGAAATCCTGAAACACCTGACTGTACTTAATATAGGTATATCTCTGTTAATGTCACAGTACATTTTACATTGAACATGTTTGAGTACTACCTATACAAGTTGAGGTTTCTTGGTCATACATTAACCCCTTGCGAATTTTCCATAATCCTTTCTTTATACCTTTTCACCTCCTATAAACACTCAAACTTGGACTGTGTACGTAAGTCGGTCATTCAGGATAAAACCTTTTATATACTTATAGGTAAATAGATTCAAGTGTTGGAATCAAAATCGATAACTCAATCGTTATCCTTCATACAGGAATTAAAATTGTATTTTTCTCTTGATTTTACCGTAGTTGGGCACGTATTGCAATTTTTCCTCTCATATCTTTGTTATAAGAAATAAATTTATGATTTCTGCAAATATGAAACACATATGCAAGCTGCAGCGATTTCAATACTTTATACTTGTCCGAAGGGTAGAAATTATTAATCCTACCAATAATAAACCCTATACGAACTTGTTGGTGTAGTACGTATCATAATATTAATAAAACATATATAATAATGTATAAAATATATGTTGTAAGCCTAAACTGATCAATAAACTGATAGCAAAAGTAATTGCTCTAGCATCGACTCTGCGCACTCGAGTCATGTATGGTAGTGATTGCTATTGTATTTAAATTTCAAATAATGATCACCCACAGACAATAAAATAACTAACTATATGGACCATCCAGAATTATTATTATAAACATAAAACCTTAGAAATCCTTACACTAACCATACATATCAATTTATATTTAATCTACATCTTCAGATTGCTTTTATTGGTGCGTTTTGAAATGTTAAGTCTTTAGATATTATTGTAATGAACAAAAACCATTAGTTATCACATCAACAATCAACTATATCCAATTAAAAATATTTGATCAATAAAAAAACCCATAGTTCTCATAGTTATGACTATTCATTTTTGAAATACGACGCGTAATACTATATCCTTATAATTAAATGAGTTACGCTAGTACTAGTCTAGTGCCGCATGTCGTATGTAACGTAATATATATATATTTAATTACACGATTTCCATAAAGGAGAGTAATGTATCTATGGTTCGTGTAGTATGTACCTATATGTGGTTTCTTTATTCCATACTGAGATTCCATCATAATTCGTGAGTTTTAAATGCCTTAAATATAATATGCATTTTGAAGAATGACATTATTTTTGTTACTCGTATTGACAATCATCATACAGACAGTTATTTTGCGTCACCCTGGCAGGGTAAATACTTACTACTACAAGACCTAATTTTATGTTCAAATGTTACACTATGTGAGCAAAATACATGAATACAAGTATGAATTTATGGTTAATATAATATATTATATCCTTGAGAAAATAAATATATACCTATTGGCTGTAGGAAACGCAAAACGTTACTGCTCTATACCTACCTACATATATAATATAAGAATATGATATAAGCGAAAATGTACATTTGAAAGTATAAAGGACATACGTAATTTTGATAATTAGGAAAGGTACTTACATATGGCAGTTCTGGTGCGAACATTCCTCGAGTAACACATAGGGTGAAGAATAGCCCAATAGCGATCCACAGAAACAGCAACCAAGCAAAATATACTAATCGTACACAGCATCACTAATAACGATGTCGTGAACAAGCACGCATGAAGGTTCCTCGGAAGTCCCACTGATGCTAGGATCGCGAATGGAATGCCCAGCAGGCCGACAAGAAAGTCAGCGATTGCCAATGACACTATGTAATAGTTCGTTCGCCGCCTCAACCTCCTATCGCGATGGAACACATATATCACCATAGAGTTTCCAATCACCGCCATCACAGCCACCAGGATTTCGAAAGTGGTGTACACTGCGTGAAGTTCTGGCGTCGGCGAGCGGTGCGGAGCCGACGCTGCCGTTGTTGACACCAACTCTTGGACCATTTCTCCTGTTCGCAACTTAAACTCCATGACATATGCTATCGCAATATCCAGATAAGTCATTCTTTTTTACTATGGAATGTGTCACTAACATTTTTTTAATTATGAAAGTTGTACCGAAATTCGGACAAATGTTGTAGAAACTTCGTATTAGCGATAATCCGCATTCTTAGCACGAGCGGGCCGGGCGGCGGAAGTCGCGAGCGTGTCCCGCCCGCGAGTCGCGTCCCACCACTGCGGGCGTGAATTGGCGCGAAATCGCCATCGGTTTCCCGACGCCCTACGACGCCGCCCGCCGTCGACGCACACTTGTTGCCGCTGCCGACCACTGACGTTTGCCCTTGACTAAATCAAGTTCGGGTTACGATCGAGCTATAAAATTTAACAAACTGCTTTTCATCAATCAAGGCAGTTTTAAAAGCATTTTTATGTACTCCTTATTCACCACCTTATATCTAAATCCTACCTATAACTACAGTCCGATTCAATATTCATCAATCATCAGACGACGCGCGTGACCTACAAACGACTAATATCCAACGATCAAAGAACATATATTTTTGTCGCTTTATATTAGTCTTTCGTTGGCGACAGTTATCAAGATAAATGGGGAAGATGGATTTACTGAATGTAACCTTACCTTATACCTTAACGATTACATTAATCTATCTTATTGTATAGTTCTTTATTACGCCAAGGTTCTCTTCAATGCTCGGCTCCTGACGTTGTATTTGTAACAAAATTAGACAGTAAAGTTTTATTTCATATTTTGTACAGTTCTACCTACATACCCTTTACACAATAAGTCAATGTCTCTGCATTTTAGTATAATCAATTTGTCGATCAATTTCAAAGAACAGACAGATCTATTTCGAAAATTTCAATGATTTTGAGTCATTTAGTTTTATAACTTAGATGTCCGTCACCAGGGCGTGACCAGCGCTTCGTGTTAATTGTGTAATCAGTATTTTTATTTTTCATATACCCAGCTAAAACTTGAACAATCGCAACGAAAATATTTGAGCCAGGAGCAAGATTCGAATCCGCGACCATACGTCCCTGGAGTGAAGACAAGCTTTTTTCAATCTGATCTACCTTCGCACGGTGACAGAGCGACATCAAATAAGCCAATGATAAGTATATTGTAACAATTTGAGAAACGTACCTACCTAGTAGGTACCATAGAACAACATGTACTACTAGTTCCCTAGTACTAGCTACCGGACTTTTAAACGGTAAAAAGAACGAAAGGATAACACTAGCCGACCAAATATTTATAAATGCTAATATTATATTCAAAAGTTTCTGAGCGTGTATGTTTGTTACTCCTTCAAGCTGAAAGGGCTAAACTGATTTCAATGAAACTTGGAATATAACTACTTGAAACTAGTTTAGGTCCTGGATTAACACTTAAGGTATATAGGCTCTCATCATAAACAGCACTTTTCATCTTTGTGTGCGCGGATGAAACCACAGGGCACTGCAAGTACGTCCGTACTTTGACTCACTCACCACGGTAGTTCAGATTCAGAGACCAGATGGTCCTTAGGGTCAGATGGTCGGGGTGCGAATTTACTCGTAATTAACATTTAGTGTTCTTTATGATTTTGTAGATAAGTATTAATCTCCAGTTTTATCTATAATCTTCTTAGTAGGTCACATAGATAGAGTACGGACTACCTCTATCACGGTAATAACGTTTTGTTTAGTTCATAAGAAGTAAGAGGAATATAAAAGGATATGGTAGATGTTGATATGACAGCTGCCAAATGTGACACTTGATGACATACCTAATCCTTGATTTTGATTGCATACTGTTGGTCTTAGTTGTGATGGTTGTCAAAAGTGACACTAGATGCAATTTTTCTCGAATTTGATGTCAAATTTGATCGAATATGTTCTCAGATAATATCATTGATATCTACCACATCTAAGGCCGATATATACCTACATATATAAAATGATCATTTAATAAAAAATTGTTCTGGTTTTCATACAATTTGACATCCTTGGCGGGAGTCCAGTCTGCACTTGGGCAGTTTTTATTCTACCTTAGATATTGGACTAAAATCAAACCATACAATACAATAAACCCTAAAATGACGAGTAGGTTCTCATCCTAAAAGGACGGTACATTCTGTGTTTGCTACGGAACCCACGGTGTGCAAATCTGACTCACACTTGGCCGGTTTGTATATTCAAAGGATCTTGTCAGGTTATTATCCGTATTAAGGTACCTTTCCGGTGTATTACTTTTCTCTATGTAGGTAGGTATCTGTATATACCTAGACATTTTAATTGAATTCTTATTAGGTACATTATCACCTCAGTCCCAATGTCCCTGTCTGTCCATCCGTCGGCCCGTCTGTCCATCCGTGGAAGCTCATTGCCGAAACCCTAATCTTTAACTTGTCCCAAAGGGTAAAAAAAACGGGGCCCTATTACTAAGACTCCACTGTTCGTCTGTCTGTCAGCAGTATGTACGAGGGTGGATTGAAAAGTTCGCGGCCTCAGCACGAAAACTATTTGTAATATAAACAAAAGTAATTTTATTTTTCCACGTAATCGCACTTCTTCCATCTGGTTTCCAACGCTTGTATGCCAGTCATAAAAAAAGTTTCTTCAAGGCCTTCAAAAAAGTCACCCACTGCAGCTTCAACCTCCTCATTTGATAAAAATTTTTGACCTCCAAGGTGTTTTTTTAGGTTTGGGAATAAATGAAAGTCTGAGGGTGCCAAATCAGGGGAATAGGCGGGATGCGGCAGTAATTCAAAGCCACAATCGCGAATTTGAGCCATAGATTCAACAGACGTGTGAACGCGTGCATTATCCTGATGAAACAACACTTTCTTGCTGAGTAATCCTGGCCTTTCCGCTTTAATGGTTTTACGCAACCGACGTAAAAGGATGCAGTAATAAGCCGAGTTTATAGTTTCACCTTTTGCAAGGTAGTCCACCATGATGACACCCTTAGCATCCCAAAAAACTAACGCCATCACCTTGCCAGCTGACAAAATTGCTTTGGCTTTTTTGGAGTCGGTTCATCACGTTTTTTCCACTGCTTCGATTGCTGTTTTGACTCTGGGGTGTAGTGGTGTACCCAGGTTTCATCCATTGTCACAAATCTGGCCAAAAAATCTTGTGGATCAGCCTCAAACATTTCCAAACAGTCGCGAGAAATCGTGAGCCGTATTCGTTTTTGTTCAACTGAAAGCAATCTGGGTACCCACCGCGCAGAAACCTTAGAAAATCCAAGTTCATTGACTATGATGTTTTGTTTTCGTTCATACGAGATGCCAATAGTGTCTGTAATCTCCCTGATGGTCAATCTCCGATCTGCCAATATCGGATCACAGATTTTCCCGATGTTTTCTTCAGTCGTAGACTTCGTAGGCCGGCCGGAGCGAGGGTCATCTTCAATACTCTCTCGTCCGCGTTTAAATTCAGCAACCCACTTTTTCACAGTCGTATACGACGGAGCAGATTCCCCCAATGTTGTTGACATGCCTTCGTGAATCTCTTTTGGAGTTAGTTTTTTTTTAAACAGGTATTTGATGACCGCACGTTGCTCAATTTTCTCCATTCTTTAAAAATGCTGCACTTAGGCTCACAAAATTCAGTCTAATTTAAAAACTGATAATGTTATGTATTGCGTTAAAATTTTACAATGTGACAACCAGAGAGTAAGCAAATCGAATGAGGTCAGATACATTAAAATAGTTCAAGTATTTATGTGTTAGGCCGCGAACGTTTCAATCCACCCTCGTATTTTATGGACCCATGGAAGTAATAAGTACTACGTACCAGGAATGAGCTCTATCTGTGCATCATGCAGCTAAAATAAAGAAAATAAGACCTTATGCTAAGGTCATAAGAGTCTTGTTGCGCGCAAAATAAAAATGAAGCCGAGTGAAAAGGCTACCACTGAACCCTGTGTCTCGTTCTAACAGTGACCTAGAGTTGCCAGAGCTAAGTCGATTTCAATCCTTTCATTGTTTGTCGAAAAATGTGCGATTGATGTAATGTAATGAAGTAAAAACATTTACTTCTAAAATGTTTCTAAACATATTTAATAATTTTGTACCAACATGTTAAAGCAATATTATATTTTGCTACGTGTAAAGCCATACTAACGCAAAAAAATTGTGATTGGCGTATAGGTTTTCTTTTATTTGTATGAAATACGGACTCCTGACTTGACAGCCCCACATGAAATTGTGGACTCGGACGTTAATAACGGAGTGTTTTTTGATTTCGTGACATTTTTGAAGAATTTTAGTAAAAATGGGGAGAATTTGTATCGTGGAGGTAATACTTTAAACATAATTTGTTAGTGAGGAATTACGGTGACCATGCATGACTATCCAATTATAGTTCAAGAACAAATGAATTAAATACCTATGTATATTTTATTCCTTTCTCTATTTAAATAACTTTGTTTCAATTTCAGATTTCCTAAAGATCCTAATGTTAGTTTAACTCATAATGCAAAATTAGAAACAATGAAACATTTTTTTATTCAAATCCGCCCTCAAGGTGTTTAATTATTGGGATCCAGTATATAAACGGCTTTAATTCATTCACACATTTTTAATTTCTTAATACCTTTGAACACTCTACATCTTTATAAAAAATTACATCGACTACAAACTTATAAGTTGCTCCAAACAATTCTCAAAAACTAGTACAATGAAAATTTTCTTCAAGACATTTGTCAAAACCCTAATCGCTCCAAGTTTGAAAATAACTTGCTTTTAAAAACATAGACTATAATCATAGACAATAAGAATTCATCTCTGCCGCAGAATGTATCAAAGATTTACTTTATGTTCAAAGTCTGATTAAAGAAATTACAGGTCATACTCCAAAAACACAATTATTTGTTGATAATCAGTCGGCTATTGTTTTAATTAAAAACGGAATTTTAAATCGCAGAAGCAAACATATTGATGTGAAATATCATTTTATTAAAGAAAAGATAGATCTAAATTTAATTGAAATTTTCTATTGTCCAACCAATTCTAATATTGCGGATATTTTGACAAAAGGATTGGACAGAACCAAGTTTTTACGTTTAAGAAAGCATATTGTGAGTGATCAGTGAGTTTGATGTGAACTTTAATGAAGTGAGTTTAGTGGTATAGTTAGTTAATTATGATAGGTGTTAGATGTTATATTTTGTAGAGATAATGTTTTGGAATTGATTTGAAATTTAGGTATTAGTTATAGTATTAAGATTGTCTTGATTGTTAATTTGAAATTTATATTTAAGGGGGTGGTTTAATATAGTATGTAGAATGTAATGATAGGTAGGGAATACTAGTATGGGTTTTTATTTTTGTTTTAATTATGTGTTCAATGTTGAAGTTGTATATGGGGTGTTCTAGGAAAATATGTTAAAGTTAAATACAGGTTGGTTTTAATTTTATTTGAGACAATATAAAATTCAGAGGGGATGTTGTAGAGATGAATTCTTATTGTCTATGATTATAGTCTATGTTTTTAAAAGCAAGTTATTTTCAAACTTGGAGCGATTAGTGTTTTGACAAATGTCTTGAAGAAAATTTTCATTGTACTAGTTTTTGAGAATTGTTTGGAGCAACTTATAAGTTTGTAGTCGATGTAATTTTTTTATAAAGATTTAGAGTGTTCAAAGGTATTAAGAAATTAAAAATGTGTGAATGAATTAAAGCCGTTTATATACTGGATCCCAATAATTAAACACCTTGAGGGCGGATTTGAATAAAAGGTCATGGGCCCTTTGCCCTCAAGGATAAGATGAAGATGAGCTGAGCTACCTACCCTGGAAACCATATGGTGATGAAATTATTATTTTATTTACTGGAAATAATTATATAGAAACATGACAGAGGAACTGTCAAAACTAGATAAAAATACGAACTATATTATTTGGAAAAAGAAATTACATTTATTACTATTATCAAAAGGACTAAATTCAGTTATACAAGGGTTAAATGATGAACAAAAAATAAAGGAAGATTTTATTAGTAAAGATGCAAAAGCCAGATTTACAATAATTAATTCTGTAGATACTTCATATATTGGACGTATAATTGACTGTGAAACCGCAAAAGAAATTTTAGACACATTGGATAAGATATTTTTGGGCCAAATTGACACACAGAGGTGTCATTTACTCCAAGATTTTTATAACTATAAATTCGAAAAAACAGATTTACTAGAAGATATCGGCGACCTAATGAACATAGTTACCTCAATCAAAAGTACTGGGATGAATCTAACTGATACTGAGGTTGTATCGAAAATATTGTGCATTTTACCTAAAGAATTATCGAGCTTTAGGACAGCTTGGGAATCAACTGCTAAAGAAGAGAAAACTTTTGTGAATCTTATTTCCCGAATACAATTAGAACTAAAAATTACAGAACGGGATACTAAAAATAAAGAAAATTGTGATACATTTTTAATAAATGTTTGTTATAATTGTGGTAAGAAAGGACACATAGCAAAATTCTTCAGAAATGATAAAGGATCCAAGAGCGTGAAGAATAACAGCATAATAACATGCTTCAAATGTCTGAAAAATGGACACAAAAATAATGATTGCAAAGAAAAATACAATTGTGTGTTTTGCAAGACAAACACACATTTTTCAAAATTTTGTTTAGAGAAACCACAATTTTCGGTGAGTAATTTTACAAAATTAGACAGAGATGAGGAGGAAACTATTGAGTTCATACTAGATTCCGGAGCTAGCAGTCACATAATTAATTCTGAAGTATATTTACATTTGAAAGAAAAGTGCAATTATAGAATCTCAACAGCTGATGGTAATACACACATTATAGACACTGTGGGTAAAGTGTTATGCAAGTCTAACACAAATTCACATAACATTACCTTCAATGATGTGTTACTAGTCCCGAAATTGAAGAAAAACTTAATTTCAATTTCAAAAATAGCAGAAAATAATTATAAAATTGTGTTTTTCAGAAAAGAATGTAAAGTATACGAAAGAGATGGCAGCTGCTTACTGACTGGTGAGTTAAGGGGTGACGGACTGTACTATGCAGAGTTGTCAGCAACTCGGTCAAGCACAAAGTCAGTAAACTTAATTCAAAACATAAATTTTTGGCATCGAGCTTTGGCACATACATCAATTTCAAAAACAAAACAGATAGTTAATGGAATAAATTCAAAACATAGTGATAATTATATTGACACCTGCGAAGTCTGCACACAAGCAAAACTATGCAGAAAACCATTCAATACCGAAAGGAATAGAGCTACTAGGCCATTAGAAATAGTTCATAGTGACATCTGTGGTCCAATAGGTTCAGACACGTATGATGGTTATAAATATATTATCACTTTTCTAGATGACTATACACATTTTGCTAAAATTTATCTGATCAGAACTAAGAGTGAAGCCTTTTCAAAAATTACTAATTACATAAATTTATCTGAAAATCACTTTAACTTAAAAGTAAAAACATTTAGGTGCGATAATGGCGGTGAATATAGTTCAAATAATTTTAAAAAATATTGTTTAGGTAAAGGAATTTCAATAGATTATACAATACCGTATACTCCACAACATAATGGTAAGGCAGAACGATTAAATAGAACAATTTTGGAGCGAACCCGTGCTCTTTTGTTTGACATGAAGTTACCACAAGAGTTATGGGGCGAGGCGGTGTTAACAGCAACTTACATAACCAATAGGTGTTCTAATACTATTAATGACAGAACGCCAGCAGAAATGTGGTTTAATAGAATTCCAAATTTGAAACATTTAAATATTTTCGGTTCTTTGGCTTATTACAAAATAAATACAAAACTCAATAAATTAGATTCCAGATGTGGTAAGGGTTTGCTAGTAGGATTTACGAACAATGGATATAAGATTTGGGATCCGGTGGGTTTGAAGGTATTTTATTCAAGAGATGTGACTTTTAATAATAATGCGAAGGATGTTTTGGAATTTTTAAAGCAATGTAATAGGATTGCGAAAGTTACAGATTTATATAAATTATTTAAAGAAGAAGAGGAGTTGGAAGAACAAAACGAGAAAAGAAATGTTATCACAGCTGATGATGGTTGTCAAGTTGAGAGGGGAAGTTTGTATGGAGAAAGTAAGAAGAAGAAGACAGATGTTGAAGCAACGAAGGAGGAGGAATTTTCTATTTTAGAAGAAGAGAGAAATGATGTCATAGATAATATTTTAGAAGAAGAACGAAATGATGTCATAGAAAATATTTTTGAAGAGCGAAATGATGTCGTAGAAGATGTTTTGGAGGAGGAACGGAATGATGTTATAGAAAATGAGGGAATTGATGTTTTTGAAGATAGTATTGCTGAAGAATTATTAGATAATAATAGTAGAAGAGAAGTTAATTTGGAAGATAGTAGTCAAGAAGTGAATAATGGAAATGAGATTGAAGATAATAGTAGATTGACGGTGGATGGAAACGAGTTGTTTGTGGATGCGGAGGAGTCCGTTGAAGAAATTAGTAGTAAAAGGATTTTGTCAAAAAGAGATAGAAAATTACCAATAAGGTTGAAAGATTATGATTTAGAAACATCATTTTTAACTTACAGTGAGGTGTTGAAGAGTGATGAGAGAAGTTTATGGGAAAAAGCTATTAAAGAAGAGATGGATTCTTTGGAGAAAAATAAAACTTGGGAAGTAGTTGATAAAATAGAAGCAGGTAATAGAAGATTGATAACTAGTAAGTGGATTTTTACTGTGAAGTCGGAAGGAAGATACAAAGCACGACTTGTTGCTAAGGGATTTTTACAAAAATATAATGTAGACTACAAAGAGACTTATAGTCCAGTGGTAAATACTACTAGTGTACGATTATTGCTTTCAATTGCTGCACAGAAAGGTCTAAAATTAAAACAGTTTGATGTAAAGACAGCGTTTTTGTATGGAGAATTAAATGAGGATATCTTTATGGAAATTCCTTTAGGTTATGATTATGGTGAAAATAAAATTTGTAAATTAAAGAAGAGTATATATGGTCTTAAGCAAGCACCGCTCATGTGGAATAAGCGGCTAACTGAATATTTAAAGAAATTGGGTTTCGAACAGCTGAAATTAGATCCATGTTTGTTTTTATGTAAAGAAAAGGAAATTTACTTGGCTATATATGTTGATGATGGAATTTTGATAGGAAATTGTGAAAATGAATTGAATAATATCATGAAAGGAATGCAAAAAGAATTTGAAATTAGAAAATTTGATAAAGTTGAGAAGTTTATCGGTATTGATATACAGGTTGGAGAAAATTATTTGAAAATTTATCAGGAATCTTATATTGGTCAAATGTTAAATAAATTTGGATTTAATGACTTAAAAGAAATTATTTTTCCGAATATTTTAGTTGATACACATCAAGAGGGGAAGGGTAATAGTAGTGATGTGCATCGTTATAGGCAGTTGATAGGGTCTTTACTATACTTAGTAAACAAAACTAGACCAGATGCTTCATTTCATGTTGGTTATTGCAGTAGACATCAAGAGTGTCCTAATTTAAATGATTTTGCCAATATTAAAAATCTCTTCAGATACCTTAAGAGCTCTATATCTTCTGGTATTCAATATTTACGTGGAAATAGTTTAGTTTTGACTGCATATTGTGATGCAGACTTCGCTGGTGATCCTGATACTAGGAAAAGTACGACTGGCTTTGTAGTGTTGTACAGTGGTGGTCCCATACATTGGTGCTCGCGTAAACAGTCCGTCACCGCTCTCTCCAGTACGGAAGCAGAATACATCTCTGCCGCAGAATGTATCAAAGATTTACTTTATGTTCAAAGTCTGATTAAAGAAATTACAGGTCATACTCCAAAAACACAATTATTTGTTGATAATCAGTCGGCTATTGTTTTAATTAAAAACGGAATTTTAAATCGCAGAAGCAAACATATTGATGTGAAATATCATTTTATTAAAGAAAAGATAGATCAAAATTTAATATAATTAATATTTAATTTTTTTTGCGCAGTGGAAGCGTGCTGGGCCCATAACCTTTTATTCAAATCCGCCCTCAAGGTGTTTAATTATTGGGATCCAGTATATAAACGGCTTTAATTCATTCACACATTTTTAATTTCTTAATACCTTTGAACACTCTACATCTTTATAAAAAAATTACATCGACTACAAACTTATAAGTTGCTCCAAACAATTCTCAAAAACTAGTACAATGAAAATTTCCTTCAAGACATTTGTCAAAACACTAATCGCTCCAAGTTTGAAAATAACTTGCTTTTAAAAACATAGACTATAATCATAGACAATAAGAATTCATCTCTACAACACATTTAAGGAATAAGCTGGGTTTGCGGCAGAAACTTCACAAGACTGTTTTATTTAACAATATTTGATTTAGAATTACACTTAACTGTTTTTTCTTACCTAATTAATGAAATATACCACAATAGGTAGTTTATCGTAATTTTATCTTAGTCCAACTGCATGTCGTATACCACAAAGACCAGTAGCACGGTAATGTTATCTATACAGTATTTCAACTTCATATAAACGGACGAAACGCGAGTTATACCTACGCGCCTCGATCTCGGCCCGCGCTCAGTACGCAGACAGTCGCGTCTATGCCACAGTAACGAATAGACGGTGTGTTATTTTTGTAACAATAAACGCACGATATTTTCGCTAAAAATAAGGTTATGTACAATGTACATATTACATATTTAATATGACGAGTAGGATATATTGTGCTGTTTTTGGTTGCATGAATTCGTCAAAAACGCAACCAGAGATAACTTTTTTAGATAACCTGGAAACTGTAAGGTAATACTGTAAAATAATTTTACTTACTAGTAAGTAACATTATTTGATAGTCTACATAGTTGACGATACATAATGTGTGTCTTTTTAATGGACATGTATTTCCTTTAATCCCCCGAAAAAAAATGTCTCGATTAATAAAAAAGGGAATAGAGTAAAGGAAAGTGATTGACACGAGTGCAATAGGTACTTATAAGCTATATATTAGAATGCGGATTTTTTAATACTCTAAAATTTTATGATAAAGCATTTCGTACGTCTCACAAATATTTTTCGGTCGCAAATTTTTAAGACTGATTTTTTATTCAAATATAGGTTTTTTAATTCAATCTACCTACTAGTCAAAAAACAACACGCATTTTTAGTGAACACTTCCTGTTCATTTTACAAAGAATTTAATATGTTAATATAAAAAAAGTATATTTATAATCACAGAACTAAATGGAAACACAAAGTAGGCAAATGTAATTAAAATAATGGAAGCGGGTAGCCCTATCGCATGTTTGTAGGTACACAGCGCGGTTGTAGGTAGTTATTTCAACGAGAGAGCCGAGTTAAGATACTGTATAGATAACATTAACGTGCCAGTAGGTAAGTACCTACGTATATGACGCGAGTGTGAAAAGCAAGCAAAAACAGGAAATGTACAGTGCCGCAAAGGGCAAGTTCATCATTAGCATCTTCGCATCTTTTAAAATCCATCTCAAGCAATGATCTGCTGACGTCAGAGCATAAATATTTTTTTATAATAAAATTATTGTCCTTAAATCATATTATTTCAAAATTGTCACCATTGCCAGAGAGGGATAAAAGGTACAGTTATTGCGCTCTCGTTCGGCTTCAATTTTGCGACAACAGCTCATTCCTGTTGTACGTAGTTCTTATTACTTCTATGTATGGACCCTAATAGCTAGACAGTTGAAATTTTCACAGATGATATATTTCTGTTGCCGCTATAAAAATTACTAAAAATCGGTCATGTGCGAGTCGGACTCGCGCATGAAGGTTCCGTACCCTTCGTGAAAACTAAAAATAAGTTAATGTGATGACTTATGTTGTATAGATATTGGTACGGAAACTTTCGTGCGCGAGTCCGCCGCAGTTGGCCAATATTTTATTTAATTATCAATAACCAAATGACAGTCGTTTGAAAGCAGGTAAAAATTATGAAATCAGTAGAGGGCTTTCATTATGTACCGTTCTTTATTCAAATGGTACTATCGTCTATCGTATCATTACTTACAGGTACCAAGCATTTGGGTAACATCCTTTGGAGTCATGTTTGCCTGGTACTTTTCACTTGAAAATATGTTTTTGTTATACAGGAGTTTTTTTATTCATTTCCACAGTACGACGAGTAGAAAAATAAGTAGTAAGTACCACGTGAAAACTGCCTTTGTTTATCACATTATCTTTGTAGGGTAGATAAGTGGTGCAATAACTAGAGATGCAAAAATTTGGACTCATTTTTTTATTCACAAATAATTAAATCATGAATACATATTTACAATAATACTATATAGATACAGATAGGAGGTATGTAATATTATGCGTTGATTGTGAATATTGGGTATATTATGTACTTAATTATGTTACTTAAATAAGACCTAAGAAAACGTCAGTTCTGAGTGCCAGTAATTCTAGGTTAGCCTGAACAACATCTTCGACCATATCATCACTTACCATCAGGTGAGATAGTAGTTAAAGGCTAAACTAAAAAAAAGTCAGTGTTTGATAGCGCAGATTTTTTTACATACACATCAGTTACAAAACAGGTAAAAAAAATCATATGTATTAAGGTATGTACTATCTATGATAATTGATAAGTTAGCATCAACAAATTACAAGATACTGGTGCTGAAAATTTCAAAGGGAACCTACCTAACAGAAATTTAATTGCTCATGGGCAAAATGTGTAATCGGCATCACTACAACCGGAACTTCTATCTTTGAACTCCCAAGGTCTCCCACATTGGGTGTTGATTTGCCATAACTCCTACGCTTGGCAGGCGTCTTGGGATCGCATTATATATAAGACGGCAGTTCTTCAAAAGGCGCTGCGCCCACCTTCCAGTATTTTTCCCTTAGGGGTATAATGCAAGCCCGGCAACCTACGGAGTAATATCTGATGGCTACCCAAAATTGTGCCTCTCCACTGTGAGGTCCCGGGTTAGAATTGTACCCCCTTATATTCCCGTGGGTGTCGTAAGAGGCGACTGAGGGAAAAATACTGGAAGATGGGCAGCAGCGGGAACTGCCACCCTACACTGCGATCCCCAAGCCGTCAGCCAGGGGTGGGGATTTTGGAAAACACCTCTTTAATAGAGGAGGCCGTGTTAAGCAGTGGACGATCGGGCTGGTACAGTACTCGAAATTAGTACATTAACGGCAACGACAACCGAATAAAAGAAATCAATGAGTACGTAATCTATAATTGCTATGTAGTAATAAAAAATGTTTTTTTGGTAAAAGGCCGAGTAATTAGTTGTGTAAACTTGTGTAATCGCCGTCTATTACAAATAACTCTCAACGAAATCTAATAACTAGTGTCTCGTCAAAATCCTAAATATGCCTTTGTGTGTATAAATATACAAATAATTTAACACAAACAATTATAGTCACGATGATATGTACATACCCTGTACATATCATCGTGACGCCTGTCTAGATACACAATATTCAAGTACTTACAAATTATACATATTTAATTATTCTGTATCGCGACATGCATCAATATATTGCGTATCATAAAACTGAAAAATTTAACTATTCCAATTGTAGCAGCAGGTACATGCGACTTATATTACCTCTTATATTTATACTAACGGCCCGCCCCGGCTTCGCACGGGTAGTTACCATAAACTGAGATGTAAGCTATCCTATCTTTCAATTTGGATCAAATTGCACACGGTGTGCAAATCAAATTTAAAATCGGTTCAGTAGTTTAGGAGTCCATCGCGGACAAACAATGTGACATGTAATTTTAATATAAGGATTACGGGACGTAATACGAGATCCTATTGCTAAACCTCGGCTGTCCGTCGGACTTTTAAAGGACTGTATTTGTAGAACGAATAGTTAGCCAGTGGTATTTTTTACAGAATGTGTTAATATAGCGGATTGCCTTACAAAAAAGAAAAGGCTAAAATAAAAGTGGATACGAGAAACGTGTTTTTGACGTTGTTTTTGTTTTATCGTAAAAACAGTAATACACACAAACGTCAAGCTTGGAAAGTTTACAGCCGAACATCTAACGCATAACAACAAAAAATAAGAAATTACCAAGAGCGGGTCGGAGTCAAAGGAAGGGTCTCGAACTGTATTTAAAAAAATACAATTTTGTGGTATAAACTGTGTTGATACGGATCCTTTCGTGTGTGAGTCGATCTCGTACCTGATCGTTTTTTTCTGGTCGTAGTTTAGCCTTTGACCAGATTTGGTCGAAGGTGATAAACAGGCATAACCTAGAGATGGAACTGGATCTAAAGGACAAGCTGCCGGAACACACATAATATTTTCGGCGAATAAAAAGCTTTGACATATAGATATTTCAGGATTATACAACTCAGAGGCTTACATCTGCATTCTATTTGTACATATGCCTATTTCATTTTAAATGTTGTATATTAATTGACAGTAAAAAATATTAAATACATGATAATATATTTAAAAAAATAGAAATGTATAATTTTACACCTATGATGTAATTAATTTAAACAATTCGTTAATCAATTTGTAAATCTTCCAATTTGAAGAGAGACAAAGTTACTCACAGTTGTACCATTTAAATTGATCAGGTCCTAAGTCGTGCTGCCTAGGCTGTGGTCAGAGATACCATGAACGAAGGAGGTACGTAAAGAGCGCGTGCGAACCATTACATGCTTAGTACAAATCAATAAACAACTCTGTCTGACGGTGCAATCGAACTAAACGTAGCCACAGTTTGAAACAGTCTAATTTTTGCATAACCATGATTGGTTAAGGTATTAGTTGCCGACGGCGCAATGGAGCTAGTGCCTGTAAGTACCTACAGCTCGAAGCGCGGCCTATTTTTTGCATGTGTACGATTAGCTACTTCGTTGTAGTTTATATCGACGTCAATCAGGGTGAAGTGATCTCATGTGCATTGCAGCGTGACGTACCCACTGGTACTGGTGAACCAATGTCAATCCCGATAAGCCAACGGTTTTACTAATAGGCTCTTCAACTTGCAATGGCGCTTCATTAGAACTTATCCATGGAACCCTGCCGTACCTCGCAGCTACCTAAAGTGCTCCGTAAACGACCAAACATGTTTGTCAAACATAATTGACCGACACGTGTTTGTCAAATTTTATGAACGTCTGCGGCCTTCTTTATCACTTTTTTCTAACAACGTGTTTGATCTTGTTTGATAGAAATCTACGTGTTTGTCAAATATGTTTGAAGGCATTTGACGCGTTCGGTCGAACACGCTGGATTCGCTCCGAAACATATATTTGAAGGCTGCGGGTGTTTGTCAATGTTATGGTTGATTGTGTACGCTCTTATTTGATGAAAACGTGAAGTTTGACAAGGATGAATCATCGTTTACAGGGCATTTTAGCCTAACCAACAAGTCAAATTATTGGAGAAAATGTTACTTGTTGCTCTCTACATACATAGTTGGTTGTTATTTATTCCAAATTTTACACACGGTGGGCGTCTGAAAGTAGGCAGTTTATTAATGGCCACACTCAAGTATGTATTTCATACATAATTAATTCATAATATAAAAAAAATACATAGCAAATGCACATAAACAAAATAACTGCATTAAAAAACTCATGAACACAACAAAATATTTTAAATTTCATTTTTATTCTATTGCGCGCAGCCTCTTTATAAAGTGATTGGGAATTCCCATACGTTTAAGTGCTAAGTCATCTACTTGGTCTACATTTGGAATGAAGTGTAGGAGAGCTTCAAAACATATCTCACTCAATTTAGGTATGCAAACCCAAACTTTGTAAAGAGAGTTATTTCTACGTGTGGTTTCATTCTTTGGTTCAATACCACCGAATATATACATACACCCAGTGGGTGTTATTGATGAAGAATGGAAATATAAAGGGTGAGGTAACTTTGACTTTTTCATAAGTGTCCATTGCATATCTGTGAGGCTGAGTCTCCATATGTCGTCATAAACAATATGTCCATCTGAACCTCCAACTACAAAAACCTGTACACCGTCTGTAGTGTCGATTTGAACTGCACTATGGCACTTTCTAGCAAAAGGAACCAATGGTTCTTGTCCGCTTTTATCAACTTTTGCAGTGAGAACCTGCCAGGTTTTAGTTTCTATGTCAAACACGGGTATTTCCATTAGTTCGAAGGCCCATTCTCCCGTGCCACCACCGATGATGTATATTTTATTGCCATCTCTAACTATTTCATGTCGGTATCGGCCAAGAGGTTGATCTTCCTGGCCAGTTCCAATAAATAATGCTTCCCATTGCATTGTCCGCAGATCTAACCTGAAAAGAAAGTGACAGGACTTTATTAAATTTCTCAGTTTGTGTATTCCAAATACTACTATTAATGTATTACATTTAATGGCATTTTTGAAGCAGTGATAGCTCAGTGGCTTTTTGAAGCAGTGGCTTTGGGTATGGACTGCCGCGCAGCAGGTCCATGGTTCGAATCCCGCCGCGAGCTTGAGCTTCACCGCATGGTGGAAGGGCATTTTTGCGAATGCCCGCCTGGCTAGCGACTACCCTCAAGTAGAAAATCTGTCGCCAAGCACCTAACGGTGTGTTCCGGCAGCTGTCCTTGAGAGCCAGTCATTCTAGATTAAGCCTGTTAACACCTTCGACCACATCATCACTTACCATCAGGTGAGATTGTGGTCAAAGGCTTACCTAAAAGCAATATAAAAATAAAAAAAAAGAATATGGGCTGATGAGAGACAAGGACAACTGTATAAAATAATACTAGATAAAGAGAGAAAAAGCGCGCTAGTCAAAAAGTTTATTCCAAGGAAACCAGACCCTCAACTGAAATTCTGTTGTGTAAAACTTAAGATATGACTATTCATCATCATCAGCCGGAAGATTACTACAGTTGAACAAATGCCTCCTAAATAGCGTTCTATTGTACATTATGGCATATAATTGTACATTGTGGCGTTCCACAATGTACAATTATATGCCACTTGTATCCATCAACTCCCCGCGGCTCTTACGATGTCGACAGTCCACTTAGTGGGCGTACAAACTCTACATTATACTGGGTAATGAGGTAACCACACGAGAACCTTTCTTCCCCGTTCGTTACTAGTTCGTCCAGCAATGTCGACTGCACATTGCCACTTCACTTGCAATTACTGAAAGCTGGGTAGTTGACTTTGGTTGTTCATAAATTTTTTTCACTCCGGATTCTGAATAAACTCCATGTATAGCTCGGAGCTATGGAGAGCTGGTTAAGTGATTGTGAGCTTGTCCATAAGGGCCTCAGTTTGGTCCCTGGCCAATTATGTAATTTTTTGCTGACAAAATGTGATTGAAATTATAGAATAAGGTGATTTCACAATGACATATAGTATCTAAAGCTGTTATTAACTGATGGACTTGAGTAAATAACAGCTCCATTTAGTAGTAGTTTGAAGAACAGTAGGTACTACACTACTGCTCAACGCATCCAGCGTTTTACCTTATATGACTGAGAGTACCTCCACTCTCAGAAGTTCTGTCGTGATTCCGTCATCACTGTAATTGAGACATGAAATCTTGCACCATTAAAATATTAATTATTTACTAGATTTTTTTTTATTCATTAAACCATTATTAAGCTAAATTAAAATCTGCTCTCAACAGGCAATTTTTTTTCAATAAATCACTTCACATGTTTATTGTATTAAAACTTTCGTAAGTAGTACACATATTTAAATATGTGTACTATTATTGTCACCAATTTCACTTACGTTAAATCAGACGAGATCGAGCTACTCGAATGATTGAATGTGGTGTTGGATACAGACGTGCGAATTCACAGAGCCAATCTTAAGTGGTTAAGATGGATGACCCAATATCGCGCATACACAAAATGCACGCTTTGGCCCAATGGCCAACCCTTTGGCAAAATTGTATATATACGTATATATACCTATATATGTATGTATAGGTCAATACCTTTACATACATATATAGGTGTATATATACGTATATATAGGTCAATGCCTTAGGCTAACTATTTTTCTGTTCCAATGCAACCATTTAACAACAGTATTATTTGTCATAACTTTATATTTCTCATTTTTAACTTTTCTCTTTTTTAATTTTTTAGAGCACGAAATTTCTCACTATGATTGGGAATCGAGCACACGTCTCCCGGTTTTATGCACCGCATGCTTTCCATATCACATCCCCCAGTAAAATCGGGACACATGCATTCAATTCGCACTAAAGGTGAGAGATTACGTGCCCTAAAAATTTGTAAACATTATTTTAGCTTAGCATGCGAGTGCTTGTAATCATAATGAAAAATAATCTCATAATTGAAAATTAATGCACGCAATTTATCTGGTAAATTATAATATATTATTAAGGCCTCATTCTTGTTATTATTAAATAAGAGGGTCATACTTATTACGATAGATTATTATAATATTTTAAAAAATCTGTCAGTATTTTTTCCAATTATTGCTAATTGCCCAGCTCAACATTCCTTGCATAATATATGAAATAGTTGTGCAACTATTAAACTGATGTAGGTCTAAATTGGATTTGTTAGTAAAAACCTTGATTATTTGTATATGTAAATTTGATATTAATATGCAGAGAGCATATTAACATCAATTTTACACACTAGAGGTTGCCCTTTTTGCCACCCACCGGGCCAAAAAGGCCCATTCATACCGGACCCGGCAAGTAAACAGCGGCGCGCGGCGCGGGTGCACCAACTCGTGGAATATACGTTGGCATGGCATCCGCTGCATTTCGTTGTATGCAGTACAGCCTAGCCTATAAGATTTCGCTATTTGCTCAATTAATAATAGTAACACTATTAGTCTTAATAGCCATTAGCCAAAGTTTAAGAAAAAACATAATAATTCACTTTTAGGAAATAAGAATTTGTTTTGTTTATAACAAAGCTAGCAAAGTTTACCTATCTAATTTAAGTTGTTATATTATGACACGTTTAGTACTTTAAGCTGCGTTATTAGTTTCTTATTTGAATACTATGTTTTCAAATAGATACTGTAAAAAGTAAAGGGAAAGACCTGCTTGTTAAAACTAATAAAAATGAATAATTACTGATACTAATGTTACTTTTCCGTCCATAAGTAAACGAAATCAATTGTAAAAAAAATACTAAGTGTGATTAAGAGACTTGAATGAGATATATTGTTGTGATAAATGTTCATAAGCCAGTTTGAAATAAATATTAACCTTGAATCATTTTCTTTTTCCATTCATATTATAGGAAATTTTCATAGAATACTAAAGGCTCCATCACTAACACAACCCGGCTAGGCCCGGTGGACCCGGCCCGGTTGGCTACGAATGCAGCCGGGGCCTGCCGGGTTGAGATACATCTACACACAAACATTCTACAAAATCTATTTTAATATGTGGAATCAGAAAATTACAGGATAAACCCATATTATTACATTAAAGCCATGAGTACCGACCTGGAAATGTCACAGTTGTATGCAAACCCATTGGTGCCACCAACTGTGTATAAATATCCATTGTGGCACAGTATGGACTGTCCATAAAGACCTGGAGGTTTCGTCCCGTTGACATTTAGGATTTGCAGGGCACGATCATTTTTAACAGTATTCCAGACAATCACATCATTACTGCATTTATGGCCAAATGGTTCACCTGTGCCACCATATATCTGAAAATTTAAAAGTATTTTTTCACCTGATGCATTGTTTACCTCTGCTGTCTCTAGGAACAAACCAGTGTAAATTTATAATTGAGATATGAGTTTTTATAATATTTATTATAATCATATGCATAATTGATATGCAGTTTTAGGTCCATAAGACAAACCTCTATTTATCCAATACTAAGACATAATTTCAGACAGCACACCAGTTTAGGAGGAAATTTAGGTAGATATGCCACTATATAAATTTTGCTAGTCCTGTATTCCCTAAAGGGGAAGACAGATGTGTCAGAACATCTATGTTACACCAGATGTGTTGTGGTTCCATGCAACAGCAGATAAGTCCAATGCCTTCTAACAGATACAGGTCTACACTTTGGCAATGATGTATGGGGGAGACGAATTACTTAGCATTCCATGGATTCACAGTGTGGGTGCCGGGTCCATAGCGTTGCAGAGGAAGAGGCCAGAGGGGCCTGGGACTTGCAACCCAGGAGTAGGGTTACGGGGCCCCTTTATGAAATATCAATGCTCCCCTTCACCTCTCAAGCCTCCCCCTACCTAATCAAATTTGGTAAGATCCTACTAATGCCGCCTTAGATACACATTCTAGGATGGAAGTTACGGTTGTTTTTGGCAGGCCCATGTCTTTGAGTAGGTTATATAGGGATTTTGCTGGTATACCCCTTGCTCCAACTTTTACAGCATATAAATTAACCACAAAACCGTTTTGGTTAATTCATAATATTTTTTTTTTTTATTGTGTGGTCTTTAGGTATGTTTGTTTCCCACAGTAAGTTCTATAAGTACTATGCGTTTTAGATTTTTAGATTATAGAAATATGTCTGGTCTGGAAGACAAAACACCAACAGTACATATATATATACCGATTCTAAAGTTCTTCCAATGTATGTATACATATTTTTTTTAAATAATTATTATTATTAACTATATACTTTCTATAACCGCCTCGGAGGGATGCTTCAACCCTCCTCTCCCGCCTCCTCCAGTTTCTATAGTACATATATATGTATACTGATTCTACAGCTCTTCCATTGACTAACGAAAAAATGATCCCAATAATATTTTTCATGGTACAAATACACCCACAATATGTTAGTTTCTAGCACATTTGGTTACAAACCAGTAAGTTTTTTCCAAACACGCACATTGCGTTCGATGCCAGCTCTTCAGGCATATTATCTACGATGTCGTGTAGTCTCCATTTACCACTTGCTAAGCAAAAACTCCACAGTTCCTTGAAGAGTGGGCGACTGGGACTCCAAGTCGGATTTCCTCTTACTATACTGTTCAGAGGCAAAGAAGGGTTATAGCCACCGAAGCAATACAAATAAGCTTCGTCACAAGCTATTCTGTGCCCACTGCGAGGCCTTGGGCGATCAGAACTTCGATATTTTACTTCAGTAACCTTAAACGGTTCAAAAAGGTAGTCTTTTCCACGATACATGTTTTTGGATACCGTTTATATATACTATAAACTTTACACAACAAAACAATGCAAAATGTTTATGTTATATTTTCATAGTTAACGTCACATTTCACTAGACTATGTACCTAAATAAAATAAAATATTGTATTTACAACATGGATATCTGCAGATAAATTTGCGTGAATGACACTGCCAATGACATGTGAATGACATATGACATACCAATGACCATAGCTGGGGTTCGTTCCAGTAATGCCTTGGGCTAATATTGGCAGAGCTAGAATTGACTGATGTTCCAGGATCAGCATTTATATCTGTAATGTCAAAATATAAATTTAATGGCGATATTTTTAGGTGGTAAAATATTTCTACATGTTTGGAACATCGGGCTCATTACGTAGTTAAATTAATTCAGTAACCACTGATTGACCGAGCGAGAACTTAGTTCGAGCGAAGCGTCTCTCGACAAAAATGCTTTCCGATTATGTCCGGTTGTTCTCCTATACAGGTCGCATTTCTCATCCGATTCTTACAAAATTTTGTGAGCAGTTTTGATAAGTCCATAATTTTTTTTGTCGATACTATTTTGGGAATTTTTCTTAGTGACGGAGATATTCATTATAAGGTGTTGAAAGTATGGACGGCTTCGCTTAATTTTATGGCAATGTCCATACGCACGTCAGTTGCTTAAAAGTGATAGGACTCTATCTCCCTCGTATATTCAAACATTTATTGGCCCTGTTTTTGTAGCCAATATGTTAATTCGAGACAAATACATTACCAAGTAGTTTTTTGTATATTTGCTACTTACCTACTTATTTCTAATACAACTAACCTTCGCTGGGGTCCGCGTGTCATTGATTTTCTTGGACATAAGTCTAAGAAAATAATATTTACATTACATATCTATATTTTTGGATTTCTTGAGCCATTCTCCCATTAGCTTGGCAGTGAACCTTTATTCAATTGTAAGCTATGCAAGGCCAGACTCGCGAGCGAGGTCTACAGCTCGGAGAGCCACTAGTCTATGGCTTAGCTTACTTTATGTAAAATTTGTCCATGGAAGTAATAAGTACTACGTACAACCGTAGTACTTATTACTTCCATGAGTTTGTCACATTTAACAGCTAGCCAAGAACACTATTGCCTACAAGCTAGTCTATAAGTAGTTGTAGGTAGGCACAGCATAATTATTATTAGCTCTGACAGGTTGCCCTGAATGTAACCGTGGGGTGAGTTCCTGCATTCCTTCAGCCTAGGCAAATTTTGCTATAGACGCGAATACCCGCCCGCGCCGTTCCAGCACTTCAATCGAGCTTTATTTGATCCTAAGCCATTCCTGGAATGAACCACCCGAGTCAGGCAGAAGCCAGGAACAGAACAGTGCCATAAATTTATAGGATAAGATTGATAGCTGCAAGCCGCATCTCCTGGGCTCCATTAACACCTACGCTTAGGTCAATTTTCGCTCAAAATTTTGAGGCCCGTATTTTGACATTTCTTTCCTTTCTAGTACATTCGGTAGAGGGTTGATAAAGTTCAGTTCTCTCCCGTCTTCTTGAAAGTTACCGGCGAACTGTATCAATAGTTTCCCACGTAGGTACCTAGCACGAAACAATATTTTTACTGATAAATTTATAGGAATTTGGTAAGTAGGTACCTACATACTATTAATATCACACTTGCACTTGGTACAACTAGGACTTTCACCGTAGGTACACTAATCGTTCAATCTTAATATTTATGCTTCTTATTTCAAACTAGCTTCCTATTCGGCGAAGAGTCCGTATTTATAGCGCTACGTTATCGAAGACTTTTTTTTTATTGCTGATAGGTAAGCCTTTGACCACAATCTCACCTGATGGTTAGTGATGATGTGGGCGAAGGTGTTAACAGGCTTAACCTAGAATGACTGGCTCTCAAGGACAACTGCCGGAACACACCGTTGGGTGCTTGGCGACAGATTTTCTATTTGAGAGTGGTCGCTAGCCAGGCGGGCATTCGCAAAAATGCCCTTCCACCATGCGGTGAAGCTCAAGCCCGCTGCGTGTTATGAACCATGGACCTGCTGCGCAGCAGTCCATACCCTAAGCCACTGAGCTATCACTGCTTCGATATATGGTAGTATATTAAAAAAAAACAGTGTTGTCACGGTAATGTTATCTATACAGTACTTCAACTTCATAGAAACGGACAAAACGCGAGTTATACATACGGGCCTCGATCTCGGCCTGCGCTTGGCCCGCAGACAGTCTCGAGTGTCGCGACTACGCCGCAGTGACCAGCGAATGCTTGGTTGTTTTTAACAATAACCGCGCGATTTTTTTACCAAAATAAGTTCAAGTACATATTTACATATTAAATATGATGAGTAAGATATATTGTGCTGTTTTTAGTTACATGAATTCGTCAAAAACGCATCCAGAGATAACTTTTTTTAGATTACCTGGAAACTGAAAGGTAATTCATAAAATAATTTTATGTAATACCATAAAATATAATAATAAAGCATTTCGTATTTCTCACAAATATTTTTCGATCGCCAATTTTTAAGAACTATTTTTTTTTTCATTCAAACATAAAGATGGTTATTTGATTAAATCTACCTAATAGTCAAGAAAACAACACGCATTTTTAGTGAACACTTCCTGTTCAATTCACAGATTATTTCATTTGTTTATATAGAAATAAGTATATATACAAACACAAAACTAAATGGAAACACAAAGTAGGCAAATATAATTAAAATGCTGGAGGCGGGCAGCCCTATCGCAGGTTTAAGTAGGATCTACACGGTTCGAAACCACGGGCTTCGCCCATTGGCCTTGGCGAGCGGCTTGTTCCAAACCACCGTCGGAATTTGCTACTACACAGTTCGGAACCACAGTGTGTTTCGAACTCCCGCGCCGATAACACGCATCCAACTAAGGCCAAACTTCACACGATATCGCTTAATTTATACGTTTTAAAATTACTATCTATATATGAAATTTTGAAGAAAAATATATCATAAATAATGCATTATATTTGGTCGTGGCTTTTATACCTACGTATCTCAAAGAGGGAAACGCGCTATGTGTGCGCTCCCGCCATGCGTCCGCTCTCGCCGGCGCGGCGGTGCGGCAGCGGCATACTGCCCTCGCGTGGTTTGCGACCGGCGCGGCGGCGTCTACACAGTGGGAAATAGTGGTCCAGAACCACGGTCGACAACGCATGCTCGCAATCCAAGGGCGTTGGAAAGTCAAACGTAATTTGGTCGCAAACCATCATCTCCACAGTTCGAAACCATAGTTCGGGACCATGGTCGTGAACTGTCTGGCACGTTCTTTATGTATCGCGCGGTGGTGGGTAGTTATTTCGAAGACAGAGCCGAGTTAAGATACTGTATAGATAACATTACCGTGGTATTGTTCCCCTGGTACGATTGCACCCAAAGATAATTTAATACCACGCACCCCGGTGGGTGCACCCGTAACCGTACCGTCCTCCCTGAGCGTTCGTAGGTTGCCAGGGTGATATTTAAGTCTTCTTCTCTAATATATATAAACATTGATTTAAAATTGTATTTTATAGCTATAATATGTAGTTTAATATGATTAAGATTATAGTTTTAAAGAATAATAAACCCTCTCGTATGTAAGTTAGTGATATACCCGACCGGCTATTACAGGAACTACAATTGTATGTTAAAGACCGTAATTTTTTTGTACCGGCGCACTGTGTTTCGCCTAGAACAAGCTAGCTGGACAATAGTTATTTGTTATACAAGAGTGCAAAGTTGCTTTTTAACCGCGTGTTCAATTTTGATGACCGAGCAAGCGAAAGATCCTAAAATTGTATCACGAGCGCAGCGAGTGATTCAAAATTAGAATCCTGAGCGTTAGCGAGGGTTCATGGGAGTTCATGGTAGGCAACGCACCAGTAATGCTGCGGATATTACGGGTGTTCATAGGCGGCGGTGACCACTTACCATCAGGTGGACCGTCTGCTTGTTTGTCACCTTTTGCATAAAAAAAAAAAAAAAAAAAAAAAAAAAAAAAAAAAAAAAAAAAAACAAAAGAGCACGAGGTGAAAAATCTTTGCACTCGAGTGCAACACGTAACTTTTCATTCCACCTCAGCGAGGAAATGACTAAATGCTGATTGTTGAGGGAGAAAGCTCATTTGCGCATTATTAACAGTTTCACTCAATTTTGTTGGCGTCAAACAAACTTCCTCGTCGCTAGAATCACTCATTTTAGTTTTTTCACTTGTTTTTAATTATAAGGTTTAACAATGACGTGAAAAAATGCCGCGTAAAGAACCGCGTACAAAGCAAATTGAAAAAAGAACACCAAGAAGGTTCCGAGTCTGAGTTTTTAACAAATTAAAAAAAAGTTGTATGATATATTCGGCACCATAGAGGTAGCAGTAAATAGGTTTAATGTTTTTTTTAATTCACAAACTTAGTGCACACGATGTTCTAAATTCAAATTACTTTATCCTCTAGAGAATAAAAACGGCTTTTCCACTCAGATATTGAAGATTAAAAATACTCTTTCCGAGATGGTGGGATGAAAAAATATTTTATAATGGGTTTCGATTGCTTTTGCCTTAGACAATGATAATTTGTTAATTTCATAATTTTCAGGTAAGTACAGATTAAATTATAAGTCTAAAAATGAAAAACCAAATACTTTATAAAAAAATGTATTGTATTTCTTACAAAGGCACAAAGAAAAGCAAAAATACAGCAGAAATAAGTACATTAAAATAGAAAGAAACAATCAATAATATATTACAACATAATTATACAATAAAAAGTAAAAAAATACATTATTATTTATAACTTAAATATTATAAAAAAAGGTAAACTCAAGATTTTACAAAAATGCTACATCATACTCGTAATTATCCTAAATATCCTCATCTGATGATTCGTCACTCTCACATTCAGTCGAGTCTGGTAACAAGTAATCACCTTCATCAGTCGGACTCGGAAGAACGTTACTTGTAACCCGATGTGATTGTATTGAAGGCGGAACAATCAAATTTAAAACTTCTTCAGGTAATTTGTCAATTTTCTTTTTGGGTACCTCTCTGAGAGAGTTGATTAGAGGATCAGACGTTATTAAAAGCATATTCAACAAATCTGTATTTGTGCAATACGTGACAGTTTCCTGGTGTGGTGTTCACGGAATCTCCGGCAGTCTTTATTTTGAGCCTCTTGAGCTTCTTCTGAGAGCTGTCCGATTGGAAGAATGCAAGTTTTTATCACTTCTGTGCTATGTACAAGTATTTTGTGTACAGTAGCTGGCATGTAGTACCACGAATACAGATTTAGATAAAGTGTTCTGGTTTCAGAACACACTTTCTCAAATTCATTGTAATTAATATCGTACCCAGAAGATAAAGTTCTTAACAAAATGCAGAATTTTTTAATGAGGTTAACGTCTAAGCCTGTAATCTCTCCACTCAGTTCCGGGTTTGTAAAGAATCTGCGAGCTGTGTTCCCATCATTTGTGTTACCATAACCAGGTTTTGGTTTGTCTACAATAAGTCCCATTTGGGTTTTAAACTTTTGCTTTATGTCGTCTGAACGCTGTTTCACACTAGCTTTATCGTCATCACCTCTAACCTGCCACTTCTTAATATCCAAACGATAGCTAATGTGCAACAGACATTCAAAACAGCGAATCCAAGCATGTAATGTAGACAAACCAAACCCATAATGTTCTTCATTACTTTCCAATCCACTTAAATCACCATTCATCATCTTAGGAGTCGCACCACAGATATAACACTTTTGTGCAGATCGTGTGTCAGTCATAGCATTGCATACTTTGCCGTCTGTCATTGTTAGCAAAAGAGTGTGCTTCACAGAAATTTGTGATTCACCAACACTACATGTTGTTGGAAGAAGTTGAGATACTTCTTCCAACACTCTGTTAGTTTCTGTAGTCGTAAATTCATTTGTTTCCTTTGAAAAAATAAATTTAATTGGCCTGCAATATAACGTGGAGGAAGGTCGTGGGTTTTGCCAAATAATATTTTGACCATCACACAATCTCAAAGGCACAAATGAAAATACAAACAGAAATTCATCAGTAGCCTCAGTGTTTTCAAACTTCTGCTTGTAGGTACTGTGACCAGAACTACCATCACATCCCCATTTGCTAACTAATGTGAATGACGAACTGGGCAGCACACTTTTAATGACTTCACTTTGTGCTTCAACTAGTCGTTCAGTTGTTTTATCCAAAATAGCTTGGAGTTTTATTTCCGCGCGCGATTCCGTTATAGATATATGGTCATCAGAAGGATAACAAAGTTTTTTTGACTTACATAGGCTATGGTATGATGGAAACACTTGATGTCCAGCCTTCATTGCCCACTTTCTCGTCTGTTTGTAAGAGTGAGAAGTGCACTTAGAATCTACGTAATAAGCTAGCGCTTCGTCACTATTTAACTGCCTAGCACTACAAAGAGATTCTTCAGATGCCTTTCCTTCTGTGCTGGAATGATCGCCACTTTTTCGGATTCGAGAGGCAACCGCTCTATGACCCGATAAACGATTTGCCACTTCCGCAGCTGTGGTCAATTCACTAGCACTCCGCAATTTCACCAAGTCTTCAACCCTGCGTTTTTTTGTTTTGAAACTGGCGTCTTCGAAGTCTTTTCGGGGTCTACCTTTAGGTCGATTATCTTCTGATGAGGAGGAAGCAGAAGGCCGATGCATACGAACGCTAAATTGTATGTCTGCTCCGTCCAGCCAACTTCTATTTTTGTTTAAAAAAACATCCATTGTTTTCGAAGCAGCCCACTTTTCAGCAAATTTTGACGATATGCTGGCAATTTTTGTTTGCATAATTATCTCTTCTTGAATCGGAGGCCACATCTCACAGATTGTATTTGTTAAAAATAAACTCCATCAGGTGAGCATTTCTTGCTTCTTTGTCATATTTACGCCATTCTTCAAGTAACTCCATTTTCGAAAAAGTGTACACATGATCTGAAAAAAAAATAAAAAAAAATGTTTAGCATTCGTTGCGGTCTCCATATTATATATCATTTAAAAGGTTAATGTTGTGGCTGTAACATACATAAAAATCAACTTGGATACACGTGGATACAAAAAGTTGCGATCCTTGAAAGTTTAGATATGAAGATTGACATTCTTTTAACAGATTTTTCAATTGGATATTTAAAGCACATGTTGGCAAATAATATATTAAGTCGATATTAAGTAAGAAAGTACTTACCCTCAAAGGTAAAATCCATCACAGAAAATACTAAAATAATCACTACAAATTTTAAGAGATGTTATCATAAGTGCCGCAAAATTGCAACTAATTTAATTTCACAAATGCAATTAACTTATCACTTACCTTCAACCCCTTATAACTCACCACTATGGAATGTTTGCCCTAATTATTACCTGTTATCGAGACCTTGGGGGTTTTGTTAATGGCATGTGACCCTTAATTACCTGATTAGGTAAATGACTTTTGTCCACCTACGTTGTTCTAGGCAAAACACTGTGCGGCGGTATGCCTACTTAAAAATACTACGAACTATATACTTACAACTATAGCTACTACAATAAAAGCATTTAGACAACCTATAAGTCATAGCAGACTCACAGACCGTAATTGTTGTGATATGCAGTAAAGATATTCGATTTGATTCTGCGCACCTCTTGCTCCACCGTTACCTGGCCTGCTATCGGGGCCAAGAATAAGAGCTAACAGGGAATGGGGGCAGGCAGAGTTATATTTGTGCTTATCGTTAGAGGGTTTTGCTATAATCCATACGCTTGGCAGGCGTCTTGGAGATCGCAGTTACACGTGTTGATTTCTCAGAAGGCACTACTGCCAACCTTCCGGTATTTTTCCATTACGCCTCATCGCCACCGAGAAATGGTGGGTGACATTTTATCCCGACACCCCAAACACACACATGCAAACAAAACATAAAAAATATAAACATACTTATTTACCTTGGTCGTCTTCTCGTCAAATATTCCGCACAGCCTTAAGACCAGTATTTGTCAGTGATGACATATGGCACTGAGACGTGGTCCTTAAACTGTGGCTCTTATTGACAAGCTCAGCGTCAATCAACGAGATATGGACAGAGCTATGCTCCAAGTTTCTTTCCGCGATAAAATCGGGAACGAGGAAATTCGCCGAAGACCCAGTCACCGATATAGCTTTCAGAATTTGCAAGAGGCAATGGACAGGCCAAATTGCTCAACGTAGAAGTTGGTAGGCTTGGATTAAAGTAGATGATACTTCTTGAATCTACCAAAATAGAAGTTTTTTGCAATATTTGAAACATGGGTTCATAAGTCGTACAAAAGCTGTTTTCGTTATATAATTATTGGTAAAAATAAAAGTCTTGCATTTATTTTGTCTATATGTTTATTGAACGCTTTGTAATACAAAGTTTGGACATTGAAAGCAAATTATATTTAATTACATTTCAATTTCTATTATAAACTGTATTTTAGTGTGAACAAACCCTAGTAACATAACTTTAGTAACTACCAAAAATATAAGCAGCGATAGTAATAAAAAAAAACCTTGGACACCTAGTATTCCATACATGATGACAAAATATAACATCTTTCATTAAAAATATATCTCACTAATCAAGCATAATGCTCGGTCACACAAGTAGTTTTTCTGTAATCAAATAAAATATAAAACAAATCAACAAATGCATATTTGGGTGCATGGAATGCAATTAGCAATATTTTAATGATTTTATATTATGTTTGGGCAGTGAAAAAGCGTATCTTTTCGTAGTTTCACACTAGTCATGAGCTTCAGTCCCAAGGCATGGGGTCACAGGTCAGTGCATTTTCCAACAAGGAATTGATATAACAGTGTCTATGTCCAATAGATTGGAAATACCCCTGATGGGGGAGCCTTTGTTCAACATTAGACATTCTGGTTGATGTGATGAGATTGGAAATTTGATCACTCCCTATTACATGAAACCTCAAAACCATAGCAAAATGTAGCAGTGTCCACACCTGTCAACCCCATCATTTCATATATATCATAAAATATACTTTTCTTTTTCTTTTTTAATGTACTCCTTTTTTAAGTAATATATAATTGACCACTGGGCTTTCACGCTATTTCGCCTTTATATTAAATATTTACTCAGAGAACCCAGTATTTTCCAATAAGTATTAAAGATAACATGATCTTATCACGTCATTCAAAGAGGACCTTGACACATGAGTTAATAAAACATTACAATCTTGTAAATTGAAATTCCATGTTCCCAAACAACCGTTAGAATCATATTTACAAACATAGTATGTAATATGTATCATATCACATAATAAACCATACGGTATTTTATGTGTATGGTATAAAAAATACCATCAACAGTATAAAAAAGTGATACAACACCAAATCATCTAAATACGATTCCACATGAACATACAACCGTAGATCACCATCTTAAGCGACATTGCTTTTGATACAGACACAGTAATTGCACAAATACGTACGTAACACACAGAGAACAATTATTATATAATTTGTATTTATAGATTAATCTCTGTCATCACGTAATTCATTACAATTCGACTTAATGATAGATCTACGATTGTACTGTTTGAATAGAGAGAATTTACGTTAAGTATCACCTCGGCACCGTAACAGCATTGCCTCGCAACCAATTTCACTACACATGACTTGTCCAGGGTTTAAAATGGCGTTATGTAGTACAGAGTTTCATACAGATAATTCTGGGGTCCAAGTGTAAGTTTTTCTAGTAATAAGCCACGAGCGTGTAAAAGCGATTGTGTATGGCAAAATGCTTGATTAATTTAAGCGCTGCTAAGGGCGCTAAGCCTTAGCCATACAAATTTGTGTTGACGCGCTCGGGGCGTAACATCAGAAAAACTTGCACTAGGCTCAGCAAACGGATTGAGTTGAGGCGATGTAGATACTGGTGCCAGGTGGGTCAGGATGTTCCAACGATTAAGCTGCCCGCTGCATGCCGGTAGCGAAAAGCAGTTTCTGTTTCTTCTTGTTCTTCTTGCCGGACGATGAGGGTGAGGGTGCGGCTTGCAGAGCAGCTTCGATCGCGTCGCTGAGGACGAGAGCTCGCGGGCCACTGGACTCTTCATCTTCGGGTGGCGGCGGAGGAGGCGCGGCGGACTTGCGGACGCGCCAGGTACCGCTTGTGCTTGCCATCTATGCAGACATTAGTTTTAAATATTATAGACTGATTCAAACAACTGATAATTTCAATATCTTTAGTATCGAGGTCACAATAGATTTAATCTTAACAGCAATTGAAATTATACTATTCACAATTAAAAAGTGTTAGGATTCCTCATGAGAATGACATCTGGCAGCGTTAATAGTTGATCTTGCATATCTTTCCGATTAACAAGGACAATGTTTAGTGTTTACTGCAGTCATGACATGGATGGATGACTGCTAATGAAGTATGGATGGCATTTTAAGCCTTCGATCCAGCATTTCACGAATACAAGCATACTAGCTACCACCCGCAAATAGAGAACCTTACGCCAAGTCGGCTTGTGTCGTAAATAAAACCGGAATTTCGATTTAAATTGGCTCCAAACGTGGCACAATTTCACCTACAATATAGAAGCAGAAAGTTTTTTCAGCGGTCACATTATTTCACCTGCTATCCTGTAAGAAGCTTTGGTCGACAACAGCCTGAATTTCTTCTTAATTTTTTTGAGATTCTTTTACCAACAAAATCATTAATTAGAAAATCTAACAAATTAAAGTTTGCCTGCCGCGGCAAGGTTTGCATTCTGCTGTTTGACTTACATTTCGTAGGGTGTATAATTATACCAGCTTTTCAGGCGCGGCACCGCCCGCGCGTATATCGGTTATCGCGGAAAAACATTAAGCTCTTTTTGCGCAGTTGGACAAAAACTATCCTATGTTTTTTCCCAGGTCTCAAACTATTTCCATACCAAATTTCATTCAAATCGGTCCAGTAGTTTTGGCGTGAAAGCGTAACAGACAGAGTTACTTTCGCATTTATAATATTAGTACTGATTAAGATGTATACAGGGTAATTGATAAAAGTCCTAGCAAATATTTAGATATGTTTTTTTTAATTATTTTTTTTGTTTGCTTTTCATGTGTTTTTGACGAATAAGCACGAGTCAACCTAATGTCCATTGGACCGCGCCGCGCTCCCTTTGATTGTAGTTTTGAATATGTTTTATTTTTTATGTTATTGTGACGGAAAAAGCACGAGGCCCACCTGATTTAAGCGGATTTACCTCTGCCTATAACAGATGCATTTCGTCACAAGTCACGAATTGCACTACGCCCGTCACCTTGAAACATAGCTAGTTAGGTCTCAAGTGCCAGTAATTTCACTGGCTCTCAAGGACTGCTGCCGGAATACACCGTTAAGTGCGTGGCGACATATTTTCTACTTGAAGGTGGACAAAAGGTATGAGGTAACAAACATAAAAAACAGAGGAATTAAGGACCTCCTCTTTTTTTGCCGTCGGTTAAAAAAGAAAAGCCGTCAACCTCAGCAATACCGCAATTTTCAACCTTTACAGTACAGGTCGTAGCAACGACCGCTAAAATCTACCTATCTCGACTGGACAAAGAGGCAAAAGGAGAATATATCCTGTATTACATTGGGGATAGACTGAACTCTGAAGGGCAATGTGAGGAACAAATCTCACAGAATTTGATGCTATTGGAGCACTATACTATACCCTTCAGATCCCAGCAGCTCAATCCAAGATATTCCCAAGACTGGGCTTTTGGCCTGCAGGGGTGGTTTACCGCTTGTTTGGAGAAAGAAAGCAGAGAAGCCAGTTATGCAGTGTCACGGAATAATATAACTTCATCTTTATTAATAATATAATTATCTATGGTACCATATTTTTTTGACCTGAAATATATATTCATTATTTATTTTAATGATTATTAAGTAGAAAATCTGTCTCTAAGCACCTAATGGTGACTTCTGGCAGCCGTCATCGAGAGCCAGATCCCATTTCAGGACATGTCTGTCTATCATCCTCAACCACATCACTTACTCACAGGTGAGTCAAAAGCTACTAAACTAACAATTGAAAAAATATTGTTACAGATAAAACAATAACCTTGGCAAATGAAAGTCCGGAAGGTGGTGATCCAACACTAGTAGATGGGCTGGCTTCAAACATAGACAGCGGTGAGGGGTCGAGTGGTGGACTGGAGAGTGAGATGCTGGAGTTAGAAATGACCGGTGCTGGGAACACCAGGTCCGAAGAGAAGTCAGGCTTGGGGGGACCTTCTATCGCGCGGCGGTACGCACGCTCGCGTCGCCTTTCTTCGCGCTCCAAACGTGCGCGATTGCGTGCACGCCGGTCTAGCTCCTCTGGAAATATTCACACATACTTTAAAACCTCTCATATTTGGGAAATGATGATATCACCACTGTCGCAAAGAAGATAATTCAATGGCAATAATTAACCGTCCAACTCCCGATCCCATAGCATAAGTTATTAATTTGACAGGATGGTATCCTGGGGTTGCAGGTACAATTGCCGCCAAATGCTACCTTATAAATTGAGAAAAAAAAACTGCATATGTAAAACAATATAAAATGTTTGAATTATTTATTTCATGAAAAACTACTGGGAGTACTGGAAATACAAGTTTATATAATTTTTACTACCAGTTAAAAGCATTTTGGGATATTAACAATGATAACAAATATAAATAAATTATTCAACTATATCTACTTATGACCTAAAAAGTTACTCTTAAAAATTGTGAGCTCTGTTTTCTAGCACGAGGCAATCATAAGTAGAAAACAGAGCTCAGGTCACTGTCCACGGGTAGAGTACCTAAAAGGCTGGCAGCATTACCCCGTTGTAAATATCCCATTATTTCTTCGATAAAATATACCCTAGATTCTGCGCGAACGCTCCAAAGTTAACCAAACAAAACTGTGCTTATAATGATCTGAAGCACAGTTTTGCCGTCAGTGACGCGCTGATCGTCGAGTGAAACAATGCCGAAGTGCTCTGTGAATAGTTGCAAAAATAATACACTTACAAAGCGAAAAATACATGGGATTTCCTATTTTCGGTAAGTTTTATACATATTTATCGTATTTTAAGTGATAAACATTCATAATTATTTAATTATCACCTCCAAATTAATACATCAACAAATTAAATTCCGTTACTCCTGTCACGCAGTTGTCTCTTTCGCACGCATAATAACATCCCATGCAAGACAAGAACAAGTGAGCCCTAATTCAGAACAAGTCTATCGGAGTCGTCATAATAATCTTTTATTTTCTCAGACTGTACACAGGCATTTATTTTACATTTTCCAACTTCAAAAAAGGAGGTTATCAATTTGACATGTGTGTATGAAATATTATTAGAACTGCAATATATTCACTTATAATATGGATTAGTGCTTACAAACATATATACAATATTTTTATGTGTGTGTGTGCATATCTTTGTATGTTTTATGTACTAATACGTGTAACTGTGACTTGGCTTACTGATTGGAAAAACACCACAAAACCTTTTTCAAGTTCTAGTGTTCCTGTTTTTAATTGATGTTGTATGTTAATAATTTAATATCGAAATGTCCGAGCCACCTGCACAATCCTGAATGCACGAGGTTTAGCGTGCACTCTTATTATTACAGATGATTTTCAGAATGTATGATATGAACATAGTATGTAAAGGTAATTATAAATATTAAATATTGTATTACATATACAATGTATAACATTAACATTGTATTAACATTCATAATTACTCAAACACGTTTACTTTATACATTTTGCTGTAACACGCAGGTATCTGAACTGCAATTCAGGTCTAATACATTATATTGTTATATTATTTGTTTTTAATTGCTTTTTGTTCTGTGTGGAATAAATAAATAAATGTTAATGAAAATTAAAGCCGAATAATTAATATTCTGATTTCATTATAACAGATCCCTTTTCTATCTCCCAACATCCGCATATAATCTACTACACACCTTTTCAACCCGGGCAAAACCAGGGTATATAAGCTAGTTGACTAATACGGATAGTTAAAATTCCAATTATAAATGTCACCAAAAAAACGAATTACTAAATAATATTTTTAGTACGAGATTAGGAGTAAGCGACTCCATTGTATTTTATGTTCTATCACAGCAAAGGGTAATAAAATTTTACGAGCTCTCTTCAATGGCGCAGAGTAAAAGTGCTATAAGTTTATTACGAAGTAATTGAAAATTAAACCTTATGCAACTGAAACAAGGTTGAATATTGTTAAATAACTTAAATAGATTTACTACGTTTTTGTGTAATTTTAAGGTTTTTATGTGTATCTCAATAGACAGAAAGGTATAGGATAACTTGAGCCGTTTATATGCGTTCTGTCAATACGAAAAGTTGCATCTAGGGTATATTTTATCGAAGCATTATTTACATGAAATAAATAATTCAAACATCCATAATTAAAAATAAATATTTTTAAGATATTAGGAACTTTATATTATTAAGTTTCCGTTTCTAAGCCACCATACAGTAGCTCATTTTGCTAGCCACTGTATGAATATAAAATCAGTTTCAGGCATTTTTTTTCTCTGCCATGCATATGACCTGAACTAGCTCAACAGCTTGATATATAAAATAAATGATCCCATACCTGCGAAGTTTTGTAGGGCTTCATAGGTAACATAAGGTGGCTGTAGGTCCATTTCCACAATGTCAAAAGAGCAGTGGAGAGGTAGGTGGGCAGTGCAAGGCATGTGCTTTCTAGTCTAAAAAACAAAATATATATAATATATTTTTAATATCTTTGTTTGAATCATATTTTTTTGGCTAGAAAGTCATAAATATTGCATCTCTTCAACACAATGACTATTATTGTATGTACAGACACGAGATACACAAATATTATTCATAATAATATTATGCAACCAAGTACACAAGTCGCACAATTCAAATCATAAAGCTGTATGTTGAAATATTCATTATTTAATCATTTATTACATATTCTTATACCTACAAACCGATAATTGTAAATAAAATAATCAGCTATCAAATAATGAACTTGATTTTAAGTGAAAAATAATATTTACCAGATTTTTACTGATAAATAAAAAAATATTAGTCTGGAACATGATATTAATATAATATCATGTTCCAGACTAATATTTTTTTTTTATTGATTTATTGCAAATTCATATATGTACAGAATTAATTACAGGATTATCCTAATTCAATTGTGTATGCAACATAATTATGATTATAGAGAAAAAAAAAGAGTACAATAATTTAAGATTCTAAATATACCTTTACCAAATAGCAAACAAATAGCAATCATTTAATTTACAAACAAGGTGATTTTAATAATTGCTTTGCAAAAATTTACATGTAATTATAACTAAATGAAACAAGACCTCATCTATTATTAATATTAGTGTATAAAAATATCACAGGCTGAAGTGTAAGAAATTTCTATGATACCAAGACCCCCGCACTAATAATTGTACTCTATATGAAGAAGTAATACAGAAAATAGGAGCTACATTCTTTCAGTAGACTTACTTGTTCACTGAGCGGCAAAGTCTCACGATGCAGAACACGACCGCGAATGATAGGTGGTGCTGCGGCGAGTGAACCCCAAGACGCGTTCAACACCCGCACATTCAGGCTGTTCAAGAACACTTGCTGTCCATCATCAGCTGAAAAAAGGACACAATATGTTGTAGTTGTTTGTTGAAGATATATGTTTGAAGTTGTTTTTTAATGCATGTGCAGACTCTAAATCGTGAGCTTGCGAAATTACCTTGATAAAAGTAAAAGTATTTTGCCTGGTTCTGCTTATCAATATCAGTCAGGGCATTATCCAAGATTTGTTCAGTCTCCAATGGCTCACATTCGGTAAGCGGAAACTCCTCAGATAGGGCAACACATTGTGTGACATCCGTGTTGAACTCAAGTGCATCAGGATTCAAATTGGATTGAATGGTTAGATCTTCGAGTTGGTTCCGAGCAATCTCAACTGCTGCAGCACCTTCTTCATCAACATCAAACCAGTCCATCTTGTTGCCATTCACTTCCTGCTTCTCATAAGTGATCGGCACTTCCTCTATTGGTAACGATTCAATTATGGGTTCTTCAGCACCAATCATTTCCTTTTCTTTCTTTACTTTCAGCATGCCTAGAGCTTGCTCCATGAAGACAATTTCAGTGGTATCAATCTCGGCCAATATCTGGGCCTCAATTTCCTTTTTCTCCCGCTCTAATATATCTTGAACCTAGAAGAGACAAGTTTTATAAATATTAGCTTCATACAAATTATTATTGGTAAATGGGTTTTTTTAAGATAGAGCTATGATAGTTGATCTCGAAAAAAAAAAGTAGCAATGATTTGAACATTTCATCATACAGGTTCGATTTGGAACGACGATGCCGACGGCTGCATGCTGTCAGCCGCAGCGGCTCTACTGGTTTGTATGAAAATAAAACCTCTGAACGCTGCGGCACTACGCTGTGGGACCGTAACAGCACAAGCAGCTGCCGATGCCGTTGGGCGTTCATATTGCGTCAGATTTATCTGTCAAGTCCCACTGTAGCTCCAATTGGCAAAGCATGTCCCGGTGCAACAATGGACGCGGCTTCAAATTCAGCTCGCGGTTGAAAAATTTCCTTTCGTTGTAATTATGTATTGTTGTTGTATTCTGTAAGTTCAATTCAGTTATTTTAAAAAGTTGAGAAATTGTACAGCAGTTTCATATCGCCATTGTTGACACTTACATGCAAAACCAATATTGTACTGTACTGTATCAGCCGGATTGTCCACTGCTGAATATAGCCATTTTGGGGGGTTTGCCAATTACCTTCATCCCTCCTCTAAACCCCTTTTCTAATGATTTTTTTCTCATGATTTTGTCTTAGACCTAGAGAAAAACAGAACAAATCATTCTTACCTGTTGTTTGTTAGCCGAAAAGAGTTTGCAATAAGGTGCATCATTGATGTTATGCAACGCCAAAATGTGGTTCGGAGTAGCGCTAATAATTTCCCCACGTGCCGGGGCCACCTCCACTGTGGTAGCACCTCGCAAACGACGTACCAGCCGCATTGTTACCTAGAATTTAGATATGTTAAATATTTAATTAATATAAATCTAATGACCGGATCCTGAAACGCAAATTACAATTACGTAAATATCTGTTAATCCATTGTAAAATGCAGTCAGGGTTTGGTTTGCTCAAAACTCCAAGATATTGACAAGATTTGATCAAGTGCCAATTGGTTCAAATTTCTATTCTCTAAAAGCAATTTCGTAAGTTTTCGCAAGTTCATTTCACTAATTGCCCAAAATCTAACAATTTTTCCAAAGTTAATCTGATGGAAGAATAGGCCTTCGATAACTTTAGCAGAAACTGTATGTACGTCGATGTCAGGAAAATATTCGTCACTAATTTCATATCACACTATGATTTGTATTTATATTCGATAATATGAATTACTTTTTCAAAATTCATATTAACGATGTGTTACCTACGTAATTTTTAGTTAAAATGCGTTCCTTTGAGATTCATTACATTTTTAAACTACTAGGTAGCGGCTTTTTAGCGTATTAATACTTAACACGCAAATCTACATAAGCTTTTTGTGTGTGCGTAACAAGAAAGCGTCTACAGTCGCGGGCGGGCAGTTGTTTGAACAACTAATTGCATTTTGTCTTCGGTCGCTCTTCCTATGGTGCAGTGAACAGTCAGTGGAACCAGTAGTGATTGGTCGTTCGCAGTAAAGTAGATTTATTTATGTAAAGTATAATCAAAAACTTAGTTATGTTATCAAATGATATCAGGTTCAATAACTGTTATCAATGTGATGCATCACTACTTGACATTCGAATTACGCTTGGATTTCATCACCTCTATATTGTGGAGATTGCCATAGACAAAATTCCTATTTGGCTAAGTATACCTGGGGCTCCAACATTGGCGGATTTAGTGGACTCTATTCTTGATCCCTACCTACCCAAACACACATAATTATAACTTTCTGTCCAATAAGATTTGCACGCGCTAAGTCGTCATGTGCAAAGTTTTTTTTTTTTTTTTTTTATGCCTGATAGGATAGCCTTTGACCACTATCTCACCTGATGGTAAGTGATGATGTGGTCGAGGATGTTGTTCAGACTAACCTAGAGTTACTGGCTCTCAAGGACAGCTGCCGGAACACACCGTTAGGTGCTTGGCGACAGATTTTCAACTTGAGGGTGGTAGCTAGCCAGGCGGGCATTTGCAAAGTGCCCTACCACCATGCTGTAACGACTGCTATCCTAAGACAACAACCGGGACCGACGGCTTAACGTGCCCTCCGAAGCACGGAAGCGCTCAGTAGTAATGTCACCAGCGGTCACCCATCCAAGTCATGACCGCGGCGGACGTTGCTTAACTTTGCTGATCGATTCAGAATGGCTAAGCAAACTTGGCTACGAGCGGTTCAAAGTGTTTTATGTAAGCTCCTGTTACTACAACTTAAAAATGTCATCCTAAAATGGGATTGAATTATTAATCCTTCGCAAATAGAGACGCATGATGGCAATATCTTGGACTCAAAAGGTTACCAATGACGAAGTTCTACGACGAGTAGGAAGGAAACGCATTCTTTTGAACACCGTGAAGGAGAGGAAAGTTTCTTATCTAGGCCATATATTGCGTCATGATCGATACAAACTTTTCAACTTATCATGATGGGGAAGGTCGCAGGAAAAAGAAAAGCCCGGCCGTAGGAAAAAGTCTTGGCTGAGAAACATCAGGGAGTGGACAGAGCGGCAGACCTTTTTCGCCTCGCGAAAGACAGAGACAAATGTACAGAGCTGATCGCCAACCTTCAGTAATTAGAGAGGCACTATAAGAAGAAGAAGAAGCAAATAGAGAATCTGTCTTCAACCACCTAACAGTGTTTTCCGGCAGTTGTCCTTGAGAGCAAGTCCCATTCTAAAATAAGCCTATTTAAAAACTTAACCAAAACATATTTTTTGAATACCGGGACTCATTTTCAGTGTACTGATATACAGAGTCACTTTGAGAAGAATGGCCAAGAAATTCGGGAGGAATGTTTATATCTATTTACTGTTTTATAATTTTTAACATATGTCAATCATAAAATTATTACAATATTTATTACGTAAGGTGATTGATGGTGGCTTGCCAGATGGTGTTGCACGGCAGCTGTCCTTGACAGTCAGTAATTCTAGGATAGCCTGCACAATACCCTGGACCACATCAACACTTACCATCAGGTGAGACAGCGGTCAAAGGCTAGCCTGTCGTGTAGCCATAAAAAAAAATTAGTGTAATTTCAATCCACAGCCTGGACACACTTTTTTTTTTAGTGCTGATAGGTAAGCCTTTACCACAATATCACGTGATGGTAAGTGATGTTGTGGTCGCATGTTACACTTACACAACAGGCTTAACCTAGAATTACTCTGGCTCTCAAGGACAGCTGCCGGAACACACCGTTAGGTGCTTGGCGACAGATTTTCAACTTGAGGGTGGTCGCTAGCCAGGCGGGCATTCACAAAATGCCCTTCCACCATGCGGTGAAGCTCAAGCCCGCGGCGGGATTCGAACCATGGACCTGCTGCGCGGCAGTCCATAGCCAATGCCACTGAGCTATCACTGCTTGCATGAGCTATAACTTTAAATAATATCACGCGAATTACAATAAATGAATATACACTGTATTTAAAACCAAGCACATTATAAAGTAATGAAATCAGGGTAGAATTTTGAATAGGCAAATATTTAACCAATGTTACCACTTCTTCGTAAGGATATAGAGTGTATATGGCACACTTTTTATTATTATAAAAACTTTGAGCAACCTACATTCTAATGCAATATAAGAATTTGAATTTGAGACACCACAAGTACCTATAGGAACAATCTAATTTTAAAAGCTTACCTCTTCTGCTGGTGAGTCCCATTGAACCATCCTAGTAGGCTTCATATCATTCACTTGCATGGGGGTCGTACACACAGGACATGGAGGAGGCTGCTTCTCGTGAGCAGCTGCATAGTGAAGCACACAAGGCCAGCAATATACATGGCCGCATAGACCAACACGGCCAGCCACAGGTGTGCCCAGGCATATGGGGCACTCAGACCGACCAGTACTGCGTACTACCTGAATTACACGACAAATAAGTTCTCACTGCTTTGTTCTACTTAGGTATATGCAAACACTAAACATTATTATTTTTATTAAGGTTGACCAGGACTTAATCACGATAAAACATGTCAAGTTGTTCAAGTCGCGAAAGTCTTAAAGTTAGTAAAGAAGGATGGCGACGCTCCATACAACTTGAGACCCAACATTTTTATAAACAATATGTGGCGTTCAGTCCAATACTTTTCATTACTGATAATCCAAGATATGAGAATGAAAATGTGGATTGAATTCAGTACCTAGGAGTCGGAAGAAAATAATACTTAGAGGTTGTGTACTTTCTTATATTATCTGTCATGGTATTGAATAGATGGGTCTGGCAGGAAGTTATTTATACCTTTTGTCATAGCTATTACGGATTTTAAGACTGTGTTAGTGGTTTATTACAATATATAAATTGTCAAACCAATCACGTTTCTAAAACTTAGTGATTACACCCTCATTGCACTTATCGCCACGAAGTCGATGGACCACAAACGGGTTCTTTTCAGCGGCATTTCTATCACAGCTCAGTAAGAGTATGGTCCGAATTACGCCAACAGTACTAAAGTGCTCACTGCTGAGAGTAGTTATAAATGCACCGATTGGAATATGCAAGCTCATGGCCGTTTGCATTACTGCCATTCGGAGCAAGTAAAAGCGTGCCTATGACATTATCTATATATCTAAAAATAAATTATTATCTACATACAATAGGTACCATATCAATCAATTCGGACTGCACCAAGAAGGAGTGTGTATACTCTTGGTTATTGGTCTGTGGTGTATACTACCACGAGACTAAGTAAAATGTCAATGTCATCACTACTGACTGACATCAGAAAATGACAATGTAACTTTTTTCGTTATTCGGCTTCGAATCATTTTGCTTGTTGTACCCAATCTATGTACAAAATGACATAAATGAATTTGCAAATAACTCAAGATTCCCTACTTTTAAAAATATACAAACAATTTTAAATAATGTTAAATATGCTGACAATTAAAACAATACCTAATACATTTATGAACGCGCCCTGGTTTACTTGGGTCAGTAGTCGCCATCATTCTTTTAGATCTCTATAATATAGTCATTAAATAACAATTTTTCAACATTACAAATTTTGTATTTTGTTATATTTGTATTGATTTATTTCTACTTACAACTTCCTCTATTTGCTCCCATTTAACTGGCACATCAGGATCCAATAAATTCGCCTTGTAATCGCCATTTTCTTTTACCACGAACTGACAACTGAAGGAAATAGGTTTAATTTTTATTTTTTAATTTAGTAATTTGGCAGCTTGTAAAAGTCTAAACTCATTGTAATCTCTTGTAATACATATAATTAATAATATAGATATGTGCACTCTGATCCACACTATAGAGTAAAATTTCATAGAATTTATAGCGAGTTTAATCTTTGATAGCTCTTGCTAGCAATGACAAACTAGTGTAGACTGTAGATTATCGGCAGCAGCAGTGTGAACATTCAGCGATCTAATATTACTATATTATTGATACGCTATCTATAGTGTTTCTCGAGCAAAAGATAGGCAAAACTCAAAAACTATTTATCAGGGTGGGTGGGACAGGTGCCTAAGCCTTTTAACACCTTACGGCTAAACTATCAGCAATAATAACCAATAATCATTGAGACCTCATGTCTGTAAATTTTAATAGGATGAAGAATTGAAATCAATTTTGAAAATGCAGTGCACATATTATCATGTTACTAGATATATAAGCGCAGCAGTTATTTGCATAAGAAATAAATGTCTTCATATTAGAAAACAATACTATAAACTTACTATGCACGTAGATAGAGATCATGTTCATGTCTGAATGAGACACGATGGTGCTGGTTTTGGCGACGGGGCTGCAACCCCCTGCGCTCTGGTGGACCTCTGGAGGGATACATGAAATTCAGCAGATGATTCAAGTTCTGCTTTTTGCTTCCGGGCACAAATACTGAGCCAATTTCTGGCTCCTCATCATCTTCTATCCTGTAATTAGAATGATCATTTATGTATCAGGAATAAACATGCAACAAGTAATATTTAAAAGCATGCAGGGAGAGTCCCAAAATTTTATCAGGCCCGATGTTACTGTTTTCCACGCTGGTGGCAAATTATTCGATCCCCGGGTCGCGGTTGAAATTCGGATGACGGTCAATTTCTATGGCTTCCCGTACTTTGCGCGGTATCAGGAACCTTTCCTTTACTAATACGGAAGCCTTATCGAACGTCAAGAAATAGCTCTCCACTTGAGGATGTTCCGCCCCCGCGGATCTACCAGTGTCCAAGTTCTTAACACTTCTTATATGCTCTGTTATTCTCGTCGCAATGTTTCGTCGAGTTTCGCCTATGTAGCTTTTGCCACAATCACAGGGGATTTTGTATACACCTGGTACGTTGAATGGCTCCTTGTCTTTCGGTGACTTTAGCAACGGCCACAATTGACCGGGCGGGCGATATAATGTCCTTATGTTATACTTCCGTTGCAAAAAGGCACCAATTTTATCAGTCAAACCTTTTACAAAAGGTGAGTAAATAGGAACACAGTCAACACTGCATGCCTTTCTGCGTTCTGTGCCATAGGCCCAACGCGTGCACTGACGTCATTTGTATCCGTTCTGCTCAAGAACCTATCTTACGTGATTCATCTCAGCATTTACGTACTGGGGGTCACATAGACTAAGCACTCGGTTAATAAGAGTTTTAGGCACGGACATCAGTTGAGATGGGTGGTTACAGACCCGTCATGTCCACGATATACCTGCACATCTAAGAACGACAAACAACCATCACGCTCCTTAATTCGGCTCAAAATGTCTTATAGTATGTGTCAAACTTACGTCAGTTTTAATCAAAATAAAGTCGTAATGGCTCGCTTGAGTCTCTCGGTAGCTAGAGCAAAAAAAAACGGTTTGACCACGAACAAACGACACGTCGATTTTGTAAAAGAAGGGTCATCTACAAAATCTAAATCCAAGCCTTACTCTTATCTTAGGCGCAGCTCCCGATTGGACTCTTTTGATGGACACGTATGAAAATCACTACAAAATTCCTGAGGATGTTGGTGTTTCGTCTTCCAGACCAGACATAATATTTCTATACTCAAAAGATCTAAAACGCATAGTACTTATAGAACTTACTCTGCCGTGGGAAACAAACATACCTTAAGGACCAAAAATTAAAAACAAACACAAATATGATATGTGGTTAATTTATATGCTGTAGAAGTTGGAGCAAGGGTATACCAGCGAAATCCCTATATAACCTACTTAAAGACCTTGGCCTGCCAAGAACAACCGTAACTTCCATCCTAGAATGTGTATCTAAGGCGGCATTAGTAGGATCTTACCAAATTTGGTTAGGTAGGGGAGGAGGCTTGAGCGGGAAGGGGAGCGTTGATGCATTGTAAAGAGGCCTCTTAACCCTGCACCTATGTTGCAAGCCCCAGGCCCCTCTAGCCTGAATCCATGGAATGCTAAGTAATTCGTCTCAATAAATAAAACAGGTTTCTTTTATGGTCACCTCCTTTATTTATTTGGTAGGCAATCCCATATTTTTACCCATATCCTGAAAAAAATTTAAACAGGCTACCTATTCCGTTTAATTACCGTTCCAAAGATACAGTCCTTTAAAAGTTGGATGGACTGAAATAATAATAATAATAATAATAATAATAATTTTATTTTTCCAAAGACACTGTTTTACAATGATTATTATATATCAATAGGCTTCCCACTAGGATTCCCTGTTTTGGGAAGTCTATTTACTTCCTAATATACAAATGTAATTGATTAAGATTTAATTTATACATGACAAATATTAAAATAAAATCATCTTAATACATTCTAATCTATGATTTACATTCAATTTACATTAAAAATACAATTTTATTATAATAATTAAATTTAATAATTTAGTAATAATATTTAAAATTGAATGGTATAGAATTATTTTATATTAAACTTAATAATGTTGCATTATTTGCGTGTGATGTGTTGTGAGAGGGTGTGTATGTGTGTGGTGTCGGGAGGGGGTGTTATGGTATGTTTGTTGGCGTTTGTGTTTTTATAGCATTTATATAATACGTTGCATTATTTTTTCTGTTTCTGTATAGTTTAAGTTTCGTAACCAACTGCTCAGTCTTGATCTAACTTCGTATCTACTTAAATTGAGTATTTGAAGCTTTTTATTGACCTGACTATATAAGTAAGGTCCCAAGTATAAATAAAACCGCTGTGCAAAAGCTGTGCACTTCAGTTTTGTATGCCACCATAGTCTACGCGATCCTAGACCTCCAATACAATGGATTGATGTTTTGTGGAATTTGATAATTGTTGCTACAATGAATAGTTGTCTCACTCGCAGAAACTGGGTATCAGCATAAAGGGCATCAGTAGAGAAACGGAAAGGCTTTTTGTATGCCACCTTCAGAATAGCCCTTTGAGCGCGTTCTATTTTGAGGAAAAATGTTTTGAGTGCCGCGCCCCATGCTGTTATTCCATAGTTTAATATACTTTGGCATAAGGCAGTATATACTAGCTTGAGAATCTCTTCATTTGCTACGTTTCGAAGTCTTTTAAATATGTGCATTAATTTTCTTACCCTGGCACTTAGGTGTTCAATGTGAGGAACCCAAGAAAGGCTCTCATCTATCAAAATGCCAAGATACTTTAAATCATGCACATTTTCCAAAGTAGGACATGAACAGCTGGGATCATCATGACACGTATGTAGTTTCAGGGATATGGACATACTAGGTGCGGAGTTGTGTGAGATCCTAAAATGAATTACTTTTGACTTTTTGGTGTTAAGAGTCAAGAGATTGTGCTGAAGCCAATTTGACACCGCTTTCAGACCTTTTTGGGTAGTATTCCGTATCTTTTCCCACGTCTTTTCGTAAAATATTAAGGCAGTGTCATCTGCGTATGCAAGTCAAGTTGAACTATAGGTGTCGCTCCATCCCAATACGATGGTTGCATGAAGAACGAGAGCAAGAATTACAGTTATGAGTCATTGTGTCATGTTAGCTCAATTGGTTAGAGCATACCCCGGCTAAAGGGGTGGATGGACGCGGGTTCGAATCCCGCACATGACTATAATTTTTTCTCTCGTAAATTTGTAATTTTGTAATGTAATTCGCCTAGCAGGCGTCATTGCAAACTTAACAATATTAAAATCAATAATACTAATCTACATCTTTTAATAAACTTCAGGTCTGCCCCGGCTTTGCACAAATTGTATTTAACAAAAACTTCAAAATTCATAAATTTAAGTACCTGTAACAGATAGGCTCATAGTATTACAGATTTTTTTAAAGATATTGATGTCTTCTATAAAATTGTAGTACATCACTTTGCTCTATTTTGAATAATTTCCGCAGCGTACGCGATATAACGATTTTTTTCGCATTTTGGGTAATGTAATGTATTTAGTACTATGCATGTCAATTTAGGGTACTTGAAATAAAAGTCAGTTTTGGAATTAAACTCGAATGGTGTGTATCTTTTGGTGGCTACGATGATGGGATTCAGACTGAATACGAAAAAAAATATTTTTGCTGCCAATAGCACCATATTATTAGGACACATGATAGGTGGTGAAGGTCTCCACCCAGCACCCTCCAAAGTCAAAGAAAATCGGCACCTACAGATAATAAAGTAAAACATTGAGTAGGTACCTCCACTGGTAGGTCAGAACATATTGATTTTGCAGGCCCTTTTCAACGGAAATCATTTTTCGTTTTAATTGATAGCCATAGCAAATGGATGAAAGATGAGATTATTATCTCTTTGAGTAGTGGAGCTGTTATTACATCAATGATAAAAATGTTTGCTGCACAAGGATTGCCAGAAGCTGTAGTATCAGACAATGGTAGAGAATACTTCAGAAGAATTTAACATGAAAACTCAAATGGCTTTAAGGTTGTAAAACCTTAAAGACACACGTCATTTAAGTTATCAAAGTTTTCATATTGACCCCTATCTTTTTTGAAAATCTTCTAATAGCCTATGTTCATCAGGGACAATGTTGAATTTTCATGGTGAAAGATTTTTTCGAATCGGTTCAGTAGTTTCAGAGCCTATTCAATGCAAACAAATAATCAAATATTTTCTCTTTATTATATGACAACCACTAAGTATAATGATATGCATGAAATATGTTCAATTGTTCACTTCAATTATTCAATATTTTGATACCCATCTTCCCAACAATAAAATACATAAACAAGATAGATTACGAAATGTCAAAACACTGTCATTACTGTCAACAGATTTCATGATCATTGCATTATTTGATATATATTTCGACAAAACTATAAATTTTAATGATATTGTAAAGATAACACATGTATTTTTACACTGTAAAATATGCCTTAAATATATGGGAAGGAGGTGGTTAGAGATCCTTTGAGTTACAAGCAGGATTAACAAATTAATCATTATAACCTAATAAATGATCAGTTCATTTAACCCTCTCGCTCGCGCTCAGTCATTACGCAATGTGACACTTGGCCACCAGGTGTCATGGCGGACCAATAAATAAAATAACCTAGTGTTATATTCTATGCCATATTTATTGATTCACTAAACCGATTCAAATAAAATAAAAAGGAAAATATCAATTGATGATTAATTTATTACGATGATTTATAATATGATCTAGTTTTTCTATGACAGGTAATACCTCTCCAAAACCAAGATACAATGAAAAATTATGCAGTCACCATAGAAATTTCATGGAACCTTTCAGTACATCTCATAAATTTCAACAAATATTATAGAAATTCTTTAAATACGGCTACTTGTATTTACCCCTGTAGGCATACATTAGAAGCACTACTATGAAGTAAGATGGAGTTTAATGACAAAATAAAACCAGTAGAATCATATGAAACTTATATTTATTGATTTCTAGATTCATTTATCATTTACATTATTGTAAAAAATAGAAATAAATCAATGTTTAGATCATGCAAATATTTGTATGAAAAATAACATTACTTATAGTGATGTTACGGTTATCGATAACATTGTTGATGATCAAAAATTCATTTTATCGACCATTTAAACGTTTTTTACCACAAAAAGTTTGTTTTCTGAACAAAATAGAGATGTTTTTATAGATTATTAGTACACCATGTTAATACGACTTATAAAGCCATGATGCCATGAGCGATAGGTAATGCCTATAAAATGCCGCACGGAGTACTATGGCTCAAATACCTGCGAGTTGCTTTGAACTTTACTGCATTGTGATAGGGCATTTTATGAAAGGTTAACTACAACCCTCAAGTTAAAATTGTAGCCAAGCACTCTAGACCTAAAGTCTATTCTATTACCAATGTTCCGGCACTTGGCCTGAAGATGAATTTACCTATTCCAGATTAAGCCTTTTTTTTTTGACGGTGGGGAAAATTCATTAGAGAGAGAGACTGAGACTGGCAGAGCCTTTACGTCCAGTCCCTCGCCGATGACCGCCCGCCTTTACAGCGGGGCCTGCACGCCCCTCCCAACGGGAGGGGCCCAGGAATAGCCAGGAATGCTCGACGGAGAAGAATTCTGAAGATCAATTAACCTATTCCAGGTTTAGCCTAACATATCCGACCTAATAATCAACCAAACAACTGAGATGGTAATCAAAACCTAGTTTTTACTAGTTTTACATACTACTTAAAATATGTGTTATTTGAAAGCAATAAAATTTATATGTATACCCTATTTTTCTGTTTAAATCACTTTACATTTTAATTTGGACTATGGAACCATATCTAAAATATCCCTCTTTATTGATTTCTATAAGTCTACCAAATTTCCTAAAATCAAAATCCCTGCAAAGTGTAGTTGAGTAACAAACACACAACTCACAAGCATACTTTTGTATTTTTTTTTATTTTTTTTTATGCTTGATAGGTTAGCCTTTGACCACTATCTCACCTGATGGTAAGTGATGATGTGGTCGAAGATGTTGTTCAGGCTAACGTAGAATTACTGGCTCTCAAGGACAGCTGCCGGAACACACCGTTAGGTGCTTGGCGACAGATTTTCAACTTGAGGGTGGTAGCTAGCCAGGCGGGCATTCGCAAAGTGCCCTACCACCATGCTGTAACGACTGCCACCCTAAGACAACAACCGGGACCGACGGCTTAACGTGCCCTCCGAAGCACGGAAGCGCTCAGTAGTAATGTCACCAGCGGTCACCCATCCAACTCATGACCGCGGCGGACGTTGCTTAACTTTGCTGATCGATTCAGAATGGTTGAGCAAACTTCGCTACGAGCGCTTCATTAAATTAATTGTATTTATTTATTCCGCCTCGAAAAAGACAGACTCGATGGTGAGTGAGCGGAAGTATCGCATTGGAATCACAAGGCCTGGGTTCGACTACCATGTGTACAGTTATTTGGTTTCAACCGACAATTAGATATTTCCGACAATGGCATTCTCAGTATCACTCCAAAGTTTGAACCTGTGCCTGGAGGATGGTAATAAGTTCGCCTCCTTTTACTAGGAAACAAAAAAAAAATTCTAGCTACTTATCACGTGTCTGAAATGTGAGAACATGCTTTATTATTATTTCATAAACTTGCATAGGGCTCTTTTCCTGTAGGATTCGGGCCCAAGCTACCTGTGTAGAACACATCGCACGTTTAATAATAAACCGTAATAAGTCAAAAATTAAGGATTCCCACTTTTGTTAATAAAACGAACTAACTCCGATTGAAGAATCTATCGGTAAAAACCCGCTATGCGAAACAAACCATAATGGCCGATTTTTAGATCACCCCTCTCTTTATTACAAAAGCACGCGAAAAGTCATTTCATACCATAAAGAATCATTCAGTGATGCGGCGATCGTGTTGTGTGAATTGTAGCGTTGTTTTGTGACTATAGTGGAGTAAGGTAAAATAGTTCGGTTTATTTTCAAACACAGGTGAAACTATTCTACTTCATTTTTTTATAGACTGTCATGTTTTCGTTTTACTTCACTTCAGTTGAAAACGGTGTTACAATACAGCATGTACTATTTGGACTTGTTGCAGTTTATCATTAAATTATAGTTGTATAGTTAAGAAGAAATGCGTATTAGTGCGTTTTAGCATTAGATTATTACTTTTATTCGAGAATTAATTAATTTTACATCACTTTATTGCCAAAGCTATCGCTAGATTTATATAATACTTGTATTTATTTCGGTTTACATTTAAAATGATCCTAAAGTCTAAAAGTACTCTAGCCATTGCTTCGGTTTATTACAAAATGTCCTTTAATTTTATTTTAAATACTGATTAATAAAAAGTATTAAATCACTATTTCCATAGTTTAAATCCTGTAGAGGACGCCTGAAAATAGGAACCAGCATCGCCTAAAACTTTTTGTAATAAGTGTTAATGCTTGATGTACTGATAAGGATATAATGTTGGATGGACTGTTACGAATAATTCTAAGCCAGTCGAAATATAAATAACGTCGTGATTACGTACTTACATATGCATTACCCCTGACTGTAAATTTACAAATTTGTAACCGTACGTACTATCACGTTTGCGTTAAGATTTTTTATTATAACCCTATGTTTTTAGCATCATGATCTTTGAGTAAAATTTTAACGCAAACGAAATAGTTAAGTTTACTTTCTTTCATCTTACACTCCTCGGGGTACAGTATCCATAATACATTTCACGTAATATTCTCTGAATTATTTTAGTAAATAATACGGGATAACTCACGTGAATCAGTCAGATAGCTCCGATTATAGTTTAAACCACAATAGGTGGTCTTTTCCAACGGAAGCTCGAGAAGCCCGCGTTGACGTCTCACTTATCAGGTTAGGTTAGGTTAGCTATGCGAAACGTCAACGCGGGCTCCCCTTGAAAAAGACCACCGCATGTGGTTGAAACTATACTTGGAGCAGTTTGACTGAATCACGTGAGTTATCCCGTATTATTTTCTAAAATAAGTGTTAACCACGTTAGTTTCTCTGAATTAATTGAAAGTTTTACCTTTTTATTTAATGTTGTGTATAAATTATTTAAGAGTTTGTTTAACGAAACAGACGATCAAGTCCAACACAGCATACAAAACACAAGATCTCCAGCTCACGATGGAAGAAGTCAAGGCCGCCACGTTAAAATCACCACCATTCAGAAAGTTCAGGTTACCAGCGTCATCATACCACCACGAAAATTACTAAGCGGTACTTCAAAGTGGAAACAAAAGTTAGCCAAACGTGTACGTAACAAGATATCAAAATACGAACGCAGATTATTAGGTATGTCCGAAAACCCAACAAAGCCTATTATTTTATTATTGGTAATTAACAAATTAGATTCTTTAAACTTTTTTTCAAAGTTACCTTGGACATTTTGATTCGAAAGAGATGTGTGGTGAACACAGCAAAAAACAGCAATAACTTTATAGAACGTGGAAAAAATGGTAATTATAAAAAAATAATCCCAAATTGATAATTAAAGAGCAAATAAATATATCTTTCTTCCGATCTAAAAAAAATGTATGTATCATCTTTGTTTGTCCTATAAAAATTCAACCTTGGAGCAAGCACAAGGGCTTAGCAAAAATATGACCAACATCGAGAGTACAAGATACCGAGTAGATGTGAATAAAAGCTTGATCGAAAAAAAAATCTGATAAAAAAAATACCGCCGGTTCATGATATACCTTTATATCTAGGAAAAACAAACTACCATCACGATTTTCTTTAACCGTCACCTATATTTTTGAGTGTGATGAAATTAATTGGGTGTTAAATAACGGCAACTCTTCTTTGGCCATCGAAAACATCATCTACATAATGCCACCAGTAACATGGTTTTTCTCTAGCGCTCCTCATGATCTCCCTCAAAATGGTCCATATAAATATTGGCCACAACTGGCGCTTTAGGAGAGCCTAGGTGACTCGTTCCATTTGCATGTTATAATTATTCGCTAAAGAACCGTTTGACACAAAACATTCACTCAGCTCTGTGTAGTCATTGGGCATATCAGCTCCGTGGAGTAGGTCAGCAATGATTTTTATAGCTTCTTTCAAGAACACATTTGTGATAAGTGATGTCACTTATAATTATTTCCATCGGCAGAATACGTACATCTACTAGCAAGTTAACAAAATGTCTGGAATCCTTTACGTAGGATTGGGTTTTGCTTGTAGCTGTTGCAGGACATTTGCTAAGTATAGAGACTGTTTGTATGTAGGTGCATCTATCTGACTGACAATAGGCCTCAGAGGCTAGTTGGTAGTAACTGAGTCGTTTCAAACAGATAAATAAGGCGCTTTTGAATCTCTAAATAGTTCTTTTTGGAAGGAATCGGATGCGAAGCTTGATTAAAATGGGTATGTGCATTTGGAAATACTTGGAGCACAGTAGTAAGGACGCACAAGAACCATTGAACGTTATTTTTTATTCTGATAATGTGCAGGTCAGAATAAATATAATTTTATAATGAAAATTTATATGTATGCTGTTTATCTTTTTAAAATCCAAAGCACATCACTCCTATTTCATGATTCTAGGGCATACGCAAAATAAAGCAGACAACATAGGTATACAGTCTGACAGACAAGAAGTTAAAAAAATGTTAAGTCATCCCAATCTTTATATAACACCACCAACACCCAGTTCAATATATAACAAAATTTAACCCCCCGATCAACCAGTATTTTGGATCTTCAACTGTTACAAGAAGAATAGGACTTAAATTTTTGTACAGACGAAAGCAACCAAAATGTGAACTGCAATGATATAAAAGTATTATTTTACTTAAAGATATCTTACAACGACGACAACTTAATAGGCGAAATAAACCAAGGCAGATGAAATCAGTCATAGAAATAACCATGAAGGCAGCATATACGCAAAAACAGGAGATAAGTGCTTATTAAAATTAAGTTTAAGACTTAATTGCAAAGGGGCGGATTTCATCTTATGTTATGCATGTGTTTACAACTTAATTCTTAAACTTTTTTGATGAAATTTGATTAATATTTTGAGAAATCACAACTCACGAGACTGATTAAGACAAATAGGTAAAATTTACGACAAATAATTCAAAGTAGACATTTATTATAAGTCCCTAATATGACTGATTATTATAATAATATGATTAGGTTAAGAAAGCTGTTACAATGACTTTTAAAATGTATTTTACATTACCAAATTATAGGTAAATTGCAAAATATTTCTGTATTTTTGTTTCCATTTTAATTTTAAAATGTAATAAAAGTTATAAATCTGATAAGATCATATTATTTATTAACACTGTACAGAATTATGACATATTAGTTTACACATTTTTTGAAACTTGATGATTGATTTTTATACTAAACTGACATAAGTCGAAACAGTAGAAAATAAACTTCATTTATTCATTTGATATAAATAAAATAATTATATTGTTATGTCAGCTATATTCGCTATACATCTGGCTTTAATTTAAGACCAAGAAAGTAAAAATAACACTAAAAACACGTGAAAACCATCAAAATGTTTTCAACAAGGTAGATACTCAAAACTTTGAAAGCGATTTCCCAAAAAAGTGAATTTTTGTCTTATTTCGGTTTATTATTAAGCGTGCCACATATGTACAGACTTTTGCTAAAGATGATTACATAAAAACAGACTATCACCAATAGAAATTTACAATCTTTGCCTCACCACTATGTAGGTATCATGTGGAGTCGATATTGTCCGGTTATAAATTAAACTCTATTGTTATTATTATCTATGATGCACATGGGTTAAAAGTTTCAGTTGATACTGAATCACATAAAATAACTAGTTGCTAGACACTAATATAATTTGATGTACATACCCGGTGTTCGACGTTCCACCCATAGCGTAACCTGTGGGGCCCCGCTGTCGTGGTTTTCTGTCAATGGGACCCCTACCACGTTGTGCAGGCACATTCTTGCGATATGCCTCATTCTTGGGTGCGCCGCCGACACCTTCGCGTTTCTTATTATTACGTGGCCAAGGTTTGTACGTCGATTCTAAAATATGTAAAGCAATTCTCAAACTCTATAGAATACAGTTACAATAACAATCAGACTGTTAGCTAATAAATTGTCACTAATATATAAATATCTATGAATGATGTTGGCAGCACCAATTATGAAATATCAGGTGAATTACATAAACAAACAATCGATTTGTTGACATCATTCAAAATGACAGTCATGCTTATGGCTATTGTGATGTTGAAGATATTTTGACCTTGAAAACTGTTGATCCTTACCAGAACTTTTTTTACAGTCGATGGCAGTTGCCCTCGACTGTGGTTGAGTAGATCGATTCAAAGATTTCTTGTCCATTCTGGATTCTTCCAACATCAACAATAACAGCCGAGCGGGACACTCCGCGAGGAGATAACGAGATTACGTACGAGGCCGACATTTTAGAAAGCCATGTTTATTGATACACAACAATGAAAATATCAATTAACTTAGTAAAAGAGTTTACCAAGTGGTACAAAGATAGAAACTAAACACGCAACACAAAAAAAGGGAGTACAGCTACTCCCTTTCGTCGATATCGACGAAAACGTCGGAACACGAGATTATTTTCTAGCTAGCTAGAAAATATGGCGACCAGCCGGCAGCCAGCCGAAAACACGAATGCGCACTTCCGCTTTATATTTAAATAGTAAGTATATTACGGTAATATTGTATCACAAGAAGCTCAATGTTTTTTATTAATGTTGTTTTTTATCTTTTTAGATTCCTGCTTAAAACATTGACACAAAAAATGTATAAAAATTCATCACAATACTTAAAAGTTTTTATTTTGACTAGTTTGTCTATGGATCCCAAAAAGATATTTACGATTGCGTCATGCGATACATATAGGTACATAGCGGTCGATTCAGAGATGGGCATAAGCTTCTTTTATATCAATGTTAGCTATTAATCCGTCTTTCGGTTCTATTCAATTTAAACGCCAATAGTTTTCCATTTATAAATCTATATTTACGAATATATTTTTATTGGACATTATATTACGTCCCTTCAGTCGCGAGATCCTCAGTAGCCCATAGGTTAAGGCACCCGGTGCTTAAAATCGGGGAACTTGAAGCAGTGATAGCTCAGTGGCTTTGGCTATGGACTGCCGTGCAGCAGGTCCGTGGTTTGAATCCCGCCGCGGGCTTGAGCTTCACCGCATGGTGGAAGGGCATTTTGTAAATGGCCGCCTGGATAGCGACCACCCTCAAGTAGAAAATCTGTCGCCAAGCACCTAACGGTGTGTTCCGGCAGCTGTCCTTGAGAGCCAGAGTAATTCTAGGTTAAGCCTGTTAACACCTTCGACCACATCATCACTTACCATCATGTGAGATTGTAGTCAAAGGCTTACCAATCAGCAATAAAAAAAAAACTTGGGTTCGATTCCCAATCGCCGTGAGATATTTTGTAGTCAAAAAATTGTAAATGTGATTTTATTTAGTACGCTATAGTGCCTGTTATCGTATTAAGAATTACCGTTTTTTTTTTCATATTATAATAAAAACGTTATCAAGACGAGTATCCCCGGTATCCAAAAAAAATATTTCCAGCTCCACAATTCAAACGCATCCAGCACCTTTCAGGAATATGGAAAACAATAAAAAAAACATGTTGCAATGGAGATAATGAGACTTCCAAGTCCTATTTACCTTACTAGCCATGGTCATAGCGCATTTGGCTGTTGTAATTCACCTTCCCGGATCAGTTTTGCAGGAACCGTTGTTGCTAATATTGGAGCCCAGGTATATAAAGTTATCTACGAGCCGAACATCGAAGTGTTTATTCCCAGTCCTACGATTGGTACATTGATTGGTAGGGGGATCGGTAATATTTTTCCCTATGCACAAGCCACGTTCTAACTATCTATTACACAGACACTACACAATTGTTGTGGTTGTGCACGCGTAATTGTGTGCGTGAAGTCAGCGTAATTATTTTACTTATATACCTAACAATTTTTGGAAACTTTTATTAGTCATATTGATGTCGTAAATTATGCATATACCTGCAAAAACATTTAGAATCACAACATTCCAACTTGATTACATAATCACGTAGGACGTAGGAATATCCAACACACAACCGATCAAGAAACATTACTTCTCATTTCACTCCATTACTTAATATAACATATGATATATACCTACACCATACAAAATTTATCATTCCACTATCACATCTTATACAAGTACACATGATAGTACACTAAAACAAAACATTCAGAAGCACAACAATCCAACTTGATTACATAATCACGTAGGCGTAGGAATATCCAACACACAACCGAGTAAGTAACATTTCTTCTCATTTCACTCCATTACTTAATATACCATGATATATACCTACACCATACAAAATGTATCATTCCACTTTCACATCTTATACAAGTACATATGACAATAATTACAGTCACAATAATAATTTATGATCTTCTCGTTTAATAAACAATTACGAAATCTGTCACGTGTCAACCAAGGCGAAGGTCTACCAACCGATGTCACTAGCGGTCACCCATCCAACTGCTGACCTCGGAGGACGTTGCTTAACTAAGATGAACGGCTAGCGTACGTGAAGATGTGCGTATTTCTTGTGTAAAATTTATTGATGTGATGTTCTAGCGAGCCGTTTTGATTGATCGATTCATAAGGGAAAATTATGGAAATGTGTAACTAAAGACGGCGCTGCGTTCAATGTCTGTGTTTTAGTTTTATAAGACCGTGAAAAAGAACTGCATTTGCTTGCATTTTCCCTCCGCAAAAAACCGGTCTCCTTTAACTTGTAGCTCTTTGATCGTCGAAAAAGATAAAAAATGAAATGATTTCTTTGTTGCTGATAGGCTTCACTTTGACCATAATATCATCTGTTGGTAAATGATTAATGTCTGATGATGACGTAGTCAAAGAATTTAAACAGGCTTAACCTATAATAGGTAGTTCCTCAAGGACAGCCGTCGTAACACACCATTAGATCCTTGTTGATAGATTTTATACTTGAGGACCAGTAACCAGCGAGCTTAGCATAGGCCTTCGGATCATGCAGTGAAGTGTAAGTCCGCGGTGGGAATATAACCATGGACCTCCTGAGCAGCAATACAAAATAATACCACTTCTTACATCAACGTAAGTAGGTTGTTGTCATACATCAGGTGCACGACAGAGTTTTATACCATATCTTAATGCCCTTAACCGAAAAGTGTTTATTTAAAGAGGATTGGGGTCTGGAAGGAGGCCATATATAACCTTTCATGGAAATACTTTTGTTGGTAGTGTGATGATTTTGTAAATTATGTTCAGTATTTTTGGTATTTTTATAATTATTTGTATTACTTTAAGATTTACAAATAATTATAAGTTGCTTATTTGTCTTTTATCGAATGTGTCAATTACCAGTAAGTCTATTGATTAAGTAGTATGCTGCCTTCTGATTGGTCGGCCCCACCTATCTGGATATCTTCCGATGACATGTTTAGCTCGGTGGGAAGAACGATCGTTTAAGTCAGTCTGTCGGTAAAACTCGATAAAGTAACATCTATGACCAGTGTATTCTTGAAGTTAATAATTTACAATGTGATTCTGTTTATATACGTATTGAGCAATTACTGTGTTTACCACAAGTGAAGTACGAGGGGTGATCCAAAAGTAATGATAATCAGGTATTTCTAGACCATATTAAAATCTAAAAAAATTTTTTTTTGCTTGCTTTTACATCCACAAGGTGCGCGAGAAAAAATCGTATAAATACACCATGATTCCAGGGAGATAATTTCATTTGAATACTGACAACCGGAGTGATAACATCAAAATGGAGAAAAACTAAATCAGAGCTGTCATTAAATATCTCTCTCTGAAAAAAATGTCTACCAAAGACATACAACGACTTGGTGGAAACATTGGGGCACTCTGCCCCTCCATATTTCACGGTTGCACGCTGGGCCAAGGAGTTTAAGCTGGGTAGAACATCCACGGAAGATGAACATCGTGAAGGACGCCCATCCACGTCCACCACTGAAGACAATGCCAAAAAGATAGAGGATATCGTGATGGCAGATCGAAGAGTGACCGTCAGGCACGTAGCTAAGATGACAGGGATCTCTTATGGTAGCGTTCAAAGAATTTTAACCAACGAATTGCACATGAAGAAGGTCTCTGCGCGTTGGGTACCGAGAATGTTAACAGACGAGCAAAATAAAAAACGAGTTGACATTTCAAAGGTTAATCTCGAGAAGTTCCAAGCCGATAAAGAACATTTTTTGTTACGTTTCGTGACCATGGATGAGACCTGGGTCCACCATTTGGACCCGGAAACCAAAAAGCAGTCGATGTCTTGGAAACGAGCCTCCTCACCGACGCCGAAAAAATTCAGTCTCAAGTTCGGCGGGAAAGGTTATGGCGTCCGTTTTTTGGGACGCTAAAGGAATTATTATGGTCGAATACTTGGATAAGGGAGCTATTATTACGGGCTCTTATTACGCAGACCAAATAAGAAGATTACGGGAGGCCATTAAAGAAAAAAGGCGCGGCAAACTGCGAGCTGAGGTGCTGTTTCACCAAGACAACGCACCGGCTCACAAAGCCGCAGTTGCGATGGCTGCCATTCAAGAAACAGGGTTCGAACTGCTCGAACACCCTCCCTATTCGCCAGATCTAGCTCCCAGTGACTTCTATCTCTTTCCTCGGCTCAAAGAACATCTCCGAGGCCAGAAATTTGAAGATGATAGCGAAGTGATGGCAGCTGTTGAGACATTTTAGGAGAGTCAAGATAAAGATTTTTTTTCTAAGGGAATCCTAGGTTTAGAAAAACGTTTAACTAAATGTATTGCCTCATTAGGAGACTATGTAGAAAAATATATTATTTTTGTAACATTAACCACCGTGTATTATTTTGATTATCATTACTTTTGGAACACCCCTCGTATATCAAAGCAGAATAAATTGTATCGAGGTTTGTATCTGATGTGTTTGATTTTATCACAGTAGTATATAAGGACGGTTACGGTTATGTTATAGCACCTTATTGAGCAACTAATGAGCAGCAACACTATAATCACATCGACTTTAGTAGTATATTTACATAGTTCTATAATCGGACATCCAGGGATACTCAGCAGCGCCACTGCCATAATGGTGGATATTCCATTTACCCGAACGAAGCAATTTGCTTCTTCGTTTATCGTACAAACCACCAGGTAAAGCGGAACACCCTGCCTGGGTCTTTGTTTCCCGTTAATATACCAAAAATTCTTTCAGAAACCCAAAACTGCAATGATTGGCGGTTAATAGGAGATTTGACATTCGTTTTGACAAACAGTCACATGAAGTTTTCTCCAACCGGATCTGCGTTTGATAATGGCTTAACAAGCATTTAACATAATTTTTCGCTAATTTGCGTTTCAGAAACTAGGTGTTACATTTCTTTACATTTATATTTGTAGGTAATGACGTAATCCATAACGTCACAAGGTCTATCTTTGGCACGATTTCGTTGTATCGGAACGGATAATTACATCGAAAAATTAAATCGCTTTTGGCGAGTATTGGAACTGGAAGGCAGCCATTGCACGTAATCCTAACGCTTAGGCTAATTTTCTCGGGGAATTTTTATAACTAGTTCACTTTTAATCGAACTATTCCCAAATTAGCCTCGCTGTTGAGGATCCCTCATTACCAAACCGAGCCTATAGGTACGTGTTAAGAGGTGTGACTAATATATTCGTAATAGGTATATGTAATAGGTTCAAGATAGAAGTTTAATATTAGGTGATATGAATTTGTCGTAAAAGATATTCAAATAATAGTGAGCGACGTGACGGCGACCGAGTGACGCTATTCTTCCTTACAATTGCCAGTGACTTGCCATCTCACTCGTCGCGAGAGAATGCGACGCTGACAATCCAATTTTCAATGTATCCTCGTGGCTCGGTCCTTGCGCGCGGAGGCGCTCGGTGAAGTTATGTGTTGTAATACATGTCGTTTATTGTATAAGAGCTTTGTGGATATTCAGAATGAAACCAAGCAATAGATATCGCTATCGATATCTATTGCTTGGTTTCATTATTAAAAATAATGCAATATTATTGGTTAGTAATTAACTATTATTTTAACGCTGCCTATTACATACAATTTTTAAAATATCCAAAAAATATATAAAAATAATTAAAAACAAAAAGAACATTAAAATAATCTACATTTATCATGTAAATACAACTTATAAATCATTGTAAATATCGTGATTTACTTTGCAAATACACCAACTATTATAAGCCTGTCAAAATATGAAGGCAAAGTAAAGCACTGTATATTTATATCAATAACGTGAGCGATTTGTCAACTATTACACATAATATTTTAACCAATAACGGTTATATTGCGCGTCTGTTATGAACGAATACTATGATAAGTTATTACACTATTATTTGACTATTACCTACCCTGTGGTTCAAGTCACGCAAATATGCGCTATTTGCACTGTGTGCACGCAAACGGTCGTTTCATAAGTTGCTAAACAGACACCGCGATAGCATAATGACGTCATCTTTGACGTCATCTCCGGCCGCAAACAACGCTCACAGAAAAGTGGTAGTGCAATGTATGCACAAACGTCAAACTCAAATCTTGACAGATAGATAAGGAGATTTTTATTGTTGTGGTTAGAATGTTGATCGTACAAACATCTGTTCACAAAAGAATGCCTAGAAATGCAATACTTCTGTTTCAATAATTGACGTAAAGGTTATTTTGGGTCAATTGCCAAAAAGCAAATTGACAGTTAGCAAATGTTATAAGCGCGGCTACATATCGGTTCACATCGGTTGCGCGCAAACAGTGTATATTCTCGTATTTCAGTTATGAACCAAGCTTTTGTAATGTATGCAGTGACAGCAGTGTTTGCGTGACTTAAACCGTAGTGCTAGTTACAGGGTAGATATAGCAACATAATATTGGCTAATCGTTATATTCGATAATAGGAATACGAATAGACACCTCTAGTACGTGTATTTGTCGCCATAGAGAAAAGTTATTAGAGAACGCAGTATTATTTAACCATAGACCTAATAATTGTTCTATTTCCGGTCGATGCCATTGTCTATGCAAGTAGTAACAGAATAGTGAATTACATATTGGCGCGAATTTTTCATTTATTTCAGAATTTGTGACATATTGTTTGGACTGAATCATGGGGAAAGCTAATATTCCGCATGAAAAAGCTCATGAACCTGATGAAGAAGCCCGTCAACCTCTGGTAAGATCAGAGAAAAACTTGACTACTGTACCTACCCACTTTTCTCAAACATAATTTTGTAAAAGAAATGTTAGATACTCGTGCAATCGATAGTTTTCCCTTGCAGTAAAATTATTTTTTACAATACAGGAGGAAAACATGACTCCTGTGCCAGTGGGACAACCAACAAAAAAGGTGATAACATTTGCTGAAGACACAGATACGGAGAAATCACCTTCACAGAAAAGCAGGTGTGTACAGCTGTTTTTCAGTTTTAATCGTTATGTACCTGCATCGTGTGCCCAAACCACAGTACTTACAGTGAAGTACGTACTATGGTTTTGGAATAATTTATGTAGTGCATAATTAATACCCCCCGTGGCCAATATGTTTTGATACATCAGTACTAATATTATAAATGCGAAAGTAACTCTGTCTGTCTGTCTGCTACGCTTTCACGCCAAAACTACTGGACCGATTTGAATGAAATTTGCTATGGAAATAGTTTAATATATGAGTAGAAACAATGTAACACACATAAGCTTTCACATACCTACTTATTATGTTACAGAAGATAGAATTAAGGAAGATGCGCCCAAGGTAGTATGAAATTATGCAAAATCACATTACTCACTTTACTTGATTATAATTTGGTGTGTATAGGCAGGTATATATAGAAACCGAAAGTAAGCCCCCATTTTTTAAATGTTCCTACACTTATTTTCAATAAGTTTTTTTAGGATGATAGGCTAGCCTTTGGCAAAAATATAAACCAACGGTAAATAATATTGTGGTTGAAGATAGTATATGCACTATGTAGGCTTATTCGTAAATGGGACTGGCTCTTAAGGAGAGATGCTGGAGCACATCACGTAAGCTGCTGTGCTAGATTTCCTTCTTAAGGTTGGCAGGCATACGCAAAATCCCCAACACCAAGTGCTCAAACTCGGCGGGATTCGAATAGAACTATGAAATTTCTGCGTGGCAGTCCATATAGGTTAGTCATTACCACTAGGCACATCACTGTTTCAGCATCTGAGAATAGTTAATAATATTTTCTTTGTTATCTTCCAAGGTAGCAAACCAACAAGAGCCTTTTTCCAGGAAATTAATTTTAGAAATATTAAAGCTGTTATCAGTCTAATCCTCCAGCTTAGAGATAGCTAGTAGTGTAGAGGCGGACAATGAATACTTTTATCCCCATTTAATGCGAAGTTCTCGGAGAGAGTGCCTAGGTCCATGGTTTGAATCCGGCCGCGAGAGATTCACCACACGATGAAGGATATTTAGGGAATGCCCGCTCGCCTAATATATAAATATATGGGCCAGCTCGGTGCTTGTCGACCTTGGCCAACATTGGCTTAGGTCATTGAAGAACCAAATGGTATACTCCTCAGCTTTCCTTGAAAGCCAGTTCCAATCCTAGATTAAACATGTTTCCAACCTTTAGCCACATCATCACTCAATCACTCAGATGAGATTGTAGTCAAAGGCAAAAGCAATAGAAAAAGAGATTTAACTGTACACCGCACGTTTGGAGTCGCGAGCTGGCACGAATGAAGAACGGTAAATATATACATAATGAAAGCTTCACTACTACATACAAAACTATGTATGCGTATCATAGTAATGACTTAGAAGATGCGCGGGGGTTGCAGTGACCATAGTGGGTGGGTATATGTTCTGTCGTGGCCGCGCCCGATGAGGTGCGGAATCGGTTTGAACCAGTTCTGTAAGCGGGCTAAGCTTTCGTAGCCACTGAGGAATTAAAAAGCCCATGGGGTCCCGGGCTAGAATGTCACCCTCTACCCGTGGGTGTTGTGAGAGTCGACTAAGGGTAACACACCAGAAGGTGGGCAACAGCACTTTCTGAGGTTCTGATATTCTCACACTGCGATCCCCAAGCCAAGCGTTGGGAACATGGTGAACCCCCTCCATACTGATGAGGCTGTGTTCAGCAGTGGACTATACCCGCCTGGTACACTACAGTACAGAGCAATTAACGTAGCTTTCATTCTGTTCCTTTCATTATGCATGTGCTGGTAGTGTGATATTTCTGAGCTTTAAGAAAAAACCCGCAGATAAACGTAGGATGTACTAAAAATCCACAGCAGTGCCTACAAAGACGTGCTAAGTCAGCCAGCTCCAGATCTTTCGCATCGCCAGAAGTTACTGTGGTTACAAAAGCGCCGAAAAGCGGGCCTGTGGGCGCAGTGCGATGACTGTAAGCGATGGAGATATCTCTGTGACGTGATCGACAGCTATGAACTGCCCAAGAAGTGGTATTGTCGCATGAATCCAGGTAAAATGATGATTTTGTATATAAAACAACAAGGTTTCGTCTGCCGGACTGATTTGAATATGAGATGCTAAATATGTACTAGGTATATCGACATTAATATTATAAACGGTCAGCGCACACCAAGAGCAGAGCATTTTCTGTGACTACTGAAAAATGAACCTTATGACAATCCTTTACAGTGGAAAACTAAATACACGCCCAAACTTGCTGCTCGACCATGCTCGAGCATGCAGGATACTTGTTATACTCGTATGTTGTAATGTTGTTCTACATTTCGAATCTTTTTAATTAAGATATTTTATAAAATGTTGTGCTAGATCCATTTCTAGGTTCAGCGAAACTAAAGCAAAAAACCATTAAAACTCATCAGTATCTTGTAATCCAATCCATTTTCCACATGATCGTTTGAGTTTCTTTAATTAATAACATATAAAATCCTAACTGCAAAACAAGTGTAAGTAACAAGTGGATGCATGGATGCAGTAATTTGCAGCAGTCTGTGTCTAGTCTAGACCTAGGTTCTCTCTATTAGCTTTTTGCAACGTCACCGCAACCGTTGGTTTATCGCTACCATCCTCAAGTAGATAATCGGTCGCCAAGCACCTAAAGATTTGTTTCCGCAGTTGTACTAGATAATCAGTAATTCTGCTTTACCATCCTCGACCAAATCGGCACTGTGCTAATAAATGAAGAGGAGAAAAGCATATCCTATCAGCAGTAAAAAATACAAAGATGATACATGGTTTTGCCGTGCGTGGCTAAGTCGAAAGCGTGCTGAGCATCATCGCGCATCATTCATTTCTTTGACTGCGTGATTCAACACCTTGGTAGGTAGTTCAAGAGTGATACGTTTCTCTTTTGGAAGTGAAACGCTTGTACAGTCGCGGTCAGAAAATGTTTACCACCATAAGGATTACAATTTATTTCGTTATGAAAAAATCTTTTGTAAAAATTTTCTCTTGTCCAAACGACGTTCAAACAATAATTTCTGATAAATGTCATTTCAACAAATAAAGAAATGAGTTTCATCATCAAAAGTTGAAAGGTAATAAGTAACTTGATATGGCATCTTAGACTTTAGAGCGAAAAGTGTTATCTTTAGAACCATATGAGATATTTGGGGAGTGGGTAGCATTTATTTCAATTTCAAAAATTAAAAAGTTATGCATTATGTGCGTAAAAGAAAGAGAAGAATGAAAGAGTTTGGGTAACACATGTGTAGTTGTGTGTATAAATTGTGATAATGTGTTTAATTCTTCAAACTATCGTTAAAGATACCGCCAACGCTGACTGCTCTATCCCCGAAGCTCCAATCCCGGTTCGCGAGGAAGAAGATTTGATCCACAGCGAATATTCAGCTGGTTCTGTGGTATGGGCAAGGATGCCGGGCTGGCCCTGGTGGCCCGCTATGGTAGACGACTGCCCTGACACGGAGCAGTTTTACTGGCTCGATGGATTCTCTGATATACCTGTAAGTAACACTCTGCCTTATAGAGCCTTATGAAGCAGGTGCTGTGGCTCAGCCAAGACTTCCAGGTCATCCTGAATGTTCCACTGACTTCTACATCCTATGACATACATAGGTTAATTTTTGAAGCGCTCGTAGCCAAGTTTGCTTAGCCATTCTGAATCGATCAGCAAAGTTAAGCAACGTCCGCCGCGGTCATGACTTGGATGGGCGACCGCTGGTTGGGCAATACTACTGAGCGCTTCCGTGCTTCGGAGGGCACGTTAAGCCGTCGGTCCCGGTTGTTGTCTCAGGATAGCAGGCGTTACAGCATGGTGGTAGGGCACTTTGCAAATGCCCGCCTGGCTAGCTACCACCCTCAAGTTGAAAATCTGTCGCCAAGCACCTAACGGTGTGTTCCGGCAGCTGTCCTTGAGAGCCAGTAACTCTAGGTTAGTCTGAACAACATCATCACTTACCATCAGGTTAGATAGTGGTCAAAGGCTAACCTATCAGGAATAAAAAAAAAAAAAAAAAAAAAAAGTACTTACTGGTGATTTCTTACTTTGACACCGACATCTGATCGGAAAATAAGCTTAAAAATGTACAACCATATAATAAATCAGACCTACAAGAAGGATTACAAGTAGGATTCGAGCCTTTGACACCATCTATCCCTCGGGTCAGACATGATCTATCCAAATTCAAATTATTTATTTGGAACTTAAACGATGGCAATTGTGGCAATTAAGGCAATGCTCTGCCAGCATGCTGGGCACGCTGCCAACTGGTAGTGGACTGGAGCATTTGTACTGCCAGTGAGTCTGCAATAACTTATAGTTTGTCTAAATGCTTTTATTGTAGTAGCTGTAGTGATGTATATAGTTCGTAGTACCTTGTTAATAAAGGCATACCGCCCGTAGATACCGGATAGAAAAAAAAGAGATGGCTTAACTTGTATAAAACATGATGGTAACCGCAAACATTTTTGGGGTAAACTGTGTAGCAAGTACTATCGATTGCCTCCTAAAAACTAGAGTACGTTTAGTAAGGTTTGTCATACGTACAGGAAAAATAAAATTAGATATGATAAGATATTACCCAAACCAAGCTAGCTATCGCAAATTTGGCTCGTGAATACGTGCCAATTTTGCTTTGGTCGGGACCAGTGGATGGATGGGTCCTTCTGGTGGGCTGGACAGCATTTTCTCCTCTTATTATATCTCTTTCTTTAGTTTAGAACAACTATCAACAACATCATTGCCTACAAGAATCAACTCGCCGGTCCCTGTACAGTACGCAGACATTTTATATTTTTCCTCAAAACTTATTGCCACATACCTACCATTACCGTTCGTAGCCTTTTTGATAGTGAAATTCTGCACGATAGTGAATTTTTATGACTCAATATAGTATACGTTTATTTTCCAAGAAAAAAAAAAAAAAAAAAAAACATTCTACACCTTGACCTACGCTAACAATAAACCACCCTTAGAAATGACGGCCTTAAGGCCATGTACTACTGAAGAAATCGGAAAAATAATAAAAAATCTTGACTCGAACACTAGCACTGGTCTGGATGTCATAAGTACTAAAGTTGTTAAGTGTCTCGCAGATTTCATTACGAAACATCTCACAGATTGCATAAATAAATGTTTAAGTACTGGTGTTTTCCCGGATACTTTAAAAGTAGCGAAGGTAGTACCAATATTAAAGTCTGGAACTAAGTCTGACCCAGGGAACTATAGACCAATATCTGTTCTGCCTGTTATGTCCAAAATTTTCGAAAAAGTTTTATACAACAGACTTGAATACCATTTGTCCCAAATCAACTTCTTATACGAACATCAGTACGGTTTCCAACCAAAATCGAGTACCCTATCAGCAACTATAGACTTAATAACAAAAATTAAAAATAACTTGGATAACAAATGTTTCTGTTTAGGCATTTTTATAGACTTTAAAAAGGCTTTTGACACAATTAGCCATAAACTACTAATAAACAAATTGGAAGACATAGGCATAACGGGAACAGCCCTCAAGAATTTTAAATCATATCTCACCAACAGACAACAGATAGTAAAAATGGAGAATTGTGAAAGTGGTCGGCAACGGATAATTTGCGGCATTCCGCAGGGATCGATATTAGGAAGTTTGTTTTTTTTAATTTATATAAATAGTATAAGCAAAATAGGTATTTCAGGACGTGTAACTTTATATGCTGACGACACCTGCCTATTTTATTTTGGTCGCAACTTACTTGAACTGGTGAATAAAGCACAAACCGATTTATGCAAATTTAGCATCTGGTGTCAAAGCAACTTACTAACGGTTAATACAAAAAAATCCTCTTATATGATATTTGCAGCTAAAAATAAAAAAATACCACAGCATCCACCATTAACCATAAATAACACTGTTATTCATAGATCCCATCAGGAAAGATATTTAGGCCTTAAGTTGGATGACAAACTAAATTGGCGGGCTCATATTGACGAAGTCAGGTCGAAAATTTCATCAGTGACCGGAGCTTTGCGCAGGGTAACTGGATGCATACCTAACGAAGTCCGTATGACTATTTATAACTCATTAGTTAAATCACATTTGCAATATCTCGTCGAAATATGGGGCTGTGCTGCACAAACACATATAATTGTCCTCCAGATATCACAAAACAAACTTATCAAAACCCTTTTTAAATACCACTACCTAACTAATACTAATACTCTTTACCAAACAACAAAAATATTTAACATAAAGCAACTTTACCATTACAATACATGTATATTAATAAAAAAAATCTATCAAAAAAAATACGAACAGAAATTAAATTTACTAAAAGAGCATTTACTTATAATTTAAGAAATCAAAACAAATTAAGGACAAGAGTTCCAAGAACCAAAATGTACGGTAATCGGAACATATTGTATGAAGGAGCACAGTTCTATAACGAGTTACCTAAAGATATCAAAGACTGTCAAATTAATTTATTTAAAAAGAAACTAAAAAAATATATATTTGATAACATATTGTAAGATCACTGGACTAACATATCATATAGAAACTTGGCTAATTAGATTAATTAGTTTTAAGTTAAATAATTAACTGTATCTCATTATAAGTGAACTTTGTTCTTTATGAGAAAATAAAAAAATCGTTAAACGCAAGAAATAAGCACACTAAATAATTAATAAGTGTTTTTTTATGGATATCCTAACAAATCTCAACAACTCAGTCACCAGCTATCATTTTGTATATTAACCATTTATATAGTGCATCATAACCAAATAGCTCACTGCCTTATTTTCCTTAATTACAGACATACTACAATGTAGTATTTTTCGACTCGACGGACGTCACTAGAGGCTGGATAACTACAGACAATTTAAAGCCGTACGCTGCTTACAAAAATTCGTTCAAGCCATTTCTAAAAGACAAAAAATACAACACTAGGCTCCGAGCCGCTGTGGCACAAGCAGACGATGCGACAAAACTACCATTGAGCGATAGATTGGAGAAGTACAGCTTCTTAGCTAGATACAAAGGCTCTGTGAACTCTCCGAAGAAAGTGAATAAGAAAGATATTAAAAAGCATATGAAAATCTTAAAAAGAAAATTGAACATCGATTTTGACGGTTCTGGCTCTGAAGACGAAGTTCTAAAACCGCGTTCGCCATCAGTTAAACATAAAAATGTCATCGTTTTGGGCACGCCTAAGAGAGCCAAGACATTGAGAAGTCGCGTTGACAAAGATAAAAATGCACCTGCATCTGAACCAATCATTGAAAAACTGGTAGAAAATGGTGAAACAGAGACGGTGTCGGATACTGTTGTAAATGTATTGGAGGCAAATTTAGAAACGGAGCCAAATACTGAAACCACTTCCATTGGTGATGTGTTCAAGCGACCCGCCTCTTTGGCAGTTCAAGTAGGCAGTAACACTGAATCCGCCTATGTCGAGGATCCCTTCGACGATGGTAAGAACCGATATTTTATGTTGATACAGTTAAGTCTAAACGCTAGTAACCTTATTAATTCCAGGTAGTACAACTAGAGATCTTTCAGTTTAAAAATACACGCCCCTCCAATGTCTCAACCCTTACATGCAAAATAATGTATAGACGTAATACCCTATTCTGGGGCGCGTTCCAGTAAATGTTGGTCGAGCAATATTTGCTCTAAGGCACCTGCAGCGCAAGTACCGAACTTACCGATCGCTAAATTTGACGTTACAATCGTCTAAATTCGATAAAATGGGTTATATCGATCTTTGCAAACATCGATATAACCCGTTTTATCGAATTTAGACGATTGTAACGTCAAATTTAGCGATCGGTAAGTTCGGTACTTGCGCTGCTGGAACGACCTTTAAAGTTCCTTTCAAAATATGGAATTGACAGCGATGGTTTTAGGTGATAAAATACAGTCTTCATTTTTAATAAATGGGGCATAATACGTAATTAAGCAATGTTAACATAGTATGCCACTAATCCTTGGCTTAGCTTGTACAAAATCTATTATTTATTGTAGAATCTGTCACATTTGACAGCTGGCCAAGATTTGGCCGATTCAAGAACTAAAGGTAGTAAAAATTTGGCCAGGCAGATCAAAATTTGCTCTGACAGGTCGCCCGGAACGGGTATGATCAAATCTTGACAGGATCAAATTAAGTTCGATTAGAGTGCTGGAACGGCATTTAGACCATAATTTGTCTTGGCCGACGGGTAGGAGGAACGCACCCCTGTGATTTGTTGCAATACACGCCGCCTCGACAATACCATTGGTTTCTCAATCATCGTAGTGTGTGTGCGAAGTGCACAGGGGCGCGTTCCAGTAAATGTTGGTCGAGCAATATTTGCTCTAAGGCACCTGGAACGACCTATAAAGGTCCTTTCAAAATATGGAATTGACAGCGATGTTTTTAGGTGATAAAATACAGTCTACATTTTTAATAAATGGGACATAATACGTAATTTAGCAATGTTAACATAGTATGCCACTAATCCTTGGCTTAGCTTGTACAAAATCTATTATTTATTGTAGAATCTGTCACATTTGACAGCTGGCCAAGATTTGGCCGATTCAAGAACTAAAGGTAGTAAAAATTTGGCCAGGCAGATCAAAATTTGCTCTGACGGGTCGCCCGGAACGGGTATGATCAAATCTTGACAGGATCAAATTAAGTTCGATTAGAGTGCTGGAACGGCGTATATCTGCGTTTAGACCATAATTTGTCTTGGCCGACGGGTAGGAGGAACGCACCCCGGACGTGGTCCAATTTCACAGTAAAATAGCTGCCCGCACACATATTGTAATCCCGTTTATTGGAGGGGCGTGCAGTTTTAGACTAAAAGATTTCTATTAGTACAACTATTTCTGTCTGAGATTTCGTAGTGACTGCTAATGTAGTCTTAGGTATATCAGCAAGAGTATGGTATCAAATATAGATAACACATGAATTTAGTTTCGCCCCTATCTACGTCTCGTCGGCTGTCCGTACTTTAATTTGCCGCAAGTCACAGCCGTAATACATAATATCTAAGTATATTATATTCAACACACTCAAATAACCTACGCATACTGCATTGATTTTGCCACTCGAATCATTGAATATTTTGTATCACATGCCTGTTATTTATCTGGATACCCTAACCTTCAAACCGGAATAGAAACTTTGCTGCTGCAGGTGCAGAAGTCTGCTTCATTGACCCATAAAAAACAACAGCCAAGCGAACCGGGCCTCGCTCTACGTGTTCGTATCGTAACAAGTGGTACGCAGAAAATAGGTTTAAGAATATATGATACATAATACTAAGTAGTTACAGAAATTACAGGCACCTGAGACTTTAACAACTCTATATCAGGGTGAAGAGCGCAGTGCAGTTTGCCACTGTGTGACGAACTGTATCTGTTATAGGCAGAGGTTACCGCTTAACACCGAGCGGGCCTTGTGCTCACAATAGCATTAAAAAACCTTATAATTAAAATATTGACTGGACCCATATTCCCGATTATTTTTTTTATTTTTTTTTAAATGTAGACATTTTTGACATATCCCAATAATTTTATATTCTTTTTTACTATCTACGTGGAAATATATTTGTTGGGTTCTATATATTGTCTTACTTTTGGTTCTAGATACATCGAAAACGTATGTTCCTGAGAAGGAATCACAGGAGTCTACTCAATGTTTTCTACCCAACTTAGGGACATCAAGGATCACAGATTTCCAAGTGACAATTGAGTCGCCAAGCAGCGACGACTTCGATTTTTGATTAGATACCTGTCATGTTGTTTATATTTAATTTAATTATAGTTTAACATTGTTTTTACTTTAAGTAAGTTTCTAAGTAAATTTTTGTTTTAAATAATTTGTTTTGATAAAAATATTGACCATGAGTCTTCCCTATAGAGTTATCTATTTAAAATTTAGTTGTAAGGTTAGTTAAATAAATGTTTTACTGTTGAAATTTCGGAGGGCATTTGATGCAGAATTGCAGTAGGTACACGTATAGATAACATCATGAAGGGGGACCATACATCATGGTTAACATCTGGTGTTTATGTATTGTGGCGAAGGTAGGTTTAATTTTTTAATTTCTAGTGTTAATGCCCATTTAATTTGTTACTTATGATTTGTCCATCCAATCAAGGGCGTATCCCGGGGGCATGGGGGAAAGCCCCATTCGCCCCAGGCCAAAACATATTTTTCACTAATTGTATGTAATCCTTCAAACACAATGTTAAAGTAATCTTATTCATTACAAAATTAAAATTTTACGAGAGGAAAAATTATAGGCATGTGCTGACTCGAACCCGCGTCATCCACCTCTTAAGCCGGGGTATGCTCTGACCGCCCGAGCTTTAAAATTGTAAATAACCTAACCTAACCTTATTCAGTCTGGATTATTCCCTGGGATTACTTATACCTTCACAAAATATCTGACATTGGTTATTGATAGTGTACACAATAGCTCTACCACTCACGTAGGTACACCCCTCCATATTTTTTGTGTAGTTGCAACAACTTCTGCCTACCCCAATCACTCATATTTTACATTTTTTTTTAAGCAGTAATGGCTCAGTGGCATTGGCTATGGACTGCCGCGCTGCAGGTCTATATCGTTCGAATCTCGCCGCGGGCTTCACCGTGTGGTGGAAGGGCATTTTGCGAATGCCCGCCTGGCTACCGACCACCCTAAAAAGAAAAACTGACGCCAAGCACCTAACGGTATGTGCCGGCAGCACTCCATAAGAGCCAGTGAAATTACAGGCACATGAGACTTAACAACTTTGTCCTAAGGTGACGGGCGCAGTGCAATTCGTGATTTGCAATGAAATGCATCTGTAATAGGCAGACGTTAGTCCGCTTAACATCAGGTGGGCCTCAGGCTTGTTCCGTCATAATAACATTAGTAGCAACAAAAAACATGAAAATTACACCCATAATGATAAAAACGGAAATTTCGTCGGGCCATCTTTGGATTTTTATTTTGACCCCAGCAACGCAAGTACCGAACTTACCGATCGCTAAATTTGACGTTACAATCGTCTAAATTCGATAAAACGGGTTATATCGATGTTTGCAGACATCGATGTAACCGATATAAGACTATAAAATAATTTTACTTATTATTATTATCTTTCTGAAACCAACGTGAGGGCTGGCGCTGCGGGTACTTCGGCGGAGCAACTCAAGTGGCGCAAATATGCTAAACTCGGTATGGGTTACATATTTGAGCCGTTTGGTGTAGAGACGTTGGGTCCGTAGGGACCGGGAGCTCATCGTATTTTCCAAAACTTATCTGAGCGCTTAGTCAATGCAACGCGTGATCAAAATGCTGGCACATATTTGGCTCAACGAATAAGCATTGCAATTCAACGGGGCAATGCTGCCAACATGCTGGGCACGCTGCCAACTGGTACTGGGCTGGAGCATTTAGCTGCCTATGAGTTTGCTGGTACAGTGGCGACACTCGAGACTGTCTGCGTGCCGAGCGCAGGCCGAGATCGAGGCGCGTAGGTATAACTTGCGTTTCGTCCGTTTCTATGAAGTTGAAATTCTGTATAGATAATATTACCGTGACGCGGGCGTCTTGAGCTCTCCTTGAAAAATTGGATGTGGTTGAAACTATAGTGGGAACTATTTGACTTATTCATGTGAGTAATCCCGTATTATTTACTTAAAAGGAGTGAAATAATAATTAAATAAAACCACGTTATTTTTTGTAGTAATAATTGCCAAACTATGTAAATAATAAATTAACTTGGTAAATTTATTATTAACTTATTTATATACTAGCTTTCCAGGCGCGGCTCCGCCAGCGCATATGTTGGTTATCGCGCAAAAACATTAACTTCTTTTTGCGCAGTTGGATAAAAACTATCCTATTTTATTTCCCGGGTCTCAAACTATTTCCACACCAAATTTCATTCAAATCGGTCCAGTAGTTTTGGCGTGAAAGCGTAACAGACAGACAGACAGAGTTACTTTCACATTTATAATATTACTAGCTTTCCGGGCGCGGCTCGCCCGCGCGTATGTCGGTTATCGCGCGAAAACATTAACCTCTTTTTGCGCAGTCGGATAAAAACTATCCTATGTTTTTTCTCGGGTCTCAAACTATCTCCATACCAAATTTTATTCAAATCGGTCCAGTAGTTTTGGCGTGAAAGCGTAACAAACAGACAGACAGACAGAGTTACTTTCGCATTTATAATATTAGTACTGATGATTAGTACTGACTGATAGTACTGATAATAGTACTGATATATATTATACATTATTATTGATAATCGGACTAAGTTCATGTAAATATTATAACTGTATTTTTTTGCGATGGTACATTCAACAAATATAATATAACTTTAATGAAGTAGGGCAAATTATAATAAACTCTGGTCAAGATGTATCTATCGTCTATGGTGGTTGTTTTTTTATCACTGCGCGAGAACAGGGCCTCTTTCCGAGGGTCAGAGTGAGTTGTTTGGTTGCTTTAACTTACTCGAACGTTCCGAACGACTCGGTTGTTTTAAATCAAATCAAATCTTTTATTTGCTAGAATAGAATTCGATATATTAAAGGTCTTAAAATTACTTCCGTCCATGTATTCAGCCTGCAGGCAGGCGTGCAAATATTATACAAATAATTTTAAAAAATGTTATTCTACTTATTGTCAGGATCACATCAAATTTCATTACAATTAAATACATTATACATTACAATAATTTAAAAATTCATATATTCATTAACACTATAAAAACAATTGTCCAGTAACCAATCATTCAATTTTATCTTAAACTTATAGTTTTATAATAATTTGATACATTGTGGTAATTTATTATAAATAATTATGCACATGTTATAAACATTTTTTTTATAAATGTCTATGGCAAGTTGGCTGGTACAGTAGATTACTAAACTTAGCTCTTTTTTGCCTTACTTAAACCTCATTATAATTTTGAAAATATTTTGGATGAGTTCTGACAAAAACACATGCGTCTCTTATGTACATACAAGGAAGTATACTACATTTCTTAAATAATGGCTTGCAACTATCTAAAAACCACGCCTTGTTCAAAACTCTGACGCACCTTTTTTGAACTTTGAATGCTCTCTCGGAGTCTACAGAGTTTCCCCACATTATTAGTCCGTAACTCAGAACAGATGACCCGTAGCCGTGATATGCAGTTAATGCAACTTCCGCAGAAACAGTTTGCCTCACCCTTTTTAGTGCGAAAACAAAGCGACTCAGCCTCTGACAGACAGTATTTACGTGTATTTTCCAATTAAGGTGATTATCTTAATATATTCCTAAGAATTTAAAAGAGTCTACTTCTTGTATTTTTTTATCGTTACAGCCAATGTCAAGTGGTGTTGGTTTTGAATTATTCGAATTAAATTGAATTAATTTTGTTTTATTTATATTTATGTTTAAGTCATTTTTTTTCGTCCAATTTATAATATCCACTAGAGCTTCGTTTATAATATGTTGAATTGATTCGTTTTCATTAGGTTTCATAACTACAGTGGTGTCATCTGCAAATATGTGGAAAAAAATAATAATAAATATAAATAAATGAATGAAATAAATAAATAATAATAATATAATATAATAAATAATGCATTTATGTGGAGTCACCTCTGGGAGATCGTTTATATATATTAAAAATAGCAATGGACCTAAAATGCTCCCCTGAGGAACTCCCTTATTGTTTACTATAATTTTGTTTTATTCGGCTTTTTTTCTCATTGTACATTAGTTTAGTTATTTGAGTACATTGCCTCCTATTTTGTAAATAACTACTCAACCATTCCAAGGCTTTACCCCTTATACCATATAATTTGAGTTTATTTAAAAGTTTCGCATGATTAACAAAATCAAATGCTTTTTTAAAGTACAAAAATAAAGCCACGGCTGGGCTTCCGTTGTTAATATTTTCCGTCACTGTTTTTAATAAATCAAAGTTTGCAAGTGCAGTTGAGCTCCCTTTACGAAACCCAAATTGCTCATCCTTTAGAATATTATATTTAATAATAAATTTATTTAATCTATTTAGCATTGCTCTCTCAAATATCTTTGAAATAATTGGGATTAATGAAATAGGACGGTAATTATTTGGGTCTGTTTTATCACCCATTTTATGAAGTGGTCTGATAATTGACATTTTAAGTTGTTCTGGGAAGATACCCTCTTGGAAAGAAAGATTTACAACATGAGCAAGTGGATGACATATCCAATTTCCACAGCACTTCAGTACTGCGGTAGTGATTTCATAATGTCCACAAGATTTACTATTATTTAGGGTCATTATGATTCTATAGATTTCGTGTGTGTCAGCAGGGCTTATAAAAATAGTGTTAGGATTACTATGATTATTGGTACATCTAATTTTATTACATTTTAATTGATGATCAGCTAATGAATTAGAAAAATAATTATTGAAAATATTACATATGTCAATTGGGTTATTAAATGTCATGTTATTAAAATTAATCAAATCAATGTCATTCTTAAATAAATTATTAGTCACGGTAGATGAAATCACATCCCAAGTATTTTACATTTATTTTTGCCATATTGTATTTGTCTAGTATTTATATTTTTTTGTGCTCTTAAAACGCATTTTTTAAATATATTACTGTACTTTTTAAAGTAAATCTTATGAGGTTTATTTGTCTTTACACCTCTATATTTTTCGTACAAAAGCCGTTTGGTCTTACAGGACTTTTTAATGCCTTTCGTTAACCATTTTAGTTTTGAAGTTTTATTACTTATATTGACTTTAACAATAGGAAAACACAAGTAGTAAAACAAACAAAAAACACTATAGAATAATTCAAAAGACTCTAAAAACGACTGCGATTCATACACCTCAGCAAAAGATATAGAAGATATACACTCACAAATGTCCTTCTATTATCGAAACAATAATCGCGTTTGTATTCAAACCAATGACACAATGCTCTTTGCCTTTTTACCCTTAATGTAACTGATTGTGCTGTTTCATGATCAGACAATGCAAGACTATGTGTTTTGGACTTAACATTTTTTATGTTAGTGGCAATCTGCTCTAGACAGGATGCCAATCGAGTGGGTACTTTTATGTGCACTTGGAAATTGTAGGACTCTAAGAGATTATGTAATTCATCGGTAACTGTGTTGTTTCATCGTGTTGATGTTCCAGTCACCACAAATAACAATTTTTTTCCGCCTAAATTCATCAGTTAAATAGTTCAATAACTTGTCGAGCTTATAAAAAAATAACCCTAACTGAGCCGCCTTTTGTTCAGGTATTCTATATATATTAAGAACTATTAGGTCAAGACCAACAATGGCTATACCGCAAACTTCAAAATAAAATGTTGTTGCTATGTTTGCTGGAATGCGCAATGGTTTGGCATTTAGGTGCTTTTTAATTAATATGCATGTCCCCACCCCTACATTTATTGCGACAAAAAGTTAATTTAAAATTTCTAAGAACTATATTATCTTCCGTATTCTTCTTTACAAAAGTTTCACTCAAACAAAGGACGTCTACTTCATTATTATTAATTTCTAGTTCTGACATTGTCAATTCTATCATGTCCAGTTTATTTAAAAGACCAGCAATATTCTGGTGCATTATTGTAAAATTTCCTTGACTATTGTCCATTTTACTATTTATATATTTTTTGACTGGCGACATTTGAGGGACGAAAAAAATTGTTAGTGTTCCTACCATTATAATCAGTATTTTCAATATGTCCACTTGTTTTTTCCTTAAATTCGTTGGTCAGTTGATCAGGTTCGTGTTTCATAATATCAAGTTCTATATTAATTTTATAGTTTATCAAATCTAACTGAGATGTCCTTTTATTGTGTGTCATACGAATTTTTCTTGCGTGTATAAATGTACAATTATTAAATTTCTGAACTAACAACCTCAACTCATAATATAATTGATTAATATTAATTATGTTACGATTTTCTATAACACTTAGCAATAAAATATTACATTTCAATTTACACAAGGCATTATAAATATTTGATAGAAATATACATGGATTCTTGTCATGAGTACCAATGCAAAGAATAATTATATCATTTTCTGACACGGTCTTTGCTAAACCGTCAATACCCCGTAGAATTTCACTAGATGAAGCATGGGGTTTTATTGTACCTTGGATATTGTGGTTATCATTACATTTCCTTGATTGATCAGTAATTAGATATGCAGCTAGACCTCTTACATGTTCATCTCCAATAATATGAATATTTTTCATCTTCTTTTTTCTTGGTGTATATTCATTTGGTTTATAACCTCAAATATCGTTTTTTGCGGGGAATTTTGCAAAATTTTGGACTTTTTATGATGTTTGAAAAGCAATAACTACCGTTACCTGCAAAATATAAAAAAGCGCTTATAAATCCCTCATCAAGAAATGACAAGGTCATGTCAGTTAAAGATTCAACATTTTAACGACCTCTTTTGAATAATTAAAAAGTTGCGCTCTACCCGAAGTTTGTGAACGATGTTAGAGTGAAAAGTTGCACTCCGAGTGCGCTCTAACCGAGGTTCGAAACGCGCTCCAGCCGCGCCTTTTTATTCGAGTGCTCGTCAATGTCAAAGTCTGTCATAAATAACTTATGGTCATAGTCTAGTCAATTAAAAAAGAAAAAAAATAAGTTGGTGAAAATTGGTGTGTGATCGGCTCTGATTCCATATGAAATTATTACTTTTTTCTTCTTGCACATACAAAAATAAATAAAAGGCCTTTGAAGTTTGACTGAGGTGTTATTAGCGTGTTCGTTTATTATAATAATAGTAATTCTTCCATAGTGGAGAATGGCTACCTTAACCTTTGCTAAAAGTGTGGTTAACCCAGGTTGGTATTTAATCTATTTTTGCAAAACTTACTTTTTTATTTTATAGAATTTTGGGGTAATATGAGACTAATCATTTATATCATCTACGGCAGCGTTTATTAGAACTTTACTTTTCTATTACTTGTTTACAGTAACTGTTACTTATCAGTGGATTATGTAAAAGGATTTAAATAATATTAACGTCTTTCATTACATTTCTGTAGTACAGAAAATGGATTATATATTTGAAGTTTTCGTGTAATTTATTACTAATTAGAAAATATTTTTTTTAGTTCAATGTTTGTGAAAATTTGCACGTAACCTATTATTATCATTGTAGCTCTTAAATTGGTGTTGAACCCCGGACAATGCTGTCAAATAAGAAACTCTCTTGCGCGACCAAGTCTGACCCCGTTGAGCTTTGTGCTCCGAAGAAATTATGCAGAGAAACAAGTCTTTGAAAGAACTAAGCCCCACTGTAATGTGGGCACAATTGGACATGTAGATCATGGAAAGACCACTCTCACAGCAGCCATTACCAAAGGTACATATATTTTCGTACTAAATTCAATAGCTGAGCTAGAGGCACATGCTTCGGAAAGATCATATTTACAGATGTATACTGCATAATGTTTACCTGCAACTTTCAGTTATATGCACCAGATGCCTAAATGTAAATGAAGCCACAGAGTGATATTGTGAAAGTTTTGGTATATTAATTTCACTGGTGATACCCTCAAACTTTTCAGTATGAGGGTCAAAAACTGACACTAGCTTTTTGACTGTTTCCACTTACTTCCCGCAAACAGTATGTAATCCATAAGATAAAATGCTATTTTAAGAATAAAAATTGAAGTCTCTATCAGAAATTATTGAGTAAACTAGATACTTCTAAGTATAATATAAGTATAAAAATCAGACTATAGGCTCTTTACCATTATTATCACCATAAGCAAGATGAATATAACCCATTATAGTTATGTAGGTAACCCAATTATGCATATAAGCCTCACCCATTGAATGTCGCTGAAAAATTATGTTATCAACCCTCACAATGTCTTTGGACTGTCTAGTGGACTTGGCCTACTTACACTTGTCTTCCAGTGTAGTGTGGTGGCCACTTGAGAACCAATATTCCCATTGAATATTATAACAAATTTAAACACAAAGTATAAAAGAATTTCTGAGTAGCATACCTCTATCAATTCTTATGCTCAAGGCTCAGGAAATTAAGTTATTTTAAACATTCCACCTATACTAAGCTCATAATTTATTTGTCCTACAGTATTAGCAGACAAAAACTTAGCACAATCTAAAGGCTACGCAGATATTGACAATGCTCCAGAAGAGAAAGCTCGTGGTATCACCATCAATGTTGCCCATGTTGAATACCAGACAGAAAGCAGGCATTATGGACACACAGACTGCCCTGGACATGCTGATTATATCAAAGTGAGTGAGGCTACTTAGCTTTTTTTTTTTTTTTTTTTTATGCCTGATAGGTTAGCCTTTGACCACTATCTCACCTGATGGTAAGTGATGATGTGGTCGAGGATGTTGTTCAGACTAACCTAGAGCTTTAACAATAATTAGAGTCTTAAGATGATAAAGAGCCATGTTGCCATGATGCTCATTGACCTCTAAAAATTGTGCTTGTGAGTTAGATGCAGCTTTAGATGTACGTGCAGGTGTACAAATTCGCATGCTCCATCTTATGCAGTTAACTACAAAAGTTTTCAGTCACATGTGTTGACAGTGTTTTTGTGTTAACTTGGAGAGTACATGACCAAAACTTGGCAATCATCCTAGAACATCAAGAATCAAAATAAGACTTAAATTGCCAAGTGGACACTTCCCAGAACATTATTTAATGCAATTTTTTTGAGGACTATCCACCAACATCTTACTATGCCCACGAAAACAAAAAAATCGGCTAAGTGCGAGTCGGACTAACGCACAAAGGGTTCCGTACCATACAACATTGGACTTCATATTTCATCCTTTTTTGTATTTTTTTTTACTTGGCCAACTTCTTGTATTTGTTGTTATAGCTGCTATAGAAATACATCATCTGTGAAAATTTCAACTGTCTAGCTATCAACGTTCTTGAGATACAGCCTGGTGACAGACGGACGGATGACGGACAGCAAAGTCTCAGTAATAGGGTCCCGTTTTACCCTTTGGGTATGGACCCCAAAAAGTACTTTTAAGTTGAAAATGCGTCTCCGCCTTTCCGCAACAAAAGAGTCAATAAAGCTAAACTTAGGACTGCCAAGGCCATAGGAGATAACCATCTAAGTCACCAACTGTCCCGGTTAAAAAGATCAATCCTTAAAATTCAATGAATATCATTACAAAATACGGATAATCGTGATAACTTAAATAGAACAAAACATGAGGTTAATTTTGATAGAAACCCTTTTTGATACCCAAAAAACATTTTCAATGTACAAAGTGGATACCATCTCTAGACCAACGATTTACGACCACATCAAAAGTATATACAAGGTTCCCAGACACAGGTGTTGATATGAGGATCTGACTAAGCAAGGGCCACATGATCCTCATGTAAAGTTTAAAATAAGCCCAATAGTCTAGTCAACAAGTTCAAATCAAGTAGGTCCTAAAAATATGAGCGATAGCTCATTGGATTCGGAATCACCTCTAGAAAAATGTTTATGAAGGATTTTGGTGCAGGTAAAAAATTGCAATTGTTATTAACACAATAAGACGAAAAAAAAATTATATTTAGTATTTCGTTATTAACTCGAAAAATATTAATATTTAAGGGATTTGGAAAAAAGTTCCTTCATTTATTCAATTGTTAAATAACACATTTTTTCCTAATCTCCGTTATCATAAATAATGGGATAAAAGTTATAAATAATTGGCCTATAAATTTGAAACTTCGTGGAGCCCTTTTGATATATATACTTTATAAGATCCTGTGATTAATGTTCATAAAAGTTGATTAATTTGTTAATTATGATTTTTTATAACTATTGGAAAATTAAATATCTAAATGTAGTGTTAAGAATGTATATATAAAATTTAATAACATATACCACGAGTGCAATAACATGTTAACATCCAATTTAGATACAATAATAAAAACTTAGTTAAAGTGCGCATTATAGTTATCTAAAATATGTGGGTTTAAATTAAATTAAAATTTGTTGCATGATGTGCGAGTAGTTATAAAGGTAATGAGAAAATTATTAAATCTGACACATTTCACCAAATTGCAGATTACTTAAAATATAGACTTATTGTAGGCTTCACAGTCTATAACCTGTAGATACAGTAAACGCCTAATCAACCTTACCACCGGAGATCACTCTAATTCACCGAAATACGGTTAAGGTTAAATTAATAATGGTTCCCTAGTCATTGATCGTAAATGCCCAACTAACTAATCAACAAAAATCAAACTGGCTACAATGACGACAAGAACTATTTTCTAACATTGTGGTAAGGTGCAAAAAACAGAGTCCATAAACATCATAAATTTTCAAATCAAGAATCATAAATTGCAATCACTTTCGTCGCTTGAGCTATCATATTATGTTTGATCAATATCATCGTCCTCTGAATCATTCATTATAATGGACTATACAGTCTTGGATCACCTTCATACTATAGAGGTTCTAGGCGATTGTTGCTATTTACCCATCCGTTTTTATGGCATCCAATTTTATTAGTTCATTTGAACTTGCGTTTTGCCACATAGAGTTTATGAACGCTGTTCGCAATATTTTTTGGTTTTATAAACTTTTTACATGGCGGCATTCCGCATGAACTAAAATTCCATTTTTTTTTAATATAGGGCATTGCAATTTGTTGTTTGCGTATGTTTTATAGAAGATAACGTTTCTGGCATCATTAGTATTTATACAGTTTTTTTTCCATAAATTTCGCATGTATTTATATTCATATTCGCATTCATAAATACCCCATTGAGTACCCCGATAGTGCTTGCGCCAAATGATAGCCAAGAAACCCCTGATACTGGATCAAAAGGTCTGCCAGGTCTAAACTTGCCGGAACATAGTGATCAAAGCATTTGAAGTAGTAGTAGGTAGCATAATTTCACTTAAACTTAAAATTGTACTTGTTTCTAAATTTATAAATATTAGCTAGTTTTTTATCAACAAATTAACTCGGATGCAGAGCATTGGACGGAGGTAAAGAAGAGGAGGAACAAGAAACCGCCATCCCTGTGTGGTACTGCTGACCCTGCGAAGATTACTCTCTTTTTGGGCCTCGTTCTTATAGCATGGACGAACAGTCTATGTTTGTGTTGTTTACATTAGGTCTAATGCCTCTCATAGTAAATACTTTCCATGGTTCTGTAAAGTTGAAAGCATCATAGGTTCTTTAAAGGCCCTTGTTTTGATCTTGGGTAATCTAAACTTAAACAGTGCTTCTTTGACTATTAATAACTACTATTGCTATTTTATTTCGTATTGCAATCTGTTTGAGCATAATCATGTAGTAAACCCGTATGGGGGTATATCTGACGTTTGGTCCGAGAGAGCGTTGATGTGCGGAATGTATCGGTCACAACTGCTGAAAACATTTTGAAAATCGACCCTTTTCATCCACCTTTAGAAATCAACGTGGAAATTGACACCCCCTTTCGATCAGATTTTTAGAACCCTCAAATATAAATTCTGCTAAAGACTGGAACTTCAGTAAATGCGACTACGAACAGTTATTTCTGTTACTAAGTGAAAGTTCTTGGAGTTCTGTCTTGGAAGCATCTGATGTTTGTACTGATACTGACTGTATGTACAAGATCGTCTACCAATGCTTTAATGCATGTATGCCCTGAAAACGACGGATGACTAGGAAAGTTAGACGCTATCCTGTTTGGTCCTCTGGCGATATTATTCATGACAGTAAACGCAAGAATAAATTGCGGACGGACGAGCGAAGGCGGACGAGATTTATCACCAATTCTCGAGTCTTAAAGTTGATCTTAAATTCCGTGCCGCGGCTGAATTCACTTCGTACGTTGAAGGTAATGAAGCTAATATAAAGTTAAACCTAGTTAAAGTTTCTAGTCTACGTACCAAATGAGGTTTTGAACCAACAGTCTCGTACAAGGGTGAATCGTTCACTGGGGTGAAGGCAGCTGAGGCTTTCGCTGCCTTTTTCGCAGGTGTCTTTTTACCGGACGTACCGTCATTGAGTACTAAGCTTGCTTACGAATCGGAACACAGTACCAATAGTAACTACGTTAACATTTTTGAAATTGTACCACGTGACGTTATGTACGGTATAAATAAGTTAAAACCTAGCAGCTCCATGGGGCCTGATAGTATTCCAGCTGCGGTATTGAAACATGAAAAAAAGCACTTTAGTATTCCTTTATGCCACATTTTCAATACTGCACTAAAACTGGTAAATATCCACCGCAATGGAAGTTATCCAGGGTCAGTCCTATACCAAAGGGCACCAACAAAGTGAGCGTTGAAGAATACCGTCCTATCGCTGTGATGTCGTCGCCTGCAAAGGTATTTGAAAGTATACTCCATAAATACATATATATATACAAGTGGATAAATACTTTTGTGACGCCCAGCACGGCTTTAGGCGGAAGTGATCCGTCGATACTAACCTGCTGACTATTGTTGAATTTATCGCCTCCAAATAGGACCATCGTGCCCAGGTTGACGTGCTCTACTTTGACTTTCGGAAGGCGTTTGATAGGGTTAATAACGTCATTCTGCTGGCTAAGCTCGCTGCTATTAGTTTCGCCCCGGGGCTTCTACAGCTGCTTGCTGACTATATGCACGACCGCCAACAGTTTGTGAGGCTTGGATCGTTTGAGTCTAGACCCTATCACACGCGTTCCGGTATGAGTCAGGGCTCAATATTGGGGCCTCTATTGATTTTGATAATGGTGAATGATATTCGTACTATCTTAGAGCACGCACAATGTTTGCTTTACGCTGATGACCTGAAACTCTTTGCGGAGATAAGGTCAAGTGCAGACTGCGATGCCCTGCAGCGGGACGTCGATGCAGTGGCTCAATGGAGTCACAGAAACGGGATGGAGTTTAATGCCTCCAAATGTCATGCAATGACTTTTGCTCGAATATGGCACCCAGTCAATTATGATTACAAAATTAACAATGAAAGCATACCACGCTCAATCAACATTTAATATTTGGGTGTCATATTCGACCAACAGTTGACGTTTCATGACCACATTAATGTGCTTGTGAAGGAATCTTTCAGGCGGTTGGGTTTCGACTGAGGCATTCGAAAGACTTTCATAATCAGCATGTAATCCGCCTTATCTACAGCGCGTTAGTACGCAGTAAGTTGGAGAGCTAGATGTGTGTGTGGAATCCGCACGAATATACGTATAAACTTCAGCTTGAAAAGGTCCAAAAGGCGTTTCTGCGATACTTGTACAAACGAGTTCATGGATATTATCCTTTTATGTACCCGACAAAATTTATAATGGGTTGTCTAGGCTACAATTCGCTGGAAGTCAGACGGGACATGCAGCAACTCACTGTTATGTGCAAAATTTTGCGTGGGGATATCGATGCACCCGAACTGCTCTGCGAGCTATTTCGTTTTTCTATACCAGAATACTATTGTCGCAGTAGGCGCCACAAGCTATTCGCGTTGCCACGTTGCTGCACAGTGGCGCGCTCTGTCTCGCCCATTCCGCGCACAGATTTCAGATAACTGTAATGCGCACTTTAACTAAGTTTTGATTATTGTACCTAAATTGGAAGTTAACATGTTATTGTACTCGTGGTATATGTTATTCAAATTTATATATACAATTTTTAATTTTTAATGAAAAACTAACTAATTTTTATAAATTTAGAAACAAACACTATTTTAAGTTTAAGTGAAATTATGCTGCCTACCTACTTCAAATGCTTTGATCACTAAGTTACGGCAAGATTAGACCTGGCAGACCTTTTGATCCATTATCAGGGGTTTCTTGGCTATCATTTGGCGCAAGTCCCATTGGGGTACTCGATGAGGTAGGTTGAGCGTGTCGGAAGGGCATATTTTTTGGGGTCTGCCAAGTACTTCCGGCAGGGCGCGCAATGGCAGACCAACTTTTTTTTACATAATTAATCAATGGTTAACTGTTGTCATCACTTTAATTCGGGTACCACATGAGGTAATTTTCACAAAAAAAATTACGTCAAAAAATATCGATTATTTCCATGACCCGGCAGGATCGGCTCTGGCAGACCTAATTTTTTTTACGTGTTTTAGTGTCGGTTAACGATCTTAAGATAGCCTATTGGGGTACCCGATGAGGTAGGTATTTTTGCAACCGGCTCTCGCACTATAAGAAGATACTAGATTTTTTCAAATTTTTAAAATGACATTTTATGTTATAAAAAAATATTTTATCTGATGAACTCATTTTAGCGGTGGCGCGCGCATGCCGTAACAGTCGCGCGGAGCCCTATTTTCAACGTCAAATTAAAATTATAAATAATAGAGATAGAGTTCCGAGAGTACGGACTTTTTTATCGGAAATTTCCTCCTCTTTAAGGAGCTTTTTTCCAAATTCCTTATATATTAATATTTTTCGAGTTATTAACGAAATACTATATATCATTTATTTTCGTCTTATTTTGTTAATAACAATTGCAATTTTTTACCTGCACCAAAATCCTTCAAAAACATTTTTCTAGAGGTGATTCCGAATCCAATGAGCTATCGCTCATATTTTTAGGACCTTTGTTTCTATTTTTCACGTTTTTGAACTTGTTGACTAGACTACACCTACTCTGGACGAAATAACCAATCAGTTGAAAAAGAAAACATCTAAATCAGCTCCAGGTCCTGATGGTATCCCATAAAAGTGTCCATAGTTTCGTAAATATTTCTTAAATATTTTAGTAAATTATATGGGATAACTCATGTGAATCAGAGTTTTTATAGAGCTCGGGACGCCTGTGTTAGTACTTCAATGTGGGCGTCCCGAGCTCTCATTGAAAAGTCCACCAATGTGGCTGAAACTATTGTCGGAGCTATCGCTGATTCACGTGAGTTATCCTGTTTTATTTACTAAAATGAGTGAAAACCATGTCAGTTTTTATATTACATTTCTTAATATTATCTTCATTATGATCGAGTTAAGCAAGCAAATACCAGTGGCATTAGGAAAAGCAACTTATGTCCTCCTTTGCTAAGTTTGAAAGATGGCAGAACACCAAAGACAAATAGCGGTGTGCTGGATATACATATAGAACCCATTTGGTTTTGTGTACGAAGTGCTGATGTTGGTGTAGAAATGGCATTACTTTCCACCTGCGGTCAGCAACATGATCACGTCAAATTACTCCCAATTAAAATTTGTTATATCGTCTAAAAAGGGATATACTAAAACTTTGCAATACAACGTAAGTTTCTTCCAAACTGCTTGTCACCAAAAGCATTAATATGTATATTTTAATTGACAAGCTTAGTGATGAAAAAAGTGAGGCCATCGGATTCAGATCAATAACGCATTCACAGAGTCCATCTTAGCTTGTACCTACAACCTTGCAATACTGACACGTAACCCTAAACAATGTCAGGTACTTTTACGAGAAGTGGATGAGTACTATGCATGGACTGAAGGATTGAGAACAAAACCAAGTAAATGAAACTGTTTGTGTCTGGGTAGACATTATACCAAATTTATCTCTAACGATCCAGGACTTATTATTTTGATCACCCTTGATGGGAGGAGAATACGTTTCCACAATAGCTGAAGTTGTGCAATTTAAATTTCTTGGTAAAAAGATAGATTACAAAGGACGCACATCATATCTGGACGCAGTTATGGATAGCTTTCTAGAAGACCTTAGTAAGTTTGACAAACAGCCAATAAGTAACTTTAAATAAGCTTAGATATACGACAACTACTAAAAATCACGGCTGACTTGTCCTTTTCTAGCATACAAAATAATTAAAACACTTTTAACAAAGCTTAAAGTGAACGTCATAAAGACATTGAAATTATGGTAGGGGTCGCACTTTCGGCAGACCCGACTGCTTTATTCAGAGCTCGAACTAAAGAAACTATCAGAGCTCTATAAACACCTCAGGAGTTGCCAAAACGCACTTCTTAATAAAATCTCAAGACGATATAGTCGCCTCGCTCCCAAAAGACAAAAGCGCCTCTGACCTTATTTTTATATAAAGGTTTCAATTCCATAAACAATTTATGTTAGTTGCATTGCACAGTCTCCGCAGAGCGGGCTTTGATTAGAGAAAGAAAATTAAGGATAGAGGTTTAAAAACCTTTCTACAACAAGACGAAAATTATCGCTATAAAGTGCATGCAATAAGCTTAAAAAACAAAGCGAACCGCTAACTATAGATGAATTTTGTATCCTCCTGGCGTTAAACTGGCGCACCTACTAAAATACGGCGCCATATTCACGTCGCCATGATAGAGTCCTCGAAATAATACGAGAAGCGGCGAGTCTTTCGGTAGTTAGAGCAAAAACAGGTAAAAACAAAACACCACATCGATTTTGTAAAAGAGGGGTCATCTACAAAATCAAAATCCAAGCCCTACTCCATCTTAGGGCCCAGCTTCCAATTTATAGATATATTTCTATACTTATCTACTCAAAAAATCGAAAACACATAGTACTTAAAAAACTTACCGTTGGAAAGACCAACAATAAACACAAACATATATATTACGACATAACAAATGAATTAACCAAAAAATACGGCCAAGTGCGAGTCGGACTCGCTCACGTTTGTTGAGTACTATTAGCTATACAACATTAGACTTCATTTTTTTTTGTTTTAATGTGCGCGAGTCTGACTCGGACTTGGCCAACTTTTTGCATTTGTTGTTATAGCGGCAACAGAAATACATCAACTGTGAAAATTTCAACTGTCTAGCTATCACCGTTCTTGAGATACAGCCTTCAATCAGGAATAAACTCTTACAAAATTACATGATAGCCATTCTGATTTCCAGAACATGATCACCGGCACAGCGCAAATGGATGGTGCCATTCTAGTAGTAGCAGCTACCGATGGTGTGATGCCACAGACACGAGAACATTTACTACTGGCCAAGCAAATCGGTATCCAGCATGTAGTTGTGTTCATCAACAAGGTGGATGCCGCTGACCAGGAGATGGTGGAACTTGTTGAGATGGAAATCAGAGAGTTGATGACAGAAATGGGATATGACGGTGATAAAGCACCAGTTATCAAAGGTAATCAAAACAGTTATTTTATATTGTTGATGAAAACAACATCTTAAAATGTAATATACTATAATGTATAAGCTGAATCTTCTTCTACTGTACAAAGCCTCCCCTATTGCAGAGGGGGAGGTTGCAATATGACAGTTGTTCAGAAGGCACGGCTGCCCTCTGGTATTTTTCCTTTAGTCAGCCTTTACAACTCATATAGGAAGATAAGGGCGGGTGTAATACTAACTTGGCACCCCACGAGGCACTTAAAATATATGCCTTCTTAAATTAAAGAAATATTTCTTCCTGCTAATGTTGTAAGTAGAACATTTTTAATATATGCTTACTTAAATGAAAGAAACCTATCTGTCTGCTAATGAAAACAATTTGTATAACATTAGATGTGCCTTTTTTTATGCCTGTTAGGTTAGCCTTTGACCACCATCTCACCTGATAATGATGTGGTCGAAGATGTTGTTCAGGCTAACCTAGAATTACTGGCTCTCAAGGACAGCTGCCGGAACACACCGTTAGGTGCTTAGCAACAGATTTTCTACTTGAGGGTGGTAGCTAGCCAGGTGGGCATTCGCAAAATGCCCTACCATCTAGCTATAACGACTGCCATCCTAAGACAACAACCGGGACCGACGGCTTAACGTGCCCTCCAAAGCACGGAAGCGCTCAGTAGTAATGTCACCAGCGGTCACCTATCCAACTCAGGACCGCGGCGGACGTTGCTTAACTTTGCTGATCGGTTCAGAATGGCTAAGCAAACATCGCTACGAGCGCTTCACTACAATTATGCCAGCATTAAGTAGTTTAAATCACGTTATATTTCAACAGGATCAGCTCTTTGTGCACTTGAAGGCAAAAGCCCTGAGATTGGGGCTGAAGCAATCAGTGAACTCTTGAAGGAAGTGGATGCCTTCATCCCCACCCCAATCCGTGAGCTGGACAAGCCATTCCTCTTGCCAGTAGAATCTGTCCACTCAATTCCTGGACGTGGTACTGTCATCACTGGCCGATTACATAGAGGTAAGGTTTATTTTTTCCAACAACCAAGTAATTTTTTTCTAGAAATTAAACAAAATTTAAATATTAGTACAAAACTGTATTTTATGCTCTTATAACTGCAAAAATATTATAATAGGAGTGCATCACATCCCAAATCCGTTATGAAAACAGTCTAGAAATACTAGTGGCTCTCTGAGCTGTAGATGATCGCGAGCCTGCCCTTGCATAGCTTACAATTGAATAAAGGTTTACTGCGCATGCTAATGGGAGAATGGGTCAAGAAATCCAAAAATATTGATATGTAATTCAAATAATAAATGAAGAAATAATGATGAGATGAAAATTAATGACACACGGGCCCCAGCCAAAGCTAGTTGTATCAGAAATAGGGAGGTAAGTAGTAAATATACAATAATTTTACATACATGGTGATGTATTTATCTCGAATTTATATACTGTCTACAGAAACATCGAAAATAAATAATTGATTATATGAGAGAGAGAGAGAGAGAGACTATCACTTATATTGACGTGCGTATCAGGGACATTGCCATTAAATTAAGCGCAGGTGTCCATACTTTCAACATTATAATGTATCTCCGTCGCTTCGAAAAATTCCAAAAACGGAATCGACAAAAAAATATTATGGAATTATCAAACATGCTCACAAAATTTCGAGAGAATCGGTTGAGAAACTTGTAGAGGAGAACAACCGGACATATAAAAACATTATTGTGCAAGTTAAAGCAGAGTAGCTTCGCTCAAACTAATAATTCTCGCTCGGTCAATTATACCTATAATCCTAGGTTAGCCTGAACAACATCTTAGACTACTTCATCACTTACCATCAGGTGAAATAGTGGTCAAAGGCTAACCTATCAGGCATTAAAATATAATGAAAATCTATTATTTTCTTCAAGTCATCGACAGGATCTAACTACTTTTCAGACTTATTATAAAGTAAAATAAATTTATACAACCCAGCCCCTCATGTAATAAAATATTCAATATTGGGGCGGATTTTGTAATACAAAATGTTATCCAGTAATAATAGTAATGTTTTATGTACATTTAATTAAAATTAGTCCCAAACATTTATTATAAATAGGCGTCTACGACGTTCTTATGAGGGTATATTATAAAATTTTCTTATAAATAATCTACTGGTATAATCGGAATTCAGCTAAAAGCGTATAGAGCCAATGCGAGCAGAATAAGCAAGATACTTGTGGCCACTCTGTATCTTAGGTTAATTAAAATCACCTAACAGTGTTAGTAATTAACTAATTTCAGGCTAGCTACCACCCTCAAGTAGAAAATCTATCGCCAAGCACCTATCGGTGTTTGTAATTAACTAATTTCGATACTATCCAAAAGAAAGCATGAACTCTGATGAGGATATAACCATGGTAGTTACTTTTTTTTTTTTTTATGCTTCATAGGTTCGCCTTTGACCACTATCTCACCTGATGGTAAGTGATGATGTGATCGAAGATGTTGTTCAGGCTAACCTAGAATTACTGGCTCTCAAGGACAGCTGCCGGAACACACCGTTAGGTGCTTGGCGACAGATTTTCTACTTTAGGGTGGTAGCTAGCCAGGCGGGCATTCGCAAAATGCCCTACCACCATGCTATCACGACTGCCATCCAAAGTCAACAACCGCGACCGACGGCTTAACGTGCCCTCTGAAGCACGTAAGCGCTCAGTAGTAATGTCACCAGCGGTCACCCATCCAAGTCATGACCGTGGCGGACGTTGCTAAACTTTGCTGATCGGTTCAGAACGGCTATGCAAACTTCGCTACCAACGCTTCAAAATCGATGTGTGAAGTAAACAGCAACCTCATACAAGCACTGAAGTCTTTTTTATCAGAATTCCATGATGGAGTGACAGTAAATTTTGGAAATCAAGTTAGTGGGACACTCCACACTTGTATGACTAGCCGAAAGTTGTCGAAAAAGGAACGACTTACAGTGCATGGAGGAGCGTCAGTGACGACTTAATGTTTTTTTTTTTTTTATGTTATTGTGACGGAACAAGCTCGAGGCCCACCTGATGTTAAGCGGATTAACCTCTGCCTATAACAGATGCATTTCGTCACAAGTCACGAATTGCACTGCGCCCGTCACATTAGACAGTTGTAAGTCTCATGTGCCTGTGATTTCACTGGCTCTCAAGGGCTGCTGCCGGAACACACCGTTAGGTGCTTGGCGACAGATTTTCTACTTGACATACATTATATGACATTGAAAGTTGAGTATTGCAGAAAATCAAAGTCAATTATAATTATTATTACCAACGGGATATTTACCGTGTTTTTGATTAATTTTGAGCTCCCGATGAGCTATATGTTTACTCGTGATCATGGCGCTTGCAACAGTGCCGAAATATCGGGAGCTCAAAATTAATCAAAAACACGGTAAATATCCCGTTGGTAATAATAATTATAATTTTAATGACCGTGACAGTTTAAAAACTCAAATCAAAGTCAAATCAATGCAGTTGAGTTTAATTATTTTAAAGTAGAAGTGTGTGACTTTGAAGAGTGAGAAAAAGCGTGGTAAGAGAGCAGTGTGGTGCGAATGAGGATATAGTGACGTTAGTTGAAAGTTCTGGTTTATTTTGTACTGTAGAAAGAATAGATGAAACGTCAAAGTAAGTATATTCAGCTAGTGTGGATTTAACGTTTGAAAGGAGAAGACCTTGAAGAACATATCCAGACTAGATTGGAGACATTCTGGCCAAGGCATGAGCAGCTGTATCAATAATGTAATGAGATTAAATGACGCAAGACAGCCTTTGCCTAGCTGATTCTGATCCCCTCAATCTTAGCCCTGTCATGTACTCCAATATAATACCAGACATATTTTCACAAGTAACAAATCTACCGACGTGTTTGACTACGTGACTGAGTGAGGAAAAGTTCCCAGAAGTGAGAACGCAATTATAGCAGACTAGAACATACTATTTAGCAATCAATATTTTAATGAAAGCTGTATATACCTATTATAAAGGTGTGCATATCAGACCAATGTAATAATGACTTAACTCATGATTATAATTTACTAGCTTTCCGGGCGCGGCTCCGCCCGCGCGTATGTCGGTTATCGCGCGAAAACATTAACCTCTTTTTGCGCAGTCGGATAAAAACTATCCTATGTTTTTTCCCGGGTCTCAAACTATCTCCATACCAAATTTCATTCAAATCGATCCAGTAGTTTTGGCGTGAAAGCGTAACAGACAGACAGAGTTACTTTCGCATTTGTAATATTAGTACTGATTAGCTTTTTCTGAGCATTAAGCGAGTTACCTACTAGCGGTGGGCCTTAAGAAAGACCAGGTACTAGTGCTATTAGCTATATAAATCGCGCTATTACAGACACAGGTGTTATTTTTCAAAAGAAAAACTATTCTATGTTAGATACAAGATGGTTTGAATTATTTATGAGCAAAAAGCATTGATCTTGACGTGAGGAATAAGATGAGCGTTTCTGGTTCAAAATAACTTCCCATCGTGAACGTTTTCGGCGACTGCCACATAACAAATAATATCTGAGAAGGCTGGCCACAAAATATAGTTAAAAATACGAACTCACTAGATTAAGCCATAACTTTAATAGTTGTTTCCTCTGTATATTTTGTCATTATATTGATGACTAGCTTTCCGGGCGCGGCTATATTTGATGACTAGCTATGTCGGTTATCGCGCGAAAACATTAACCTCGTTTTGCGCAGTCGGATAAAAACTATCCTATGTTTTTCCCGGGTTTCAAACTATCTCCATACCAAATTTCATTCAAATCGGTCCAGTAGTTTTGACGTGAAAGCGTAACAGACAGACAGACAGACATACAGACAGACAGACAGACAGAGTTACTTTCGCATTTATAATATTAGTACTGATTACTGAAAAGTAATCATCACACGTCATTTAATTCAATGCTAACGTAATTTGGAAGCCACCTATGGAACTCCATATACCTACTACAGTGCAAACTAACCAACGCTGTATAAGCTTCGACTAGGGACAAGATAAAATAGCGATACCAGATTTTAGATGTCCTTTCTTAGGTAATTGTCTGTGATTATATAAAAAAAATACCAGATCAATATTTTTATATACATTATATTATAATACAAGTTAGCTACAGTTGTCACAAAAGGAAAATGACATTGAAGACAAAAAGCTTGGAACATTCCACCTCTGCCAAGCCACCGTCAGTCACCTATACGAAGTAAATATATATAGTAATGGTTTTATAATAGACTTATGTTATAAATTAAGGATTAAAACTTTAAAAAAATTATGTGTCACGATATTCTTCTCGCTCTTATTAACTTTTTTGCGTCAAGCGGCAGTTGAATATTTATTATACAGTGAATTTTGTAAATGACTTAGTGATGAAATGATAAGCATTGACACTGGTGGTCCAATGTAACTCTCAAAAGATGATATATCATACACCCAAGTCAGATTGGTGTTATCACCCCTGTTAAATCTTGAGAATTTATGTTTTTATATGTGTCCTTGTAGGTGTACTCAAGAAAGGTACCGATTGCGAGATCGTTGGCCACGGCAAGACGATGAAGACTACAATCACCGGCGTGGAGATGTTTCACAAGACCCTGGAGGAGGCACAGGCGGGAGACCAGCTTGGAGCCCTAGTTCGTTCCGTGAAGCGCGAGCAGATTAAACGAGGCATGGTTATGGCTAAACCTGGCACTGTCAAGGTAATTTGAACTTTTTTATACTTGGTCAAGTAATTTCAAGTGAAAAGTTCCACTTCTATAGTTTGACCGATACCGCTGTACCGCGCCTTAGGAAGGCGCGGCGAGACGGGGCTGGGAAGGAAAGAGCATTTATTTAAAGCATGAGTTCACATGAGATCGATATTGTCGGATTTGTCGAAAAGATCTGACGATATCAGTTTACAGTTCTAAGCCACGCAAGTTCTTTATATACACGCCAGTCGTACGTTTTATTTAATTGAATAGGAAATTAAATAAATAAGAATACCCAAATATTTCATTTAATTTAACTATATATCATACATAGTTAATGAAATATAACCTAAAAGCTTTCTTTGTCTGCTTTTCTATTCTTTAAATATTCGGCCACCTTAAAAATGACGGTCTTTACATCACGAGATAACGCACGACCCAACTTTAAGTAGTTATCGCATGTGTTTCTGACAATCCGGTACAAATGCTACTAGTGAACGCCGTGAGCGTTGATGGGGCGGACTGACAGAGTGCAACAGCTGATGCTCCCCCCCGTCTCGCCGCGCGCATACCTAAGGCGCGGTACAGCGGTATCGGTCAAACTATATCAGACATGTGCACGATAGCAGTGACGGTAGTAGAAATGTTGAAAACTAATTTCAGTTATTCAATTAAATAATTTTCGAGTACATGAAAAAGTAGATAAACAAAATTATGTCTGCTCCCTGGCATGTGGGGTGTCGTTGAGACTTGGACGAACCACGCATTGACCTCAGCTAGTACATTTTATTCTATTATGCCTAGTTAAGATTTTTTCCTTGAATGCTACTATTACTAAAAGTACAAAGGAAGTTCAGCAAAAAGATATGTTATTTTAAGAAATAAGATTTTTTTTTTTTTTTTTTTTATGCCTGATAGGTTAGCCTTTGACCACTATCTCACCTGATGGTAAGTGATGATATGGTCGAAGATGTTGTACAGGCTAACCTAGAATTACTGGCTCTCAAGGACAGCTGCCGGAACACACCGTTAGGTGCTTGGCGACAGATTTTCAACTTGAGGGTGGTAGCTAGCCAGGCGGGCATTCGCAAAGTGCCCTACCACCATGCTGTAACGACTGCCATCCTAAGACAACAACCGGGACCGACGGCTTAACGTGCCCTCCGAAGCACGGAAGCGCTCAGTAGTAATATCACCAGCGGTCACCCATCCAACTCCTGACCGCGGCGGACGTTGCTTAACTTTGCTGATCGGTTCAGAATGGCCAAGCAAACTTCGCTACGAGCGCTTCAAAAAGATAAGATAATGTTATTTTACGATTATGTGAATGAGATTCTTAGCTAGGTTAGTAACTAACGTAGCTGTTGTCTAGGGAATGCACACACAAGTGAAACATCTCACCAGGATTGTATAACCCAACACAGAAATGATACCAAGTGATGCTGGCACTCTAATTATTGTACACGAATAATTGAACCCTCACAACACACTTATTGTGTTAATTCCCTATTAAAGCTGCATATCTATAATTGCGTAATGAGTACTATTCGTGGATTGTTCTTACACTACCCATTTTCCTTGCACATGTTTAGTGAATATGCAGCCTAAAAATGACCTCTGAAAAATTCCAACAATGGGGACACATACAATGTTTATTTATTTAGTACTAGCTTTCCGGGTGCGGCTCCGCCCGCGCCTATGTCGATTATCGCGCAAAAGCATTAACCTCTTTTTGCGCAGTTGGATCAAAACTATCCTATGTTTTTTCCCGGGTCTCAAACTATTTCCATACCAAATTTCATTCAAATCGGCCCAGTAGTTTTGGCGTGAAAGCGTAACAGACAGACAGAGTTACTTTCGCATTTATAATATTAGTACTGATAAAACAACTAAAAAATCGTATTCGTGGAATAATCGCTTTACTTCCTCGTTGATAATTGCTCTTGTTGATTAATGCTACTTCCTCTTCTCCAGGCCAATGACAACATTGAGGCGGCGGTCTACATCCTCAGCAAGGAAGAAGGTGGCCGGTCGAAGCCGTTTACATCATTCATCCAACTGCAAATGTTCTCTATGACCTGGGACTGTGCCACGCAAGTTACTATCCCCGACAAAGAAATGGTCATGCCCGGTGAAGATGCTAAGTATGTATTGACCATTGCATTTTTCTTTGTATTCCCAAGACTCATAAATATTGAGTAACTTTAACTGGGTAGTTCGTATTTAGCAAGGCTCGTTTTGTATTGTTCCTGATGTAGATATAGGTGGTATGCAAGCTAGGCCTATAGTAAAACTGGTTCATAAGGACTGTCGCCTGAACACATCATGGGTGTTTAGCAACAGATTTTTCAACACACTCGCTCGTAACGAGCCTTTAAATGCACCGATTTTAGTGTCTTAATATTATAGTCTATTACGCACTCGTGCTTTTTGTTTACGTTACCGCCCTAGTGTCTTAAATAGAAAAAAAACAGTTTCCACACTTCTCACCACGGAGATTTTAGTTTGTTTCGTTCGTTTTTCATATAAAAACAAACCAAAGAGTTTTTACCTACTGACGTAGAATATAGAAGATTTTATTATAAACCTTCTTAATCAGATTATTATTGCCATCAAAAAGAACAAGAAAATATTTTTGTATCGAAATTTTCGTATTCGTTTCTCGCAAGTGTGTTGAAAAACGTCGTATGAAACTCGTTGTCGTTTTTATTACAATCTCTACTCCATTTACTCTAAAACCCGTCTCAGCTGTAATAAACAACTTCGCGCACTTGTTGCATAATGTACTATTCTACATAAGGGTGGTAGCTAGCCAGGCGAGCATTTATAAAATGCCATAACAGCATGCAGTAATAAATGATGCCATAGTGGTCCTCTATCCAAGTATTGAAAGCAGTGAACATTGCTCAAGCTAAACAAAGCTTGTTTGGCCAAGACCAACTAGGCTACGCTATGAGCCTTTCAAAATGCTCTCTACCTGATATAAGCCATTGCTCCTTCTTGTGGTGAATTATACACAGCCCAGGTGGCATTCAAAGCACTATATTGCATTCAGTTTTTTTTTCTTTTTATACCTGATAGGTTAGCCTTTGACCGCTATCTCACCTGATGGTTAGTGATGATGTGGTCGAAGATGTTGTTAATGTTACCTTGAATTACTGGCTCTCAAGGGCAGCTGCCAGAACACACCGTTAGATGCTTGGCGACAGATTTTCTACTTAAGGATGGTAGCTAGCCAGGTGGGCATTCGCAAAACGCCGTAACACCATGCTAAACTGAAAAAATGGCCACTGTGCCGTTAAATTTTAAACTGAAAAAATGTCCACTGTACCGTTAAATTTAACCTTCAGTTGAATATCAACCCATCAAGATTTCTTCCTCAAAGAGAATCCCAACTCCCAATACCTGTTGCAATGATTAATTCGGGTGCTTCTGCATGCTCATACTAAGTTCTCCTACTCGTAGCAGCGCGAGACTTTTTTCATATTGTCAATTGTCTAAACTTTGTCCACAATTTCTCAAGTGATGCTGTGGTCGAAGACAGTAAACAGGCTTAACCTAGAAAGGGAACTGGCTCTTAAGGAGAGCTGCGGGATAACAAACCGTTGGGTGTTTAGTTATATATATATATACTATACAAATTAACTCCAATCCAACATACGCACACTTACACTTTCCCTCACACGCATACAAACACCTACCTTCCTACCACATAAAGTATAAATAAATGTATAAATTTGAAACTGAACCCATAACCAATAGTTATATATCTATTTTTTTTTAATTGTCAATAAACTCATCTGTTAGTTACTTTTAAGTAATTTAAGATAATTATATTTGTATCCTATTTTGGCTATATTGTTGTAAATAGTAAATTTAGTAATATTATTTGTAACGCTGTATGGATAACTAAATAAATATATTTTCCATTTGAGTGGTTGCTAAAACTAAATGTAACCATGCTGTTCAATAAAGTTTTTCTGCGTCTTAACTTCTCAAATGTTCCAGGTTGCAATTGAAACTGATGAAGCCCATGGTATGTGAGCCCGGCCAGAGGTTTACACTACGTCTCGCTGACTTGACGCTCGGTACCGGAGTCATCACCAAAATAAACAGCAACCTTTCCGACGAGGACAGAATTAAACTGACTGAAGGCAAAAAGGCCAGAGAAAAGGCCGCCGCTAAAAAGTAAATTATTTGTAGTGAAATATGTTATTAGGATTATAATTGTATTATGTAGTAGGACGCGTTATTGTATGCATTTAAAAATGTTTACGGCAATTAAAGTGTAAAAAAGTCAAGTGTTGATGTTTTTCTTTATACCATTCATGAATCTATAAAAACTGGCCATGTGCAAGTCAGACTGTTCTTTACGGATACCCCATTGCAACACCACGTAAAAGAAAAAAAACTAGGTTCTGACTTCAGGCTCTGACCCAGAACATGACAGCTTCCAAACTACATTATTAATAGGCGTTTTTAGTATTTGTTATTTAAATGACTGGCCAGCCAGATCCTGTCGTTGGTAATATCTTTTTCTTTAGGGAGGTGTTCAAATCAAATACCTGGGGCAGCATTGTTAATATCATTGGAAATATTTAGCAACTCAATTTTATCAAAGTCAAAAGATTGAGCTTGTATAAAAAAAATCCGAAATATCAGCAATTTTTTTTTCCTGATATGTTAGCCTTTGACCACTATCTCCCCTGATGGTAAGTGATGTTGTGGTCGAGGATGTTGTTCAGGCTAACCTAGAATTACTGGCTCTCAAAGTCTCAAGGACAGCTGCCAAAACACTCTGTTAGGTGCTTGGCGACAGATTTTCTACTTGAGGGTAGTAGCTAGCCAGGCGGGCATTCGCAACATGTCCTACCACAATGCAAATTTCTTGCAAATACTATGATGATGTATGGTTGAATCGTTTTAAAAACTGTTCAGTATCGACATGAAAATAATCTCATGATCGGATACATTCTTCAATATATCTTTATTTTGCTTCCTAAGAATTTGTCTTTCAAATTTTAAAAAGTGCCCAGATTAGAATTGCCAAAGATTAGAAAGTGCCCAGTCCAATGCGCGCGGGCGCTCTTTTTAACAACTACTTACTACGGTACGAATACAAAATTAAAACTCAACTAAATGTCGGATAAACATGGCCATAAAGTAAAAATAAAATAGGTAGTGTATACTTACTGTTTACACATTGCCGAAATAAACGACGTATTTCTGAGAAAAAAAAATGTTTTAGAAAACACACTTTTGTATCTGAATGAAACATAGAAAATTAGAAGCAATTATTTCTCAATTTAGTTACGAACTACGAAGACGAAAATAGAACGAAGCGCCTGAAAAATTATTAGCTTTTACACGGAAATGGCGTCAGTATTAACTATCGCGTAGGCGCTTTATAGTACATTACTTACTGCAGCGGCCAGTAAAGGAGGCATTGATGGACGAACGTGTAAATGTGGGCCGAGGCGAAGCAGAGTCACACATACGTAAGTCCATCAATGCCTAGTTGTGGCCAAGGCTTGTATAGTGCTCTTCTCAAATAATGCGCGGAAATTAAAACAATTAACAAAGTAGTACATACCTTTACCTAGGCAGAATTTTTTAATTGAAGATACAGTTGTTAAATGTACAATTTATGAATTTTTAAGTGGACTTTCCGGGGATTATGTTGGTTTGGGATAATTCTAAAGAGGTGAAGAATTTCAGGTGGCGTTAAATTAAGGTCATCACACTCATTGTCTTCAGTTGAACTCATTTTTTCGAAACAATTACTCTTCAAAATCAATGACTATCAACAAACAACAATAAAATTTAAAAGCCCGCTTAAAGTGTTCATTTGTTTTTTTTTTCAATAAACGTTATATTTGCAAGCCAGATCGAAATTTAAATAAAGCCGCGTTGACACGATCGGATCAACAATGACATACTGCTGGCGAAGCTTACACTTGTACATTGTAAGTTCACACCTGGCCTTCTCCATTTTATCGCTGACTATCTTCGCAATCGTCAGCAGTATGTTCGTCTCGGATTGTATGAATCCCAACCTTATCATACGCGTTCCGGAGTACGTCAGGGTTCAATGCTTGGGCCACTTCTTTTTATCCTTATGATAAATGACCTCCCTGAAGTTCTCAAACATGCTAAATGTCTTCTGTATGCTGATGATCTAAAATTGTTTTTAGAGATAAAAACAATATATGATTGTCTACAGCTACAGCAAGATATAGATGCCATTCATCGGTGGAGTGAAACTAATAAAATGGAATTTAACACATCAAAATGCTATGTTCTGACTTTCTGTCGAATGGGACGGCCAATCGAATTTCAATACAAATTGGACCAATGCACTATAGCGCGCTCCACAACCGTAAAAGATTTGGGTGTCACATTTGACCGAAAGCTCACGTTTAACGACCACATCGCATTAATTGCCAAGGAGAGTTATTAGCGACTTGGATTTGTTCTGAGGAATTCTCGAGTTTCAGAATTTAGATGTAATCAAACTCATCTATAGCGCTCTGGTAAGAAGTAAGCTGGAAGCCAGTGCCTGTGTGTGGCACCCGCACGAAGATAATTATACCCTTCTAATGGAGAAAATTCAGAAAACCTTCCTCAGGTATATTTACAATCGTAAGTATGGGTTCTACCCATACATGTATCCAACAAACTATTTACTCGGATCTCTGGGATATAACTCCTTGGAAGTAAGAAGAGCTTGCGACCAGCTGGTGATGGTCTGTAAAATACTTCGTGGGATAGTGGATGCCCCTGGCCTCCATTCTCTAATATGTAGATTGTATGTACCAGATCACTATCTTAGGGGTAGGGATCACAAATTGCTGGCCACCCCGAGGCATAGTACAGTTTCTTACGCCAACTCCCCGATACCGCGGTCCCTTGCAGCCATAAATAATATACTAGACGCCAACCATAATTGTGACATATTTGCTGACGACTGGAGAGAGATTTTATCTGAATGCTTGAAGTACTGTGAGTCCGCGTACTCCCGTACTTCAAGCATACAGTCATAGTTTATACGTAGTGGATTTAATGTTGACATATCTGTTAAGCTATATGTAATTATTGTTTATTATTACTGACCATTATTATTATTATTTTTTGACATTAACTTTGATTTGACATTATTATTCTTATTTAAATTTTAAATTACAAGTACACTTCATTCATAATTGTTATTAATAATTTCGTCTATAATATCATTAGTGTAATTGGTGTAAGCCGTGCTAATTGACTAAATAAATAATATATAAGTGAAGGAAGTAACTCCGATTTGGCTGAAAATCGATATCTAGGTTTTCTGGACGTCTGTATTTCAAATTTGGAATTAATTTTTTGACAACATCTGCCAAGCGAAGAAAGTTACTTCGATTTGGCTGAAAATCGATATCTAGGTTTATCTGGACGTCTTTATTCCAAATTTGGAATTAATTTTTCGATGACGCCTGCCAAGTGAAGAAAGTTACTCCGATTTGGCTGAAATTCATAATCTAGGTTGTGCTTGACGTCTTTATTCCGAATTTGGAATTTATTTTTCAATATCATCTGCCAACTGAAGGAAGTGCGATTGGGCTGAAAATCGATGTCTAGGTTTTTCTGGACGTCATTATTCCCAATATAGACTTATTTTCTCAATATCATCTGCCAAGTGAATAAAGTTACTCCGATTTGGCTGAAATTGATACCCAGGTTTTTCTGGACGTCCTTATTCCATATTTGGAATTTATTTGACGTTGACGTCTGCAAAGTGAAAAAAAAGAAAAAAAACGATTTAGCTGACAATTGGTATCTGGGTTGTCCTAGACGTTCTTATTCTGAATTTGCAATTAATCTTTCAATGACGTCTGTTAAGTAAAAAAATTACTCCAATTTGGCTGAATATCGATATCTAGGTTGCTTTGGACGTGTTTATTCTGAATTTGGAATTCGTTTTTCGAAGACCTCTGCCAAGTATAAAAAGTTCCTCCGATTTGGCTGAAAAATGAAAATTTGGAATTTGGAATAATAATGTCTACAACAACCTAGATATCGATTTTCAGCCAAGTCGGAGTTTTTCTTCACTTGGCAGACGTCGCCAAAAAATTAATTCGAAATTTGGCATAAAAATGTTGAGAAAACCTAGATACCGATATTAAGCCAAATTTGAGTAACATTTTTCACTTAGCAGACGACATCGAAGAATAAATTCCAAATTCGGAATAAGGACGTCCAGAATTACCTAGACATCGATTTTCAGCCAAATCGAAGTAACTTTCTACACTTGGCAGATGTTGTCGAAAAATTGATTCTAAATTTGTAATGTAGACGTCCAGAAAAACCTAGATATCGATTTTCAGCCAAATCGGAGTAACTTTATTCACTTTGTAGACGCCATCGAAAAATTAATTTTATATTCGGAATAAGGACTTCCAGAACAACCTACATTTTGAATTTCAGCCAAATCGGAGTAACTTTATTCACTTGGATGACGTCGTCGAAAAATTCATTCCAGGAATAAAGACGTCCAGAAAGACCTAGGTAGGTATGAATTTTCGTACTGATCTCAGTCGCAGTTGCAACTGCGGATACTCACTAGAATCGTAGGCATATAAAGTGCCATGTTACCGGAGCGTATCGCGCATCTGCATATTCTTTGACCGTTATATTTGTGTTCAACTAGCCTTCGCTGGGGCCCGCGTGTTATTGATTTTCTTTGGCATAAGTCCAAAAAAATCATTTATTAGCTACAGCAAGTACGAGAAAAAAACTCAAAATCCTTTGACTTTGACAGCGCCGAGAGGTCTACGTGGCTGCTTACATGTACTCACCCTACATTTTAGAATCGTATTTCTACGGGCACAGTGTTGTTTTTTATCTTATTTATCAGTTATATACAATAACAAAATAATATAATTCCTTTTTATAATATTAGCATCGATTTGTTTGTTGTATTTCAGAATACCTATGCCAAACTAAACTTACAAATCATTGAAAAGTATGCAATAGCTTGTTAAAGTCGGTACCATGCTCATCTAAAATACTCTATTTTCAACTTCCGCAAGTTATTTCATACTAATCATACATTTACTCTACAGACGACCACATGTCAGTATGCAATTCTTCAGGTACCTTACTACGTATTGGTACCTAACAAAAATAATAAAATAAATAAAGTCTAGTCCATTCGTCGTTTGTTTCGGTAAACGTTCTACACAATATATCAAAATTTTAGGTTTGTTACTTATTTCGTTTACGAGCTAAAGACCAATGACTTACGGACGGACATACAGACCGACATCGGGCAATCATAAATACGGCTCCATTTTGCGTTTTGAGTTCGGAACCCTAAAAACAATGTATCCGAACCAAATCTAATAAAAATGGGTACTTATTGTGAAACGCATATTTTTATTCTATAAGCGAATGAAAAAGTGTTCACATAACTAAACAATTATTTAGATGCAGTTCTGGATTTAGTAGCAGATACCTAAAGTTGATCAACTAATAGGTACACTGGGACATCGAGCGAGCGACCTGTCGCGCGCTGTGCGACTAGAGCGCAGCGCTGCGTAGTGTAAATAGCCCGCAACTCTCGCCTACCTTGCCTACTGATTGACTATAAAGGGGTCTTAAGTTAAAAAAATTAAGTATTACTGAGGGTCACTAACTACGCTATTCAGTTTTTGAAAGTAAAAGTACAATTGGCTTTTCACTTGAAACAAAAGATCAGCTAAGGTAAGCAACGTCCGCCTCGGTCAAGAGTTGGATTGGTGACCGCTAGTGACATTACTACTGACCGCTTCCGTGCTTCGGAGAGCACGTTAAGCCGTCCCAGTTGTCTTCGGATGGCAGTCGTTATAGCATGGTGGTAGGGCATTTTGCGAATGCCCGCTTGGATAGCTACCACCCTCAAGTAGAAAACCTGTCGCCAAGCACCTTGAGAGCCAGTAATTCTAGGTTGGCCTGAACAACATCTTTGACCACATCGTCACTTACCATCAGGTGAGATAGTGATCAAAGGCTAATCTATAAGGCATAAAAAAATGATTTTTTTATTTGAATAACACTTTCTGATTTAGTCCAGCCACCCTGCCGCTCACAAAAAAAATGCATCACAATATACTCATGGCACTACAGCACCAATAAAAGCAAATCTGCCATAGTACATATTTTAAATGGTTAATATTAATTTGCCAAGGTATGTACATACATATTATGATGATAGTTTTGTTTCTATTGGAACTCATTTTGTAATATATAGGAACTGTCTAATGGTACCAGAATTATAAATGAAATAAAAATTCAGGTTTTACAACTTTATTACAAAGTATCACCACAATTTAAATAGTGAAATATCAGTCCTTAAGAGGGTTATATTACTAGGTAATAGATGAGATAAATAGCAGATGCTCCTCCTATTCTTGGATTGAGTAAATGATAATTTAACAAAATATTGAGACATGCTGGTTACCTTTATTTTACATAGATACAAAGCTTTTAAATAGAAAATTCAAAAACAATGAATTTATTAGTGACCAAATATGCATTTTATTTACTCGGAATGGTCCGAGTTTATTATACAGAAACAATAATTATATAATATTTATTACATATTATAAATATATATAACTGCATTGTCATGTCATAAGACAAGTGATTAAGAACTCGCCTCAATTCAATAATGTAACAAAATATACCTAATCATGCCTACAACAGGCAATTTAAAATTAGTGATGTTAAATTAGTTTTATTTAAATAGTGTTGGCATGTACTTGATCATTTGGTATCTAATGGAATGAAATTACAATAAGTGTACATGTGAGGGTGAATAGACTCCTCAAATCAGTGGGCACTGGAAATTAGGCTGTTTACATAATTTACAAGTCTTCATCTTCTTCCGGTAGCGCTGTGTCTTGGGCTTCCTTGAGATCCTTTTCAATTTGGTTCTGCCATTGAGGATCCATTGTAACTTCTGGGGGTACCAATGCAGGCATGGCAACAAACTCTAGGTTTCCATCACCAATCAGTTTCCTAGCTAACCAGAGGAAGGGTTTTTCGAAGTTGTAGTTGGACTTGGCAGAGATATCATAATACTAAAACAAAACAAAATGTGTTATTGAAAATACAATGTTCTCATTGGTTGAAACTATTAACCTTTAAAGATTGAGAGCACCAGTTAGATGCGGTATTGGATGTATGAGCAACAGGTGTTCAAATTCATCACTGGATCTTAAACTATGCACATCGTAGATAATAAATCATTTCAATCATTATCAGACAATATCGAATCCACGTGATAAGTAGTGGTTAAGAGGGTTACATATTAACAAATAGACAAAGGGTTATGTACAAAATTCATGAAAACGTGTCTCGATTAATCATAATATAAATGTTTCATTGAAATTTGATATTGTTGATCATAAAACAAACAGCAAAATAATTTTGATCGCAACAAAAAAAAATGTTTATAAGCAAGACTGATTTATATGAGACCTACCTGATCTGTTTTATTTGGCAAGATATGATAACATTGTCTCAGTATTATTTACACAATTCAGTGTGGTGAGATAAGCTTTACTGATATTCAAGTAAATAATCAAAGCTTGACTGATATAAAATGTTAATGAATGTTTAAAATTTTAATTTGTAATAAATATATGATCACTGCACACTAATATTATAAAGGCAAAAGTTGAGAGTGTGTTTGTATATTGGTTACTTGTTCTCGCTCAGACAGCCGCACCAATTTTGATGATATTTGGTATGGAGGTAAATGAGGAGCTGGATTACACTTAGGATACTGTTCATCATCATGCAGTTGTATCTGCGAGGCACAGCTAATCATATCATCAAAATAAAAGTTGCTTAGATATGATGGTTGGTACATAACAAACCTCTATACAAAGACTAGGTAAGAACCTATTATGAACCATGTTGCAGCCTTTAATAACATACCCTTATGTCACATGTAAGAATGGAGTGAATGCATAATTTAGGGCATTACTAAACTTCAAACAGCAATGGATTGCAGTCATAGTGTGCACATATTAGCATATAATGTATATCAATCATGAATACAAAGGAATTTGAACAGAGATAAAATGTTGAGTATGAAAGACCTTACCTGAAGATTTTTTTTCCTATGGAATACGATAGTTTTTGCCTTGACTTTTCTGTCCTTGATGTCTACTTTGTTGCCACACAATACAATAGGAATTCCTTCGCATACTCTAACTAAATCCCGATGCCAGTTGGGTACATTTTTGTAAGTGACGCGGGAGGTGACATCAAACATGATTATAGCACATTGACCTTGAATGTAGTACCCATCTCGAAGTCCACCAAACTTTTCTTGACCTGCAGTATCCCATACGTTAAATCTGATAGGTCCACGATTCGTGTGGAATACCAAGGGATGCACTTCAACACCAAGAGTAGCGACGTACTTCTTCTCGAACTCTCCAGTCAAATGGCGTTTTACAAATGTTGTTTTACCAGTACCACCATCACCGACCAACACGCATTTGAATGTGGGCATATCATCTGCCATTTTTGGTTAGTTTTATTAGTTTTTCGACCTGTAAAAGAGAAATAATGTATATTAGTGGAAATGTACTTATGTATGTACTTAAATTATATGACGCATCAACACAACAATTAGTTTGATTACTTCGGACGTTGTAAAGATGTTAAGTATAGGTATATTATGATGAATAGGGCGCGAAAACTACGAAAACACGTTGCTAAATGAAACTGACAAGTTAAATTTGATTTTAACTTTTCACCGAATGGCGCTCTAGCAGCCTCACAGGAATTTAGCTCGATCGTACCGAACATAAACTGAAATTGCAGCTTAATTTCGTTAGCTAAATCGAAAATATATGTGAAGCATTCAAGCTAATCACTTTGTTAAGAGATTCACACAACATAAAAGCACTTTTTACCAAGATTGTTAATAAAATTCAAGATTTAACTCGTTGCAGAGAAAAGTCGTTACGGCTCACAATGGCGTCACTTGACTAAACGGAAGATTTCGTTGACTTTGACAGCTGCAATGACTACTGTGTTCAAGTTACTATTTAATTAATTTTAGTAATGATTAAAAAAAAGCCGTCAGACACAATCTACTTATAAAAATAAAAGTACATGAAATGAGTTTGTGAGTGGAGAAATTATTTATTATATATTAAACTTCTGTAGAAAAGTAAACTTAAAGAGTATTTCGTTGTTTTCTATAATTCCGTGCTGGTTTACCGACATTACCTCTGACGTCACTCATGACGTGAGCGGTTGCGCCCTCTACAACTTTCAGTAATTTCTCTCAGAATGGGTCGAGTTGAAATGAGTTTAGTTCGTTTCATTTCGTTTCGTATGTATCGATTTTTCGAGTGAAGTGAACGTAGTGTTCGTGTCCTTAGTTTAGTGACGTTTGTTAGAAAAATATCTGTGAATGGGATTGTGTAACAAGATAAAACGTTTACTTGGTGTGTGATTCTCTGTAAAGGATGACGAAGGACAGGCTAGCGGCGCTCCAAGCGGTAAGTCGGATTTCCTTAGTTTCTCGGCATTGCTATAACCAAAGGTCTCATCGGTGACCTCGAATGAGTAATGAAACAGCATTGAATGTTGGGCCGTTTCAGCCAAGGTCTTTGTACATTTTGGTCCACTCCAAATTTGAGGAAGTAATCTAGCTTGGAGGAACTTGGATCATCTGAAGGTATTATTTGGTCGCCCCACCCCGAACAGGCACCACTGTATCGCTGTCACCGAAACGAAACAATTTGTTGCATTCTGCAGTTTTGCCCATACCTTCATATTCCTATTAGATAGTCAGCCAGGCAAATTAACAACCTACAGTCTAAACATGAGTATCTACCCAAACCCATTGTGTGATTCAATCAACTTATTCATAGTTTCTTTCAAAGAAGCATTGTCTGCCCTTATTATTTACAATCTGAATATGATTATTATCCATAATAACACTGCATCTTAGACACACACAAACACACTTTTTAAATTAATAATACCTATATACATTGTAACTTATGACTAAATACCTCTGTTACATGAATTTAATAGAAATGGATGTTCTGATTATAAAAACAATCTATTTTATTAGTGAGTAAGTAATATAAAGTGTATGATTTAATAAAGTTAATCCTCTTTGTCATTTTTTGTTGGACTAAAAATATGAATAGATAGTTTATGGATACAATTTCAGCTAAGATACATAAAAATTGGTGATACCATATAATTTTGGGAGAATCTGTGACCTCTGTTAAAAAGTATTTGTCAGGTGAACGCTGTCACATTCAATTTAGATATTCCATTATTTGGTTACTCCTGGTAAAAACACAAAAATTGATTTAAAAAATTTGTAGAACTTAACAACATGATCTTAAGTTCATACCTATGTATAATGACAATAAATAAATGACGAATAATTATAAAATATTCATTTTTCATACATTACCTATCCACAGATATGGGGGAGTTGACTTGGGAGTTTGACATGTGTCGCCAGCATGTGGTCAATCTGACCCTATATATGAGGGGCGGCTATGTGCACTGCTTAGTTGCACAACGTATACATGTATTATATACTTTTTTTAATTGCCTAATAGTTCAGTAGAAATTTTATTAAATAGGATGATTACAATAAATACAGTAATTACGTCATGAATAATTGGTGATGGCATATCTCTCGGATATCAGTACACTTAGTTGTATCTTTGGTTATACCTAACAGTATGTAGTTCTGTATATTATTACTATTATTGTAAATGCAAAATGTAATTTTTTTTTCTACTGCTGATTGTCTAGCCTTCCATGATAATCTCAATGCATGGTAAGTGGTGACATTATCAAAGGTATCTAGCAGACATAACTTAGAATGTGGACAGCTCTCAAAGTCAGATTCTAGAATACACCATTAGTTGCTTTGCAACAGTCTTCCTACTTGAGAATAGTATGTGACCAAGTGAATATTCTCAAAATGACCTAACATTGTACATTGTACTAATGTTTACAACAATCAATTTGTTTATGACTGATCTATTCCATATTGCAATGAAAATTTATCACAGTATAGCACTCCACATTCATTGTGCAAACATGAAAAATTGATTTGGTTGTTTTGTAAATTTTTTCACTTGCCAAGGCTGTATACATTCTGGCATGTAGATGGTTTGTACCAAGAGCATTTTGTCATGAAAATATTACAACAGAAAAACACTATGTCCATGACCATTTTTGAACTTGTACCATCTATAGATTTATAACTCTATCTAATAAAGTACCTGGTTAATTTGAAGCATAAATTTAATTTATTATTTTGGACACCTCACGTAAATTTTGTTTTGTTCTTGAAGTTTTATACTAGGATTTCATTAGTAATTTATTTCTTAATTAATAATTTTTATAAGGTTTTTTTATTTTACACCTGTGCAACTCATTTCATGTCAAATATGTAGTATACAGATGGAGTTCTATGTGAACAATTAATGGTAACAAAATGGTCTTGTTTGTTAGATGTGCAGGTTTTTATCAGAAAAATGACTACTTAACATCAACCTACCCAAATAAGAAACATTTCCAGACATAACTACTGCTACTTTTTTTACAGTCTCCTTGTTTTTTTTTTATTCACCAGAAAACGTAATAATGGCATCTTAAATGTACCATATTGTTGGATTCCTAAAATCTGTTTAATAGTTTGGTAATTTTTTTTACATTTTTAAATTGGTCAGGCTTGATGCTATGCGGAAAATGTCTGAAATTACTGATTAATTGAATCCATTAATGGTTTTAGCTGTATTTGCTAGAAGACAAAATCATTCAACATTGGCTCTAATATCACTATGTAAATGGTAGTTAACATAACAATGTTGTTGTGCTGGACATATGCCTAGATGCCCAATCTTTGTGTAATAATCAGCCAATTATAATAATTAAGACACTATTCCATAAAATATCTTCCCCTCTTTTCAACTAATGAACTACCTAACTGCCTACTAAAAGCAAATTGAGTACCGCTGGCCTACTTCGCCTTGTATTAAATTACCTTAGATTGAGATAACTTATGATATTATTATAGTAAATCAAGTCAAGTCTTTGTTGCTAAGCTACTAATATAGGGTAAGTTTTAAGGTATAAGTATATAAGTAAGTATTTTAACAAATTGGGTAATGGCTATCGAAGTAGATTGTAGATATAAGTTCTCTCTTTACTTACCTCCAGAAAAAGTAGATAAGAGTTTGACATTCAAATTATAGATGTATAGATTTATCTATTTTTTCAGTAAAATAGTTTTATTTTTTAAACTGTCACTAGCGAGCACCACCTGCGTATAAGTTGAAATATAAATTATACAGGTGAGTAGCACCATCAAATGTTCTTGTTAGAATCTTATAAGGTTTTATGTGTAAATATATATTGAATCTTATAAGATTTTTTTGGAAACTTTTTTGAAATTAGAATTGAGTTTAAGTTGTTTCTCCATCTCGTGTTGATTAGCAGAGTTCAACTGAATATAAGTTTTCAATAAATACATCTGTGAACAAATCTTATAGAAGATATAAAAAAATATCATAGGTACTTATAAATAACCCAGATGAAGTTGATATCATATCTACTAGTTGTTATTACCCTTCTGCTATCATAATATATGTAAGAAATTATGCTTATAATATATTTATTATAAGTCATAATATAATATTTAACATTGCAAAATTGTGTCATAATCACCATGTTTTTTTTTATATTAAGACTCCAATATTTATTTCATAATGTGTTTCATAATTTTGAGAAAACATCTAACATAAATCACAAAACACTGCCAAATTTATATTTTTGCAGATTCGCATTAATATATTTATTATAAGTCATAATATAATATTTAACATTGCAAAATTGTGTCATAATCACCATGTTTTTTTTTATATTAAGACTCCAATATTTATTTCATAATGTGTTTCATAATTTTGAGAAAACATCTAACATAAATCACAAAACACCGCCAAATTTATATTTTTGCAGATTCGCATTGGGTCCACTCTTGTCTTTTTGTTGAGAGAACGCTATTGACTCAGACTTCAAAATCGATGGGATCTTTAATTCTCATTGCATTCAATCCATTTATTCAATGGATAGATATATCAAAATCCGTGGAGGTTAAAAAATAAAATTATGATTAAGTTATATATGTACCAAATTTACTCATTTGGTAGCACATTATTTATTCGCTAATGAATGCTCCGCTCGCCGCGAACCGTAACGTAATTGGTATAAAGTTTAAAATTAATTGGCATAACGTGTGAACAGGGCGTAAGATAAAACGGCTGAGGACATGGCGACAACTTCACATACTTATCTATTACGTAAGAGAGCACATTAAATTAATATGGAACACTGAAACTATGATGATCTTTTATACACCTTTTCACTTTAGAGCTCATCTCACCAAGTTGTTCGCTTTCGCTAAACTGACGACATGAAACATTTTTTTAAATATTTTTATGTTTGCAATAACGCATGCTCTGCGGATTACATTACAAAATTACAAATTTACGAGAGGAAAAATTGGATAAGAGCATACCCCAGCTAAAGGGGTGGATGGACGCGGGTTCGAATCCCGCACATGACTTAAATTTTTCCTCTCATTAAATATTAGTAAATTTGTAATTTTGTGGCATGAAACATTTTTCTTATTATAACAAGTGTTAACTATTACAAAGGGAATTTTACCACGAGCGGCTAAAAAAGTGTAAAATTAGTTTCAGTTCCTTACATATTCACGCTATGAACCATTTTAGATGTTACTTACAGAGAAAGCGTGTACTTGGATTTTAGGCCAGAGACGGTCAAGCGTTATTTTCATACGTTTTCACGCACCCTGTGCGATATAATAACTAAATACTACACTGACAAAATAATGTTTGGGCCCGTTAAAGCCATGTTACTATTTGAGTCTGCTGCGATAGGAATCTCTAGGTCGTTAGATATGTAATTAACTAATCACGATTTACTTTGATTTAACAATCACGGTCCCAGACATAAAGTTTATATGCGAAATATGCTTAAATTTATTCAGCAGATAGTAGGCCTGAAGAATTTATTTAACACTATCGCATCTAGAACATTAAGTGAAATTTATACCATAAATAACAGGAATATTCAGTAGGAAACATCTGATGAACAAAATAAAAATGTTTATTAAATTCAACGTTTCCTCGTAGAAAGTTGACTACATTTTCTGGGATTGTTTCGACGTGAAAATACCTGGGAATAGGATGGAGAGAAAATGCAGTTTTCACTTAGTACTCGCCTGCAATTGTTGCCTCTGAATAGGTACCCCACCGGTCCAGAATTTATACCGGGAACGAGAAAATATTTTAGTTACTTTTAAAATTGTTACGTGCAAAGCGGAGTTCTATGGAGGGGTCGATAATGTCGCTATTTTTACAGTTATATTATGCGCGATAACAAACTGCTAATGAACCTTACATAAAAAGTTACACCGTTGCTCGTTACTTACGCATATATATATATATATATATATATATATATATATATATATATATATATATATATATATATATATATGTATAGATATCCCTGTGGGGTGCCGAGCTAGAATTCACCCCCACATATGTATCTTCATATGTGAGTCGTAAGAGGCGACGACGAATGGAAAAATACCGGAAGGTAGGCTGCAGCGCCTTCTGAGGAACTGATGTCTTAAACTGCGATTTCCAAGAGGCCTGCCTAGTGTGGGTGTTATGGCAAATCCCCTATGGGAGTGACCTTTGTTTACCGATGGACCTTCTGGCTGATGTGAGGATGATGATCTAGGGAAATAAGATACTAACCGCACCAACAGATGGACAGCGTGGTTTGTCTTCTTTTTTCTTTTCTTTTTTTAACTTTCGAATATGTTTGATTATCGAAACAGTAATGACTGACGACTGCCGCGCAGGACTTACAATTTTATACTCCAGCCGCGTCTTAAGTCACATGGTGGTTGGGCATTCGTTCATGTTTTTATGCACATTAATTCTGCTTTACGAATCATAACTGCATATTATACTACATATTATTTAGATGCTAACAGAATTAAACTAAATATTTTTATCCCGCTGCCCCCGACACCCTGGTCTTCAACTACACCAAGACCTAGAACGGTATACCGCAATTGTTTCCAGACGTTTCCTCCAAGGGTTGTCGAACTACTTAAAAACTCGATTTTTCACCAAAACTAAACTCACCTTTAGTTTGGAGTGGAACATTCAGTTTATTTAGAGGCTGCCATCACCGCCTACACAAGCGCTAGCGATTAGATTATTATGTCGATGACGACTAACATTCAAATCGACTAACATTAGACACGTTAAAAATAAAATGAACGTTTAAATTTGTAGTTCAGTTTGTACGTTTGTTGGTGGCGTTATCAGTCGTAGCCGACATCCGGCAAATGTCCTTCACATAACTTGACTCACACTCGTCAGATTTGCATCATCGATCACTGACGCTCACACTCATTCTCGATAAACAATAGTCGCAAGTTGATGGAAACATTATAGGGATACTACCTAGCTTGGCGACGCGACAATGGATGACTGAAGCGTGGGATGTGATAATAATTATAGATAAAAAGAGATTATATCCAAACTTTCGATATGTTTGGTTTCAATTGGAGTGTGGTTTGGATTTCAAAGAAGGTTGAGACTGCATGGTGGTTTGTTTTATTGCACACCGCTAATCTTGCTCGCACATCTGTGCTGTGGTGGATACCTACGCAGTTCGGCTTTCTTTGAAATCTTGCTCTTCAAAATCACTTCATTGAAAGATTGCGCCGTGCAAAATGACTCAAAACGGTACTCCCATTTGGATCGATATAATCAAAACCATAACAAAAATATCATAATTATGCATACAAATGAATGCCGTATCGAAGGATAATTATATTAATCCGCAAAGCATGCGTTATTGCAAATATTTAAAAGGATAATAATACTCTCCAGATTAATGAATAGATTCAGCCGTTACTTTGCGGAAATCTATATTTAATAATAATTTGTTATTATTTAAAAGTATTTATTATTATTAACTATCCAGATTTTTTTCGGTGGTTATTACTATAATAATATTTTTTATGTTACAGACTGAATAATTCTAGTAATACACATTATAAGCTAATGCTGTGTTCTGAAATAGGAAAAGCAGTGAGTGCCAAACTGAGCGTAATGAGAGTTTGCGAAGAAAGTCTATGTTTTGGGAATACGATAAAGAAGAATGTTTTTATTCTGGATTCTGGTTGGAACCTACAATTAAAGTTACAGATTACTAGCATATTCACAACAGAATATCAGCAATTGTCTAGAATTTAATAGAATTCATTTTTCCTCTCATAATCGGATAATTCATTCTAGCATCTGATTATAAAAAGGTATTTTCTGTATTGTGAGGTTTTACTTTGCACTCTGTTTCTCTAGCAATTGACGTTCTTATAAAAACTAGCCAAATATGAGTCGAGATTAGCTTTTATAGGGTTCCGCATTTCAGCAGCCCGTAAAATAATACTTTTTTGTTGGTTTTAATCACAATATCAAATCTTACTTTTCTTTAGACTTTCGTGAACTAAACTCATATTTCTTAATCGTTCCCGGGTCTATTCACACACGAATTAATATCAAAATAAAAATATTTTGACTAACCTCGACGTTTCGATCAAGTTGCATTGACCGTGGTCACGAATAGCCTAGTGACTACTTATGACCACTCCATATTTTTATTTTCATATTAATTCGTGCGTGAATAGACCTGGGAACGATTAAGAAATATCAAATCTTCATTATAAATTGGCGTTTTCAATATTTGTTAGTCAAATAGAGGATGTGGTACATAATACATAAATCAGAATTTAAGGGTCCTAACTCGTTTACCTGTAGTTTTTGAAATTGACCCCGTAACATAATTGGTCTTAGGCCCGCCATACAAGGACTGCTCGAGCAGTTAGTCATCAAGTTTATAATTCCATATAAGTTCTTGTGATTTTATTGCACTTATAAGCGCGTCACAAACGATGTTGTCGACCATTGTTCTCAATAAACAAACGAAGCGTCCAAGCGGGAAGCGTGCGCGACGTCGAACGAAGAGTGCGGAAGGAGGTAACTGCGCGAGAGCAGTCGACAGCTCGAGCATGAGAATGAAATTTCGCCGTGCTGCCAACCGCCCGAAGCAGTTGCATCTGCTGGAGCGGTTCGTGTATGTATGTACGTAGAAGTCTGAAGTTCACTTTGCAGTCGCGACTTGAAGCAGTCGATACTGGCTGCTTCCAGCTGCCCGTGTATGGCGGGCCTTAAAGTACCAACAATGAAGATCCCCATTTAAAAAAAAATAAATTAAAAACGTTTCGATTTCCGTCTACGTTCTCATGTATTTGAGCTCCCCTAAAAATAATTTAAATACATTTCTTATCCATTCTTTATTTTTGGGCTGACGTGTATACAAAGTTTCAGGTTTGTGACTCCTTCAGACTCGGAACCCTAAAAATGTAACCCTCCACACAAAAGTACTTCATTGTACTTGAATGAAGTACTACAAACGACATATTGCTATTCTTCAGTTTATTGTAATAGTTGTTCCGATAGAACCCTTAGGTAAGTATAGTTTAGCCACCGCTGTTTGAGTAAAGCTCGGTTTTGTGTTATTGGCACGAACCATCTAGTGTATTTCAAGTCCGCCCACCACTGGCTCCGTCTCGATTCCACAGTTCGTTACACCCTTATGCAAGTGTATTAAACTTGTTAGATGAAATCCGATAAAAAGAAAATTGCCTCCTTCCTACTTCCCGTGCTCCAAAACCGTTTACTTTTTAAGTTGTATCTCCAACCAAAGTTCCTTAACTTATTTAAGAAGACTTTGCGAATTGTTTGATTGCCATGAAATTTACGTTTCGAACTCGCGGAATTTGCGAACAGTTGGTATCTTGCTCCGAATCACGAGTATAGTATGAATAACGTTTACGTAAGGATTAACGTCAACTTGAGTCTTTCATCTTTTCAGATGAGTCATACAACGTTTTTAGCTTTTATATCTTGTGGGAATTAAGCCCGAAAAGGTATTGAAGAAAACGCTCCAGCTCTTTTCTTGGCAAATAACTGCTTATGCAAGCTTTTTTGGACCACGGAAAAAATTTACTATTATTTGTACCCGTATTGATTGTTATATTATAAATATCGTTAATATTTATGTAGCTTTACTACCCATAATTGCTGGTAAAGATGCTGACAGCGCAATGCAGACTCTGAATTAAGACGATGTCAAATGCTGAAATTTTTTCACCATCGGACTTCGTACGAGTGAGAGGCAGTGATAGTGAAATCGCGATCAGTTTAGGTAAAATCCGAAAGCAAGCTTTTATGTCAAAACTAGTAACGGAAATGATAAGGTTTTGCTATTTTATTAGATTATATATTTTCATACACATTCATACGTAAATAATTAAGATATTTACGTTACAAGCGTAATTTAGAGTCTCTTTGCAATTTTATTCTATAGAGAAAATTTTAAGGAAACGTGTTTCGGACTTTTCTTGGCCATAGATAATTTGAGCAAGATTAACATAATAATTTTCTTACTGCTCCAAACTAAATACATTTTCCTAAAAATCTGTTCAAGTAAAGCTATTTATCACTTGTCAGCATCTTAAATAGTGTATGCAATTTTAGCAATGCCTGTGAAGAATGGCTCTTCTAATTTTTGTGAACTACAGTGATGTCTCCCAGCTGTAACGGCGTCGAAATCAACCTCTGAAGGGTCGTCTTTTGTAACGGAACCACAGAACGGGACGTTTACGTCATATGCACTTGCAACAGCTGATTCACCGTGGTGCGTCGCGTCTATTTTTAGATTTATCACGTGACATGTGAATGAATGAAGCCTTCTTGACTAGCAACCATTCCTTTATAGATGCTGCGAACCCCCGAGTAACGAGCTTTACTTCTTTTAAAGATTGTATGCTTTTCAAATACATTAGCAGCATTTGAAAAGAATGTACGCCAACATTAAGTATTTTTTAAGTAAGGAGTGTGTTTTTTTACCGTCTTCCAAAATAGAAGGTTGGTCAGCAAGTCGACGCGTATAAGTACCTACTCGTGGGTATATATATATTTTTTTAAATAGGGCGGCACATAACTTTTCCTTTCTTTATCATTTATTATTTTTTGGGGGTACCTACCTATAGTTAGTTCTTTTTTTATGATCTACATTGGTGTTGTAGTTTTTTAGTTACAGTCAATGAACTGAAATAGGTTTTGGCATTATCTCGATGACCCCTGGTAATAGTTATGCAACTATTGCCGAGGGCGACCGTTATTATACGCAGCATGCAAGCAGTTCACAAAAATTCAATAAAACCCTCTGAGCTCACGTTTTGATGGTCTGACTTCCATAATTTATTTCATATGCGATGTTAAAAGCAGGTTCCGTTTTTTATTATAAATTATTAGATAGCGGTATATATATTTGAAAAAGTGTAGAACAAGAGAGTCGAGATGTGATTCAATAATTGTGCTCTCGAGTTTAACTAACATCTGCATACCTACATACCTGATGCTATGATGATTGATTAATTTAAGTGTTCAAAAGTATTACTACCATAAAATCCATGGTCCACATTTCATCAAATCCGTTTCAGAGCCGAGTATAAACCGAGGTACCTAATAAACTCACAAAATTCGTCATATTAGTTAGAATGATAGGTAAGTATTTTCATAGGCAAAGCGACTTATTATAATTAGACCACATAATCATTATACATATTAATCAAGTATGTCCTGGTTCAAATACCAACCTACTAACATAATAGTGTCGACGCTATATCGATCTATGTTGCCGTGGTGCCTGCGATGCGATACAAGCCTGCAAGGCCCCCAGGATTTTCCAATAAGCTGCTTTATGTTACTTTAAACTTGCATTTTGCAAAGAAGATAAACTTACATTCTACAAAGACAGAGTACTGTGAGGCAGATTCAATATATTATCTCACTTTTACGCCAGTACAAAGAGACCAGATTTCTCAAATTTGTCTGTATTTTTGACCTTATGTTTAGCCACATTTTTGGCATAACAAAAATGGTTGCAATCACTGTGATAAAATGGATACGGGTGCAATCTTCATTTTGGACGGACAGTAACCGACTTGCTATCCTATTTTAGTTTAGCGTTATATCAACCCAGTATGTCCTTAACGCCGTCCTTTCAGCCATTTGTGTCCAGGACCCGGATTTCTGTTTCCCAAAATTGCGCCCTTGAGAATCAACCCCGGCTTTTCTCATGGAAAAGTTTTGACTATTATCAAAGCTAAGCTACAAATAACTGGGGGGTCGACAGTTTGAAGGCTTCGTGTAGCTGTGTTCGCATCCGCTGATATATTTGTGTTAATGTTACTGGCTGTGTTCCAAGTGGAGGCTCCAGTCGGCCCGTTGAGGTCGTAGCGACTGTTACAGTATGCCAAATTATCCTACTTTAAATTTATTGATTGATATAGACTGCCTTGAAATTATTTCCAGTCTGCTTCTTGCTATTAGGTATGTTGCTTGTGCCAGAAATAAACAAGTCCGTTCGAGGCAATGCAATTGTCTTTCAGACGGCAACTTATTTTCTATGAAGCGTTTGAACTTACTCGTATATTTCCCAATTAAACAGTTACTTAGTTTACTCCTTTCGCTTCGCTTCCGTGTGATACGATTGGTGTTTTTCTGTGAAAAATTACTTGCATTATGTTGGTTTGGCGTATGTTATTTACTCTTAGGTAACTCACGTTGCGATCGATGATAAAATTGCCACCCTTTTTTGAGCGCTCACGTTGTCCGGTACATATGATTTATTTATCCTTTTATAAAAAAATCACCATTCCTTTTGTGTTTTGAAATACCTTGCGAGCAAAACATAAATTGTCCTTAATACGTCTTCAACTTATAAATATCGAATGTTGGCTAATGCTATCATTGTTGAATATTAGGTACTCCAATAAGGTTGATTCAGTTATAGAAGTCAAATGGGATTTTTAATTGGGAATAGGAAAATAATAATTCATTCGTATGTGTGTAAGTAGATGAAAGGGAACTCACTGCAGTGTGAATTTCATTTTTTTTTAGAGCAGTATCACTGCACAGCATACGCCGACAGTTGCCGTGCCGCCGCGCGTCGTCGTCGTGCCGGAAGGGCGGAAACGTAGCCGGCGAAATATACGTGCGACGACGCGACGTCTGCTATGGATAGTGCTGGAGACCGTGTTTTCTAGAGTCACGCGGATAATTATTACTATGATTTTCTATGATATAAATTATTGTATAGCATTAAGTAACCATATATGAATAAGAAACCAGATATGGTGTCACAACTTTGCATTTTTTTTCTTAGTCGAGTGTTATAAAAACCTCAAACGAATATGCATTTATCTAGAAATAATGAAAATTAATTGGTTTGTTTATGGTTGGTTATTATAACATTTAAATATTTTTGTGTGCGTAGTCGAAAAACGTTTAAAAGAATGCACGGTACTTAACTTCAAAAAAGAAAAATATTTTTTTACCTTTGCACCAAAAATGGATTTGTATAAAGCTCGGTCATAATATAGCTTTTGAAAGTTTAATGCAATGACTATAAAATGCATGTCTTGATGTTTGAACCATGACTTTGGCATATTTAGTATACCTAGTGACGGCATTCTCCATGAACAGCATCATCATCATAAACAGCCAAAAGGCCTCCACTGTTGAACAAAGACTTCCCAGGGGGTGTGCGGATGATATATTCCCCGCGCTAAGCAGGCATCTAGAGAATCACATCAGCAGAAAGCGCTGCTTGCCCACTTCCTGGTATTTCCTACCAGAACACTTTTTGTGCAGTATGCTACAACAACAAAACAAAATGTTTGAAAAATAAACAGTTTGTTTCGTTTTAATCAATTCACGAATAAATGCTTATTTATCAGATTACGTTGAGTATTTACTGTTGGTTAATCATTACCAATTTATTTTTGGCCTTAATACGAAGACGATTTATTGCGGTAAGAGTGATTTATGGCGGTAATGCACAGGAAACCATGCATTATTTAAAAACATCTAAAATAAAAGATTTGTTTTTTTAATTTTTCTTTACATTTATGTTAATTGGTACATATATAAAGCACTTTTAATAGTTATACTTTTTTATCATATCCCTCATAATTGATACTGAACATGTAAGGCTTTGGTGCGGCATTATTGCACTCGTCGCACAGGTTTTAAATACATTATCGTATCTGCCTATAATCTATTTGGCTTTATTATTCTTTATTTGAGAACACTACAATGACTGAAGAAGCGTTTTCATGCCTTCTTTTGGTCTGAAATTAATCTAGGACAAGATGTCCTTCTCAGTTGTACTGATTTCTTTTGAAGACTTGATTTTGCCATACACTAAACGGTCCCAATGATTCGGAGAAGAAATAGCTGTGCGTGGTTCAGTCAGTACTGTAGCAAAGTGAAGGCTACCCTACACTGTGACATAGTTCACACGAGTATCAGCATGTCTGCAAACATGTTCCAGTTGCGTTCCCCACTAGCGCTGCGCTGGTTCGGAACTCATCGGATACGTTTTTCAATTCTGGCATACCAATATTTTTTTATATAGGTCATCATTTTATTTGACACTTTGAATTTCATTTCGGCGATATTTCAATGCAATTTTTGACTTGTCCATACTAGGTTTTATTTAAAGTTGCTGTGGATTATGTTATTAATTTTGTTTTGTGATCCGAATTATATAGATGAAAGGATACAGGCATTCTGTCAAAGTCTACAACTGATTAATGCTGTTTTTTGTACAGAGATAGGAAACATTGTTTTTTTACATTTAATTTTGTGTTAATTTTGCTGACCCAGGCATGATAATTAATTAAATCATAAGTTCTACACTACTTAGCTTACCTGTATTTATAAAGATCAAATAAAGTGTAGTGTTTCAATATTTTTATTATAGCAATAACGCATGCTCTGCCAATGCACGCATGCTATTCCAATACGATGGTTAAAGAACGCTAGTAAAGATTTGAGTTATGACTCAATGTCATGTTAGCCCAATCGGTCAGAGCATACCCCGGCTAAAGGGGTGGATGGACGCGGGTCCCGCATATGACTTAATTTTTTTCTCTCGTAAATTTGTAATTTTGTAAAGCGTAGTGGTGTTTAAAATCACAATGTGTGTGTGTGTGTTTGTGTTGTATATACAAAACACACACCAGTGATTGAAGAAAAGAGATGATTGAAGATGGTTTAGAAGATTTAAAATGTGTTTTAAGTAACACAATACAAAACGTATATTCTGCAGACATTAACGATTTATACATCGAAACCCTTTAAAAAAATATGTACCTAGTACTTCCAACTTTTTCTATTATGCTGCTTCTGCTATGCAGTTGTAGGTATTGCCCGTTCATGCAAAGCCCGACCTTAGGTCGACTCTCGCCGTTCCATAAGTCACGCTATGTGTAGTATTGAATGATTTTAACACATTGGAATTGTAAGCAAACTTTGATTGAAATTCTAGCAAATTGAATTCCGTTTCGTCAACCCCCAGGGATTGGTTATGCTTTCTATTTGATTTTCTTCTCTATATTGTCCTAATCACTTAGCAAAAATCTATATGTCTTTACGTGGAATATTAATTCTGAAATAATAAAACTGCCTGATGTCTGCCTGCAATGGCTTGTGGCATGTCAAAATTTGTTCGTTGTAGTAGCTGTTGTGTTGTTGAAATATACTCGTAGTGTTTTGTTAATATGGACATTAAGAAATGATTGAAGATGGTTTAGAAGATTTAAAATGTGTATTATGTACATCTTGGGAGTCATGCATGAGACTACTGAACTGATTTTAGAATAGAATAGAATAATTATTTATTGCTACAAAAAAGAAAACAAATTACATACCACTTCTTACAAACAATATAAATAAAACTTATAGCAAAAGGAATACACTCAGTTTGAGTTATGGCCACACCTGTTAAGTTGCAACCATAACACTGATTTTCAGTATAATCCTGAACTCGGAATAAGATGTTCACCGAGAAAAAAAAAAAGAGTGGAAAAAAAAAGCGAGTTCAAGAACTACCAATCTACAAAATAAATATATATCTAGGCACAGACAAAACAGCTTTCTTTGAATAGGAATTTTGCAAATACGATAGATTTAATAACATCATAAATAATAATACATTAATTAAAAAAAAAATAAAAAATAATACGATCTATATAATGAATAATTTTGGTTAAATAGTTATTTATATAAACTTGCGCAAGTAACAACAATGTGGGCGCCGATGTCAGTTTGTAAATGTGTAAGTAGATGTGTGGTGAAAAACTTTTGTATGTTTTTGTGCCAATGTATGTGTGCGTGCAGATGTGTGTGTATGTGTGTGTGTGTATGTGTTTGCTTACTATGCTTAGTTAGTTAGACTAGCCTATGGTGTTAACTGTGGATTCTAAAGATTGCCTCGAAGTTATGTCTTTGGCGGACTAGCAAATTTAACTTAACCCGTATCTTAAATGTTACACTACAACGTATTATTCGCAAAGGTGGCGGCAGATCGTTCCAAATTTTAGCCGCTCTTAACTTGAAGCAACCCTTAAAACCTGGTTTTTTGAAGAATGGGATAGCCAAAGTATTACTGTGCTTAGAACGAGTATTAGCCTGATGAATATCTTTCGACCATGATAATTTCTCGAATAAATATTCTGGTTTTTTGTTGTATAGCACTTTTTGGGTAACACACGCAAGATGAAGTTCTCTGCGTAACTTCATGTTCAGAATTTTATTTTTTACTAAATATGGCGTGACATGATCTCTCCTGGGTATGTTAAAACAAAAACGTGCGCATGCGTTTTGGACACGTTGTATAGCGTTTTCTGTCTTAACCCATATTCTCGGACCATATACGGCACTGCAGTAATTAAATGGAGAGAGCACTAAATGGTCACAAAGTAAACCTCTTACCTCTTCAGAAATGAATTTTCTTATGGGATATAAAACTTTTAATTTATAAAACGCATTCTTTATTTTATCGTTCACATGTTTCTCATATCTTAATGCACTATCCATTATTATCCCTAAATTTCTTACTTCTGTTTCCAAAGGTATTTGTACAAAATTTATTGCAAGCCTAGGATCATTACAAACGACTTTACTGATTTGCGTTTTAGTACCTAAAATCATAAATTTGGATTTCAATGGGTTTAGAACCAAAGAGTTGCGACGAGCCCATTCGTAAATTTCATTTAAGTCTTTGTTAACCCATTGTATGGCATCTTTGGTATGTGCTGGTTCAAAACTATGATAAATTTGTGTATCATCCGCATACAGATGGTAATTGCACGCTTTTATATGTTTAGCTAGGTCCGCTGTAAATAAAGAGAACAAAATGGGACTCAAAATTGAGCCCTGTGGTGTGCCTCTTAATACATTTTCGACTGAAGAAACAATTTTGCTACCTTTATCGTTCTCCAGCTCTACATATTGCTCTCTACCAATGAGATAACTTTTGAACCATTCGCATGTTTCTGGTGAAAAACCATAATACGAAAGCTTCGCAACCAGAAGATAGGGGTTTAAACATTCAAATGCACGTGAAAAATCTAACAGTACAAGAATGCTAGCCAAACCAGAGTCCGAGGCTGATAACAAATCATCAGTGACTTTCAGAAGAGCTGTTTCTGTTCCGTGACTCTTACGAAAACCAGACTGATGTTTAGGTAATATATTTTCCTGATTAATAAATTTTTCCATTTGAATATAAACTACCTTTTCCAAAACCTTTGATATCACGGGCAAAATACTGATCGGACGAAGGTCTTTTAGCTCTTCTACAGAATTGCATTTAGGTATCGGTTTTACTACTGAACGCTTCCAAGCAGAAGGAAAAACACCCGATAGAATGGAAGAATTAATTATATTTGTAATGAGTGTCAGACTCTCTGGAAGTGTAAGTTGAATCATTTCTGAATTTATGCCGTCACATCCTGGAGCTTTTGTCTTAATTTTTAATAATATTTTACCAACAGTTTCTTCAGACACGGTGCTAAGAGAAAAAACGTTTTGACATCGTTTATTACTCTGAAAAAATGCTATTAATTTGTTATCAACTACTCCATCTCCAGGTACATTAAGAAAATGATTGTTTATTCTATTAGAGTCCATTAAATGATCAGGAATAGAAGTCATAGCACTGTTATTCAATGTCTTAAGTTTTTTTTAATATTTCCACATTTTTTTAGGCTGTTTTAAATTCCTATTAATGTAGTGTGTGATAAATGCAGATTTTTCACGATCTACTGACGCTGTTACAAAATTTCTTAAATTTTTATAATATGATTTTGCGGAATCTGTTTTTTTAGTGATTGCTTTGCGTAGGGCTTCGTCCCTTAAAGTCATCATTAGTCTAATATTGCAAGTTATCCATGGCTTAGGAGATTCTTGAACCCGACGACTTTTTAAAGGGGCGTGTTTATCAAACAGCATCATGATTATTTCATTAAATTTTTCTACTTTAGACTGAACATCTTGAAACTCCATGATATTTTGCCACGGTATGAATTTCAAATCACTTTGAAATGAATCAAAATTAATACCTGTCAATGATCGTGACTCTACAAAACGTACTACAGGTTTCTGTTTTCTTATATTAAAATCGCCCAAAACAAGACCGTGATCGCTTAGCTCTCTGTTGTGTATGACGGAAATCTTTTTACATTTATCAGGCACGTTTGTTATAATGAGATCTAATAAAGTTGCTGTAGAGTTAGTAACTCTAGTCGGTTCAGTTACTACTTGAACAAGGTTTTGATGAAGACAAAATGTAGCTAGTTCCCTAGAATGTCGTTGATTCGTTTTCAGTACATCAATATTAAAATCAGTCAGCAGACATACATCCTCGCAATAAGCAAAAGTACTCAGTGACTCACTTAAAGCCTCGAGACCTACATCTACTTTAGTGGTCTCTGACCTATATGCAGTACCTACTGCCATACGTGAACCTGGTAGTGAAACTTCCAACCACAATTGCTCTAGTTTCGACTCTGGATGGGCACGAACTCTTGCTTTTAAGCCTTTTTTAATGTAAAAGCCCACTCCACCACCACGGAATACCTTACGGGATTTTAACTTAAGAACGTACCCTGGAAGTACTGGGGCAATAATATCTTGACCCTCTTTGATCCATGTTTCATTGAGGGCCAATATATCGGGCTTATGAGTCACAATGCATGCCTCAAGCTCATCTCTCCCAGTATTGAGCGACCGAACGTTCAATAGACCTAGTCTCAAACTTTTTTTGTTGTTAGGCGTATTATCCATAATCAAAGGGTAAAAAATTACAATGAGTAGCATATATGCATATATATATAGGCACAGAGTAAGTGAAAATGTGTGTAATTGTATGAAGTGTAAAGTGTCATATGACAGAACATGTGTGTATATAATTAAAATATTACAAGACACAAACACAGATACAAAATTAAGTGAACAAGAAAATACAGAATTTATAGCGCAAAGCTGGCTTCTGATAAAATGTACGTAGAAATAGAAATAAAAATAAATATAAAATTTTACAGAGGAACCATAATAATTCAGGAACAAAAAAATTGTAGCTAGACTAGTTATTAGAATTACGACGCAAGTTAAAAATAGAGACCAAATTTCCTTCGCTACGAACGCGAAAGGCCTGTTTCCCATCAGATTCCCTGACAAATATCTTGCCTTCCCGCGTCCAGGCAAATTTCCATTTGTACTCCTTGCACAATTGCCGAGCTCGTCCAAAAATAAGCCTATTCTCCTTTGTTAGGCGCTCATTTATGTAGATAGGACGAGGCGTCCCCGAGAGATCAATGTCAGCAGTGGTAATATGACGACGCGCGCGTGCCCCCTTCAATATTTGCTCATGCACAGCACGTCTAGTCACGCGTATTACCACGGGTCTCGTTCGTGGTTTGCCATCTTCTCCTACGCGTACTGAACCCACTCGACGAGCCTCTACAATGTCTCTTTCGTCAACTTTTAAGCCAATTTTGCTGAAAAGTAGCCCTGCAATATGCACAATATTTTCCCCATTATTTTCAGTGACTCCACTTATCTCTATGTCATTTTGTAGAGCTATCTGTTCTCTATTATTGAGCTCTTGTTTCAAGAGATATATTTCAGTCTTAAGGTTAACTGACTCATTATTATCCAGTCGGACCGAAAAGTCATCTAATTTGGATTCGCAGGTTTGGTACATGGCTCTCAGCTCTTTCATTTCGCCACGGACTTCGTCCCGGAATGAACCTATATCCCCTCGGATACAATTCATTTCGTTCCTCAATGCTTTCAATTCATTTAGAATTTGTTGTTGTTCGCCGACGGCGTCTAGCTCCAGGTGGGATTCCTCTTCCTGGATCTCCGGCTCCCCCAAGCTTTTTATAGGAGTGTTACTGTTATCTTTTTTGGGCACTCTAGCAATACAACTCGGACACAACCATTGTTTAGGAGTATTAGCCGACGTGAGATTGACGCACTGCTTATGAAACATTATCTTGCATTTAGTGCATTCAGCGCCACCGCTCAGAAATTTCCCGCAACCGCCACACTTCATTACGTCTATTATTTTAGTAATAAATCAAAATAAACGAGATGATTGGTTTCGATTCTTGTAATAGTTACACGGCTATTGTACAGATGTCGCCTTAGGGATAGTTGCTCTATTCTTCTATAGGTGGCGCAATAATCAATGTAAATATATAAGTTCTGAGCACTAGCTAATAAAAATTCCAAAAAATGCAATAATTCTATGTCACTAACCAGCTTATATATTATCCTTGTTCGCAATCCTCAGAATTGATCAGTATTCTGCAATTTCTTGGTGATCGAGACGCGATTCGATGTTATTCAACCAGAATGAGTTCCCAAAACTTGATTCACAAATAAAGTCACTTTTCCGTGATACTTCTTGTGAATAACACTTCCACACGGAAAACACACGTTTTGCTTCTAAAATAAACGAACAGACAGAACTTTTGGACGTCCAAACTATTTTTTACGATCTTAAATACGAATCAGCTGTCTTGACTGTACGGCCTACCCGCTCTTTTTTGATTTTAATTTTACTTGACACAAAGGTAGCCTGTCGTCCGAAAGTCGTTGATGCAGTTTCCGTGAAACGTGACATGTCATGAAACCAAATCCAAAGCTGTTAATGTCTGAATATTTATGCTTCCTCGAAATCTTTTAAAAATTGATGAGAATACAAGTCCTTAAAATACGAAAGTATGAAATTCGATCACAATTAAAATAATCGGTTCGCTTAAGTTTCAGTTACTTATTTTTAGGAATAAGTTCTTAACATATTAATCTCGAGATTGGATAATAGTGTGACATAAAATAAATATTGCGGATTCTCTGCGTCCGTTATTATTATGGCCTGACATTAATTTGTTTTTATTTGATCGTTATTTCCGACGCTCACAGCAATTAGACGGACATTATTTTTACTCGACTGAATCAATATTGCCATGTGTTATGTTTTAATGTTTATTCTCGAATAAGGATGATTTTTTACATATTTTAGAACACCAATATTAAACTTCAATAAAGCATTCCTTACTTTGTTTTCTTTTAATTATTGCTAGCTTGTCCAACTCTAGCAAACGTAAGATAAAGTTTATATAATAACATTGTAAAAACAGCCGTAAAAGATTGAACAACCTAAATAAACTGTAGAAAGCGGAATGTGCTAGAGTATTCGTATTATGTCCGTTGATTTTTATATTACGGTAACTGTTTTAGAGAGAGACTTATCACGAAACGTATGTAGTGTCTATTGTGTATAGTGTGATATGGCGCCTCGACACGATATCTAATATCAGTGTAACTCCAAGTATGTACATTGTTGTCAACTATCACTGTTTATACTGTGTAGATAAAGCGTTTCGTGTCAGATATGATGTTTGAGGTCAGTTAAAAAAAGGAAGCGATATGCAATGCAGTACTCACAGTCGAGACATTCATTATTTTCACGTATCGTAATTATCTCCATATTGCAATTAACACTTTTTTAATTACTTAAGTATTACGTATGATATTTCGCTTGCAATGTTTCATTGCGCTGATTTTTGCATAGTACCTTATTTTAACAATTTCTACTTATTTTATTTTGTCATTTTTATTTAATCTTTTTTCTATTTTTGACCTATAAAACTCGCATTATTCATACTCTTCATAATAATTTAAATTGTACTATGTTGACATATTTTTACCAATTTCATAATGTATTGTTATGATGATGAGAATTTAATTTAGAAGCGATATGAATTTGATTTTTATATTTGACATTGTGATTTACATTTGTATTTTTAATTTATTTTGACAAGTTAGGTATATGAGTTTCGCATTTATAAATGTGAGCGTATTAATTATTTTTTTTATACTTATTTAATATACTTACCTATAATATGTTTATGTAACGCAAATATTTGACTTGTAATCAATTATTACCAATAAATTAATATGAATATGTACTGGTTGCTGCAGGTTGTGATTTACATTTTTTACACGACTGTCCAAAAAAAGAGTGTTTTGATTTCAGGGTCCATGTATGTATGTTTGTGAGTTTCTTTTTTCCATCATAACTTCTAAACGGCTTTACTTAGTTTAGTGTATGATATATCATTAGATTCGTCTTGATAGCGCAGGTGACAATAGATAGAATAGAATAGATTGAAGTTTTAAAAAAACTGGCGCATTTAGGACCCCATATTGTGAGAAAAAAAAACATCACACAATCGCATGGAATGGGATATCAAAATGAAGGTCTTTACGAAACGATTTCATAAATATATATTCCTAGCAGTTTTAACTTCGATGAAACAATAAAACGCTTATCGAAAATTAAAAATTTGCAGTCGGGTTTTTTAATTTTTAATTAATTTCTACTTGTTACTCTTTCTTTGTTTTGAATCACCACGTCTGTTCTCCTAAAAGGAGTCTATAAAAAGGAGTCGTGGTGGGATTAAAGTGGTGTATACCAAAAAAATACAGGAGGTTTTGGGAAAAAACATGAAAATGTCAAGTCTGTGTATGCACTGTGATGACGTATCTTGGAAACGGTAAGAGAAATGTATGGAGTGTTTATTTGAGTTAAAGATACATGTACTAAGTCGCGGCAGATTATTGTAAAATATGATAATATGAAATCTATATTCTTTGTATTCTTATATCTCCGTAACCTGCTCCTATTACTTATTTCACTAATTTAACTTCTGCCTTTGTCGGTCCGGATCTAAGGGAGTCTATTCTAAATGGCAAGATGTCTCCCTAAAGGCATTTTCCTCGTTTCAGAAGTAGTCTGGGCACGTAATAATATGCCGTTATTCTTTCCGTAACCTTTTCTGTTCTCGTTTTGCTATTGTTCATGCCAGGTGGACGTAATTTTATCTATACTTAGGCCCATCGGTCCTTAGATCGCAGTCCTCATATATGTTTAATTGAATTAGGAAAACTACAACGAACGTTGACCATTTGTCATAAACAAAAAAGGTCTTAAATTCGCATTTAATTACATTACACCGTTTCTTCTTTATTACGCTATTTAATTTGCATTAAATTATATTGCACAATATCTTGTTTAATGCAAATATTTCGATTAGAGTTTCCCGCGGCTATTCGAGTGCAAAGTGCTTCCTTTGAAACAAATCAAACTAGTTACACTCGAGTGGTTTCAGAGAAGCTGCGGTTGAACTTTGTCTATCCATTGTTGCAGTCGTATTGCATCCTCTCGCTAATACAATGTAATATACAATAATTAAAATAGTTTGACCTTTTATACGATTCCAAAAATGTTTTTTTTTTGTGATTAGTTGGTGTTAAGCGGTAACAACTGCCTATTATAAAATTCATTTCATCACAAGCACAAGTGACAAACTGCACTGCGCTCATCACCCTGAGACATTAAGTTATTCAGTCTTATGTGCCTGTTATTCACCGAAAACTATTCTTCATACCTGAACAGTAATGCAAACATTACTGCTTGGCGGTAGAGATTTACGAATGAAACAGATGAATCTTGTTCATACACGTGGACCCTAGTTCCTGAAACTATGGTCTTTTCTTATGGATGAATATACATTATTATCAACAGCGATAATCATCCATCTTGGTCTCGGTGTACATTTTAATTAACGAAAAAAATAGAGGCAAGAATAGATAGAAGCAAGAAATTCCTTTTTTGGGAGTCAGTGGAAACAAAATTAATACTGTAACTATTTTCTTATTGTCCCAACGGTTACTTATCTAAACTTTACCGTCCTCAGACCCATTGTTATTTATGTTTCGATTGTCAAACAAATCTAAACTTGGATGTTTCCGCATGGAAATCATTTGTCGCACCCAAAATTCAATATTATTGTTATAGTTCGCTGTTTCCCGATAAGCTTTATGACAGTCACCTCCGTGTAATTTAGTGTAAACAACGTTTCTCCCTCGCCTCGGGGATCTAGGAGGCAGGCGGCAGGCAGGCAGATTCGCCAAGTCGTCGTAACACGGGTCGAATGCGAAAACGAGGCACGCCCGCTACATTGTTATCGCTCAAATTATCTCAACGCTCCGTGGCATTGTAAGTAATATCCCACGGTTAGACTCGAATTTGTTAAACGATACCCAAGTGCGAACGGTATTACTCACCGACGCCATTACGCCGCGCACAATCCGTATTATTAATAAGTTTATCTGCAGAAGCCGAATGAGGCGTATGGGTTTCATTGTATTTCGCAGAAGTAAGTTAACCACTTCTGCGATGAGAAGAAAAAGTGGTTTATTGGACTTAATCCTCGCCGCGCGTTGGCTGATATATCTGTACTTCAATTCTATTTCCAATTATGTCGGGCATCAATACCATCTTATTGATAGTGTTTGTTATCTGGCTTCTTAAAGGTGACCTGTTATATAAGTTCGAGTGAGTATTGAGGATTCGATACAGGACAGACGTAGAGGGCTCTTCCCGGCCCATTTGTCTCAGGTGATATACCGGCGCAGATTCTATTTCGAATAGGGATACGCAATATTCTGATATCTCGTTATTTATTCAAGCCTTGGAAACTTTCTTTGTTATGTCACTGGTTTCTGGAAGTTCTCGTTGCCATCCTGCCTAAGTCGTACGGTTTGATAAGGATATAATATTCAAATCCAGAGATTGATCCACAACCTACCCCACAGATGGGACATTGTGATAAGTTTTTCATTCTACTCTACATCACGGGACATTGCATTTAAACAATAGACATATTTGAATATAATATTCAACTTTGCTTCGTCTTAGCTAGGATCTTGTAAAGGAATATAAAATATTGATAAAACAAAGATTAGTCTCAATAAGCGTTGCGCGTGGCACCTTTTGTTTGTCCAAATAGCGCGAAAATCAGAATATAGAGAAAATAATTTAAAATTTTCAGCTTGGTTTGTTAAGGATAAAATTGGTCACATTTTGTGTGATTCGTGAGTTAGATGTGAACGTTCACTAACGATAGGAGCAGTTCCAAAAAAATATCATGAAAACTGCTATATAAGAATATATTTCTTATTTATTGAATTATTAATAAAACAGTTACAAAAAACCGCACAAAAAAATGCTAAATGTTCGTACATATTTAACCTATATATTTTTTCTGTATCCAAACAACCTCTGAAGAGTCGCAGTGAACAAAATCAGGAAATCGCTCCCTTAATTAAAACTTATGTAGAACGTGTAAAATGAGTTGCAAATAGTACCGACTATTTGTATGACATGCAATACCGTGGCCCCGCTGCTGGTCAGCTAAGCCGCCCGCCCCTGTGTCGGTGGCTGCGAGCGGGCGGTTTCGGAAGTGTCAAGGCGGGGTGGGGCATGGCATGGCGTGGCGGCTGGCGGGTGGTTACGTAACGTCCGGGTCCGCCGCAACTCGGCAACCGCCTCGCTCACCCGGCTACAGACACTGCCGCCACCGGTGCATGGTCATGTCGACACTTACACGCCTATAGCGTTTCAGATCAACGCTAGCATTGAACGATATTATGCTATTCATACATCACAGCGTCGATGACAATTGATCTTCTTTAATATTTGTTAAATATAAACTCGCCTCTGAGTTTATTTCGTGTTCATTTCCAACTATAACTATATGGAATAATGATGTCAAAAACAAGTCTTAATTTCATAGATATTTTTATTACCTTGCAACTAATAACAGCTCCGCTGTACCATTTATTTACCTGATGTCCTCATCGATTAAGAGCACGAGATGAAAGTTTTTAGCATTGAGAGTGATCTGTGAATACTACTGTACCCACTCTATACGACGACGTATAGCGAGGAGCGATATGCGTAAAGTCTACGTGCATCGTGCATCATCTCTATGATTTTTTCCCGGCTCATAATATCGTAATAACAATGCCCTGTCCTGTCGTACTTCGCATTATGCATAGTGTTCGAAGCGCAGCGGGTTCCATTAGCCGGGAATAGTTTTGTCATCGACCGACTGCCATGCCGCGTGTGTGCTTATGAAATATTCAGGGGCCCGTACTGTAAGGCGGGCGCTCGGCTGCGATTAAAATAATGAATACCTTTATATCAAAATTCAGGGAACTCCATAAAAATATTCATGCTGCGCAGTGTGTAGCGAACGACCCTACGTGAAACATTGTTTGTAAGTATGTAGTTAAGTCGTACGAGGCGGGTGTCAGGACTAATCCTTGCGGAATGGGGTATGGTTGGTTTGGGGGCCGTAAATAAGGCAGCGGTCGCATTCAGCTCACTCAGTCCTCGTGATGCTTTACGACTGGTCTGTAAACTAGCTGCGTGTACATGTAAACGCCGCCGCGCTGCTCGAGATTTGCATCGCTCCATTAAATAGGTCAGCACTCTACATCGCCTATGTCGCATATCTGATGTGGAACAAAGGACAACCACTTTCTTTACAAAATCCAACATTGATTTCCCCAGATGCTCAAAGTCATTTACTGATGTTCCTGATACAGTTTTGCTTAAACAATTGGTCTTGTTTTTTGGGTTCAGTATTAGCTTTTTTTACCGGTGGTATGCCTTTATTAAACAAAATACTACGAACTATATACAACACTACAGCTACTACAATAAAAGCATTTACACAACCTATAAGTCATAGGAAACTCATAGGCAGTCTAAATGTTCCTATTAGCTAGCTTATGTGATTATTATAGTATACCATTATAGTGGAACCATCTTCTACCCTTAATTTTTAATTAAGAATTAGTTACTTGGTAATAAATAGCCCAATTTTTATAACGAATCATCGTGCATATAATTATAATTCAAAATATTACACACACGACCTAAAAGAGATTCCAGTAATAGATAACTCTTTTGTGAATACAACGTTCTGAAATAAATAATTCCGATATCACCTACACCTAAATCGATCGGTTCGCGTTTGTATTTAATAATTCTTAAGTACTTATCAATAGATGTGAAATTATTTGAATGAATATAAATTTGTTGAAACCACTTGTAAGTTTGTTGGTTGAACGAAACCCCAATCATTAAGTATAAACGCTGATCACTCGGGCAATAATGGAATCGGTAATGGGACAAGTTTTCGATTTAATCAAATATCGGGCAGGTGTGAGTGAGCTATTTCATCGTTCAATTCAAAGGTTTTAACATTATATTGTTAACTAGCTTATACACAAACCTTGGCATTTTTTTGGATTTTTTTGCTCTAGTTGGTAGAAATTAGATTTGAAAGTACTTTCATCTGTTTTGGATTTAAAGAATGTGTAGGGTAAATTCGTTTGCCAATATACAAATCTTACAACTACTTACTAGACTGTCATGATTGTCATCCAATGTTTCACAGCTGCCGGAACACACCGTTAGGTGCTTGGCGACAGATTTTCAACTTGCGGGTGGTAGCTAGCCAGGCGGGCATTCGAAAAATGCCCTACCACCATGCTATAACGACTGCTATCCTAAGACAACAAGCGCTCTTAGCCAAGTTTCCTTAGCCATTCTGAATCAATCAAGTTAAGCAACGTCCGCCGCGGTCATGACTTGGATGGGTGACCGCTGGTGACATTACTACTGAGCGCTTCCGTGCTTCGGAGGGCACGTTAAGACGTCGGTCCCGGTTGTTGTCTTAGGATAGCAGTCGTTACAACATGGTGGTAGGGCACTTTGCGAATGCCCGCCTGGCTAGCTACCACCCTCAAGTTGAAAATCTGTCGCCAAGCACCTAGCGGTGTGTTCCGGCAGCTGTCCTTGAGAGCCAGTAACTCTAGGTTAGTCTGAACAACATCCTCGACCACATCATCACTTACCATTAGGTGAGATAGTGGTCAAAGGCTAACCTATCAGGCATAAAAAAAAAATACTACCTAAGTGTAGGTATATGACAAAAATATAAAACGAGGTTATTATTTTTGATATATTGTTAAGTTATATCTTGATGAAATAAGATCAGTTTTAAAGTCAAGTGCAATTCAGTATTATTTGAAGACACTACCGTCCTTGACGTTAAGTGGACCCTCCTACAAGATTGCAACCTATTTAATAATGAAAAAGAAGTAGACGTAGGTACTTCTTCTATAATTCTTGTGAGGCCTTGAATCCTTTACATGTGACCGTGTTTCCAAAATGTTATTTGACCTCTCGGACACTATTTATTGCCGCGAAACTGTCGTCCCCCATCGTAACGTTAAAAACGTAAAATATAGATCGCCGACCCTAATGGTTGCGTTACGAGATCAATCCATCTTCTTTTAGTATCACCTAACTTATAAAAACAGCGTAAATAACCTTACTACATGAAAGATTTGCGGCATTGCGAGGTTCACCTCCGTGAAAAGGTTGTGAGTATCGAGAAATTATTATTTTTTCGTTCATATTAAGTAGTCATTTCTAACTTTCTACCTATATTTTTATGGGCAGGAAGCACATCAAATGTGAGCTTTAAGTAATCAAAAGTTGTTGTTAATATTAACATACTTCTTTCGAAGTATTCAAAAATGCCAAGTCACTAGCTAAACGCGAACAGCATTGTAGTTGTTAACACACTTTACAATGAGGTTATCGCCCGGTTGTAAAGGATCTTTCTTTGTGATATTTTGGACATTACTAACATTTCACCAACATAGTATAGACGCTGTAGCCATGCACATAATATTATTTAGGAACTTGTAAACTTGCACACTTGGGTTTTGGAAGCAAACTGAACCGATTTCTTGAAGATCATCATCAGCCATCAAGCTCGTCTACAATGCTCTTATTCGTTTGTATGAGAGCGTTGTTGCAAGCTTTTGTGAGAAACCTCACAACAAGACTTATGTTCTAAGAGAGAAAGTTCTTAGTATATATCTGTACAAAAAACGACATGGCAAAGCATTTCCTTTTTCCCAACTAAAATCCTCCAGGGTGAAAGAATACTACATTCACACTAGGTTGTAATTATTTTAAATTTACAATATCGAAAAACATAGATTCTTTTGACCACGTAGTAAAATATGATCTATACAACACCGCAAAAACTTCTCTTAAGATTTAAAAATTAGTGTTAAATTTAGAAATATTTTTGTTGTATAACAAAATCTCGTTGAAATAAATATCACCAACGAAGTGATGACAACATAACTGTTGAGAATTGTGTGCTATGTGAATTAATGAAAATTTAAGGAAAAAAATATTTATATTTTACTCGGGTACAGACGATTTTGCGATAAAACAACTTACATACAAAACAACAAACTACAACGAAACGTGTTATATTATATTCTATTATTTTTTTAATTTAGTTATATATTCGTAAACACCACGTTGCAGAGTATGCAGATACGATTCTTATTTCAACGAGTTTGTTTAATATTAGTATATTGACCGAAAACGAGATGCTAATTTGGAGACTATATATAAGGTCCTTAGACGATGAGTCATGTCTACGAACCCGGGACAAACGAGCAACATTTCATTCAGAGTGGACCATAGTGTACCATACACACCCGTCGACGCGAAGAGTTTGGTCTGCTTCAAGTTTTAATTCCAACATAACATTAGTTTGAGCTTTAACTTTATATCTACGTAAGATATCGAATGGGCATCTTTCTAGCGGGAAGTCTCTTAAAGATTTCCAAAAGAACCCATATGTTGGACATCGATATTTCTGCCGATGTCAGTTGCGCGGACCATATGGCGAGCAAGGCTAAACTTGCTTCAAAGTAACTTGGTAAACAAGTCCAGGAAATACTTCATTTCGTGGCAACAGATTTTGTTGCACAAATCTCAGATTCATTTGGAACGGAGAATCAAATTAAAACCTTTGAATTCGCTGCAGCGTTGAGCTATCAAAATTATCAAGGGTACCTAATTTAAGGAAATATCTTAACCCTCTCATTATACCTGTAGACATTTTCAGATGTCTCTGTTCCTTCTACCGCACTATTATGGAGAATATTCCGAAGAGCTCTTTTATCTGATTCCTTTGATTTTACCATCTGACCTCTCGACATCGCTAAAAGCTCATAATCGATACATAAAACTCCCACACTGTTAGGTTCCTTCCTTCCGCATAAAATGGTAAAATTTTGATTACATTGTCAGAAATATAAAAAAGGGTAGGCCGTTTAAGTTAAATGTGCACATTATGAAAAATGTGCAGCTACATTGTTGAAAATCGAAAAAAAACACAGGATATTGTTGTTTTACTAACAAGACTCCGTTGTCTGTGTCTGTCTGTCCGTAGATGTCTATCTCACGGATCTCTATAGCTAGTAAGCAAGTTATACATACCTGAAATTTTTATATTAGGGTAAAACGTTGACCCAAAGATGAATATCGGTCTAGAAAAGAACTTAATTTTCAGGGTGTTCCTATACACGAGAAGTAAACAGTAAAAAACACTGTTGCTCCCTAGGTTTAGCATGTCATCGTCTGGACCTTATTGAGTCGAATACAAATTAATTTTTATAATAAATAAATGTGGGGCCGTAAAAGTGGCCAATTTTAGACCAATTTTGTAATGGGGTAAAAGTATCTCAAAAACAAGCTGTGATTATTTTCATTTGCGGGCTGTTCTAATGCGGACACTTAAAAGAGCGAGGCTTTTTGCGTTTTGTTTATGGTATGCGGCAAAACGCGCACGTGGCAACCTCTGCCTATTACCGATGCATCTCATCAACAAGTGATGAATTGCATTGCGCCCATCACTCTGATACATACAGTTGTTAGTCTCATGTGCTTGTAATTTCATGATTACCTACTGGCTTTCAAGGATTGCTGATTACAGTTGCTATGAGGTTTGTTAACCGATTCGTGCGATTCATTATCTGACAAGGGTAAAGTGTTAGGATGGTGCAAAAAATCGTTAACTTGCATAATATGGCGATTTTGAATTTTTTCAATAACATACTGATTATGTTACTACCGAAACACTCGTTACACTTGAAAGAGAAAAATGTGCACAAAACAACTTCCTCTGAACACAACTCTGGGCCACTGGACTGGCTGGACTAAGGTTGGAAGCACAGAAAGTTTGGAATAACAAGGCATGGACGCCAACAAATTATTGTTTAATAATTTTATAGGGGGTGAAATCTGTTAATATTTTACTAATTTTTATTGGTACTTTATGTATGTTGAACTTTGGCATTATGCTTTTTTATTACATTTATGGCAATATAGTGAATTGAAATAACATGGGTATTAAAGTGTAAACAAATTACTAAGAGTCGATAACACTGCTTTTATCGAAGGCCTTCTTCAAGATCTTGAGTGTGGTACGTCCGCCGCGGTCGCGTTTCGAAACGTGTGTGAAACCATAATAATTGAATTAAATCCATGTCCGAATAGATACATTGTCTACGCTTTCCCGCTTTTAGAATGACCGCCAGCCGCTAAACACTTTATGAAAAATTAAGTATATGCACTTAGGTTATTACTTTCTTAGAAGAAACAGTCTTCAAAATGTCTCGTCGGATTTACTTAAATATGCAAGCAAAAATATCTACCGAGCTCACAGTAAAATACGAAAATGTATGGACACAGTTTCCATAAGCCAGTGGGCGAGCTTTTAGGCAAATCAGGCTCCTACTTTACCTTTCTACACTAGCTTCTTTGGATCGATTGAAGACTCCCTTGAGGCGATAAATTTATCAGCTCACTGCCTGCAGCACTTGGCAAAGATACTCGGACTGGAAATGGAAACGTAGTGTAGCGTTTGTCTACAATTTTTTTTTAATAGTATCTTTGGATTATGCTGGTCTGATGCTCCAAGCGCGGTTGATATACCTCTTAATTTGCATATATCTCATTGTAAAAGGACAAAAGATTCAATGTTAGTCTTTTTGTCTTCAACTGTTCGAAGTATAAGGGATTTTTCTTAGATATTCAGTTTAAAAAATTGATCTAAGTTGCTGGTGTGATATGCTAAATTTTCTTCTGTGCAATGATAGAATTAAGCGTTATAACGTAAGCTTAAACTAGCTCTAACTAGGAGTTAAAATATATCACTCGTTAGATAATTATTGTTCTACCGACTAGTTCTCGTACTGAATCGTAACAATATTGTAAGTTTATGGCTCTTAATATATTATTACTTATGATTGGTATATGTTACAATACTTTCTAATGACAAAGACAACGCCCTGGCAAATAATACTTTTTCACGTTAGAATTCTTCCTATACCCACTGGCGGGTTTAGATGGATAAAATGTTCGTGCCCCGACTTTAAAATTGTATAAGAATTCAATTGTTCGACAAACGTCAAAGGGTCGTTATATTCAAGGGTTCTTGAAAATTCTCAAAGCTGTGAGATACACTCATTTTAAAGTGAATACCGTATCGTGGCGGTTTTGAAGAGGCCACAAATAGGGCGGGTCAAAAAGTTGTAAGTGCTGAAGCTATGATACGGTTCACCGGCCGGCTTGCCGTTCACCACGCTTCCCCGGCCCCGTAATTATGTGCTGAGATTTAGGAATGGATGCCGGCTCTGAATTGACCCAGATCTTTGTAATCCTCTACAATTCTGTAGGCACATATTTTAGACAGTACTAAAGTTTGCGTAATTCTTAGATATATGAGTTTGGAACAGGACGTTGTGTATGCAGTAGAGTAGCGGATCTTTATTAAATAAGTATTAATTAGATGACATTAAAGGTTTCCGTACCCAAAAGAAAGGGGTAATTGGAGACCTAATCTGGCTGTCCCTCCGTCTGTCTGTCACAGTTATGTAACCCAAAATCAGTGTTAGTCTTTCAGCCCTGGCCTTGTTCATGCATTTTCTATAGTCTAAAGACTAATTAAGACAAAACAAGACCAAGATTAAACCGGCAAGATTTGTAGAAAAACAAGAAAGATTTGTATCTCGCAGTTAAATCAAACTGAGACTTTATTAAATATATGGTTTCAATATCCATGTTTATAGACGTTCCCTAGTATCTGGATCAAAATGACGCTTCCTTCTTATTCTTTCGAAACGCTCATAGCTACTTTTAGAATTACAGTCTAGGCTATGTTGATTGGAATTGTAATTTTATCTAAAAATATATCGAAAAAAAATGTTTTAGATGGTGATAAACACAATAACGGGCGCAATTCCCATGATCCTGTTCGCAGTATTATTACCTACTATGTTGATGTGCTGAATTTCTAAAACAAATAGTACCTAATATATTCCTTATAAAAAACGCACCCTTTATCTGCATAAAGCTTGGATTCTGTGATTCAGTGCGTATTCAATGCCACAACCACTATCGACCATTGTTTGCTCTTGTTTCGCTAGTTTCTTTGTTGGGATCATTACTACGCCCGTTAGCGATAACTGTCTGTATCTCCGCCTTTTGATTCGGTTTCGAAGGGAAACTACTTCTGTATTGTCTTCCTTCCTATCGTTTTTGCCCTTAGGGTATGTCTATCTATCTATATGTATGTATCACTAGCGCGCTCCACTTATATCTAAATCGTTGTCATTATTTTAATACTCAATGGAAGTTTGTGCTAATGTCCTTTAATAGGCTAATTTCTATGTTGGGAATTCAGAATTCCATTATAAATTGTTATATTTATATATTTAATTTAAGGGTAGCTACATGTATCGCTAGTGCGCTCTACTCAAATCTAAATCGTGGTCATACTTAAAATATCCAATACCTACAAGTTTGTGATAATGTCCTATATGAGGCTAATTTCTATGTTCTTTGTTTTTCTTTAATTCTTAAGTTAATCTCTACTTATTTCACTTACAATTTCTGAACCATGTACATATTTAAGCTCGTGGCTGTACATAAGAAGATCAACGAAAAAATATGTTGAACCCATGTTGAGTAGAGTACAAACATGATATTGGTATAAATAACAGAAATTAAAATGGTGCCGCTAAAGTTGACAATTTTAGACCAGATTTGCTACTATCTCAAATACTAAAGTTAAGAAGTAGAAGTAGTTAAATCTGACATTTTGGGATATATATAATAAACAATATCCTACATTAAACCAATACTTAAGTAATGAGTAATGAGATACGTATGAGTAAGCAATGAGATACTGCAAACGACCACTAAAATGTAATGATGAAGATGTGATCAAAATCAACAATCAGTTACTTTTACGGCCTGTAGGAAAGCGGGAAAGCGGAAGCCTTAAATAGCGAGATCTAACTCGCCAATGGCTAGTTTCTTAGTACGAAGCCTTAAAACACTCTCTCGCACACAGATCAAGTCGAGCAGACAAAAATGGTGCTAATTATTAAACAAATAAGTCCGTATGACAATGACATTACTACAGTTGAAAGTGTGTATACTTGTTGAGAGCACAGGAGCAACCTGGAGGTAAATTCCAGTTTATGCGTCATTCAAGTACCTTGAAGACTTATTGATGGAGTTAATTTTCGTGAGGCTCAGAGTTTCGTTGCAATATCGTGAAGGTCGAGTTGTCGAAACATGGTAGGCGGTTCCGCTTTTCCCTGTAACAAACAACAGTAAAATTACGTCACGCTCATTGTTTGTGGTTTTGCTTTGCCCAATTTGTTGTAATCAAAATAATTGCCCCGTTCATAAACAAGACACGCACTCAATTTTTATATGCGAGAATATTTCAACCCGAATAAATGTTCTCCACGAACGGAATCCTTATTTTTCCCCGAGCTAGCCGATAACGGCATTAGTCAGTTCTCGCGGTTAACTTATAGAAATTCACCTGAGCTGAATTTAGAATACTCCCCAGTTTGAACTGTCGAGTATTCTGCGACCCCGTTGGATGTATTTGGGTAATACGTTTACCCCGGGCGCCCCGGGGCGAGAGGAAAGAAAGGATTTGCGAGAAGGTGAAGGCCGCCGCATTGTTCGTTGCGTAACTGCCAATAAATCCTCTACTTCAAATTTCATTAGCGTGTGGTTGTATCCGCTCGAGTAAAGGTCGCTGAAAGTAAACCAGTCTACCGACTTGTAATAAACTAGAAATTGATTATGTAAATTAAATATTTGTTAGCCATGTAAACCCTGTCGGGCCGAATCGGGCCGCTTCATTATCAGTCTGTGTAAGTTATTGGACAGAAATTGCCGCATCGCTGATTCGATTTTAATTGAAATACACGTAACTGGGTGTATCCGGATTTTCGTTCTACCCCGGATGCCTTCGTGGCTCGCCAGCCTCCAACTGTTTAATTAACCCTCGCTAAATTGTAAACACGAACAAACACAATTAACTCATTAAACTTTTACATATTTTACCCAACTGTTGCGAACGGAGTTGGGAACGGAACCGCTCTCGGAAGCTGCTATCGATTCGTCGCGTCTCGGCAACAATAGAATGGGATACTCCACACTTTCATTCATACCTCGTTTAGTCTGCTATCAAGTTTCTTTTCAAAATCCCTGCTGCATATTGAACGATAATATTCCAATGCGATATTACGACACGACGTCGCATAGTCTCGATTGAAAAGCAAAATATAAAAATAGGTCACATCTCATCACCCCAGTTGCGTTGGGTAGGCAATACGGCTAACGATATCAAGCCTGGTTCGATTGAAATACGTGTCGTGACTCTCAATGTTTTGCCTTTGCGATTTCAAAATAGTACCTATTATGTGTGCGGGTTTAATTAACCACCCACCTATTTCAGCGTATATTTCATTTTTGCGATTCATTTTTTGGCTCCCGTTTGACGTTCAATTTATTCAGCGAACTCGACTTGAAACTTTTAAAATGTTTCCACGGGCATTCGGCTACCAATTAGCAACGTGTACTTCGCTCTCCGACGAAATACCGTAAAACATGCTATACACAGTCCTGAAAGCCCTGACCCGTTATTCAGATTTTAATTTAATAAAACAGATTGCGTTTATACCTACGCTTATAAAGTTGCCTTCAGGTTTTAGGCACATAGAGCTTTAAATATTTACTAAAGGTTCTCTGGCTACCAGGTGGTAAGCCACTGCAGGAAATCGTGATGGATGGGTACCACCACAGTGATAGATCAAAACAGTAGTTTGCATACATTATTTCAAGTTGTAATGTCTGAAAGGCATTGTGGCAAGTAAAATGACAAGGTCAACGAGACGTAATAATGAGTGAGGAGCACAGTGCAGTGGCACGCCTGGCGGTGGCAACGCAACTAGCGGGCACAACCTGGCGGTGGCAACGCAACTACTAAAGGGGTATACATTTATGAAAACGTTTGTATGAAAGTCCTTTGTTTTTTAGCTTAGTTCTGAAAATAAGTATTCGAATAGAGAATTCAATAAATATAACCTGTTCAAATATTTATGGACAATGAGCGCAGCCACTTTCAATCTCTATCCTATTTATTTTATAGGACTCAGGAAAGGGCAATGAATGTCCGTAAAGAAATTGTTAGCCATGTACTGAACCGCTCGTAATAAATAGTATAAGCGAAAAATGAAGAATAACATCCTCTTATTTTGTAAGTCTTTTAACAAAACAACGTAAGCACTTATCACAATGTTCTTGTCAAGAAGTAGAAATAATTAGGCAGGTCGGTCGACAGAGGTGAGGCACAACGGCTGAGGAATTGTAGATAAACCTGTCCACTGCAAGAAATTAGATCGTCCGCGAACTGACGTATGATAATCCGTGAATCCCTTCTGTCTGGCCGGGGGTAGAGGTGGTCATGACCGACCTCGCTCAAATGTATACAATCTAAATACAATGTTTGTACTTTATATTTATGCTGTTTCTGAGTAAGCAACATGATAAAGTAGAAATGATTACGCAAACATATGACTAGTCATCAGAGGGAGTAGACAGAGGAGTTGTAGATAATTCTGTTCGCCGTAAGAAATTAGAACGTCCTCGAACTGACGTATGATAATCCTCCGTGAGTATCTTTTGTCTCCGGGTGTATGCGGCCATGACCGACCTTGCGAAGATTTCTATCTGCAATACAATTTAAGTAACTACTTCAACGCCTTTTTTTCCTCGTTTTTTCCCCTTGTTCTAATTTAGAATTTAGATTAGCATAAAGGAAACTCGAAGCCAATAATGAAGTACGTTTTCTTGTTGGTCGTATAGTCGTAATTAGGTCGTAATAATTCTCTTTGGTTTAACTTTAGTGATATATACTGATGATTGCTACGAGTACGTCTGGTTACACATACTTGGATTAGTCATAAAACTTAGCAAAAATCTAAAACGGGAAAAAAAACGGGTTAAAAATAAAATTAAGACGGGTTACTTTGTTATAACAAAAAATAGAGATGCAGTTGTAATAAATATGTTATGCGTTAGAAGTATTTGTGTAAAAAACTTGTCAAGATCTAATGGGGAATACATTAAATAACTTAAACTTTGAGCATGAACTTGTGTATTTTAAAAAATGTTGTAAAGATTAGAGCATTTTTGGTAGTATCTCTATACGAGAAAAAAGGCCACCCTATTAATAAGGATACTGACTTAAAAGCTGCTGAACTTAGCTGGACTAGCGCTTAGCTTTTTTTGATGATAGGCTAGTTTTGACCACTATCTCACTTGGGTAAGTCTTAAGTTTAATTGTTTTAAGTTTAAGTGTTTTTCTACTATATTCTTAAGTTTAATATAGTAGAAAAACACTGATAATTTTAGAGGTTTCCAATGTGATGTCGTAAATGAACACATTTTTTTGCGTATTTTTAACTTGCACCCGTGGGAAGCCGAGGACGGTCGCTAGTCCTCTATAAAAACAAATAATGAGAATGCCTGTTGATAATATAGTTTTTAGCTGTTGTCAAAAGAGTTCCTAATAAACACTTTTCTGTTCACGGGTTGTTGCAATGCTAAACGCAACTCGCACAGCCAGTTTTTTTATATTTTATTATTATGTTTCCACAGTAAATGTAGAAGCTATGGGCATCACCGCAGGGCAAAAAGCTATTCAGAGGCAGGCAAGAAGCGAAAAGGCAATAAACTTGGCTGGCTATAATCCGAAGGCCTGTCCGCGTCTGGGGGGCGGCGACGGCCATGACCGAGTCTGCTGATAAATTCGTAAGGAGCCTGGATACACGCGTACTGTCCCTTACTATTGTGACAATGAAATCGAGATGCTATATTTTAAAAGTAAATTTCAGCAACATATGTTTCCTTATTTAATATAGTTTCTGCACCTTTACATTATTATAAAAATAAAAATTACTTCTTACACGAACGAATATATTTAAGAAGTTGGTACTAACCTCATTTAAATTCTGTAGTGTTCTTCGATACTATTTGTATTAAATAACTAGCAGCCCGCCCAAGCTTCGCACGGATATTTAACAAAAATTAAAACAAAATACAACTTTTTATAGCCTTTGTTCATTAGAGATAATGTAGGATTCTAATGGTGAAAGAATTTTTCAAATCGGTCCAGTTGTTTTTAAGTTCGTTTTAATTCGTTACATACAAAAATACAAATCATTCCTCTTTATAATAATAGTGTATATAATTTACACTTAAGGTATGTACGCCTCAAATTGGACTTATGGTTAAATTTGTGAATATAGATAAAATATGTTGAGAATAGCTTTACATAAAATACATATCTTGTATTAGTTAGAACACGCTTAATTTTATACAATTTGTATTTATTATTTAATCCACTATAATAACGCAAGTTGTCAGCAAATGTAAACCGGTTACCTATTATAGGGTCCAAAACATACAGTTTTTGAAGCAATGACAACCGAGCGGTAGGTATTAACTATGGACTGCAGTACCGCCATGTCCATGCAGTAAGTCCATGGTTCAATCAACACTTAGCTAATGCTCGCCCGGCTAGCTATCACCCTCAAGTAGAAAATCTGTCGCCAAGCCCTTAAAAGTGTGTTCCGGAAGCTGCCCTTTAAAGCCAGTAAAATTACAGGCACATGAGACTCAGCTACTGTATGTCACAGGATGACGTGCGTAAGTGACGAACTGCACCTGTTATAGAAAGAGGTAACCGCTTAACACCAGGAGGGCCTCGAGCTTGTTTCGTCACAATCCCATAATATAAAGTTCTTTAAATGTAAGACGGACAGCCTAGGTAAAGTATTAAACAATAAAATTTATACAATTTAAAATGCAAAATGATTCACCATAACGTTAGGATGTATTTGGCCCTGTAGGGAAGGAGAACATTGATTCGTTTCCACATGGAGACTGGTCGAAAATATTTTCCAGTACGACGTTGTCACGTGAAGCTTCTCGTTTCAGAAGCTTTTGGCAAATTACACAACAGTTCGTCATATTTTGTAAAGCCTTTGCGAGTCTCGTGGCTTGCGGGACTAAAATGCCTGAGTTTGATACTACAAAATAATGAGGAAAATAACTTTAAAATATTCATGAATATCATATACTAGCGACCCGCCCCGGCCCTGGGTAATAGAAAGTAAAGGATAAAAAATGGTTATTGTGGTTTATCCTTAAGTCATGATATATACCATCGCGGACGTTCTTTTAGACCTTTTTAAGGTGTAGAATACTGTAGTACATTATTTTCATCTATCTCGTAAGTCGTTGGGTTCAGTCCGCGTTTGCAATATAAGCGCAAAAAATGTGTTTATTAACGACATCACTTTAGAAACCTCTGAAAGTATCAGTGTTTCTCTACTATATTATGCATGTATTAAACATGTAAACCTTCCTCTTGAATCACTCTATTTATTAAAAAAAACCCACATCAAAATCCGTTGGGTAGAGATTCAATTATTAATAAGAGTCTAGGAGTAAACGTGGTAAGTACCGATCACAGTACCCAGGGAATAGCAGGGAGTACCCAACACGAATACCATCATTATTTTTTCACTAATGGTTCTGTTTCGAACTTTTGTATGTTTAATATTTATATGACATGTGTTTTGAGTCATATTTAAAATATCAATAGATACTTGTTGATAAGATAATGTGATTGTTACTTGACTAAAGATATCAATGTTATTGTATTTTGCCAAAGATATTACAGGAAAGTTTCAATACTGCTATTCTGCTTACAATAACGCTAAACGCAAACTAAACTAATAAGCTGAAAAACGTGACCTAGTTAAGAACATAGTGGTTGGCGATTATCAAGTTGTTTATTTTACTTCAGATATAAAGCCAACTGCAGGATTTGGAGAAGTTCCTTCACTTAAATGAACGAGATAAATTCAAGAGTCCAATAAAACGGACATCTTATCACTTTGATGATGTAAATTCTCATATCTTGCACCCTTAACCCCTACCAACCTTAAATTCATTTAGCGAAATGAAACGTCCGCTCTAACGAGGTAAAAGCCATTTAATAAAAAGAATGGAAATAACGAAAGTAAAAATACATTTTACAATGGAGCCTCTGCGCTACGTCCGCCAGAAGAATCATAAAAACAATCAGCCTTTTCGTTTCGACGCGATTCAGTAATCAGGACGATTTTGCAGGTATGGTAGGTGTTCGGAATGAACATTATGCAATTACGGCTCGTAAAACCTCTTCCACATATTTGTATTTTATAATCCATGCGGTTTTATGTGTTTACCTTGGGTGATATGTAGATACGCTGCTGTCGTGTTCAGGTGTGCGGTTGCTAATATTAGACGTGATCTATCTTCACTTGTTTGGCTTGGGTTCTGTTGATCGCATTTCATCATCAATGTTGTTTTAAACATTTACAGGTATAAATTTTACGCTACATTATAAATCTATTAAGATGAGTAATAGTTAATTTGGATGAATCATAATTGGTAGTCATTGTTCTACGTGCTTTATAGACATCGACATTGTAGAATTCGTTTGTTTCATCAAACTATTTGGCAAAGATTCTGTCTAAACCGTATGAAAATATAGAAACTCGTCAGAACCAGCAAGAAATTTATCGAGGTGATCTCAATCACAAAAGATATTGACAATGTAAGTATACAAGAGGAGTATCAATGGAACAGTTGGAGGAGGAAGACCTATACTGGAAATATTACAGACTAAATGAGATTACGCAGATGTTCTATAAAATAGACAATTCAGAGTAGTCCGGGCGAGTAGGAAGAATTTGATGAGAGTTAAGGATACGAGAGATAAGCCAAGATGGAAGTAGAAGTCCTCGTTCTACACCTACATCTCGTGGCAGGCGTGATGTTAATACTTATGTATGATTCCGAACCGAGTGCGCTGATTGTGTGACTAAAGTTCATTTAAGCAAATTGTTTCCTGGTGACTAATCACACGGATTTGGTACTACAAAATCGGATTTGTGGCCTGTCACCGGATTTCGGACACATCGCGTAGTCAGCTAACATGACAAGCCACTTCCGTTGTAACTAAGTGCTAAAACTCATAATTGGGTCAGCTAATGGAAGCCATCATTGTCACAGTTCCCCCATGAAATTAACGATATCTATCACAGACCCCTGTGACCTAATTTTCGCCACCCCTGTTTCCCGATATTCCTTTTCCTGAAGCATAGTATATTTATAGCTGATAGGTTAGCTTTTGACCACTATCTCACCTGTTGGTAAGAGATAAATCTGATAATGTGTCCGAAGATACTGATTAGATTAAACCGAGAATGAAAACAGGCTCTTAAAGACAGCCGCTAGAACACACCTTTAGCTGCCGGGCGACTGATTTGTTCTAATACAAACTTATCAAACCCTTGGAGTCCATAACGTCCACGACCGATAAAGCGATTGCGTCATATGTGGCTGGTTTTTAATCTGATAAACGTGTTGTTAAATACATTTATTACTCATACTTTTAAAATGTTATCGGATTCTAGATATGGCAAGCCATATTCCTATTGTAAAAACCAGATGGTGGCTTTTCGGAAGAAGTTATAATCCAGTTGATAACATTAAACATTTTACAGACCTTTTTTAATGTATACACCAGTTATTGACCACTATTTCATCTTTTGATAATTGATTAATCTGTTGCTACACCTTAAATTAATAACAAGGGTAAATGGAAATTCTGGATGTATACAATATCCATGCCATATTGACTCCACTTGATTTAAAAGCTCATGTAAATTAATTGGTTTTAAATCCCTAATGAACCCTAATAAAGCAGAAACAGTAACTGAAAAAATAATCAAAACTTTTACTTTATGCAAGCCCTTTTTCGTTTTATACATACGATGAAAGAGATCGGAGATGAGTTTGATGTTGTTGGATCGCATTATACATATAACTAAATTATTCTCATCGGAGCACATCCGGCGTCCGGCAGGCTTTTGTGGGGGGTACGCTCACAGGCGCGTCCGTATAAATTGAATAATGGCTAGCTCGCCTCAACTAAGTGGATTCTATTTTGGTTTATGTGCGCGCTAACCATATACTCTACTCTGGGTACCGGTGTCGGCACTAATTACTTTCCACTTGCTCTACGAATTATGAGTGTGGCAGCTTACTTTTTCGGCAGCCATTTATTGACATATCTACTCACATTGTTTTGGCTAAACGGGGAGGTGGTCTATAAGAGTTGGCAATGTATTCTGCAACACAACATACTTTTGTACCCTTTTAACACAAGAACAAATTTTCTGTGGTTGACCAGCAGTTTTATTTTCACGCAGAAGAAAAAAAGATGGTTTATTACCTAAAGTTATATTTCGATAACTTCAATTTGGTTACTTTACTCAGTATTTTTTCAAACGATGTGATAGTAAATTGAAAATATGTCTCGTGCTCTCTCTGGGGCAGTACTACAAATAATAGTATATCCTCGTGTTTCTATCAGCACAGAATATAAAAAGGCTATTAATACTAAAATTCAACAGGCACAGAAATACCCGTGTTACGTCATTTTACTTAATCGTGATGTAGGATGGTATCAAAGACATTCCATGGACCCAAACTTATGGAATCTCTTTTGTTGGTACATTATATTAACATACTTACGAGTTAGAAACGGAATACAAAAAGTATAAAGGTACTTACCCAAGTTGAGAACGAAATATCTTGGATTAGATTTTTTTCTTTCTAACCTGCTGTGAGCCTGACATCACATTTCGTAAAAATCATGTCAAAGTTAAATTACTGCAACATAATTTATCTATGGTGCAAAGGCTTCCATATTTTTAATAGTTTACAGTATAAAGTTAACCGTGTATTAATTAAACCTTGGATTAGTAGAATTGGACCGAAGTAGTTATTTCAGGAGTGAAAGGAAGACCGCTATATTAAAATCATACGTTGGTAAAATTGGGCATCATGCAATCATGCATCAAGCATCAAATGCAAAAATCGACATACATGCACAAAGTTATGCTTTTTCCGGTGGGATTTCCACTGATACCATCTTAGCGTATCTCTATAGCTTCCTTTACTCTCATCGTTTTCTTCTGACATACTCATCGGTTTAAAGATTCACACCTTCACGTCACTGTTAGAAACAGATATAAAATTAAAAACTTGAGGTTCATAACATGTTTCTTTGTTGGTACTACGTACCACTCCGGAACTACTTAGAAGCATTCATACGACAATAGTTAAGGCTAAAACTTGTTTTTCAGGTGCCGTGCTAAAACACGGGACCCTATTAATTAGCTTCGGCTGTACACAATCTGTCCGCGCCCCCACTTGTCTATCTGGCTCGACCTTTCAAGGGCTATATCTTTGAATACGTATTAGTACCATGTTGCAAGTTTCTCTGAATTTGAATAGTGGATTGAACTAACAAATAATAATATTTACCAAAAGTAAAAATAACATGGGTAAAAAATAAAAAACGTTTTTTGTTTTTGCTCTTTCGTAATAACGGTAATGGGTATATACAAGCGTCAAAATTGGTATGTTTATAAGCCAATATCTAAAGTCTAACAACAAATAATAAAAACCGGCCTCGTGCAAGTCGGACTCCCTTTAAGGATCTCTAACTGTATGTAAAAAATAACGATTTTATGGTACACTATGTGTTGTAACGGAACCCTCGGCGCGTGAGTCCAACTTACACTTGGCCGTATTTTTTAATTTGTATTTTGAATGTACAAACTCGAGAGTAGTTTTATAATCAATATTAATAAAGTGCTCTGATATCCTTCTTTCATTAGATTTTATCTGTTTCAATCCTAATGGAGATATGGCTACAAAGATTATAATTTAAATGAAATAACCTATCGAGTTGGACCAAATATCCTTTCCTACCAATATAGTTTCATTTATTTAATCATTTTAATATATCTACCTACTGATAACGTGATAATAACATACATAGTAAGTAATACGTCAAAAAATATTTACTGAAGGTTAAATGTGTCACGAGTCGTGACCTGCGTAGTCATTCGGCTTATTTGATGCTATCATTTGAATTATCTGATAGCGCATTAACAAATATAAACTAACTTATTGAAGGCATCAATTTGTGGAGAGATTAGACGATCAATCTCTGTCAATATTGATTGATTGTGTTTCTTCTGTCACAGGCGCAAAGCGACGATGACGACGTCGGCCCCGACGATGTCAACGTCGCCGTCGAGGGGGGCTTCATGGACGAGTTCTTCAGTGAGGTAAGTGTTAAAAATAAACATTTCTTCAAGCCTGCTTACCCCCGTGATAGTGGGCAGATTTTTATAAAGAAATAAATAAACACATGCGCTTCAAGCAGCGATGACATATTGGCTAATGGACTGCCGAGCAAGTCCACGGTTAGAATTGAACGCGCTTCTCCTTCGCTTCTCCGCGCGCTTGACCTTTCACTGCACAGGGAATTTTGGGAATGCATGCATTGCTAGCTACCGCCCTCAAGTACAAATATAACGCCAATCACCTAACAGTGTGTTCCGGCACCTGCTCTTGAGAGCCAATATTAAAGGTAAGCAGGTTTACCATTAGATCTTCAGGTATAACCAACGGATGAGATAGTGATCAATGGCTAACCTATACTCATACAGCCACGGCGTCCAACCTTGAATAAAGACCTCCCACATTAGGTGGGTTTGCCACAAGGCCCACGCATAGCAGGCGTCTTAGGGATCGCAGTGTAAGTTGGCAGTTCTTCAGATGATACTGCAGCCCTACCTTCTGATATTTTTCCCTTCGTCGCGTCTTACGACTTCCATATGAAGATATAGGGGGTTCAGTTAGAACTAACAAATTCTTCTATAGGTGCCGGGATAGTAGACTATCCCGGCACCCATAGACCTATAAGCGTTTTTAAATAAAAGGAGCCGCTATATGGCACACTCTAGGTTTATATTGAGAATTTGTTTATAAAAATCTATAACACAACCGCCCTGAGCCGAGGATGAAATCCGGGACCGCGGACGTGACGCTCATGGTACGACCAACATACTTACGTATCACGTGCTGGTTTATCCCTATTTGTTCCCTTAACCTCGTCGATGAGACCTACAAAATACTAGCTGTTAGACCATAAGTAGAGAAGTAGTCACGTTTGACAGTATTTAACTGTAAGGCTGTAACCGCTACCGATTACTCCCTCCATGTCAGATAGCAATTACTGTATCTGGGAGTTGCTTGTCCATCTCACGTTATATATACAATGTTGGGAAAATTACATCCCTTTCGGTTTCTCGTATATGTGGTAAAAGTGAAAAAGCTTAAGAACTTGCTTTTGCACTTCGGTTTCGTTTAGACAGATACGTGAAAAAAAAAACACAATCATCCAAGGCAAGACTTTGTAATCAATTGCGGTCTTTCCCTAATTAAAAAACAGTTATGAGATCTCAAGCAATCGAAGTCACCTACTGTTTAGTTGAGCCCTTGCAACTAAAATAATAGCTAGAAGATGTCCAGCAAGAATATTCCCAGTCAGCATAGTATAAGGTAGATATTTTCGAAAGGTTCACTATCGACTCAATCAACATTCATCACTATATTACGTCGTGTTAAAATCTCGCCAAGCGTAAATCTCGGAAGGTAGAACTACCAAGCACCAGGTCAATCTATTTTAAGTCTTATGTTACACATGAATGACCTGGACACGTTGAGTGGTTTACCTTCTTGCTTAGTGTTAGTTTAACCTTTCAATATTTCTGTGAACTAGAACAGAAATTTCTTGTTAATACTTCGTGTTTAACGTGATAAACATAAACTTTTCCGTTCAATCGGTATATGTTAATACGCTAGAAAGCTGATAGTTTCCACTGAAATGAGTTTCGGAATGTATCGAACTCGTTTCCAAGCTGGAACAGACAGTGAATTTACTTTTATTCCAGCAATTCCGTTAGGGGAAAGCAATTTCCAGCTGTTTCTTTGAATGCACGTGCTGCTGCTGCATTGATTAATTCGTAATTGCTCAGTAATGCCTTTTTCATCGAGACTTAACGAACCACATTTGGTATTACGGGTCTACGTATGAAAAAAAAACAGTAGAAAAACGAATGAACGCAGCTTTTACATATGGAAAAAATCGTTTACATAACTTATAATTGACACTGTGCGGCAAGTAAATAAAATTGTAAAAAATAAACCCATTTTTTATATCAAACCGGTTTTCTCTCGGTATTTGGTTTGTTTCACGTTCTCCGGTGAACCAACTTTCCTGTATAAGACATTAATTCTTGGTAAACTATTATTATCGGTTCTGTTAAGGGAGTTCGGAAGCTAGTTAGTGGCTTATTGTTGGCTGTTATGGCTTTTGTTCCTGTTCTATTTTATCTTTTTTTTATGGTATGAAGCAGTGAGCCGAATAAATCGCCCCGCCTGATTTTACACACTACTGCTTCGAGGCAGAATATATGTCCCTGTGGTGGTACCCACCGAGAAATATTCTGTCGTCTTCTTGTTCTTCTTCGAAGAGAGAACATATTTTCGGATACTGATTACGTTAACAAACCCATGTCTATTGCTTGTTGCATGCTGCTGCAGCATTAATCAAGTTTTGTTTTATTTCATATTGATCGGTAGATCAATATGAAATAAATAATACGACGAGGTATCGTTGGTCAAATGGAGTAAAATCCAAAAAAAGAGATTTGTATGTAATCGGTTCGGTCCCCGGAATAGACTTATTATTACTTTCTTTAACAAATAAATTTCTCGGGCTTTTATTCTCAAATGAATCTCACACCCGTTCGGCTCCGAGAATTTTGGAACTGTCTCTAGTATAGACAAAAGGCTCGCTCCCTCCCTATATACCAATATTTTAGAGGCTATCGTGATAGAACAAGCTCGAGACCCATCTGGTGTTAAGCCGTAACAGACTAACAGATGCAGTTCGGCACAAGTGGCGAACTGCGATGCGACCATCATGAGACAACATGTTGTTAATGCTCATGTGTCTGTAATTTCACCAGATAGAGAGATAGAAATAGATATGGAGCAAGTACTTCCCCGGACGAACTTGCACAAAGAGTTCTACTAGTACTAAAATCAATCCCTATTTCATGGGCTTGGGCCCATGAAAAAAACACAATCATCTTTGGGCTTGGGCCCATGAAATAGGCCGAAACGTCAATGTTAAGACACATATAAGCCGAAACGTCAATGTTAAGACATCTGCCAATCCTTCGGTTATAAAGGCGTGATAATACTTATGTTAAAAGTAAATTACGGGTATATCTCTTACAAGGTTAAATCAAGCTACGGTACAAAATTATGAGTCACCAATATCACCAATGACGTCAATGTTGCATGGCAAAATGAATCTACTCGTATACATATACCCCCGTACTGATAACGTTGCCAAACGTCATTTATTAGGTAATACGCAAAGCAAAGCACTTGTGCGCAGTACATTGCTGTTATATCGTCTTTCTCGTCAAAAACATTTTTAGTACATTGATTACTATACATATATCATGAGCTAGGATTTCATTTGATCAAAATTTGTATTGTTCTTCTTCCTTATTAGTTCTATGTGAAGTATTATATATTTTGTACGCTCTTGAAATGTTAATGATACATATAAAGTAAGTATCTAGATTCGTTCCGTAAATTTTAAATGATGACGAGATCAAAAAGAATTGACAAGTATGTCAATCTCATTAAATATTCATATACCGTGAAGAAATTGTGTACGCATTTCAATGGAAGCAGCGGTATTTCTCTGCCAGTTTTTGTTTACGAACTCTACCTACGTATCTGAACTTATTTTCAAAAACCTTCAAAGCCTTGTTATTGTAGTGTGAAGGAAGTTTCTATAAGGGGCACTTTCGTATCGTGATCGTGCGAGCGGAATAAATCCCACGAAAACCCCGCACTAGCAGTTCTCGAGATCCTCTCGAGCGGAGTTGCGGATATTGTAAGATAGGCAGAACTGAAATGGCGGGGGACTGATATCCCGGCCCGTGGGCTCGATGCACCACTTGTGAATAGCTACAGCCTACTCGGTACTCTTATAATTTCCTATTCTGGTGCTTTGTTGTTCACTTTATTCAAGTTTGAGATCGCGATGTGTAGACTTACTATGACGGTATTTTAAAATCTCTGAATGATGCTTGATGTAGACAAAATAGAAGTAAATTGATGTCAAGGTTGATATCTTAAGTATTTTTGTCATTGTGCTCGTATGTAATTCAAATATTGACTATTCCAGGTTTCTGTCGCTTCTTTCTGACGTTTATGTACATACTACTTATACTGACTTAGATCAAGGTCATCTAAAAATGCCAATAGAATTGAGAATTGTCACAATATACCAATACTAGTTAGTTTTATAATTGTCCCGTATATATCTGACGACATTACTAGAGTTTCAGCTCCAATTCTTAAAACCCCACTGGCAGGATTACCACGTCTTTGTCAATTATTGTCTACGTCCGTGACCGGTGGCATAGTGTAGCTTTGAAATAAGAACCTCGACAGGTCTCGTATCCGTTTACGGGTGACCAATGTTCATTCAAGTGATTAATTGGGACGCTGCTGCTGGAAGGTAAATCCGATCTAGTTCGATTTTTACGTTGCTCGTTGCTCTATGGTTGGGTCTGATTTTTACGGGCTTTTGGATTTCTTCATGCTCACAAGAGTGGATGGTTGAACTTGACTGATTTATTATCCAAGGATATCGATCATATTCCTATAACTGCACAGCATTTCTAACCTTAATTTCATGTCATAAAGAGACTATTATTGTGCATATGAATGTCATATAAATCCTTTCGTCATGTCGAGGATGCCATACAACGTACGTAGGCTAATTGGATGCGAGATGAAAGCTCGAAAGCCTTTAGATCCTGCATCGAGTAGCAACTTACTATACAGATCCTTCCATTAGTGAGATCCTCCGTAGATTATACCGTATCCCATATTTCCATCACATTGTATCTTGAATTGAATACTATATTGAGCAGTCTCAGCCTTAGTTTGAATGTGAGCCGCAGTAATTAATGAGAACTTTTTGATCCCATGTGAATATTAAACTTCGTCTTCCTTATATTTGATAGCTTTTTAGTATGTTCTTTTTCTTTGGTACTTGGTACTTGGAAACAAACGTGTTGTAGGTCAACCTGTCTTTTTTTGAATTATATGAATGTCCGTCATATCGAGGATTTTCATAAATCTTAGGATTATATCCGCTTCCTATGTTATGTTTGAAATTATATTTAGGGTTTCGTACCCAAAGGGCAAAACGGAGCCCTATTAATGAGACTGTGCTGCCTGTCTGTGTGTCCTATCTGTGGTTGGACTAGAAATTCAATGGTGGCTTCAATACCTGAAAACGTAGTAAAAAAACATCATTTTTGCGCTATGTTTGGTGTCATCGTCTTAAGAAGGTAAAGTAAAAATACAGCAAGAAAGAAATTTGCTACCGTTGCTATAGTTGTCAATTTTAGATCATATTATCTCAAAACCTAAACTAGCTATGAATCTCAAACTTCGGTAAGTCTTTTTCTGATGTAGATTTGAAGCAGTGATCAAAACCAACAAATAATTCGTTTACGGCAATGCCGAACCCTCAAAGAGTGAGGCTCGACTCGCACTTGGCCAGTTTTTATATAATTCCAAACGGTCTATAGTATGTTAAGTACAGGAGCACTTTTAATTAACTGATACAGTTAACGCTTTGATTTTCTCTAAATTTATTACTTGTATAAACCTAAGACCAAATCGTTATAGCAAACCTTTACATAAATCAAAGATACTGTCGTCTAGTTGGCTTAATTGGACGCGTTGGGCGACGTGCTGGCTTGAAATCGGTTGCAGTGCAATGCGACAATACAATTCCGCCAATCAGTGAAATTAATCTTTGAAATACTTCCAATTCAATCTATTGTTAAACTAATAATACCTTCCGTGGAGTTAGTTTGCACGCTAGCTTGCATGGCCAGTTACTTGCATTACCAGGTTACCATCACACCATAATTTACCATCAGGCGTGATAGTGTCAAAGGTCAGCCTAAAAATTCGTAGAATCCGACAAATGTCGATCCGCTCAGGAATATCTTAGATTTCGATGATTTCTTAGCTTTTTTAATTCCTACGTGCATGTACATGCACGTACTCAATGATTTAAAAAATGCCTTCTATGAAGAAACATTTTAATTGAAATGTTTTTTTTATCATTTTTAGTGTCCCTTGCTACTTACGGGATCGATTGTCATTCATTGGCAAATACTATATCATCAAGATAAGAAAATATTTTTCAGTTATTGGTCTATAACTCAAAAACTGATTTTGATGAAATTTAAATGGGACCACACGACAAGCATCAGCTTTCAAATAATAAAAGAATTATCAAAATCGGTTCACCCATTCGAAAGTTTTGAGATAACAAACATAAAAAAATACGAATTGAGAACCTTCTACTTTTCAACCGACTTCCAAAAAAAACGAGGAGATTCTCAATTCGTCTGTAAGGTTTTTTTTTTTTTTTTATGCGCTATAGGCAAGCATTTGGCCGCTATCTCACCTGATGGAAAGTGATGATGTGGCCGAAGATGTAGCATGCTTGCCTAGAAGATACCTATTCACTCTAGACTTGAAGGCTCCCAAATTATACTGTTCAGGAAACAAAGACGCGGGCAATGAGTTCCACTCCTTCGCTGTACGGAAGAATGTTGAAGCAAAACGCTTCGAACGAACTGGAGGAATGTCAACCAAGAAAGGATGACGGCCATCAGAGCGCCTTGTAGTCCGCTGGTAAAAGGGGAATGGTGGAATCAACGCGTGTAATTCCTGCGCACACTCTCCGAAATGTAAACGATAGAAAACCGATAGGCTAGCGACCCTGCGACGATGACCGAGACTCTGCAATTTGGACTCAACCAGCTTATCATCGCCTATAAGTCTTTTGGCTCGTCGGTCAATGGAGTCGAGAGCCTCCAGTTGGTATTTTGCGGATCCATCCCAGAGGTGGCAGCAGTACTCCATACACGATCGGACTTGAGCTTGATATGATGAAGTCGGGTATTAAAGTAGGTTGACACGATAAAATTTATTTGGAATGGTGTGTCCCGACGGGATGAGCAAGTGGGAGATAAATTCATCGGTATCGTATTCTCCCTCATTACGAGTGTACATTCTGAAGTTACCTTCCAATTAGTATAATTATCGTGATCTAGGACTCCATCCATCCACTTTTCCACATTTACCATCTTTGAAATCTGATATTATATGTGACTTTTTCTTTCGGTGAAACATGTTCGTGTGGGAGTGATTATTTATTAATATGAAGGTAGTCACTTAAAAACAAGACTATCTTAGTCTTGTTGTAATATGAAACTTAAATTTGTTTATAACTATGTACTTATAAATAAATTCAACATCATCATCAGGCGGAAGACTTCTACGGTTGAAGTATTGCCCTTTCCCCATAGACCGCCAGAAGGAACGGCTATAGGCCAATTGTATCCATCGATTCTCCGCGTCTTTCACTATGTCGTTAGTCCACGTACGGGGGTGTCTTCCAACTATTAGACGTTGGAATTTATTCGATACCCCTGCTACAGGGGCCAGGAATAAAAGAGGCTAACTAGGGGCTGTGGGTTGTGTTTTTTTTATTGGGTGGGGGGAGGGGGGTTTTTGCCATAATGTCCACGCTTGGCAGGCGTCTTGAAGAGTAGTTGATGGTGTCAAACTTTCACAAGGCGCTGCTGACCACCTTCTAGTATTATTACCATAGTCGACTCTTACGCGAGAAGATGGGTATGGGGGTGACATGCTTGCCCGACCGGGCTAGAATATTGCCGCCATAAATAAATTAATGCTGTCTATTCTAAACTCATTGAGTTTTTGATTTTAAACATTACCTTAGGTCGAAAGTCTCAGAATCTATGGCTATCCTTGAAAGACAGTTCTCTCTATCTTGACTACTACTATATCTGACACTCTTCTTCATTCACCGACAGGCGAGATGTGGTCAAACACTATCCTTTCGTATTACCTATAAAAGAATATATCCTTTTACACTTTTACGTTTTCACAAATGGTGTAAATTTTACAGCTATTTCGCCGTCGCGTCGACATAAAACTTGTGTAAAATTTTATGAAGATGACGAGGGAAAACGACTTTAAGTTTTGCTTGAAAGACTGTAACTGCTGAAACTTGGACAGTCAAGACATTAATTCGGATGCTGAGCGGTATTGTTGACATTTTCGCTGAGACCATAATTTATGAAGTTTTATAAATATAGACATTATTTTACTTTTTTGTAGTGAAAATATGCATCAAAACTTTAAGTTTGGCTATAATATGAAAATCCATGTTTATGTCCGCTAAGTCCTCGTACATTATTAAGTTACATTACCAGTAATGTACCAGAAAAAATATATTTTTCATACAGAATCAGGCTATGTGTAAGGAATTCATGTCTTACACATACATGTGTTTACGCATCATGTGACCGCTAGTATCATTACTACTGACCGCTTCTGTGGTTCGGAGGGCACGTTAAGCCGTCGGTCCCGGTTGTTGTCTTAGGATGGCATTTTGCGAATGCCCGCCTGTCTAGCTCACCACCTTCAAGTAGAAAATCTGTCACCAAGCACCTAACGCTGTGTTCCCGCAGCTGTCCTTGAGAGCCAGTTAATTCTAGGTTAACCTGAACAACATCTTCGAACACATCATCACATACCAACATGTCAGATAGTGGTCAAGGCTAGTCTATCAGGTATAAAAATAAAGCAGTTGTTTTTAAAACAACCATAACGATGAAAACCTGTAACTGCAAGACACATAATTGAGTTGATGTTCACTAGAGGGCGTGCGTGAGAGGAAATAACTATATCTGCCACAGTAACTAACTTATCAGCATCGCATAGTATTTTAAACATAGCTTATATTATAGTGCAGCCCACCGTTGCAGTGTTTAGTGGGTCAAGTGAAGACTGCAGACAAATGGCAACTGCAGTACTGGCAGGTGGATTATATTCTAAGCTCCCACATTATACAACCAAAGGCTTATTACTGTACATTAGATTTATTTATCGTGGGAACAATCGCATTGTTTAAATAATAAAGAATAAATACCTAATTACACACACGTAAGGCTTAGATAACCTGTAGATAAATAAAACGCGATGGTTTAATCAATATGAAATTAATAAGACCTATATTATCATAATGTCCGAGTACTCATATAATGTTGGCATCTAAAGAAGTTTTATAAGGCAAAGATTGGGTGTATGGTGTATATGATATATGATAGCATTGCAAATCATTCATCTCACTTGCACACTATAGACAGTCAGTCTGTTGTGTGCAAGTGAGATGTAATGATTTGAAGCGCCATCTTTGATTAATTATTTGAGTACTATGGGATGGGAGGCACTAGGCTACCCACAACAAAGGGTATCCTAGTGTTGGGGCTAATGTTATGATAATGAATAGATTCAGGTGTTAATTTTGCGGAAATCCATATTTAATAATAACAAATATTTCAAAAATATTTTAAGAAAACATAAGTTAATATATTGTTAATATTAATATAATAAAACACTTAAAAATATATAAATATTTTTATATCGGATATATATATATCGGAATTGTCACTAGATATATTTTTATATACCTTAAGTGTTTTATAATAATAATAAAATATTAATTTAGATAGATAGAAGATAGAAAACTCTTTATTGTTACAACACATATAAAATATTAAAGTTTACATCATAACATTTAATTAAATAATAATAACATAGTGTTACAATGGGCGGCCTTATCACTAAAAGTGATCTCTACCAGGCAACCTTAGGATGGAGTTGAATAAACAAAACAGTTGGGGCGGGTGTAGTCTAACAATTAACAATGAAAAAAGTACAAATTCATAAAAATATTTTAAAAATAAAACGAATTTTACTATAGTTTCTAAACAAATGTATAAAAATAGGATGTAAGTTTTTAAAATAAATAAATACATAATATATATACGCATAAATAAATATATACACATATCAACATACATAAATAGATAATGATATATATATACATATATACGTATATATATATATAAATAAATAAATTATATAAAGATATATCTTATCATAATATTATCCCATACAAAGCCTAGACATTGACAAAAATGTTGTGCAAAATTAATTGGACAAATAAAACTTTTTAACTTGATCCTTGAATATTCTGAGAGTCGGTTCTTGTCTGATAGATACAGGAAGAGAATTCCACAAGCGAGCAGCCTGAATGGTGAAAGATTTGCTATAGAACGAACTAGTATGAGGATGGATTTCAAGTGTAAGATTTTCTGATGACCTTAAAGTGTATGAAGAACAGTGAAGGAAATCAAAACGTTCCTTGAGATGAGCGCGGGGATGTAGGATTAAACAATATATTGTAAAGGAGACTAAGAATATGAGCATTCCGGCGATTACGTATTGTCAGCCAATTGAGCTTAGAACGAAACTGAGAGACGTGATCATATTTGCGTAAACCAAATATGAATCCAATTTTATAATTTTGAAGACGCTCAAGTTGATCTCACGGAGGAACAGCTAGCTAGCTATTTAATGCAATTTTAGTGGCTGTTGGAAGAAAGTTGCGCAACCTTTTTAAGGATCCTGCTGCGGCAAATCGCTTGCGACTGGTAATTTGTAACTGTTGATCCCACCTCATATAGCGATCCATTGTTATTCCAAGATTCTTTACAGAGCTACTAAAGGGAATAGCAATACCACCAAAGAAAACTTGAGGAAGTAATACCCAGTCTATTGTTGACATTAATCTTGAGCTACCAATAACTATTGTTTGTGTCTTAATGGGATTTACTTGCAACCCAAAAGAATTGCTCCATTTAGCTATGCGATCAAGATCAGCATTAACAATCTGAATGGCTTCAGGTAGTTTATTCACTGGAGCCTTAGAATAAATCTGTAGATCGTCTGCATATAGGTGGTAGGAAGAAGTGAGGTTGTGAGAAATCGAATTAATAAATAAAGCAAACAATAAAGGAGATAAGACGCCACCTTGCGGGACGCCTGCGGTCGTGCTACACCAGGAAGAGTATTCATCTTCAAGGCGAACACGCTGCCTGCGCCCGTACAGATAACTGCGAAACCAATCAACTGCCGTTGGAGAAATGTTAATTGAGCTAAGGAGAGCAAGAAGAATGTCAAAATTCACAGTGTTGAATGCGTTGCTAAAATCTAAAAGAGCTAATACAGTAACTTCGCCATTGTCCATTCCAAGACGGATATCATCAGTAATTTTTATGAGAGTAGTTACTGTGCTATGCCCAGGTCGAAAGCCAGATTGAAAAGGGTTTAAAATTCTGTTACTAGTTAAGAATTTGCTAATTTGGTTGTAGATAAGACGCTCGAGCACTTTTGACAGGAATGGAAGGATTGAAATGGGTCGATAATCGGAATAAGATTTAGGGTTTGATTTTTTAGCCAAGGGAATAATTTGAGCGTCTTTCCAAATTGAGGGAAATACTCCATCAGAGACAGAGTTATTAAAAATGTGACAGAGAACAGGAAGTATAACATCTACTATGGGCATAACCATGTTAAAACTTATGCCGTCAACACCAACAGCATTAGAAGTGATTGAAATTACGCTCTTCTTAACATCGCAAGCGGACAGTTGATTAAAAATAAATGGCGAATGGTCGGGAGTCGGTAAAGTTGAAAGGTAACGTAAGGTATTGTTTTTATCTGAGATGTTAATATCAGACAACGAAGAGAAATGTTGGTTTAGAGAATTGATATTTACATCATTTGGAATAGATTCTTGTCGTGATTTACCTATTCCCAATGACCTGAGAAATTTCCATACTTTGGCAGGGTCCTCATTAGCGACAGATTTGTGAACATGGTGGCGTAAAGCATCCCTACACACCATATTGCAGCGATTGCGAGATTTAACATACACAGCTTTATTTTCATCACATGGTCTACGCTTGTATTTACTTTTAGTGACAACTTTTTTATGCATTAACACTTTTATATCATTGGTTAACCAAGGAGCTGGAAGGTGCTTTAATTTTATAGCTCGAAGAGGCGCATGCTTATCATACAACTGTGTTAATAAGGAGTTGAATATAGCAACTTGGTCATTCACAGTCACTGCATCATATACCGGAGACCAGTCGACTACATGGGCATCATTAAGAAATGCTACCTGGTCCATGCCACTAAAATTGCGCTGAAGTATGATTTTAGGTTTTGCTTTAGGAGGACGAATTTTGTAAGATAGGAATATCAGATCATGATACGAGAAGGCATCGGCGGAACATTGACCGTGCTTAGCAACATGCTGGGTGGATGATACTATAATCAAGTCGAGAAGTGAAGGAGAGTAGTTAGGGGAGTGATGAGTAGCATTTAGAGGTAGAATATGCATGTTGCAGGAATTAATGACAGCTTCTAGTGAAGAAGTACGACAATCACGTTTGAGAAGACAGGTGTTGAAATCACCCATGATAATGGTATGGATATATGAAGGGGTAAGATCTTCAAGGATCTGTTCAAATGATGAGAAGTAATTATTACAAGAAGAGTTGCTATAATAGGCTCCGAGTAAGATTTTATTATTTGAAAGAAGAACCTCCACAAAAAGATGCTCACCAGCATTTGATATAGGCGGTTGGGATGAGGTACTGACTACTGAGAAAGGAATATGTGATCTAAGATAAATAGCTACCCTACCGCCACGGCTGTCACTACGATCATTTCGGATTAGGTTAAAACCGGGCAAGGAATATGATAAAGAGGGTAAGCACGGCTTGAACCATGTCTCAGAGACTATTATGGCGTGAATATTTTTGTGAACTAGAGATGCCTGCATATCGGGATAATGTGCCGGAATACTTTGCGCGTTGATATGAATCACGTTAAAATTCTTCGGTACATCAGAAAACTGTGCGTCGAGAGTATCGTTAAGCGTTGGAATGCTTTCGAAACTCTGGTCACTAAGAGAACTGTTAGAAGACAATGACAAATACTCAGCACTATCACTATCATCCGCGTTTTTAAATAAGTTTAACATATTTCTTAATATGAGATATATATATTATAATATAATATACTAATAAATATATTTATATATACTAAATATATCATCATCATCATCATCATCATCATCAGCCGGAAGACGTCCACTGTTGAACAAAGGCCTCCCCCATAGAGCGCCACAAAGAACGGCTATTAGCCGCTTGTAACCATTGGCTACCAGCGACTTTCACGATGTCGTCAGTCCACCTAGTGGGGGGCCTACCAACTCTACGTCTTCCGGTGTAGTGTGGTAACCACTCGAGAACCTTTCTTCCCCAACGGTTGTCAGTTCTACGAGCAATGTGGCCCGCCCATTGCCACTTCAACTTGCAGATTCTGAGAGCTATGTCCGTGACTTTGGTTCTTTGGCGAATATCCACGTTCCGGATTTTATCGCGCAAAGAAACTCCGAGCATAGCTCTCTCCATAGCTCGTTGAGCGACTCTGAGCTTGTCCATAAGGGCCACAGTTAAGGACCACGTCTCAGTGCCATAAGTCATCACTGGCAACACACACTGGTTGAAGACTTTGGTCTTCAGGCTTAGCGGGATCTTCGACGAGAAGATGTCGCGTAACTTCCCGAACGCTGCCCATCCGAGTTGGATTCTTCGGGCGACCTCTTTGTCAAAGTTGGACCTACCTAACTGGACAGTCTGTCCGAGGTATATGTAATGGTCAACAACTTCGAGCGTATCGTTCCCAACAACTACTGGTACGGGTGCAACATGGACATTAGACATAATTTTCGTCTTGTCCATGTTCATTTTAAGACCCACCTGCTGGGAAACTCTACTGAGGTCGCTGAGCATTGTACTGAGTTCTTCAAGCGACTCTGCCATTATGACTATGTCATCGGCGAAACGAAGGTGAGTGATGTATTCGCCATAGATGTTGATGCCGAATTCTTTCCAGTTCAAGAGCTTAAAAACGTCCTCCAACGCATTCGTGAACAGTTTCGGAGAAATAACGTCTCCCTGTCGCACGCCTCGCTGCAGTTGGATTGGTTCCGTGCTCTTGTCCTGTAGTCGAATCGACATGGTGGCGTTCCTATACAAACACTTCAGCGCTTCGATGTACCTATAGTCAATTTGGCATCGCTGAAGAGACTGCAGTACGGCCCAGGTTTCGATTGAATCGAAGGCTTTTTCATAGTCCACAAACACTAAACATAATGGCCGATTATACTCCTCAGTCTTCTGTATAATCTGGCGGAGCGTACGTATGTGGTCTATGGTACTAAAGCCTTTTCGGAACCCGGCTTGTTCGGCTTGCCCGGCACCCCGTGGGGTGCCGGGCTAGAATGTCACCCCCCCATCTCTTCCCGTGGGTGTCGTAAAAGGCGACTAAGGGAAAAATACCGGAAGGTGGGCAGCAGCGCCTTCTGAGAAATTAACACCATTAACTGCGATCCCCAAGACGCCTGCCAAGCGTGGGGATTATGGCAAAACCCCCCCTATGATTAGCACAAAAACAATTCGGCCCCCAGTCCCCGGCAGCTCTATTATTCCTGGCCCTGGTAGCGGGCCAGGTAACGGTGGAGCAGGGGGTGCGAAGAATCTCCGGAAGATGCCCGGCTACCGCACTCAAACACGATGACCCTTGGCCCTGGCAACACACAACATACGTACGCTCAGGGAGGACTACAAGATTGTCGAGCTGGAGGGAGAATTAAACAAGTTACGCTGGGATGTCATGGGGTTATCGGAAGTCCGAAGACAGGGACAGGACACCGTTATCCTTGACTCAGGTAACTTGTTATTCTACCGGGAAGGTCACCAAAAGTCTCAGGGTGGTGTTGGGTTTCTCGTCCGGAAGTCCCTTGTTAACAATGTTGTCAAAGTCGAAAGTGTGTCGAGCAGGGTAGCGTACCTTATACTCAGAATCACCAAACGGTATTCGCTGAAGGTCATACAGGTTTACGCACCGACCTCGACCCGCTCAGATGATGAAGTAGAGGCTATGTATGAGGAGATATCTGAAGCCATACATGCCTCCGAAACATACTTCACCGTTGTTATGGGGGACTTCAACGCTAAGTTGGGCACACGGAATGGCGATGAGTTGAGAGTGGGGCCATTTGGATATGGGCAGCGGAACCAGAGGGGCCAGCGGCTGGTCGACTTCATGGAGAAGGAGGGACTCTTTGCGATGAACTCCTTCTTCGAGAAGCGACCATCCAGGAAGTGGACGTGGATAAGCCCCGATGGTTCAACAAAAAATGAGATCGAGTTTATCATGACGACCAGGAAGCAAATATTCAATGATGTCTCTGTGATCCATAAGGTGAAAACCGGTAGCGATCACCGTATCGTTAGAGGCACATTGAATATCAATGTAAAGCTTGAGAGGTCCCGTCTGATAAACTCCACGCTCCGTCCTGGCGTTGCCCAAATTCAAAACCCCGAGAGCTTTCAACTTGAACTACATAACCGCTTCCAGTGCCTAGCTGAATGCGAAACAGTAGACGAGATAAACAACGGGTTGGTGGAAGCTGTCCAAGCGGTGGGGTCTAAGTTCTTTAAGACTCTGAAGCGCTCGTAGCGAAGTTTGCTTAACCATTCTGAATCGATCAGCAAAGTTAAGCAACGTCCACCGCGGTCATGAGTTGGATGGGTGACCGCTGGTGACATTACTACTGAGCGCTTCCGTGCTTCGGAGGGCACGCTAAGCCGTCGGTCCCGGTTGTTGTCTTAGGATGGCAGTCGTTACAGCATGGTGGTAGGGCACATTGCGAATGCCCGCCTGGCTAGCTACCACCCTCAAGTTGAAAATCTGTCGCCAAGCACCTAATGGTGTGTTCCGGCAGCTGTCCTTGAGAGCCAGTAATTCTAGGTTAGCCTGAACAACATCTTCGACCACATCATCACTTACCATCAGGTGAGATAGTGGTCAAAGGCTAACCTATCAAGCATAAAAAAAAAAAAAAAAAAAAAAAAAAAACCCCCCGCCGAAACAAACCGAAGAAACTCTCAGAAGAAACCATCAAGTTGATGGAATACCGGAGTGAGATGAGACTGCAATCTTCAGCTGATATGTCGAACTACGGCAAGCTCAATAGACGAATTTCGAAGGCACTGCGACACGACTTGCGCGCCTTTAATACAAATCGTATTAAGGTCGCAATCGAGCGTAACCAAGGTTCCAAAGTGTTCGCAAAAAATTCGTCTATAGGGCAAAGCCAAATGACCAAGCTGAAGATCGACGATGGCAGAATCATCTCATCAAAACCGGAGATTCTGAGAGAGCTTGAGAGGTTTTATGGACAGTTATACACCTCGACACAAGAACCCGTTGTCAGTACAGCTCAGGACAAGAGAGCTAAACTGACCCGACACTATACCGAAGACATCCCGGACATCAGCCTATACGAGATTAGAATGGCTCTCAAGCAGCTTAAGAACAACAAGGCGCCAGGTGATGACGGAATCACGACAGAACTTCTGAGAGCGGGTGGAAAACCGGTACTCTTAGTCCTCCAGAAGTTATTTAATTCCGTCATCCTTGAAGGTAAAACGCCAGAAGCATGGAACAGAAGTGTAGTGGTACTGTTCTTCAAAAAAGGTGACAAGACCTTGTTGAAGAACTACAGGCCCATTTCACTTCTAAGCCATGTTTATAAGCTGTTTTCGAGAGTCATTACGAATCGTCTTGCTCGTAGGTTTGATGACTTCCAGCCTCCCGAACTAAATATATACTTACAAATAATTATAATTAAATATATAAGTATAAGAGGTTTTTTTATAAAAACCTCTTATACTAATAATATTATTATTAATAATATTTTTTTAATATAATGTTTTCTTAAGATATTTATTTTTATTGGCTAATGTTATGTAAGACAACGTTCATGTTAGGTATATTATTTAGTCAAATTCTACTCGTGTAATGTAAAAAATCCATATTTATGTCTGATGTATGTATGTACCTGTTTTTTACACAATAATCCCTATTATTATTTATTAAACCGGTCTATACCTATGGATAAGATAAGGATTGAGTATATCAAAGGAGGCCTGTAAATAGCACCAAAAGCAGAAAGTTGAAGAGTGGCTATCGTGGTATGACCATGTCTCAGAAGAACATATAAAAAGAACATTTGGCATGATTGTGTAGACCCTATAAAAGGGATAGAGGAAAGTCGAAACAGGTGTGGATAGAATGCGTCAAGAAGGATATGTGTGCCAAATGTGTGAGTAGTGAGATGACATCCAACAGAACAAAGTACAGAAAAAATACATGATATGCCGTCTTAACTTGGCTTGGGATAAAGACAAGAGAAAGAAGCTTTTATCATAATGACCCGCCGCATTTCTTTTGAGTTCCGTTCTCGCGCCTCAGAGAAAACATTGCAGGAACAGGAAATAACAAAACAACGGGCTTAAGTTTATATAACGCTGCAGAACACAGGTTTGTTCCGCCGCAATTTCTAAGCAAGGTTACAAAGGTACAACGAGTATTAAGTGTCGTACAGCTAGATTAGCTAAAATAACTGTTTAGTTTTTTCTTTCATTTCATGTATTTGTACTTCAAAGTGTTACTCAGAGGCATATATATATCTTTTGATTAGTAGATTGTTGATTAGATGAAATAATATACCAATTTAGTATTCTATTTCATTAATTTTTATTTAGTGATTATTTTGCCACAACAATTAATTACCTGCGTCCAAGGTAGAGTGACGTCAAATCGTCACGCAAGCGGAACACTTCGATGTGTTCCGCTTCTTCACAAATCATCATCAGAAGTTTTCGACTCTCCAAGCAGCTCAATTGAAAGACTCACTTCTTCAAAATAGGTATTATTTTACTCTGGGCTACAACAATCCGCTCCCTTTTTAGGGTTCCATACCCAAAGGGTAAAAAACGGGACCCTATTACTGAGACTTCCGTCTGACATCTATAGTTCAACTTTGGTTGTAAAATATATGTTATATATTTTTAGAGCATAATAATTGTCCTTAGCGGGATTTCCTGCAATGGGTGCCTTAACCGCTCGGTATTGACACCGGTTAAGGCACCCGGTGCGTATAGATGGGAAACGCGGGCTCGATTCCTTAACTTCCAAACTAAAACCATAACGACTGTTATTGTAAGTAACAACCAAACGTGCTTTCCAAAGCGAGAAGCGCTCTGTAAGTAAATGCAGTCACCCATCCAAGCCATGACCGCAAGCCGCGGTCAGCTGTCATTGAAAGCCAGTCCACTTGCCATCAGGTGAGATTTTGGTCAACCATAATAACACACTATGACTCTCACAGGGTCTCTTTGTTCCTGAAACCATTTTATCCCTCAACCTTTTACACTTTTCGAGTTTACGCTTATCTTAACGATTCACAAAACACCATTCACCATTTTGCTTATAACATCATTTTCATATTCAATTCTATAGCTTTCCACCTTTCAGCATCTGCCATTATCATGTGTAAGGAAATCACATGAGCCGACACCCGATATGGTCCATAAACAGATATTACTTTCCTCAAAACCCAACAAGTAAGTATGTGCTATATAAAAACGGAGAGTAAAAACGAAAAACATATCTCATGTCTCCATTCGTGTCGGGAATCCCTCATGCGTTTTCATTAAATCCTGAACGGTACTCATGGCCGTCATAAATATTCAGCCACTGGTTTGGTATTCATTATAATCGTGCAATTCATTTACATGTTATTATGTGTGCGTCTGATGTGCTAACATGCTCCACGGACGACTCAGTAATGGCATGACGTTGGCATATGATGTTTTCGAATGTGGGCCGTCGCCTGCATTTTTAGTATTTTTTTCCTGTTGGATCGCTATTGGTAAATAACCATGATAATGAATTTAGATCATCATTACTAATTTATTACAAAGTACCTACTATTTAAATTTATGCATACACAATACTTGGAGGCAGCTTGACTGCTTCATGCGTAATAAATCATATAACATAACGCACATAGTATGAGGCTTTGAACAAAGTTGAAATTTTGTGCCCCCAGCCGTTGGGGCCTTAAAACTAAATCTATTGTTAATGTTATGTATAAGGTGAAAATTAAGATAAAGGGGTAGTGAATTTCGCTCGTTCTTTGTGCAGACTGGCAGTTGCCATTCGGCGTGGTAATGCTGCCCGTATTATAGACACCTTTGCACCAACTTATGCATGGGGTAGGGCATTTTGCGAATGCCCGCCTAACTAGCTACCTCCATCAAGTACTAATATTTCGCCAAGCAACTAATGGTTCCTAAAGTGTTCTGGCAGATATACATGAAAACGAACATCTTAAAGAATTTTGGTTTGAAATAGCATTATGCAAAAATTGGGATTTTAAGGGTTTGGAGAAACGAAACGGAAAGTAATGGAAAACTTTGAGATGGATTTTCTGATGACCTTAAAGTGTATGAAGAACAGTGAAGGAAATCGAAGCGTTCCTTGAGATAGCACGGGGAAATATGACCTGCCAAACAAAAAAATAATCGTCGAAATCAATAAATCAGTTCATAAATGGCGGACTAATCGCGTACGTAACAAACATACAAAAAAATATATAGTCGAGAAAAATCATTTATGGAGTCAGTTAAAAATAAGTATTTTCCTGACCTCACCTAGTGTTGGATAAAGACATGAAGAAGATATTAATTTTGTAACATTGTGTTTGGGATGACTCACATTCAAACAAAAAATTACATTTTATGTTAGTGAGTCATTCATAATGATATCGCTCATAATACATTGTAGGCAGAGTGCGTATTTACCCATATGTAAGTAAGTACATTTCAAAAGGGGAATATTTTGCCACTGCAGTACAAGCTGCGGCATACATTATTTCAACTCCATTAGGCTTAATTGCTTGGCCGTTTAATTGAATCAAGTGCGTGATATATGCAGTCTCTTCATTGAATTACACTGGGTTAAATAAGTTTTGTTAGATTGCAATTAGAAGACGCAATAATTATCTCTCTGATTACATTCCTCCCTATTCTTTGCACGAAGAATTAGAAGCGCTTGTAGCGAAGTTTGCTTAGCCATTCTGAACCGACCAGCAAAGTTAAGCAACGTCAGCCTCAGTCATGACTTGGATGGGTGACCGCAGGTGACATTACTACTGAGCGCTTCCGTGCTTCAGAGTGCTCGTTAAACCATCGGTCCCGGTTGTTGTCTTAGGATGGCAGTCGCTATAGCATGGTGGTAGGGCATTTTGCGAATTCCCGCCTGGCTAGCTACCACCCTCAAGTGGAAAAATCTGTCGCCAAGCACCTAACGGTGTGTTCCGGCAGCTGTCCTTGAGAGCCAGTAATTCTAGGTTAGCCTGAACAACATCTTCGACCACATCATCACTTACCATCAGGTGAGATAGAGGTCAAAGGCTAACCTATCAAGCATAAAAAAAATTAACGTGCCTGTACCGGTTCTCACGTCTATTCACGTTTGCATACTTTGTACTCCACGTATAGCTTTTTCTTTTATTCGCCAGCTTAATAACTTCCTGTCTCGTGAAAAGGATAATTTTAACTCGGGCGTTCTATTTCGATTCTTCCTTTTGCCTGTTTGGAAGTTTATCACGTTGCCTATACAAGTGAGCTAAATTAACGGTCCTGACTCGTGTAGGCGGCGCTTTGCTCTTTATTAATAGTTCCAAGTCAAGTTCTCTAGGAAATTCAGGGTTAATGCTCTTAGACGTGTCTCTCTAAAGCTTGATGTAATATGTCTTGTGTATTTATTTTGATTCAATTTCAATAACAGGATAATTTTTAGAGCAATATAACAGAAAAAATTGTGTATGAACAATATGAACATAGAATACATAGAACAACGCTAAAGAGGAATTACTTGCGTGTAACATGTATAATTGTATATGTACTAGTATACTGCTCTAAGATAGGGATTTTTTTTGTATTCGACATGTTGCCTTAATATTGTAAAGAATTGGTTTATACTGTTTTTAAAATTTAATATAAAATGTCTTTAGTACCTATATGGTAAATTATTCACTGAGGAAGATAGCTCTTCAACGCTCTTCCAAAATTTCAATTGTATATGATTTAAAGTAACACAGTTATCTGGTACTCGTGACAGTATTCTAAAACCATTACAGTCTTCTATCTAACCAGACAATATACCTATCGGTCGGCTATCGACCGGCAACGTATCAGTTATCGCGATAATCTGATTAATTGGCGACCCGTCGCGTCGCGTCGGCGAAGTGTTGCGATGCGACTGACGCGCTCCGGTCGCGTCTCATATCGATCCGGGACGGAAGAACCGTCACTCATCCGCAGATAAATTGGGTCTCATAACGGACCTGAATTTGAAAATATTTTCGTATTATGAACAAATAACGCTTCCACTGGTTTATTACTAAATATGTCAATATAATAAACATGCAGAATTTGTCAGCTTAAAGTTCTTATAATTGTATTCTAAATCGACAGGAGAAAATTCAAGTCTTGTGCAGGATTCGAACCCAAGCCATCCACCCCTATAACCGGGGTATGCTCTGACCGCCATGCCAACATAACATATGACTCATAACTCTAATTTTTCCTTTCGATCTTAACCATCGTGTGGAGAAGGAGCGACACCTAAAGTTCAACTTACGAACTATAACTACAAACAAGACTAATTTGATTTCTGAATTTCTGATATGTTCTTACATGCTACCAAATCATTGTTACGTAAAATTTAAGCAACCTCAGATTTTTAGATCTCACTGTCGTCGCATACACATCTAGTTTTAATTGATTTGGATAATGGAATAGAGAATATTTCTGTCTTGATTCAGTGAACATCACGTTTTATTGAAAAAGCTTCTATATTGCGACGGCGTCGGCGAAAACGACTCGGAGAGTCAGTTAATCAGACGATTGGGTCGAACAAGATAACAGATTTAAGGCTTATGTCTCTGACCTCTGGCTATTCATCACTGCTGCAGCCGCTCACTACGTCTTCGTTATCTACCCCCTTTGTTCTTTTTTTTATATAAACTCATCTCTGAGTATTAAATGACAGAATCGAATTTATTATTTTTTTAAGTATGATTCTGAGTTTTTAACCGACTTCTAAAAAAGGAGGTTCTCTATTAGTCTGTTTTCTTATGTTTGTCACCTCAGAACTTTTGACTTGGTGAACCGATTTTGATAATTATTTTTCTTGTTTGAAAGCTGATGTTTGTCGTTTGGGCCCATTTCAATTCCATCAAAATCGGTCAAGCCGTTTTTGAGTTCACTCCAATATCAGAAAAATATTTTCCTATCTTGATAATATAGTCGTTGATAATGAATTACAATCGATCCCGTAAGTAGCAAGGGTCACTAAAAAGATTGAAATTTTAAACAAAAATGAAACCGACTTTAACAATCAAAAGTGTGAAATCACTTGTCGAAGTCGGTACCATGCGCACAATATTGTGATAATAGGTACTTTGAACTATCATGGCACCGACTTCAACAAGTTATTTCACACTTTTGAATGTTGAAGATGCTTCCATTTTTTGGTAATTATATTTTTTGTTATTGAAGGGGCAAGTACGCCACATGGTGTTAAGCGGTAACCTATGCCTATGACAGATACATTTCTTCATAGGTGACGAACTACACTGCGCCCATCATTACCCTGGGACATGAAGTTGATACATACTTAAGTTGCACGTGTAGGTAATGCCACCAGCCTTCAAACTGGAACATAAAAATGCGAATATCTGCTTGGCGGTAGATATGCGGGCAGTACTTCCCCGGACGAACTCGTTCACAAAGAGATCTACTGCTACATTTTTTTGAAGTACTTGGGTTTGATTATCGTGTTTGGCTTTATTTACATCCATAATTAATACTTAAGCTTGCACCGAGGCAGCGATACGTAATTGTGGTTCGTTTGATCCCTTGCTGTATCTTTATTTCTTAATTTTGAGTTATGTAATTAATATATATTGTATTTAAGGATTCATTCTATAAATCATAAACTTTGGAAACACGATTACTTAAAATTATCTCGATGGAATAAAATCCAAAGTTACATCTAAAAAACGAAATAAACCTTTAGTACGGCGTAAATACTTAACGGAGAGTCATCAGTATTTGAATAATAAAAACAACATGTTTTCTATAACGTATACACATTAAATTTTTCAAATAGGTATTTGTTTTGACTGTACGAAGGAAATACCCAAATTCACGCATGTTCCGCCCATTTTAGTCAGAGCCGCGATACTTTGTCCCTATCCGCTTTAGTAATTCTTCGGCCATCGGACGGGGACGGATGCTGTTGGCGTGTCTTACTTACGCACACATACGCGGTGCGCCTAAAAAGCTCGGTGCACCCTTAACTTAAACATAATTGAGCTTCACTGCATGGTAGTAGGGTATTTTGCGAATGTCCGCCTGGCTAGCGACCACCTTCAAGTAGAAAATCTGTCGCCAAGCACGTTACGGTGTGTTCCGGCAGCTGTCCTTGAGAGCCAGTAATTCTTGGTTAAGCCTGTTAACACCTTCGACCACATAATCACTTACCATCAGGTGAGATTGTGGTCAAAGGCTTACCTATCAGAAATTAAAAAAAAACCCACGGAAAAAGAGGGTTGTTATCAGTTTTACGTGATTTTGTGTGATTTCCAATGGCACGATGTCGGTGGCGTGCCGTGGCAAGCACCTTATTTGGACCAATGCAATCCTGAGTACATTTTTAAAGATTTTTTAAATTATCAATTTTATTACATGTTCAGTTTGTTATTTATGATAGAGCAAGTTTTATTAATAAAAAAAAACTTCCCTACGGCAGAAGTATTGAAACATCCACGTTTCTTCCGAAATGACTTTTTTATCGTTGACTCAAAAGTATTTCCCTATGATTCATTGATAATGTCATCGTGGAAGCCGACTTCGAGACTTCCCTATCTTTATTTTCCCCTTACCATACGACGTGAGTCCACAATATAATTGCTTACTCGCTTAAGCTATTGAATTACTCACCATATTCCGCGACTTTGTCCGCATATGCCTTTGGCAAACATTTTAATAGGTGGAATTTCAAATACCCTGCCTTAATGGATGCCTCTGGAGGCACGTTGAACCGCTTTATACTGTTACTCTACCATGTATACTTCAGGCAACGTTAAAAATACTTGTAATAAATTAAATTTCTGTAAGTAATGTTCTGTTGTTATGTTCATCAATATCTAGACTTGATATTAGTGAAACCAGAGAACCTTTTGTTTTTTATGTAATTGTAATGGAATCAACGTGATTCCCACCTGATGTTAAGTGGACTAACCTCTGCCTATAACTGATGAATTTCACATCAGTTGACGAATTGAGAAAACAGTAATTCTAGGTTAGTCTGATCAACATCTTCGACCACAAATTTCACTGACCATCAGGAGAGATAGTGGTCAAAGGTTAACATATCAGGCATAAAGAAAAAAAACCGCCCGTGTCTTCTCACTGAAACATACAGTTGGTAAGTCTCATGTGCCTGTAATTTTACTGGCTCTCAAGGACTGCTGCCGGAACACACTGTTAGGTGCTTGGCGATATATTTTCTTTTTGAGGGTGGTAGCCAGGCTTACATTCAAAATGCCCTTCCACCATGCGGTGAAGCTCAATCCGGCGGTGGAGATTGAACCATGAAATTAAACATTGTGTGAAAGTTGAATACGCCATAACTTCAAAACCTTTGGAAAAGGATGGATCCCTGAAAGTTGGTTGAATTTTTAGTGGATATCGAGAGCAGTTGGTTAGTTCAACAAGCAGGGTTTGTTCTTGCGGTTGGAATTCTGCCAACGATCCCTTAAACCGAATTTAACGTTGAGTGGCGCCTGAGGCAACGGTCGCTGCCTGCTTCAAACCACAACTCCAGGCTACTAAGACCTATTTTATTATTTTATATACGAATATATACCTATACTTAGAGGAGCCACTGGTGGTTGAATTAATTGAGAGCCTTTATGGAGCTAGTGATTTCTACTTTACCAAATCCTATACCCATAATGTTTATTTTATTACTGCTGGTAGCCTAGCCGTTTACCACAATTTCACCTGATGGTAAATTATTATGTGATCAAATGTGGTAGGTAAACAGGCATAACTAAAATGGGAACTGACATAGTTATAAGTATTTAACGGGACTTAACCGCGATAAAACATGTATATTTTTATTTATTTAAGTCTCGTTAAATACTTATAACTATGTGTTCAAGTCGCGAAAGTCTTAAAGTTACTATGGGAACTGACACTCAAGGACAGCAATTACCGGAATACACTGTTACCTGCTTGGCGACAGAAATTCTACTTCAGGTTGGTAGCACGGGTATTCGCCAAATGCTCTTACATCTTGATGTAACGGCAGTCTGCCCTAAACAACAAACGGTACGGACGACCGCTTCAAAATACTTAGTATTTTACTCCGGTCACCCATCCAACAAGTAAAGACCGCAGCGAATACTGTCCTATCTATGGTTAAAGCGGCTAACCAGGCTCTGCTATCGCTTAAAAGCCTTTCTGACGACTCTACAATATTCGGACGTATAAATTCCAAGATGGTTAAGTTTTTAAATTTTAATTAAACTTATCTTTCTCCCGCTTTCCCGCTTTGTGAGCACGGTTTATTTTATGTGTTTGCAGTTAGCACACTGGGCACTTCCCATAACTGTTAATCTAATTTATCAACATATCTGCTAATATTTTTCTGTGCTTAAGAGTAAGTTTTCCAACAAATATTGTAATACTCTTGACTCGTTGTACCGGAACCGCGGATGAAATGGGTACCGTCCGAGATTGGAACCCATTGTTCTACGCGTAGTTTATTTTAGACGCGACAGAGATTTTCTCTTGTTCTGTCAACCTACGCATTGTAGAGACGGTGTGCAGTACTGGAGAAACTGGATATTATACGAGTATGTAAAGCTCAACTCCAGATCAGATGAAAACCAATGCTCCTATGAAGAAGTATATTTAAAATTATTTATTAGTTCTTTAAGCGTCTGTTTTCGATAGTCCCCGATATTGATCAAAAAGTTCGAAAGAATTTGTCTCTAAAAAAAAATAACACCATTTGCGCGACACCGACGACAAAACTCGGTAATTTTGAACTATTAATTATAGGTCTATCATATTTAACATTAATTTTAGTTCTTCTAAGTAAAGTGTAATCTGATCGTCTGTTTTCGATAATCCCCGATATTGATCAAACATTTCGAAAGAATTTGTCTCTTAAGAAAATTAACACCATTTGCGCGACAGCGACGACAAAACTTGGTAATTTCAAACGAACGCCTACCAACTTTGCGAAGAAACTCATAAATCTTGTAATGTTTTCATCGTAAGCATTTTTTCTTAGAACATCAAGCGAAAAGAAAATGAAATGGGAGCGAAAATACCAAATCTTTTTATGTTCTAATAACAATGCAAGTCATGCGTAACCCGCACGTGGAAATCATTACCCTTAAAGGCTTTAGACGTGGTTATACGAGCTTCCCTTTTTATACCATAGAATTCACACGCAAAATGCAGGCCAAAAACAAATCCATTTAAAACTAAAGTAACCTATCATGTAAAACAGAAAATTCATCTTATCCCATTTTGAAGCGCTCGTAGCAAAGTTAAGCAACGTCCGCCGCGGTCATGACTTGAATGGGTGACCGCTGGTTGGGCATTACTACTGAGCGCTTCCGTGCTTCGGAGGGCACGTTAAGCCGTCGGTCCCGGTTGTTGTCTTAGGATAGCAGTCGATACAGCATGGTGGTAGGGCACTTTGCAAATGCCCGCCTGGCTAGCTACCACCCTCAAGTTGAAAATCTGTCGCCAAGCACAAGCAGTTTTTAGTGATATTTTATGTAATTGTTCCAAATATAAACATGTAATAAAATAATTAACCGATTATTCGAGTAAAACATTAGTCTAGCTATTATTTTCATAAAAAATAAAGTGGGGTTGTCGCTGATAATTCTGACCATTCGAATTAAAACAGTTTTTTTTAGCGCAGATTCAGTTATTTTTTTAACTATGCTATGAGGTTTTTTTTAAACTTCTATTCGATTACTGTACTTCTACAAGATTATCCCCTACCTCCTATATTTTTTTAATTGTAATATTTACGTTCGTTACCTTCAAAAAGTGTGTTTAAAAATACTTCTTTTGCGTAATTTTGGCATTGGGCCCACCCTTAAGGGAATCGTTGCGCATTAGGCGCACATCAGAGCTCATTACCAATTTCTTTATCATCTTTGAGCTCCGGGTGGTGTCAGATATACTACTAACAAGATTTTTCATGCTAGCGTTAGTATACTGGTCTTAAAAACATATCAAAAAATTCATCCACCATCTTTGCACTACAAATGGTATCGTATACTACTTACGAGATTTCATAAGGAGGGTGGAAGTCAGAACGGCCGGCCATAAAATTAAACTAAAAACTTTTTACAATACGTTCTTGAGGTGTTATAGAAGATACATAATTATGTAGGTATAATATAATACTTGGGTCTTGTTTTGTGTTTCTAAAGTAATCATATAAGTGGGGAAAAGGGTAGGAAGCTAAAGATAATTAGAAAAGTCATAATTTCACTTTCCAGTGTTCAACTCCATGGTTTCTGTCAGTTATTTATCATCTCCAAGAGTGTAGCCAAGTAGAGCGTGTGTGCTCAAGCATGACGAACTCTCTTGAAACTTCGCAAGCATAAGTACTGCTTACGATAATAATTGTTCTGTGTCAGTGGTCTCAGAGTAGGTCGTGGTCTACAGCCATTCAGGGGGTCTGGCGGATTGCCAGCACGTTGCCTTGACGCCTACGTCTAGCGCCCCTCGGCTAGACTCAGGGTCGTGAGCTCGATGCAGCGATAAACGGAAAAACCAGCAGCATCGTAAAAAAAACTACTCACCAAATAACTAATTAACACGAGAGCTTTAATATGGACGGCGGCTCTCTCATACTGAACTGATTAAGTATTAAATATACCTTCTCCGACACAGGAAAAACTAATTTAGCTCTTACCTAATGAGTTGTTTATTTTTTCAGGTGGAAGAGATACGAGAAATGATAGACAAGATTCAGGCGAACGTTGAAGAAGTGAAGAAGAAGCACAGTGCCATCCTATCGGCGCCGCAATCAGATGAAAGTAAGTTATGTTATAAAAAAACATAAGTTTTATGTATGGACTAAACTAACGGCCCGTTTCAGAATGTCCCAATAAAGTTTAGGGTTGCTAACCAACACATAAAATAACTGAATGATAAAAATTACAGTTAACAAGCAGCGCGTTTCAAGCTTGAGCCGATGGGTAGTCTAAATCGATGACTGTGAAACGCAAAGATAGTGTTTATTTAATAAATAAGTTCTGGGTAGTATAATCGGAACATACTCGAACATTCTGAAACAGGCCTTAAGTGATAACATTATTTATTACAAAAGAAATATTAAAAGTTCGATTCAAAGTCATGAAGCGAATGCTTTTACAGTAATGTAATGTACATTAAATTATGTACTCGGAATTTTCATTTCAATTTAAATACCGTGATAAAATCAACTTACAATTTCTACTTGGAATACCATCATCGTTGTGTAATCGAATAAATATTTATAGCGTAACTTCTGCATAACAATTGAAGCGCTCGTAGCGTAGTTTGCTTAGGCATTCTTAACCGATCAGCTTAGTTTAGCAATATCCGCTGCGGCCGTGAGTTGGATGGGTGACCGCTAGTGGCATTACTACAAAGCGCTCCCGTGCTTTGGAGGACATGTAAAGGCGTCGGTTCCGGTTCTTGTCTTAGAATGGCAGTCGTTATAGCATGGTGGTAGGGCATGTTGCGAATGCCCGCCTGGCTACCTACCACCCTCAAGTAGAAAATCTGTCGCCAAGCACCTAACGGTGTGTTCCGGCAGCTGTCCTTGAGAGCCAGTAATTCTAGGTTAGCCTGAACAACATCTTCGACCACATCATCACTTACCATCAGGTGAGATAGTGGTCAAAACCTATATCAGGCATAAAAAAAATATTCCCAACATTCTATTTATGTATCATGGTTATTCTGTTTAAGTACTCTTACATTTATTCTCGTCGAGGAAAAACAATATTAAGAGCCTTATACTGAGAAAATTGTTATTTCCGAAAAATATATATACTTGGTCGTATCTTATATAGAGTCGTGTTATTTATGGAAAATCGCTATCGAAGGTGTGTAGGATGCTAGGATTGTTCTTAGAATATACCCCCGCACTGTATTGAAGGGCGAAATGGTGGCATTTACGTAAGCATGGGGGCGGTAGTCCGTCTGCCTTTCATGAGAATACTTGGCATTTTGACGAGATCAAATGTCTATAAATGTCTCATCGCTTTCATTTAATTGGATTTGTAGTGGGCAGTTAATCTCTCCAATTTATTCAGGCTTTTATGCTTAAATCTCCGCCCATTGCTCATTAGCAAAATAAAATTGATACATAATATTAAATCGTGCAATATAAAAAGCTATGAGACTCATTATAAAATTATCTTCAAGTACAAAAATATCGTAATTTGTTCACGCTGTACCTTAATTTTTTTTATGTGATTTTGACGGAACAAGTACTTAGCCCACCTGATGTTAAGCAGACTAACCTCTGCCTATAACAGATGCATTCGTCACATCTAACGAATTGCACTACGCCCGTCACCCTTACACATACAGTTGCTAAGTCTCACGTGCCTTTAATACACGAGCATTCGAAAAATGCCTGTCCGCAGCTGTGTGAAGCTCAAACCGGGGCGGTGGGATCGAAACGTGGACCAGCGTCACAATAGTGCATTGTTATTATTGCTCTGCCATCATTGCTTCAAAATTGCTTGTTTCCAATTTAAGTAATATCTAAAGCTTTACGTATCGGGCAGTTAAAATGAAATGTCTAGGGATAGCCATGGAGACTATAGAAGAGGGTATATAAGCGTCTAGTTGCGATAATTTTGACGATGTGTTCGCCTTAGTCTCGACATCTTTATAGGTTCACTTTACAACAGTGCGGGCCCTCAGTAGGAGCGTCATGAATACCACACGATTAGCCATTGACCCGACCTAAATAGCTTCGAATAAACCATCGTTGCTGACGCTACTATCGAACAAACTTACTATAACGTTTTAAGCAGACATTGATATAATTAGACTCTAACTCGCACACACCTAAAGTGAGGTATTCATGAAACAGTTTACAACTTTGTGATTGGCTACAAAGTACTGTTCAGAAATGTATGTTTTTATTATATCTTGTTTATTTCTCAATACAGCGAAAAAATCTGGAAGAGGCTTATGAAGACGTCGTCAGTGTCACAAGATAAGGTGCCGTCGATTTCCCGCGAGACTCGAAGTTGTTCAATTTGGCGAAAATATTCGCAGTCGTGATGAACTGCTTGTGATATTTTATTGAATAACATAATACAATATCTCGTTCGCAAGGTCTTCATACGTTTGAAAACTCGTGTACCTAATCAACATTATAAGGCGCCTAGTAAGCGATAATATGCCAATTCATGCTGATTCTATTCAATGAACCATCCATCTCGTGAACCAATGGCATCGATTTGTTTGTCGATGAATGAAAGGCGATTGTCAATCGTGAATATTTTATCTCAAGGCACGTTACTTATTCAGATGGAATAAGCGGCAACCGCTCCATTCGTTAGTTAACTCAAGATCAACCATTTAACTGTCTTCCACAACCCTTACTTAATATATTTTTTCGACGGAGGCTGGCATATCGAAAATCAATGAAACCCATTAAAATCTCTTTGAAGCAATTGAAAAGGAGGGATCAACTTAAGCATGAATAGAGGGATTGGATTTTATATTTAAAAGATTTTCGTGTTGTCCGGATAATTGACGTAAAATGATTTTGTTGATTTAGATTATCGGGTGGAGCTTTTCCTTATATTGCGTATGTGATAAAAATAATAGAATTACATATATATTGCCCTCATGTTCCAACATCGACGTTAATCTTAAATTCAACGATGCTGAATATCTTGAGCACAAGCACAAAAGATATCGTAATTAGGTACGGCACGTGAACAAAGGTACCTTCCGATTTATCAGCCGCAATAATACATCCCTACCCTAGATAGAAGCACATTTAATATCACGCCTTTAGGAAAACTTAATTGTCTGTAACACCGTTATTATACACATTGTTGCTTAATATTAAACTTGCTCGCTCGACGTAAGCCTCTACACGTTCCGACTGAATCTGGAAAGGCAGACAAATCCTTTCATAGTAGGGAAGTGCCACCAACGACCTGAGATTCGCATAAACGAAGCGTGTGCGAGTTAACTTTCAGAAGTATACAACTGTGCCAGGATAATACCCCGCAAGGGAATATGCCTGAAACAACAATGTTTGCAGCCGGTTCTATACACGCGACGATTGTTACCCATGTGTTCTATTTACTGAACGGAAACACAAACTCAACAAGTTCATATAAAGGCAAACGTAGTCCGCAAACGTGGATTATCCACACGTTTCGGTATTTTGCACACTAAATAGTTTCTGGAAATTGTTTTAGACAATTCGATCGGACCCAATCGGATGTACGGTAGTGCGGTGGTGAGATGTGGAAAAAAATTGTCTATAACCAAATCGGTGATATTTTATTAATCGTTATTTTGATACAAAAAAGAAATAAATGAGCTCAAACTTTTATTTCAGAGAAAGATTGTCTAATGATATTGGGATATTACCTACTTACAGCAACCACCGCAAATAACATGACAAATAAAACGGTATAAACATTTATAATGGTTGGATATGTAAAGGATATTGGTAAATGCAGACAAAATGGTTTAAGTTCTTTGGAGTAATTAGTGATAGACTATCACTGATAGTGTTTACATGAAATAAAACAGGATGAGAAAAGTGGATTTCCAATGGGCTTCTCAACCCTCTGTGCTACGCGTATGTTTAGATGTCAAGGAAAATCATAAATATTGGGTAATAAAACGATTTTTAGAAACAAATTTTCAGCCAGCATTACGTGATATATTAGGAATTATTTTTCATTAAATAATTAATTAATTTAATGTTAATAAAATAAAAATACAAATATTTTGTTGCATAATGATTTTTTAATTGTATCAGGTTAATGCAAAATTAGTGGAAACAGTCACAACCCTATTGTAGTGAGTCCCAAACAGTTTTGAACGTGACTACGCGTGCTGAATAACAAGTAAATAAATGAGGTGCAGCAGCGCAAGTTTGTTGAGAAACTATTGTACGCTATCCTGTAGCAAACAAATCGATTTGCATGCTGTGAAGTAGCTTCATACCCAATACTATCTCGAGTTGTTCGACAAATATTACATGTTCATATTCCGGTTAAAGTTCCTACTGTATTTATTCAAGCATTGGCAATGAGTGCCTTCATAATGTGGCCAAAAAAAGCCTAATTTGGTTGAATAGGTACTTTGTAAAAAGTGAGCTCGACCTTTCTTTGTCTTCCGCTTTTGAAATGGCTTTATTGTTATACTTATCAGCAGTCTTTTAGTGACTGCTCTTGTCTATTTCGTGCCTATAACGCTATAGTTTAATTCAGAGGCCGCTTTTTTAAAGAAACTCTCCAAATAATGTCATCTGTTCATTAGTTACCATTCCATATAATATAGATCCAAAGTGGACGATTTAAAAACTATTTAGTAATCCGGAAGATAGCGGCAATCGTAAAATTCCAGCTTTGTACATATCAATTTGTAAATGGAGCTCACAGTGCTTCCGACCACTGCTAGGCAAATGTAGTTCAGAGTAAATCTGTGTAAGATACCCCTTTCGTAGCGTAATAGCTAAGATTTCTATTTCCCTTCCATCGAATAGCTGGTCTCATTTTTCCTACGGCTTATCGCAAATCGCTTCCCGCGTAAGAGGTTCTCACTTCTCGATCCGCTTCACAGTCAATATCCAAGGAGTCTTCTTATAAATAGCCATATAAACTATGAGGGGGATTCAGTAGCCTTCTCAGGGTAAGCATTTTTCATGAAAAGAATAAAAAGGTAGCCGCGCTCGCCCTATCTTTGAATTTGGGAGAAAAGCAATTTTCTTTTGTTTTCTTTACACAGGTTGTCTGCGCCAGATATTAATAGTAACTTTTAGTTTGAATATCGGAACCAGATTATACGTGTTCTTTTGAAAATGTATCGTATTTTCCTAATATTTTATAAACTCATACCAACATTTTTGTGGTATAAGACACTTCGATAAACAATGAAACTCAACATTTTCCTTATGTGACATGGGCTATTTTATTTACTGCGTTGAATTGCACATCCGCGTCGTCGAGTAATTGATCCGACCTGTTAATTGTATTGCTCCGTTAAGTACCCCTATAACAGAGGGACACTGTCTCGTTACTGAGGTGATTACTCCTCGAGCCTAAATTTGGACGTGGGGCCCAATATAGATCGACATCGAGAGCTTGACGACGAATGGTATTGCTCGAATTTATCATCTGTAGAACCATGCTCTGTAGATTGTTGCATAGCATCAACTTTAAATATAAAGGCTTCTTAAATTTATGATAATGATTGATCTGAGTTACGAAAGCAATTCCTTTCAGTTACCAACTTTGATAGCTATTTATTTCATAAAGAATAGAATGGGAGAGACCAGATGCGCGACTTTGAAAGTTATATGTTACTAACACGCCAGCTCGATACTAGGAAACGAGTATAAAGTATCACACGTCGTACTAACTCAACGTTCAATATAAAAGTTATTTTCATCGTCTCTTAACGATGAATCGTCGTTAAAGCAATTACTTCGCGTGTTCCTAGTTCGTACACGAACTAACCGACACAGGGACATCGGCCGGGGGACATAATGACTTAACTTTGTTATAACCGCAACTACACTCGAGTCGGGAACAGATTGTTTTATTTACCAACACACATAATAAGCTCGATTATTATTACAAAAGAAAACGTTTTCATAACCTTTAACGAACCTGATTAACCTATATATACATATACTTGAGAGTGCTCGATAAACATGCTCTCGAAACGACGTAATATTTCATACGAAAATATTCAGTATTCACCCGGCTCATTGAGAGCAAATTTGCTGCTATTGCTACGGCAAATTGGATTACAATAGGCAGACAATTAGAGCGCCCACACGATAGAGATAGCACTTGTGTCTTCATTGTGTGGGCGTACATTATTCTGGAATTTATTCCATAATTAGAGAGCGGCGAGAGGCCTATTGAAAACCTTATCATTCAATATTCAACTTCAATATCAAACTATGACGGGAATGTTTTCTCGTTTTCAGAAACAAAGCACGAGTTGGAAGATCTCATGGCTGACGTTAAGAAAACTGCCAACAAAGTGAGAGGAAAATTAAAACGTAAGTATTTATTGTTATTGTTTCTACTAACACTACCATTAGACCAAGCTCTAGCAATAAAAAAAGCTTTGAAAACAAGCCAACTGCAGACGTCGTATCGTATAGTAAGAAATAGGTAATTAATTGTAAGAATCTTATTAACTATCTTAACAAATGTTATTATAATGCTTTTTTGAGCATTTGGTGAAAACTCAGTACTGTATAACTAGTAGTATATAGCGAACTAAGTCTTCGCGCTGTACTGAATTTAATACATTTTGGCTTATAGTAAAATTGGTTTAAATGTTTTCAAAATACACATATAAAGCCCTTTTATGCGACATGTCGTAATTATTTGATTTTATTCACCTTGGTGCATTACATTACGTCAACTATTCGTAAACTTTATAATCGCTAGACGCAGATATCACATGTGAATAAATATTTAGAATAAATATAAGGCTAACTTTATTAAACCATACGATAACTGAACAATATTACTCTATAATACTCAGTTTACTATTCTTGACACTTTTCTATACCAAATTTAATCACATTCGTAAAGCTGTCTCCATAGCGCTCTCTATACTAACGCAGTTTCGTCATATTTTAAATATAAAGTTTTCAAACTCTGTGAAATTTTGCACGCATGGCCTTGAGCCTAAAATCTATGTTTCAGTTTTGTCAGTTTTCCATAAAAATGTGTCTTTTCAAAATTATTTAGAGAAATCGTGTTGTGTGGGAATTTTTAATTTCACATTTAGAGATAAAATAAATAGTTAAACGCAAAACTGGCAAACCAGAAGCATAGATATTATGCTCAAGGACATGCGTGCAAAATTTCACCGAGTCTGAACACTTTGTAGTTAAAATAATGACGAAACTAACTTTGTATGGAAAGACCTACGAGGACACCTAGGCAAGGTCATGTCACCCACACTCATATACAAACTTGTATACTTTCTATTTACATTATGCTACTAGTCTATTAAATTTAATAAAGATCTGATTAAGAGTTCGAAAGTTTATATTGAGACGAATATACATATTCCCAGGCCCCCAGATTGCCACAGAATATTAATCGCACACCAACATATCCACAGACATAGAACAGAACATTGAACAAGAGGAGCACTCGAACAAATCGTCTGCCGACCTCAGGATAAGAAAGACACAGCACTCGACGCTGTCGCGCAAGTTCGTCGAAGTGATGACGGAGTACAACCGCACGCAGACGGACTACAGGGATCGCTGCAAAAGTAGGATACAACGGCAACTGGAGATCACCGGCCGCGCCACCACCGATGACGAGCTCGAGGAGATGCTGGAGCAAGGAAACTCTGCCGTGTTCACTCAGGGGGTTAGTACATAGACATAACACGGAACTGTAGCTTAAAGGTTATATACAAGCTAGATATATCCTCGCTACAAAACGATAGAGAACCATCGCCATCACCGATAACAAGCTCGAAGAGATACGTGGGGCATTCACTGGGGGGAATATAAGTATACTCATACATATAAGCAAAGCTAATTTCTATAAAAGCCATGTAAATCCAGGTTACAAAAATTGTCAGGTATCAGGAGGATATTTTTGGTATGCGTACTAAAAACGGGACCCGATTTACTTAGCCTCTGCTAGCTTTTGTATGGCTTTTTTTATATGGTCCCCTGAAAAAAGTTTTGTGTCCTGGTTATTTCTTTCTTAATTTGTTAATAAAACAATCTAATTTTAGAATCAGTAGACATTTTTCATATCTTTACCCTGGTTTAAGAGTAATTAATTTTTTTATACTGGTTCTTGAAGTTACGAAAATTATCAATCAACCAGATATTATGTTACTACCTAAGACCATATTACTTATAGGACAAATCGAATGATACCATAATCATAAGTATCATAATCCGCAGCCTGATGGTTTAGGAGGTAGGTCTCAACAACTTTATTCTGGTCCTAACTAAATAATTATTTAGACCTAATATTAATGGCAAATCTTCTACTTCATTGCTTAATTCTACAAAGTTTACCAATAAATAGGGTCTATTTGCTCGCACATGCTTCTAGTTGTAAGATTTTGCCTGTCTGTATTGATAACATCCTAATGCGAATCTTTTTAAATCACATAGATTTAATCTAGGAAATTATCCAGATTGGGAACAGTCCTCTTGAAATTTTTTGAAAATTCGCACGCCATTTATATTTCTCATCTGAATAACTTCTGATAAGTAGTTTACAGTATTTAATCTGAGGGATATCCAGATACTCGGAAGCAACCGGCCTATCTTCTATTGTTGGATGGAATGCATTTAACAGGCTACAGGCTATTTTACAATCAACTAAATGCGACTATGTATCTTGACACTCTTGACAGTAACACGATATGACGGCATAATGCAGACGTATGTAGATCAGTAGTGTTGCCAGTTGACATTTTTAAATCGAGTCCAACCATATCAATTTTTCCCTAACTTAAGTTTTCAGATAGCCGTGCTTCCACGGTATGCCATCGCCGTTGCCTTATATCTGTGGCTGCTATAAATCTTATTTTATTATTTTTATACTTGCTAAATTCTAACGTTCTCCTTGCCGCTTGCCCAGTGGCACACCTGACAGTAAGCCACTGTAGTGGATAACCAATCAGTTTACTTAACAATACTATAGCACACTAGGCACCTATAAATAAACATACATAATCTATCAATAGGATGGTCTTCAGAACTATCAATAGTACCGATAGTAAATGAAATTAGTTAGTATACTAACGGTATGTATTGTTACCGCGATGTCGATAGATTATCAATTAAAGACAAAACAAACAACGTGTAAAATAACTAAATAAATAGTAATGAATTAAGTTATAGCTATGTAGTTTTTATTGATTTTAGATTGCGAAATAATGGGAACTATAAATAACTGGCAATTCAAAGTTGGCAATATTGTAGTGCATATTATCTTTGGTTGGTAGTGTTGAAATTACAGGAAATAAATAATTCAATAAACACAGTACTAATTAAGAAAACTTTTAATGCTAGGTGAAAAAAAGACGCTGTGTATGATAGAAGAGTTAAAAAAATATGTAACGATTTTAGCATAATATATTAATGGGACACTCCGCCATATAGGGGACCTGCCTTTGAACATTCTCCTTTAATATTTAATTCACAGAATATGAGTTAGTATGGCGGATAATCCTTGTAACGGTAATAGGAAGCGGGGTGAAATTTAATATTTAATTCACAGAATACGAGTTAGTATGGCAGATAATCTTTGTAACGGTAATAGGAAGCGGGGTGAAATTTAATATTTAATTCACAGGATATGAGTTAGTATGGCAGATAATCTTTGTAACGGTAATAGGAAGCGGGGTGAAATTTAATATTTAATTCACAGAATATGAGTTAGTATGGCAGATAATCTTTGTAACGGTAATAGGAAGCGGGGTGAAATTTAATATTTAATTCACAGAATATGAGTTAGTATGGCGGATAATCCTTGTAACGGTAATAGGAAGCGGGGTGAAATTTAATATTTAATTCACAGAATATGAGTTAGTATGGCAGATAATCTTTGTAACGGTAATAGGAAGCGGGGTGAAATTTAATATTTAACTCACAGAATATGAGATAGTATGGCGGATAATCTTTGTTACGGTAATAGGTAGCTGGGTGAAATTTTATATTTAATTCACAGAATATGAGTTATTATGGGGAATAGCCTACCAAATAATGATAATAACAAAAATTGAAAAATCAAAGATTTTAACGTGGTTTCTTTTACTCTATCTATAAAAACGATAATACATGCAAGCGTCAAGTTTTTGTATGTTTTTTGTCCAATAACTAACAAATAATAGAAACTGGCCAAGCGGTCATGCGGGTTGGAATCCCGCTAAGGATCTCGACATAAATTACTTTATGGTTTTGTTTTGGCTCAGAACCCTTGGCGTGTTAGTCCAACACGCTCTTGGGCGGTTTTATTTAGAATGAACTGTAGCTAATATGTTGCTATTTTAACCACATGGTTTTAAATCATCTGAATAAAGTTCAGTATATTTCAGCAGTTAGAGATCTCCGACCTTGCTGATACCTATGAGGAGCTTGCGGCACTGCATCGTGAAAACCTTGCGGTAGTTACTTTGATCACGGTTAGCTATCAAAGCTATGGAACAAGTATGTGAACAATTTTCGCAGATAGAGAATGATGGTCAAATGTTCTGCGTTTGCGGACACTGAGAAATGTTAGTGCGGGATTTCCTATGCTCCACCTAATCTTCCATCCTGAACACTTACTGTAGAAATTATCGAAACTTAACATCACCTGACATTCGCATCTATTTGTCCTATGAGTGTTATTACTAGCGATTATCACACAAGAGTTTTGCACAAATTCATAAGGCTGCTATTCGTATGAAACTTACCGTATTTTTCTCGAATGTTTACAGATAATAATGGAGACGCAACAGGCAAAACAGACCCTTGCCGACATCGAGGCGCGACACGCCGACATCATCAAGCTCGAGACCTCCATCCGCGAGCTACACGACATGTTCATGGACATGGCGATGCTTGTCGAGAGCCAGGTCACAAACTGTTTTACTATCTCTCTCTTTATTCACATATTTTTAGACAAAGAAAACTGGCTGGAGCATCCATTAGCGCAGTAGTTACGCGCCAAAAGAGGTTCTTATCTTCTGGTATGGTGAAGAGCCAGATCTCACGCAAATTTTATTGTCTCTTTCAGCCACGTGTAAATAAAGAAGGAGGATGGATCGTAACGTAAGATCAGTGGTAATTATACGCAAATGCAGTCGGGCAGTTAAATCTTACCATTTATTGCCGTCGTATAAATTTTAACAGAATAGATGGATCGTCATAACAGCTTTTGTTATAAGCGAAAATATCACAAAGAGAGGCAGGACTGTCATTTCAAGAATGGAACTTAGTTGATTGATCAGAACGTAATTAACGTTTCCATTGAATATTTACAATATTTGAATGGTATGGGTCTATAATATGCCGCAAATTTCAGTGCTATTGATATGTCTCTCTTTGCATAGTATAAGGGCAGATGCCCTATTGGTCTACTGGCAAAGGTACAGTAGGTACTGTAGTACACAAGTAGATATCTAATCTGTTGTCAAACCCTATGGAATTATTACGACAGCTGTCCTTGAGAGCCAGGTCTCGATCATAATATGCCTAACCAGCTAATATCTTCCACTATGTCTTGTTTTGACATGGATTTGTATCGAAAAATTATCCGTAGGTATATAATACATCCATTTAGATACATGTTTGTGACTAGATTCTGGCACATTTCCAGCTCCCAAACTTCAAGAAATTTTACAACTGTACTCGTAAATTGAGTAAACTGTACATTTACATATTATGTATGTATAATCCTGTTCAATAAAGGAACGAATCGAAAATCGGCATCTCACTTGCACGCTACAGATCTATTTACTGTGCAAGTGAGATGTAATGGTATATTCATTTCATTATTAAACATGGTTATACTTAAAATTAATTAACTGCTACAGAACTGATAAATACTGATAGTCTCATATGCGGTTGGTAAAAGCTCTGTAAAACCTCTAAGTAAAACCTCTGCTTGATACAAGATTTGATGCTTCGCACGCCAAGATTGAGTATCCATTTAGATTTTTACTAGGATACGATCGTTCTCTTATGCAAAGATCGCAGGATTTAACGCTTCCCCTAGGTGTGTCTGTTTCTTATATATCCATTTATGAAAATTATATAGAAGTAGCAACAAATAGACTTAAAAATTTAACCAGCTCCTATAAATACAGGGTGAGATGATCGACCGCATTGAGTATCATGTAGAGCACGCCGTGGACTATGTCCAAACCGCGACACAAGACACAAAGAAGGCCCTAAAATATCAAAGCAAAGCCCGACGGGTGAGTCATCACACAACTCTACATTCATTCGTTACTAATTTGTATTTTGTTTTGTTTTGTTCCCATGTCCGCTCCACGCTACGACTTCGTTCCCTGTTCCATTCAATGTCCACATTTTGTTTGTGAATGATTTTTGTTACGTTCCAAATCAGTGCATTTTGTTTGCGTCGATTATTCCGGTGATTGGTTCACACTTGTATTTTTTATTATTTTCATTTTTTCGTACTATCCTTTTCATTTTATTATTACCTAAATATATATTTGTATGTGTACACGAATTCGCTTTGACTGTTGTGTTACTAACTTTATGTAGCTCTGGTACTTACACTGGTGAAATGGGCTTCTAATTCATAATCTGGTATTTGGTATCACTTTCTTGACTGGTGTGTGCGTTATTTGCCTTTTGTGCTATGGTGAATTGTTATATAATAACTGTATTCTAACTAAAACTATGTATAATATTTAATTTAACACGTTCTTATGTAACATATGTTCGTTGTAACCTATTGTAATCATTATCATAGATCTTATATTTTAACAAACTATGTAACCATTTAATTACCACTAAACTTCGTCTTATTTGTATTGTTATAATCATGTCCAAAATGTTCTTACTGTCTAACTCTTTACGTTTCATATCTAAAACTACGGTTACCCACGAGATCCCCCTTAACCGTTTCTAACATTCTACTTCAGTTCCACGTTCGGCTGTAACAATATATGGGTGTATTAAAAATTGTATGAACCAATCGGCCGTAAGCGAATATTGCGTCCCGCTCCCTCCCAGCGCATTTGACCTTAGCGAGAGCAGGGCGAACTAGTGGATCGCATCGAGCACCACGTTACCCAGAGTGCGGAATACGTGGAGTCCGGCCAAGTGGACATCCACAAAGCCGGCGTGTACCTCGCCAAAGCACGGAAGGTAATCTCTATACATAAAGCCAAGACGGCTATATCTAACTAACATTGCGGCACCTGGAGAAGGCACGTCGGTGAAATAACTTGTTTTTTTATAGGGAACTGAATCAAAATTGGCGAATCTTATTGTGCTTTCTCTCTCGCACAAAATGTGTCAAAAGGGAAAGGCATGATAACAGATGTGGGGCCACAGTTCTTTAGATTTAAATATCTATTTAGGTCATTCATTGAGGCGTCTGTCAGTAGACGTAGTCCGTCAGTAGTAGTTAGAAGCCTCACCAAGAACAACTGCATGGATCTTAATTATTTCATGTCAAAAGTAGTGCATTCATACTGCTCTACATACAAATTTCTAACCACAATTATGTACTCTGGACACATGAATAAAGAACAGAATAAAAGCTGTGGAAATTTCAAACCGGTTCCGCACACGAATGGCGCCGCCACTGTGGCCGCATTGTCTGTGACTAGTTACGCACACATAACTGTGAGTGTAGTAGTGAAGGTTTCATTCTGTACCGTTCTTTACTCATGTGCTGTGGGCACTATTTATTGGCATATTTGAAACCACTGCATTGCTTGGTAAAGTTTTTGACTATACGGACACGTGAATTGTCACATCTTCGTTTTCCCGACGTGCCAATCGTCAAGCAGGGCTGCATTTGACACTACTTCAATCTGAGGGGACAAAAGGCGTTACTAAACGGTTATTGCTGGCTATATAACTTGGATAACATTTCTGTTTAACGAAAAAAACTGATCAAATCAGTAATCTTGATCTCTTCCTACACTTTCACTCGATATTTCATGCATTTCGGTTTTTTCTACACGTGCATGCTTGCATGATCGGAGAATATGATACGAGTCACGCATGGGAGATAACACGACGAAACGAACGTTTCATAGTACTTAATACTTTCATTTTCGATTATGTTCACGCGTTTGTTGTATATCTTCTGAAAACATTACAAATGTTCAATAATATTTGTGATCGATTTTATAACTAATTGTGATCGATTTAATAACTAATCTACATAATATAGCTATAACAAAAATACAACACAAGTTTTAGACGCTTTTTTTTGCGCCGTGCACTAAGTGTTGCTTGCTGTATTACTTCGCATGGTGATGGCATTCTTATGGATGTGGTAAAAACGGCATTTCAGAGCATAAAAAACTTTTTTTTTATTTGCTGATAGGTTAGTCACACCTGTTGGTAGGTGATGGTGTGGTCGAAAGTGATAACAGCTTTAACTTTTGATTACTGGCTCTTAAGGACTTCGAACCATAGTCCATTAGCTTGGCAGTCCATAGCCATTGTCACTGGCCATCATAGCTTCATGTTGCTGTAATAATATTCAGAATAATTAGATTTAGCACTAAAGTCAACCCTCAAAATGGGAATCAAGACTAATGGGATTATAAATTCATAGGATTTGAGTTTATGTGAATAAATATGTATTTGTTTATTTTAATTGTAAAGGTATTTATTATATATAGTTCATAATATTTAAAAAATACTAAATGATTGAATTTAATTTTAACATTTGCTATTATATAATCAAATAAATATAATTAATAAGAATATAATAATAAGTCAAACTTAAAACTAGCCTAATCAAATTTGGATTTGAGTTACATAATATTAATTATTCATATTCTAATAGGTTTAAATTAATTATTCATATTCTAATAGGTTTATAATATTAATTATAATCCTATTAGAATATGAATAATTAATATTATCAACTCAAATCCTATGAGTTTCTTGTTCAATAATAACTTTTTTTTAATAATTCTAAAATAGATTTGGTTGATTATTCGTCGTCAATGCCATATTTCATATCTCTCAAGTGGTAGCCAGATATGTGTATGAACACCCACATTTCGCAATAGTTTTTGTGGGTGCGAGGTATGAGCGGATTATTATACCTTAGTCAAACCAGTTTACTATGATATTACCATTTATCATCACAATTCCCTACTAGAGGCTGCATCTCCATACATCTAAAGATCGATCGTGCGAATAAGATGCCGATCTAGATGTACAGTTACCAATGTGTGAATCTCTTCTCTATTCACGCTCGTTTGACCTGGAGTGCAAATAAATTTTGTCATAGGAGACATCAAAATTATACTATTTTTTGTACATACAAGGCAGGTAATTATCAGCTAAAGAAAATGATAATATGTAAGTGATGAGGTCTTAAAGAAAAACACGTTGACCACAACAATGTCAACAGAACGAATATTAAGGCAGACCACATGCGCAGTGACTTTCTACTCCTAGATTAGCAGATCGTTGCCGGCCAGTAAGAAAATTAAAGAAGCTAGTCTTGTAATAGGGTTCATATCACCACGAGCTGCTTCGCATCTTCGCAGTTGCGACCGTCGCTTCCACTGAAATGTACAACAGTTAGATAAAATAAAACTTTGTACATTTACATTGTTCATTTTTAATATCGAATGGATAAATGAAATTAGTACATAGCGATAGGCCGTATATTCTATATATATACATATTGCGAAACGTGGATGTTTATATTGTATAATATAGATAGATAACTCTTTATTGTATACCAAAACGACTTATGCAAAAATAAACGAAAGAAATGTTAATGTAGATAATTGGCGACCTTATTGCTACAAAACCGCCCAGAACGAAGTAGTTGAACAATAGGTGTCGCTCCATCCCGATACGATGGTTGAAGAACAAAAGCAAGAATTAAAGTCATGAGTCATTGTGTCATGTTAGCTCAATTGGTTAGAGCATACTCCGGATAAAGGGGTGGATGGACGCGGGTTCGAATCCCGCACATGACTATAATGTTTCTATAGTAAATTTGTAATTTTGTAATAAATAAATATTCATATATAAATAATGTTATAGGAGTTCAGTACATTATTTCCAGTAGGTCCATTTAAGTATATTATTACATCATCGGGGGCACCATTTTAGTCAAAATTATACGTTGACGTGAAAAAAGAAACGTATAAACATTATCATGCTTACATTTATTTCGAAAACACTATATTTTGAAATAAAAATTTGATTATTGGAAAAAATATTTTCCTGATATTCAATTTAAAAGTACTTTCCCACATCATTTGTTTATTTTTTTACCATTGCAACACTTTTAATTTGTTTTCGTTTCTCCTTTATCATTGCAGAAAAAAGTCTTCATCATTATTTGCCTGTCCGTTACGGCGGTTATTTTAATAATAATATTAGCGATCGTGCTAAGTTAGACCTTTGCGAGGAGCCTGTGATGCCATCTCGTGGACTGTGTGTGCAACATCATTGTTGGAAACTATGGAAAATCGACCATGTGAAGTTACGGTTCAACGTTGATCAACGATTTGATATTCGAATTATCACGGATCGATTCTACTAGGTCTAATATCTATCGCGATCGCTCAACTGGCACCTTTTGCTGCTTCATTCATATATTTTTTATACCAGTTCCGATCGTAGAATTTGAAAGATATTAGTCGGTTTAATTGCAAGCTGTAATTAGTAAGTAACAACTAACTAAACGCTATGTAATAATAACCAATTCTGAGTATTCGTTTTTACTTTTGCAACTAGTATTATACCCTTAATCGTGTGCTGATGGGATCGCGATAGACTTTAGTGACCTTTACAAGATCCAAAGGATACATTTGGTATCGGAAGCTCGAACCAATATTGTCAAAAAAATTTACAAGAACAAGTATTTTATAATATTTGAAGAGTTCCATAGTTGTTCGGAAAATGATATGATTGTTTCATCAAAATCGAATGCTTCAAAAAAATAATCGATTTGTTAAAATTATATTGTTAATAATATAAATATTTATCACACGAAGACCGTTATTAATGTTATTTCATAGACGAACTACGTTATTTTAATAGTTTAGGTGGCCACTGATTAGTTCGAGGAAGAATTTTGTACAAGCCTAATATTTGTTAGCCAAGTAACTAACAATAGTTAATAACTAATTTACCTTCACTAAAAAGTTTAAAGACAATATTGCGTTAAGTGCAATAAAGATAAGTGTGCTTTAGAATAAATAAATTATTTATGTTTAAAAAGCTTCGTTAATGTAACCTAGATAAGATATATTAAAGAAGTATATAGATTGTCTGTAAATACACAAATTATTTAAATAGATTTACATCGATAGTTTGTTAAGGCCATATCACAATCGATTCGCGGGCTTGGACGTAAAGTGAAAGACCACTTTGCTCACGCTGTTTTGAATATCATATGCATTGTTTATGTAAACATCACAAAATAAACTCGTGTGGACCTCTTGAGACCGCACTTATTAATAGTATCGATTTGTAACGATATAGATACAATTGTGGCTATATTGTAATTGTTTTGGACCTTTTACTTTAGTACAAACCTAAAACGTTATTTTAAACAACATATTTGAATCACCATAGCGAGAATATTATTCATTTTCAATAATGTTATATTAGTTTTAATATTTTTTTTGATCGTTGCTGTTTTCATATGTAAAAACTGTTACGATTATGTCCGAGGTTTGGCATTTAAGCTATTGTTTAAACAAGTGATGATCAGTGAGCACTGAGAGACCGCGAGAATTCTCGAAATAAATTACCAAAAGTTTAGACCTCAAGCGATTTTTGAACAAAATTTGGAATTTAAACATAATTTCCAAGGAGGCGACTAAAGGAAAAATACTAGAAGGTGGGCAGCAGCGCCATCTAAAGAACTGCCAACTTACACTGCGATCCCTAAGACGCCTGCCAAGCGTGGGAATTATGGCAAATACCCCCTTAATAGGGGAGGCTGTATTCAGCAGTGGCTGTTACAGTAAACATAACTTAATACTTTTCAAACTTTTTACTAAATGTCTGTAACCGGATTAATTACATTTCATGCATGAAATGTAGTTCATAAGTAGTTAAGAATTGAGAAATAATACCATAAATAGTATGTATTTTAATGTATTTATTTAAAAATTATAAGGTTAGTTTTTTTATTTTTTGTTTTAGTTCCACTATTATAGGTACCTACCCTTGGTAATTTATTTCGTAAAATGTGTGAGATCTCAGTGCTCCAGCACATTTTTATACTGCGTTGTATAAAACATTTATGTTCTCACTTGTATTTCGGATTGTTACTTGTATTAGTTTCCTATTTTAGCGTATTAGGTTTGGAAACATTTACCGCATTACTCTAACAACCATTAACAGTCGTAATTTTTTTTTTGTTGTGAGCAGTAAGTTGTTATTAATAGGGTAGTTGACATTTTTAGCTTAAAATATGACGGTCACCAAACAGTCCGCGTGGTTTTTTTTTTAAACGCCGTATATCACCATTTTTATTTAAACTTTTCAATGCGGTAATAAGCTAGTCGAGATAGCCATTTCGTAGCGTTCTAACGGCAGAAAACCATAGGCTATATAGTCTAGAGGTGTTCGTACATAATATTCCCAAAGGGACTTGTCGGTTTGAACTGTCACTGTCAAAGTAATTTGCTTACGAACTATTACTGAGTGCGTTCGATTTGAGACGATAGCGTTTATAGCATTTTCAAAATTGGCATTCGTATTTAAGCGTTCGGAAAGCAATCTTTTAATAATTTTGCTACGCCAATGTTTTGCCCCAAATCGAACGACACTTGACAATAGCTGTCGTTCTCAAACGATAATGTGAGCGCGTAATTTAATTAGTTTTAAAACACATTACTGCTCAAAACTTATGTAAATTATGACGAAGTTTAAATGTCAAAGACGCAGTTGACAGTCAGACCTGGGTCCGAATATAGTACTTTGTATACTTTTTGAACCAGTTTTCAAAGCATTCAAATGAGGTTAAAAAATTCCTTTCATTGTACTTTTGTAAGCATATTCGTTTAGCAGGCGTTCATACAAAAAAAATACAATGTTAAAAAACATACGATAAGTGTGTGTGAGTGTAAACTACCCTATTAAAGTAACGAAGGTTATTTGTAGAGCCCTTGGTTTTTAGGATACTTTAATTTTCATCGAATCTTGTTAATTTAATTTCTAACATTCGAGTTCACACAAAATAGAAGGGTCGTATTGTAACGAAGTACTAAACCTATACTTTTTATAAAATGCTGCCACGCTGTCAAAATTCATGACCCTTTTCTCTTTGTGCCGACTCTGCTCCATAACAAACTGCGCAATTTTAATGTTATTGTAATGTTATATTATATTATAACAGTATCAGTATTTTAGAGTATTGGATGTTTAACAGGATATCCGCTGTGTTTATGCTACATAACAACTGGTCATATTAATGTAATAGAGTTTTAGTTTCACCAAGTATTGTAGAGTAGGTTCCTATGTGTCTTTTCTTGTCTCGGTATATGATTCAGTCACTGTTGTTAATTCGTGGCTATCCAAAATTTTATTTGATTCGCTAATATTTCGAAAGATTGAAATGTACCTCAGGGGCAAGTGTGATTTTTACAAACAGGCAAATGATTTGTTTACTGTGGCAGAGGGGTCTGCATCTATTTTTTATTGTTTAATTTTTTATCATAGAAACCACCAAAAGTAACAACCATTACCATTATTTTATTAGTTATGCCTTTATTGCGCCACGTTCTGTTACACAATATATAACCATTTTAAAATTATTTCTAGTTGTTGATTTTTTCGTGAATGTTCTGATCACTTATCGCCTGTATGTAACCGACCGCACAGTCGTATTGTATAAAGTATTTCTTGCTAAATAAACATGCATTTAATAACAGCATTTTAAGAGAAAGTTATAGTTAAACTACTTTCTAAACTTCCTTAGGTCTATCAGTTGTATGGTTCAGTGAAAATAACTGTGATTCCTACACTTATATTAGATGTTATTTGTGCAAATCGCTATACGCTCAAAAATACTGATGTAAACAAGTGTGGTGTACTATAAATAAGCTAACGCACTAATTATTTAATCAAAAGACTGTGAGACATAATTTAATGCCATCGTAATTGATATATTTACTACATGTTAAACCACCAAACATTTGTTTGAGTTATGTGTTACACATAGTTTAGTTGCCCTCGGAACGAAGGGTGTGAGTTACAAAGTTGTTTATTTAATTAAATAATGTCGAAACTTTACTCATGTTGTACATATGTTTATAATTATTTCGAAAATTATATTGATTTATTTTAATTTTGATTTATTATTTTATTTTACTACCTGAATATTGAGGCAAATGACGCACGCACGTAGTTTAGTGAAGAGTTGAAGCCTATTTTTTTCAGTGATTAATACATTTTATTATATGATAATGTGAGAGATAGAAGCGATATCGTCCAAGTACGGCGCTCAGTTTCGGGACAAGTTAAAAGCGTATGTTGCATGCTCGCGACTCGCCGGCTACAGAAGAAGATCATGATCCTAGCGTGCCTGCTGATATTGGCGGTGTGCATCATCGCCTACGTGTGCAGCATCTTAAAGTAAATGAGCGGCCGAGCTCGCTCTCCAATCGCCAAATGCTCAAAGGTAATCTCTCGAACGCGACCAGCGAGCGCGCGGCCGCGGCCGTGCGGGCACGCATCGACCCACGCGTTCCCTCACGGACCCGCGGCACGCACGCTCGCCAAACATTGCTAGCTACTAATATGTGTTGTATTTGTCCACTCTGCAGAAGAAGATAATGATTATGCTGTGCCTCCTCGTTCTCGGCCTCATTGCGACCGGCTACGTCTATAACACGTTCTTCTAAACGGGTGACAGGGGCAGGTTTGACGCGCAAAATGATATCATACCTAGCTACATTTAGATATTTTTATCGAACAATATATTCAGAGATAAATCGCCGTAATATTGCATATGGAATGTTAGCAATCTTATTGATAACTCATGCTCATAAATATATCGATTGTCAAGATATCGTTGATCATTTTATTTGGGGTTTGTGCATGTGTCAAACAGTCGAACATAAAAAGTAAACATTTGCCGAAGTAGAACAGTCATCTATACATTGCGCTCAAAAGCTGACCTGGCTGAAAATAATTATTCTTCAGGATATAAACAAGTCTTACAATCGAAATTGAAAACTGAAATTCGACCTGAAATAAGATTTTACGTTGATAATTCAACGGAACGAAATTATGATGTGGCCCGTCTTCTCCTTTACTAACACTTTTAAGACACTATATCCTGAAAAAGCTTCCACGCTTACATTATGTAAAAACCAAATCCTTTTTTACTATATAAGCACTTTTAAAACTTTTGCACCTTTTACTCTTTAAATAGTACACCCACTTAAAAGCTCATGAATATATCGACATACATATTTTGTATTAAGTCTGAAGATATATTTTATATATGGTCTAGTATAGTCTTCGTAAGTATTCAATTTTACAAAATACTATTCAATAATGCATCATTCAGAAATTATAATGTTTTGATGTTTGATTATCTATTACAGTAGGCAATTTTTGAATTATACTAATAAAACCCGGTTTAACAATGAACGAATGAAAGACGGCGCTGCAAATCATTACATCTCACTTGCACACAATAAACTGTCTATGGTCACAGAATAAAAATTACCAGAAGGATCACTGCAAAGCCATTCCAATAAATAAGCGACTCTAGTTGCGAAACAATAAAGTGCATTTCAGCTCGCGGAGCATGAAGTACCTGATATTTATATTATTCACCTACAAGGCGTTTCTCTTTCTATTGCATAGCTCTGATCTCTTCTGACTTGACACGCACCGTAGAATAATCCCGTTCGGACGGTTACGCCGATGGACCTGTAGCTGTTCACCTAAATGGTTGATCGACAGCTGTTTTTACTCCATAGCTGAATTCTTGGATCGTGAGGGTCGGCATTTTCAATAAAACTCTGAATATATTATTGCAAGTTGTGGACCGTTTCTTATTATTTTCATTTTTATATTTATTATTGTATCTTAATTTTAGAATCCGAGAATATTTGTAAATATAACTATGGGTGGGGGTGTTAATAACGTAATTTTTTTTTTTTTAGTTAAATTAAATTTTAATCATAATTGTAATGATAATATTATGTAACATTTGTACGCCCTATGAAGGGTAGAACAAAACTTTGGACATTATTTACCATAACATCTGTATATCTCACTTATGTTCATGCAAATAAACTTCTTATTCTTAAAATGTGGAGTGAGCTAAGCCCGCTATATGGTATGCAAGTCAGATGTAATGATGTGCAGCCTCATCGTAGATTCCTTTTAAACCGTGTTCTACATAGTACACGTCATACAGTAAAAAGTTACCGCACATCCGCATCTATAATTAATACTAATCAAAACCTAGTTAGAACAATACATCTACTTTTTATATATCCACGTTTCTCAATCCTACACGTGGGTAATGTATTGTGCATCAGTCATGTTTTTGAAATATTGTTCTTAATTACGAGTATCAAGATTAGTTCCTTGTTTTAAATTATTTGTATTTAATGTGTTTTCATATTTATAGTTATAGAATAGGGTGTAACAATAATTTAGATTATAGGCTCTTGTAGAATAATTTAAAAAATCAAATAAAGGATTTAATTTAGAATTCCATTAGTGGGATACCTAGTTCCCAAAAGAATAAAAAGTAACGCTAGTAGGATTAAATTATATATTTGCTGTGTTATATGACAGTTTCAGCTTATAGTACAAATATATCTGGGAGTATTGAATAATATGAATCAATTATCTTCTGATAGCTTCAGATTCTGACTGTAATAGTTGCAAGTAGTTGAGTTGTTACTTGCGTTGATAAGTTGTAACACATTTGTTAATCTGCAGGACCGTCAAGCAAAGAGTTATCGACGCGCATTGTTGGTGCTTGCATCCCGCCTGGCAAGGCCCCCTTGCCGTGACCCAGCGATCGTCACCATCGCATCGTACCCATACGCATAACCACCATTCCACTCAACGACTATGTAATGTTCAAACTACAATCAATTATTATCGTATATCGTACGACGCTACTGTTCCATCTCATTGTGATCACGAATCATGGTTGTCGCCGCAGTTGGCGAACATTCACGTCATAGGCGACTTTCTATTTATTTATAAAGATAATTCCTAGCGTGCAATAATCAACAAATATACATTAGATAAATCTACATACATAATATCATCTAGTAAACATAATATATTATAGGTCAACGTTATATCTTGAAATAAACTTAATAGTATATATCATCTAAACATCAAACTATTATGGATTTTTAAATTTAAATGTTTCAATACCACGATGATGGTATAAGACGATGTCTACAGTGTTTGTGATTATTAATTGTAGCTTTTAATATAATAGACCATATTATACGAGATATAGTAAGATCCTTCTTTCTGAATTAATGTGAAACTATTGTATCATCTGTAGTTTTTAACCTATGCTAGTCCAAATAATGGCCCGCTCTGCCGCGTGCTTATAACGGTTACCTACATTTTACGAGGTGGAAAGTAAAATGAAAGAAAGAAGGATTATCTAAACCCCATTCTCTATAATGCATTTACCAGTGATATAACATAAAGTGATGTAAAGTAGGTACCTATCAATCGCATTCATATTCGAACCGTATCGTTAGGGTTCTACGTCACATTTAGTGTAACCGTCACGTTCAAAATGCAAGTGCCTGTTAGGCATCGGTACTTGTGTATTTGTGAGTCTGTAGGCGGTCGAGGACCGGATGTAGAGAGATATCGATGCGTACGGTGTGGATAAGAGATCAAGCCTTAGCATATACACAAATCCTTGTGTAGCCATCAATTTCTACTACCAGAATTGTCGATGAACTCTTTTTAAATATACTAAAAATTCAGTTTGAAAGGTAATTTGCTGTGGGTCGTTTTCCGGATATGCATGCGTGGGTAAACTATCTCCGCGGTTCAAGTCACGCAAATATGCGCTGTTTGCACTGTATTCACGCAAACGGTCGGTTCATAACGTGTAAAACAAACACCACGATAGCATTATGACGTCACCTCCGGCTGCATACAACGCTCACAGAAAAGTGGTAGTGCAGTGTGTGCACAAACGTCAAACTCAAATTTTGACAGATAGATGAGGAGTTTTTTGTCGTTATACGTACATGGTTAGAATGATATACGTACAACCATCTTGATAACAAAAAATATCCTGAAATGCAATAAATACTTCTAATGTCGATAATTGACGTGGAGGTTATTTTGGTAAATTGCGAAAAAGTAAATTGACAGTTAGCAGATGTTATAAGCGCGGTTACTTATCACACACTTATCGCGGTTCACATCGTTTGCACGCAAACAGTGCATATTCTCGAATTTCAGTTATGAACCGGGCGTTTGCAATGTATGCAGTGACAGCAATGTTTGCGTGATTTAAACCGTAGTGTATATATTACAGAAAAGAGTAGCGATGACATAATCCTAGGCATTATAGATGATGGTGAGAGTAAAATAAATGTAATGTGATTACGTTCTGTATAGAGTTGAACAGGGAATCGGAAGGCTAGGTCTCTGATGCCACACCGGCGCGCCCCGCAGCATATCGCGCTGTCGTCGCGCCGCAGCAATAATGAAGTACGAATACAATCGTAACATTGTTTTAAACTTTCGAATGTGTGATAGTAGATGCAGTTGTTGTTTAGTTAACTTTATGATAATAATGAATTGTTATTGTGGATGTAACTTTTAATAAACAATAAGAGTACTTTTAAACTTTTCAATATATTTATCGTATAGTTTAAATAAACATACAAAGAGAAAACTTTGGGCGCTTTTCGATCATATATATATTTGAGTGAATAAATAATTTTTTAATTTATACTTTTAAGATGCTCTTCGTTGTACAGTAAAACATAATGTAGCTGTTTTAGCTAGGATAACGTTTTTTAATAAATTAATATATTACCAACACTTCAGCAATATGAATTGGTGACGAACAGTATTTCTGTTTGTAAGGTTAAGTCGATAAATTATATGCTCGACAATTTAAGTAAAGCACCAAAAATTTAGCATTTCCTATAGGAAAACATAATGAACTAATAGTATGTGAACTGTTAACGCTATATAACTTGGTGGTCGTTAACGAAGGTGTGCCATTGAAGCACTTTTCTAGCGGTGGACGATATTTGAAGGATAACGGCACTAAGTGACCCTCGAGGAGTGCCCTGTCTCCGAGCGGTGCCTCGTACCGCTTCTGTCCTAGTACGCAGTTATGTAAGAATATAAAGCAATGTTAATTTTAACATTTATAGTGTAATTAGATTTTTATCCCTAAGAGTAGGATTTCATCTAGTTGCCTTCGTAACCGTAGAGAAATTAGGTGATACCTTTTCTCTGGTAGCTTCGTCATCGTGTCGCGGAGGTCAGTCGCATTATCCCATTTGCCAGTCAATTGTATGCTTGCCTTAACGCGAGCGTGCAGCCGCACTGTCCTGCCATTGTTCTACATCGCGCTGACACTAGCTAGATTCATCTTACTCATCTTAAATCTAGTGTATGTAATTATAATTACTGGCCTCGAGACGAGGCCGTGTACCTGACACCAATGTAACGATAATGTTAGCAATCACTCCATCGGCCACAGTCGCACGAGCACCCGCGAGCGTGATGTCCGCTGGAGGCCCGAAGGCGATGGCGCGGCGACCCGTCGCGCCCGATCCCTAATTGTAAAATAATTTGTTAGAGTAGGTATAACCGAACTTCTAGTCAGCTTTTGATGATCTCTTTATTATTCCGATAATATAACTCTTAATATTGCAGTTGTATCTTCTGTTACTAGTGTACATAAAGGATGTTTCGGTGTTTATGCGCTACCGCACGCGTGGTGTCGGGACCCGCGTGCGGAAACGCGCGTGGAATTACGTGTACGTCAGACGCACGTGCGTTCTCTAACAAATCATATTATCGTCAAATATAGATATTTTCATAAATCAATAGTATGCATATTGTTGATTGGATTGCTAATTTTGTATAAGTACACCATTAGTATAGTTTATATACTTATGTGTCAATTCTTATAGCATTTTATTACATTAACAAAGGATAGCTAGTAAGTGTTAAAGTAATCCAATAATATTTGCAATGCTGTTTATTATTAGGCTTATAATTTTATGTTGAATTAATATTGAATGGATAATTTTACTCAACGTAATAATAATTATCTATTGTCTTTGTATTCTAAATATTACACTGAAATAGATATGTACTTGCATAATATTTTATCTATGCATTTTGAATAGGAGAAGTATCCTTAAAATCCGTAGCACTTGTAAATCATTAATGCCAATTAACGGACCTTAAAAACGTTTCATAACTTTATCCAACGTCATATAGTATTGCGCACAAGTTCTCCTTTGCGTAGTAACTAGGTACTTTAATGACATTTCATAAAGTTTTACGGAACGTAAATAAAGGGGTAAATTTCTATTCTGCGCTGCGCCACTACGCGGGCTTTTTGCTCGGCGAATTTATATATAACAACGAACGGTCGAGATGTTATTATAGGAATCATAAATAAAATCTATGAAATTCACTTGCCTAAATTTCAGTTCAAATATCTACACTACTATAATAGCGTACCTATATATGGTGTGTGTGTATCACTTTATATGTAAGCCGTTTCTTTGTGGCGATATCAAAAGATGTTCTATTGTAGAGGTAATAATGTCGACGGTGTTATTCTTGCGAAGATTTTAATTTTTATTTAATTCCAAATTACGTCTCAGTAAAGCTGCGAGGTAGGTAGCTTTGTACACCTGCTATAAAGGAACATAGTTATGTGTATATATGACATCATTTAGGGTTTTAATGTTGTTTAACCCTTTCCTCATGACTATCATTTTTCCTCTCGTAAATTTGTAATTTTGTAAAGTAAACAACTTGTTAAAGGCGTTCCCATGCTGATTCAACACGCTCTGAGATGACATGGTCCGACTTCTTCATGGTGGATAACTTTATTTTGACAAGCAGATTTGCACAATTTTGTAAGACATGTTACTTGTACCAATGTGTTAAATAAATCAATAAAAATGTAAGAAGGTATGGATTACTTCGTCGACATTACGCCTCCTCAGGTCGATCTGCATCGATCGTTCTTAACTGAGTCACACTGACTGTTGCAATATTACATACTTACATTATTGTTTACGTGTAGGGTCGCTAGACTTCAATTTGTAGTTAAATGTTCGTAAACTTTACAATTTACACGATTCGTGCTTTGTTCTTTCTGACTCTTTGATGTTGCTTGGCGTTGAATAATGTGAAACATTATACTTATAAATATATTAGAGTTAATTTATTTTTGAATCATGTTAATTTTTGTACATGTTTAGTTTAGACAAAAATGTTGAAATAGTTTAGTAAAATGTTCTAAGATGTTCTTTATCCTATATGTATACCTACTTGTGTATTTCAGAATTTATATTCGAATTGTATTCCTCTATACTTATGCCATTGTCTTGTAATCTTGTTGTAAAGGAACACTGACACATAAAACCGTTGTTACGATAGCAATCTATTGTACTTATACTTATTATCTGCGAAGTTCTGAACACGTTGTAAAATTCAAGTTAGATTGGTTTTATAGTCATATTATTCTGTACGTAGGTTATCAATCTGAAATTCTCTCATAATTATAAAATAAACGGTGTTTTCTGCTGTAACAGTTTTTTTGTTCGCCAATAACTCCATTCTACTAAAAGCTATTCATTCCTAAAAAGCTTAACATAGTGAGGCCAAATTAGAGCAAATAATCTTAATTGTGCGCGGTTAGTATTTCTACCGTACGTGCAGATCCTAAAACACGGGGAACTGAACATAGAAGCAGCCTAAACAGTAACATGTCGTCGTGTAGAGAAGACTTAACCCAGCAAAATTGGACTTTTTCTTACTGTCGTAAGTTAAATTTCATAAACGTCTAATATGAAAAAACTTAAAAAGGGGAATACTAATACCATGAAAAATATGGAAAACACTAGTATGGAGTCAGATATAAAAATTGGAGAAAAATTAGAAAAAGATCAGGAAATTAGAACAGAAGAAGGAAACAATAAAAAGAAAAGATTTAATTTTATGAGACTATTTAGTAGATTAAGAGAAATTGTTTTATCAGAAAATATGCTCCAAGAGAAGATCACTAACTTTTTATCTGTCATTGTAGAAGAATGCTATATTTACATAGCAGAGATAAAGTTCGGGAATTGTGTTGACAAATTCCTGTCCATAATAAAAAATGGATAGGAATTCTTTAAACATAGTTCAGTGGAATTCTCAGAGCATAAAATCCAAAAAGGCAGAATTTGAGTGTTTATTATATCAACATAAGGTGCATATAGCTGTATTGAGTGAAACTTGGTTAAGTGACGATGACTATATAAATATAAGTGAGTATAGTATTCATAGGCGTGACAGAGAAGACCACTATGGTGGAGTTGCCATATTAATACACAAATCTATAAAAAATTAAATTGTTTCTATAGGTATTAGTAACTCTGAGATAGAAGTATTAGCAATGAAGATTTTAAACTGTAAGTATCTTAATAATCTAATTGCCGTTTACTGTCCATCATCTGTGCGCACTATTCATACTGACTGGGAGGAACTATTTTCTTTATTTCACAATAAAACTATTATAGCAGGTGATTTTAACGCACACCATACCAACTGGTCGTATAAAGTAAACACAAGAGGTATGCAAATTTTGGATTCATCTACAGACCAAGGCTTTATCGCATTGAATTCAGGGAGTGCTACTAGGATTAAACTTGTAAATAATAAAGTGCAGAACACATCGCCAGATATCAGCTTCGTTTCCTCGGATATTGCAATTCACTTTAATTGGCAGGTACTAAATGAAAATCTAGGCAGTGATCATTTTGTTATTAAAATAAGCTCATCATATACAAATACGCCTAAATTTACTAAAAAACGTAACTTTAAAAAAGCTAATTGGATTATTTACAGAGAATTTGTTGATGAGATTTTACATAAAAAACCTAGTAGTTCGGGTAGTGTGCAAGAAATGTATGATAATTTTATATGTATAATCAATGAGGCGGCAGAAAGAAGCATTCCTTGGTTAAGGATTTGTGAGGATCCAGCGAGTAACTTCAAACCAAAGCCATACTGGAACGAACACTTGTCTAAAGTTACAGCCCAAAGAAGGTTAGCTTTAAGTTCATTTAGACGTAATCCTACGCCTGATAATTTGACGGTACTGGAGGATAAGAATGCAATAGTTAAGCAGGATATTGCACATGCTAGGACTGAGAATTGGCGTGGCTGGTGTGATTCAACTAACGTAGCTACTTCCATGCCCGAGATGTGGCAACGAATGAGATGGATTAAGGGAATTAGGCAACATAAAGTTCACCTATCGAACGACAAAAAGGCTGAGCTATTGCTTCAATTAGCTCCGGACTTTGTAGGAATTAATAAACCAGAACTTGTATCGTCGAATTTTCAACTAGACCAAAACTTTGAAATGCAGGAACTATTGGCATGCCTAAAACAGAAAGATACAGCATCTGGTGAGGATAATATTACATACTCCATGTTATATAATTTACCAGAGACAGGAAAAACATTATTATTATCCCTTTATAACAGTATTTATTGTACTGGTTATGTTCCACATCAATGGAGAGACATTAAAATAATACCTATCCCTAAAATTCTGAATAATAATAATAATGGTGTTAAATTAAGACCCATATCATTAATGTCTTATATTTCAAAAATATTTCACTCCATGATTTGCAAGAGACTTGAATGGTATATCGGAAACAAACATATATTATCATCATTTACAACCGGTTTTAGAAAGGCGCAATCATGCTTAGATTCTGTGACACGGTTAGTTACATACACCCAGATCGGTTTTACTAGAAATTTTCCTACATTAGCATGTTTTCTAGATCTCGAAAATGCATATAATAATGTACTTATCGATAAAGTTATATCAACTCTAGATCAATTAAATGTAGGGTCGAAGATAACAAACTACTTATGGGAATTCTTGAAGGAAAGACATTTAAAAATAAAAGACGAAACGGGTACAACAGTAGAAGTGGAGAGATGGACCTCAAAGGGTTTGGCTCAGGGAGATCCTATTTCTCCACTTTTGTTTAATATTGTGACGCATGAAATTTGTAAGAACATTAATATGCATATTAAAATTGAACAATTTGTGGATGATTTTATTATATATACCAGTAATAGTAAAATAGATAACTGCGTTAAGGAAAAAACATTTAATTTAAAAGAACGAAATGTGCACTGCCGGCCGTCTAGAACATAATGCTTCTGTGGTAAGTACATATGAGAATAACCCTCAAGGTACCTATTTCAACAACCTGTACCTACCTACCTTTATGGAGAAGACCATAGTAGGTAGGTATATTTTGATACAAGTGCTCATTAATTTCTCGTTCAGCTCAGAAATTACCTCGTTATTGTAAACGAGGAACAAGGATATGCATGCAAAATTTCACAGAGTTTGAACACTTTGCACCCATTCAAATATGAGGAAACTACTTAGGTATGTATGAAAGTGCTACATGCAGTTTAGCCTTAACAACTGGGGATATCAAGTTTTCTTTATATTTTCTGTTTGAACAAAGTTACTAAATAACTGGCAAATGCACAATACATGCAATGCTAAATCCCATTAAGGAAAAAACATTTAATTTAAAAGAACGAAATGTGCACTGCCGGCCGTCTAGAACATAATGCTTCTGTGGTAAGTACATATGAGAATACTACTCAAGGTATTTCAACAACCTGTACCTACCTACCTTTATGGAGAAGACCATAGTAGGTAGGTATATTTTGATACAAGTGCTCATTAATTTCTCGTTCAGCTCAGAAATTACCTCGTTATTGTAAACGAGAGGACATGGACATAAGAAATGTTTGCTCATTCTTAACGCAACGCTACATAGTCGTTATAATCGTTCTTGAAGTTGAACTTCGTAAAAGTTGACGAATTTAATCGTATAAAATGTTTATTTTAAATGTATTAAATCCATGCGCATTGTAAATAACGAGAACAATAGAATTTCATTCATAAATGGACGATATCGTCCACGCTGCCAAGGGGTTACCTATAGCGTAAATATTATGTTCTATGCTATAGCTATAGGGAATACTTTTGCGTGTCGATGTCACACACTATTAAAATTAGCTTGTTTACATGGATCACAATGTCTTATGTAATAAAAATCAAATAAAATTACGCGCGCAAATCATCGTAAGTTGACAACTCTTACTTATGGCGTGGTCCGAATTGCGCCATCAGTACTAATGATAGATCTGATTTCCATATGCACGCTAACGGCCGCTTGCAATACTATCGACTACTCGGAGCAAGGCATAGACTTTGGAGCAGTGACAGCCGGGCAGTAATAGCTATGGACTTCCTTATGCCGCCGTGCCGCAACTCCACGGTTCGATACCAACTGCTGGCTTGGTATGCATTACCCCAGCAAGAAAATCACTTCTGGAATAAATTGAGTTCTACAAATAATTAGTGCCTTATACGCTGTAAATGTGCACCAAATGATAAAATTGTGCACTTTGCCGTTTTGTTAAAAAAAAGGAAAAACCAATTCTGCTGGAGTAACGTTATTCCAGCAGGAAAATTTTAATCGAATGATCGTAAAGAAAAATTAAGTATATGGACAGATAGCTTATATTTGTGCGTAAATGTGCGCCAAAAATTAAATTTGTGCGTCGTAAGGTTTTCGAGATATTTCATTTCCTGCTGGAGTAACGTTTAGCAAAATCTTCTTTCTCGAAAACCAATAATTGTGCGATCTTACAATAAAAGTATATTAGTAGCTCTTAATTTGTGCTTATTTGTGACACCATTAGGTTTTCAAAAATTTGTACCATTTTTACGTAATTATGCAATTACGAAAATAAAAAAAATATGTCTAGCGCTAAAACGAACAAACGGTTGTACTCACTAAAAACGGTATTTGGTTCTTCTTCTAATTCCATTCATAAGAAGTAAACTTATTAGACAAAATATACACGCATTTATCAATAATATCAATATATGTCGCAACCGACAGTGTCATAATTAGACATCAAAATGCAAGAAATAGAATTAACTCAACATGTTTCAGTGTTAACCAAAAATTTGTGCGTTTAATGAAAAATATATACTGAAAATTTCAGCTTCCTATGTAAAGTATTAAAGAAGATTTGAACAAAAAACTAAAACGAAGCGAGATTACTGGTTATCCGATCAAATTCGAAAGATAGCAAAAAAGCGACGGTTTCATACATATTGATGATCTTCTTAACTTTGCTGAACTAACAGGTGTACACATATTGTGCCTGGGTACATTGTGGCATAAAACTGTTAAGGGAAATTATTTAACTGCTTTTTATATTGAGTTTATATAAAAGGCTTTTTTATACGTCAGTACCGTGGTGTATCTAGTTATTTGTAGTTTACACAATAAAGAGTAGTACAAATTTATTCGGGTTACATTACTACATCAAACATTTTTATGAAATGAATGTATTTTTGGTATAATAATTGAGTTGTTTTTCATTAGTTGCTAGTCCAAAGACAAATTATTACTAGCTTTACGATTGTTAGATGATGCAATTAGTTAATCATATCACAGAATAAATAATAGTACATAGTTGTTATTGCTTCGTAGGTACATTCATTAAAATATCAACCATCTGTTCAACTTACTTATACCTACGATTGCAACGAAGAAGTAGTCTGAAGTTCGCACAGCTATAAAATCATGGGAAACAGACTGATTGATATAGCACGGTAATGTTATCTATACAGTATTTCAACTTCATAGAAACGGACGAAACGCGAGTTATACCTACGCGCGTCGATCTCAGCCCGCGCTCAGTACGCAGACAGTCGCGACTGCGTCGCAGTGACGAATGGACGGTGTGTAATTTTATTTAACGAAAAATAAGTTCATTTACATACTTAATATGACGAATAGGATATATTGTGCTGTTTTTGTTGAATGATTTCGTCAATAACGCATCCAGAGGTAACTTTTTTTAGATTACCTGGAAACTCTGAAAGGTAAGACTATAAAATAAATTTACTTACTAGTAGGTAGGTTACCTATAATTACATACAAAAAATAGAAAGAATGTAAGCATAAACCTGCATTTTCATTTAATATCTTATAAGTTGCCTGAGCGTAGGAATATACAATAAAAAAAGATTTTCGTCAAAATAAAAATCTAAACAATACCTATTATAAAAATATACACAAATTCCTCTTTAAGTATTTTATGTGTGACTGTACGGACAAGAGCTTCCATGAATACTACTTATTAAAGAAAACCATCAATATGTATGAAATCGCCGCTATTTTGCTATCTTTCGAATTTGGTCGGATAACCAGAAATATCGCTGTTGCTTTAGTTTTTTGTTCATATCTTCTTTAATACTTTACATATGAAGCTGAAATTTTCAGTATATATATTTCATTAAACGCACTTATTTTTGGTTTACAGCGAAACATGTTGAGTTAATTCTATTTCTTGCATTTCGATATCTAACTAAGACACTGTCGGTTTCGACATATATTGATATTATTGATAAATGCGTATATATTTTGTTTAATAAGTTTACTTTTTATGAATGGAATTACAAGAAGAACCAAATACCATTTATAGTGAGTACAACCGTTTGTTCGTTTTAGCGCTAGACATATTTTTTTTATTTTCGTAATTGCATAATTACATAAAAATGGTACAGAATTTTGAAAACCTAATGGTGTCACAAATAAGCACAAATTAAGAGCTACTAATATACTTTTATTGTAAGATCGCACAATTATTGGTTTTCGAGAAAATGGATTTTGCTAAACGTTACTCCAGCAGGAAATGAAATATCTCGAAAACCTTACGACGCACAAATTTAATTTTTGGCGCACATTTATGCACAAATATAAGCTATCTGTCCATATACTTAATTTTTCTTTCCGATCATTCGATTAAAATTTCCCTGCTGGAACAACGTTACTCCAGCAGAATTGGTTTTTCCTTTTTGTTAACAAAACGGCAAAGTGCACAAATTTATTATTTGGTGCACATTTACAGCGTTTAAGGCACTAATTATTTGTAGAACTCAATTTATTCCAGAAGTGATTTTCTTGCTGGGGTAATGCATACGCTGGCTTGAGCTTCGCCGCATCTTCCACCATGCACTATGCAATTTGGGAATGCTCTTCTGGCAGCCACCACTCACCAGTACAAAACCTGTCACTGAGCACCTAACAGTCTGCCCTGGCAGCGGTCCTGGAAAGCCAGTATGTTACAAGAACATGAGACATCTGGTGGGCTTCGAGCGTCTTTCGTCACTAACACATACCCGCCGTGACAGAGAGTTGAGCCTCACAATTCATAAGCAAGCCAAATGTTGTCTGTCGTTCGATTTGGGCTAAATCATAAGTGTCTACATCATAGGTTTCAAATCATAAATAGCAAAATTATAAAAAATTGCTTTCCGAACGATTAGATACGAATACCGATTTAGAAACTGCTACAAACGCTATCGTCTCAAAACGAACGCACTGTTTTGTTACTTTTGACTAATCTGTGGTATATGTCAGAGATTTGTAATAATACGACGGGTTAGACGACATAAAAAAATTTCATCCCCACTTCACATGTATGGGAGCTATCCTAAAAAAAAATATTTTTCAAAATTTTATTTTATCACTTTGTCGGCGTGGTTGATTTACGTACCCGTACAAAATTTCAGTTTTCTAGCACTAACGGTCTCTTAACAAAACCTCGGACAGACGGACAGACAGACGGACATGACGAAACTATAAGGGTTCCTTGTCAGGACTACGGAACCTAAAAAAGAAAAGTTTTTATATTACAGTATATATAGTAAGACTAGTTATATAGTATGATAGCCCTCTTATAAGCTCACTTGCATCTATAGCTGTATACTTCTTATTTTTCTTTCATATATATATATATATATATCAACTATTTTAGAATAGAATTGAATAATTATTTATTGCTACACAAAATAAATTAAATAAAATACCAACTTGTTACAAACAATATACAACATATAGCACTCAGTTTGAGTTATTTGCACACCTGTTAAGGTGCAACCATAAACTGATTGATATTCGCCGACAATAAAGTTAACTAAATAAAAGCGAGTTCAAGAACTACGAATAAACACTGTCTAGACACAGACAAAACAGCAATCTATGAATAAGACTTATTTAAATGGTTAAATAACTTGTACTCTCTCAACCCATACCTAACCTTACTCACAAAAATTTTTTTACTTAATTTGTTGTCCATGAAGTTGTTCTCACAATAATTATTATTAATAAGAATACTAATCAGGTCCATGGTTCGAATCCTGCCGCGGGCTTGAGCTTCACCGCATGGTGTAAGGGCATTTTGCGAATGCCAGCCTGGCTAGCAACCACCTTCAAGTAGAAAATCTGTCGGCAAGCACCTAACAGTGTGTTCCGGCAGCAGTCCTTGAGAACCAGTATAATTACAGGCACATGAAAGGAACTTAATAGCTATGTCTCAAAGTGACGGGCGCATTGTATTCTTCGTGAAACACGTGCAGGAGAATAATGAACTACAGAATCATTCTATATTACGATAACGGGCTACTACGGAACCCTACATTGTGCGTGACCCGACACGCATTTGACCGTTTATTGATTGATACAATCACAATTCATTGCTACCTTTACATCATACCTAGGTATAATGTAAAGATAGCAATGAATTGCTATCTAGTTGAAGTCTAAGATTGCTACAGAAGATACGCGATCGCCTTGCAGTTCTTCGTGAGAATTAGTAATCTGTGGAGAAAGTACTAATCTCTCCTCATATAACCTCAATTCATATAACATCTGTGTAATCTTTGGTTTGTATGTATTCTATTCTATCTATACTATAGGGGCGTTCGGATAGCCTATCAGTTCCAAAAATAACACTCACGAACGCAAAAAAGATCACACAGGGCGTTCGATATGGGACTTCGTGAGCATTTGTATCGTTTTCGCTCACCGTTCGGATAGCTTTGAAAACGCTACAAATGACAGAGAAAAGTGATATTTTTGACCCACGTCTTACCGTGGGATCGTTGTGATCGTTTTTTGACAACCGCTGTTTGACAGGTGTCAAAAAGCGCGATAGAAGATTCAATACACTTATTTATGTGAATTTTGGAGATGCATTCCTTGGTTCAGGACGAAACAAGAAATATTGTTTAGCCTTTGTGGTGGACATTCATATCTACCTAAACATTTATGAGAAATATTGTGGTTCCTATCATAAAGCATAGAACCGGCGATGCCTCCAACAGATTAAATTGTAGACCTATAACTTTGGCTTCAGTTATTTCACCTATATCTCTAGCTGCAGTTCTAGAAAACGTTATTTTGGTTGTTAGCGGTTGTCAAAATATGTATAAGTCGTTCGGATAGCATATAGTCATTGGTGGTCAAAAATAGCAGAAGCTTCTTTCCGAACGCTAAGATTCAAATGCCACTTTTGAAACTGCTACAAACGCAATCAAGCCAAAACGAACGCACCTTATCTAACCTATGGTTTAGAGTTGAGTTTGTTGTTGGAGTTTGGCTTTATTTCCATTTCATGATTTTCATGATCATTTCTCTTACCGAGTTTATAAATTATATTACATTTATATATTTTTACGAAATACATAAATAAAAATGAACGCACCCCCCACATTTGAATCTTTTCTTTTGTATGACGGAGAGAAAAAGTTAGTAACCTCATCCACAACTGCATCTATAATTTTTTACTTCAAGTTTTCGCAAGTTTTGATTTTCATTCCAGGGTTCAAAAGGAAGAAGATACAAAAGTAACAAACGCTGCTATATTCACAGTTAATAAAGAAGATCACACGCTTGGAAACATGATCAGACAGTGGGTACACACACATTCCATTCGAGTTAAAATAATTAAGTACTTCGTCTAACCTGTAAGCGCATAAGCTTCAGACTGCCTCGTTCACCTTAAAATGTAGCTTTGGAATCTGAGTTATTGCTTACTATTCCAAGACCTCAATCAAAATTCTAACAAATCTTTTTAGCTGATAAGTAGGCGAGCTGTAAGTAGCTAGGGTTGCTAACTTCTTTTTAGACAAATAATGTATACCTGTGCTGACTGGTAAAAAAGAAAATTGCATAGTAATAAAAAGTACCTATCATTAAGTCTTATAGCATATTAGTTTTAGATATTTTGAGTAAGTTGTTTTTTATTTTTTGGCACACAATATCCAATTGCATATATCTTTCCACTCGGTTTAACATTTCTGTAAAGGCTTTAGGTTAAATAATTTGGTTTACCTCATAGTTACTGACATAGTATCAATGTCATTATTAAGTTTCAAAATTCAATATTAAATCATATATTTATATTCTCTTCAAAATAAATTAGTATGAATGAATTATAATTTAAGTATCTTAATTTTAAAATTAACTCTACCAGGCATAGTATTATTACAGGGACAGTGCAACCATCACCTAGATTACTGGACTTCATCTGACTGTAATATAGGCTTTTTCAAATGCTTAACTTTGAAGATGTTGCTACCCTTCTAATTTCTAAATACAAATACAAGTATCATATTGCCCAAGCGAACATTTGCTCTGAACAAAATTGTTCTGAAGTTGATGGTTGCACAGTCTAAAATTATGGTTTAAATCATAAAATTAGATAACAAAAATTTGCATCTGTCTCATTGGCCAAGCTTTTAAGGCACCGGTGTTTACTAAGAATGCAATAGTGCTTGAAATCATACCTAGAAATATGTTATATTTTAGAGTATAGTTATCAACCCTAGCAATAGCGCACTGAAACTTTCGCTTTTATACCATGATCAGAACATTCATAACCATAACAGTTTTATGAGAAATAAATAATGCTAGGTATGATTAATACCATATGGACATAACAATAACCTTTATGCTCTCTAATTATTGTTTCCAGTCAACTCCTGAAGGATCCAAAAGTACTATTTGCAGGCTACAAAGTGCCTCATCCATTGGAGCACAAATTTGTGTTGCGTATTCAAACTACGTCAGACTACACACCACAGGAAGCTTTCATGAATGCAATTACTGATTTGACTTCAGAGTTATCACTGTTTGAAGAGAGATTCAAAGTGAGTATATGGAAGTTAATTATTATCTTGGGTCATAATTATAAAACCCTTGCTATGAAGTTATAGGTAAGTCCAATTAGAGAAGTATTTGAATTATTGAATTAGGTATGGTTTGTATATTGCAAAGGGATTCATGTAGAGATCAATTAGTCATTTTGAAAGCTCCAAGACTTGGCATCGTAGTCCTTTTAAAATAAATATATATATATAATGCAGATGGCCACGGACCGAAATCAATGGAAACAGTTTGTCCAATCCTATTTAGCCAAGAGTGGCAACGACCTTCAGCGATGAAGAAACAACCAGAGAGAGAGAGAGAGGATGCAGATGATGAAAAGAGTGGGAGGGACACTCTTTTCATCATCTGCATTATATATATTTTAGCACTAGAAGAAAAGATCTTTTGACAAAAATCTCACCAAAGAGAGAAACAAATAACTTAGCATTCCATGGATTCACCTCGTGTAGGTTCCAGGTGCATAGCATTGCACAGGAAGAGGCCCTAGTCACAGGAACTTGGGACTGCATGCAACCTAGCAAGTATGATCAAGGGTCCCTTTACAATGTCATCGATGCTCACCTCCACTGCTCAAGCTTCCTCCCCTGCCTAACCGCATAACGCATTTGATAAGACCCTACTAATGACATCTTAGATTCATGTTCTATGATGGAAGTTATGGTTGTTCTTGACAAGCCAAGGTCTTTTAGTAGGTTTGCTCTGACTTTATAGCATATAAATTAACTACATAACAGTTTTGGGTAGTTCATTTGTTATATTTATAAGGTTATAATTATATAGTATTTATGTATGTTTGTTATCCATGACATAGTTAGATCTATAAGTACTATGTGTTTTAGATTTTTTTTATAGGCTTTTTCATAAGTGTCTATCATATATCAAGAGTCTATCAAGAGTCCAATGGGGAGCTGCGCTCCCCATTGGACTCTTCCAATTCTTCTCTGCGCCTAAGATGGAGTAAGGCTTGGATTTAGATTTTGTAGATGACCCTTGTTTTACAAAATCAATGTGCTGTTTGTTAGTGGTCAAACCTTTATTTGCTCTAGCTACCGGGTGACAAGCCGCTTCTCGTATGATTTTAGGACTCTTATCACGGCGACGTGAATTATATCCCCTACGAAGTAGCACCTTGTATTCTACCAATAAGAAAAATGCCACAAGACTTTTCAGTGGCTTTTCCCAATCTAAACAAGTTACTTTAGTTTAGTGAGTGTCATCAGGAGTTATGGTAGAATTAGTTAGACCAGAAAGTTTAATAGGGCAGGTGACCAATCATATTTCTAGGTGCGCCACTTTAACGCCAGGGGGATAAAAAATTTACCTATGGTTTGCCATTCGCTTTGCAAAAGCTCATTGCATGCACTTTCTAGTTATAATTTTCTTGTTGTAGAAAATTATAGCTATAAAGAAAAAGTTAAAAGTAAATTTATTTTCTTTCTCAAACCCAAAACTCCCTTTGCTGGACTGTGTACCTATCATAAATTGTTTATGGCATTGAAGCCTTGAATCAAGGTTGGAGGCACTTTTGTTTTTAGGTAGCGATCATCTTGAACTTTTACTAAGACATGCATTTTGGTAACTGTGAGGTGTTTATAAAGCTCCAATGGTTTGATCCCTAAATAAAGTAGACGGTTCTGTCGAAAGGGCGAGCTCCAACTGGATGTAAACTGGATGTAAACAAGGCAGAAGGAGATTGAAGAAATGACTTCAATCTCCTTCTGCCATTTACATCCAGCGTTGTTAATAGGGTTTTAGTAATGTCATATACTAGAAAACGCCAAGTCAGAAGTTTTTTAATGTTACTCATTGGCTGTTGGTCAACCTTACTAAGGTGTTTTAGAAAGCTATTGACAACTACTAGTGATTATGTGCTTCCTTTATTTTCTTTAAAAATGCCCTAATCCTATCAAGAGCCCTGGATCATAAGAAGTAAATTTGCCTTATAATATGAAAATATATTACCTATATGTAATTTAATCATCATTAATGTTTCAGGAAGCCATCAAGGAGAAGAAAGAAGGATTGGATTGAATTCGAAACCAACTATACCTACTATTTAAATTAGTTTTAAGTATTAATTAAACAAAAAATAAAGTTTAAATAAGTTAAAATGCATCTGATGTTTCACTAAATATTTACCTTGTTAATTTTGTTTTATCAACAGGCAGAGCATAATTATCAGTTGGTGAAAATTTCACGGTTACTGAGGGTACTGGATGATGCTGATAATTTTGCTGGTTTGGATATAGAACTTTTTACTAGATGTTTTTTTATACGATTCTGACGGCGCAATCACGAGGCCCACCTGATGTTAGGCGGACTAACATCTGCCTATAACAGATTCATCTCGTCCGAACGAATTGCACTGCGCTCTTCACACGACATAGATAGTGTTATGTCTCATGTGCCTGTAATTTTTCTGGCTCTCAAGCACTACTGCCGGAACACACTGTTAGGTGCCTGGCGACAGATTTTCTACTTGAGGGTGGTAGCTAGTCAGGCGAGCATTCGCAAAATGCCCTACCGTGCGGTGAAGTACTAGCCGGAGGCGGGGATCGAACCAGGGACCTGCGGCACGGCAGTCCATAGCTCTTACCGCTCGGCCATCATTGCATCGAAACTATAATAGTAGTTTATGCAACTGTCATATAATAGAGGGTATTAAAACATGAGTGTAGTTTTTTGAAACGAGCCGCAGGCGAGTTTCAAAATAAGATTACACGAGTGTTTGAATACCTAATTATATGCAGTTGCATACACTACTTTATTTAATCTAATGGCTATATTTTTTTTTTTACCTGTATTTCAACTCTCTGTGGCTATACGCTTTTCTTGATTTTTCTGCCAAAAGACTATTCGTCAGTTTCGTAGCTGTTTCTAGAATGTCAGGTGGAGTTAAATCATCAGTATCGTGGGTGTTGCTTGACATTTTTGCGCATCTCGCTCACCATAGATAATGTGTACTTAAATTGAATTGAAACCTCCTTGGTCGGGACACATTGTACTTTAATAATAAAAAAAATGTTTTAAAGCATTGTTTTGTTAGGAGAACAATGCTTTAATTTAACTTTTTAATTTTCTTAAAGAAGTATGTACATAAAATATGCCAATAAAAGTCTGTATTTAATTTCAAAATTAGAATATTACCGAATGAGATTAAATAAATGTAGTTTTGGAGTGGATCAACAATAACTGCTGTACAAATTAAACAACACATTAAAATAATCATTAAATTTATTGCTTATAAAACAGTAGGTAATGTTTGGTGTTCTTCAGTAGGAATTAGATTTCAATAGTTATCCATGATTGTGATGGAAAAATGATTTGTGCTGTATAAATATATTTCTCAATGTAACATTATAACCAGATAATGTACACGAGAAGATACAATACCATTCACCTGACATAACATGATTGTTAAAATAACATGCAATGCTAATCATCTTGCTTAAAAATAAAAAGATCAAGATATTTACAAACATCGGTCTAGTTTGAAGTATGTAACAAATGTAATGAACTATACCAAATGGTAAACAAATAAATAACATGAAACAACAACAATGAACGGTAACATTAAAATTAAGTTAATAATAAATAGGGGTTAAAATGTTTCTTCTTCATCACAGTTTTCTGTAGAGTGGCCAAACACTGGAAGGAAAAAAATAATAACTTGAAAATGTGCTTTCATAAAATAAAGTACACCTGGTTACAAATCATTACCTGTCACTTTCATACTACAGACATCAATAGTGTGCAAGTAACAGGTCATAATTTTCGGCGACATTAGTTTTTTAAATTATACCAGGTTTTGTTCGAAGGAGTGTGAAGGCTCGTCTCCTATGTCTTTGGAAACATTAAGCATAAACTTGCACACAAAGTTTTGTTTTGCGACACAAAAACTTTGTTACAGTAACACGCACTGTGCATTTCTTTAATTCTCTTTCTTCAACAACTTATACAACGTGCATTGGTTCACGTAGTATAAGTTGTTAGTGATTGGTTCAAATGGCAACTAAAATGTTTTCATTTTTGTTAGTTCAAATTTTACGCCTCTTTCATGTATTTTTCCAATAAAGTTGTTCTTCGCTTTCCTAATATTGCTTTTTTTGGAATTTTGATGGCGCAATCACGAAGTCTACCTGTTAGCGGCAGCCTCTGCCTTACCATATACATTATAACATTGACGAACTGCACTGCGCTCATCACCCTGAGACAAAGTTATTAAGCCAGATGTACCTTTAATTTCCTCGGCGTTCGGTACCTATGTCCTTCAGACCGGAACATAATATGGCTCGATTACCACCAAATTGGCAGCGCATGTTTACTATCAAACCATTTTTGACTTTGTCTTATGTTAATAAAATGTTTTTCATTCTATACTATCCGTTTGAGTGATGGAGACAATGGTTTGAGAAAACAATTTACGGCCGCTGCCACTTTTTGTTTTTTTATTTATATAGGCTTGCCTTTGACCACTATCTCAACTGCTGGTAAGCGATGATGGGGTCAAAGATGTTGTTCAGTCTAACCTAGAACTAGTGTTCTTAATGACAGCTGCCGGAAAACACAGCCAGGCGCGCATTCGCAAAATGCCCTACCACCACGCTGTAACGACTGCCATCCTGCCAGACATAAACTGGGACCGCGTGCCGTTCGAAGCACGGAAGCACTCAGTAGTAATGTCACTAGCGGTCACCCATCCAAGTCATGACCACGGCTGACGTTGCTTAACTTAGCTGATCAGTTAAGAACGGCTAAGCAAACTTCGCTATGAGCGCTTCAACTTCGGTGTGAATTGACGTATATCCGAACATTACTGCTTGGCGGTAGAAGAACTTGTTTAGAAAGAGTTCTACTGCTACATTTAGTTCAGGTGTGTGGCGATCCAATTGCCATGGTGTTATAACGGGGAATACTCTGATGAGATTTTTGACCTCATTCCTCTCTCACACTTTTATCACCGATGACCGAACTGGCTGCTATCGTCAGAAGGGCCACCCCACATTATAGATACGTGGAAGTGTCGTACTGCTCGATTTGATCGTATATTTCTGCCACGTACCTGTAAGTTGTGGAATGCTCTTCCACCTGAGGTTTTTCCTCAGGTCTACAATCTTAACCGCTTCAAAATAGCGTGAAGAGTCCTTTCTCTTAATGGTAGGTAAAGCACCAGCAATGCTGCGGATATTACAGATGTTTATAGGCGGCGGTGACCACTTACCATCAGGTGGACCGTCTGCTTGTTTGTCACCTTTAGTATTAAAATAAAATGTACTCGGCAGACAGGTACAGTTAGTGCATACCTTCACAAATATCGCAGTAGGGCCTTGGAGGCGGGCGCTCCTTGGTGAGCGCGGAGGGCTCGGGCGCGGGCGCGTCGGGGTGCGCCGCCTGCTTGGGGCACTCCTCGGTGTCGTGCGCGTCGAACACGTCACATATATCGCAGAACAGACGCGGCGCCACCGCACGCGCTTTGCGACCGTTACTGCGAACACGGAAATAAACTCTAACATTGTAATATTTTACAAATTATTGGAGTACAAAATGTTTTGCCCCGGGCGCACCGTCGCCTATGACGGTTAAAGATATACAATTCGAACACGAAATTTCAGCAGAACTAGCCAACCCCCGGTGGCCGAGCGGTTTAGGCATCCGGCGCGAAATCGGAGGACGCAGGTTCACTTCCCGTTCGGGGCAAAACATTTTGTACTCCAACAATTTGTAAAATATGATTTTCGCTTTGCTCGCATTAGTGCTTGTAATCATATTTATAAACATCTAACATAGTAATTTTTCTACTAACGCCAGGTTAGTGAATAGGCATACAAAATTTCAATTGATGTTTGTCAATTGAATTTCAATTGATGTTATATTGTCTTTTTAACCGACTTCAAAAAAAGGAGGAGGTTCTCAATTCGCCTATTTTTTAAATGTTTGTTACCTCAGAACTTTTGACTGGGTAAACCGATTTGGATAATTCTTTTTTTTATTTGAAAGCTGATACTTGTCGTTTGGTCCCATTTAAATTTTATAAAAATCGGTGAAGCCGTTTTAGAGTTACACTCCAATAACTGAAAAATATTTTCCTATTTTGATATAGTCGTTGATAGTGAATGACAATCGATCCCGTAAGTAGCAAGGGTCACTAAAAAGAGTGAAAAAAGTTTTTTTTACCAAAACATGGAACCGACTTCATAACTCAAAAGTGTGAAATAACTTGTCGAAGTCGGTACCATGCGCACAATATTGTGATAATAGGTACTTTTGAACAATCATGGTACCGACTTCAACAAGTTATTTCACACTTTTGAGTACCAAAAAAAACTTTTTGGTAAAATTATTTCTTTCGTGTTTTTTATACGTTTTCTTTGGTTACGAAAATTATGATGGATTTATAACATTGTGCTTCCACACTGTGGTAGTGAGTGCCAACTGCCGTTTGCGGTGCTAATTCATGGTTCCAAAAAATTGCATTTGCAACCACAATCTAGCACAAGGGAAATTGAGACTATAATGCAAATGCATATCTTAATGTGGGAGTCGTACAAGGGCACAGAGTGAAAAATACCCGGAGGGATGGAGCAGCGTCGTCTGAAGAACAGCCAACACTGCCATCCCCAAGACACTTGCCAACTGCGGTGATTATGGCAAACACTCCTAACCGGGGGAGGCTAATAGCAGCGAGCGATCCCGCTGATACAAGAACACAAAACTGTCAAGTCTGGCTTACTAACATCTCGGCTCAACCACATCATCACTTATCAAATGGTGAGAAAGTCTAGTTTAGAAGCTATAAAAAGTTCTCTTGTAAAATATCATAAAAAACATTTTACTTGGTTAACTCACGAACAAGTGGCGATTGCTAGCGATTTCGCACCCGTGTAACAATTTGGGTTTTTATTAAATGTATTTAGTATAGTAAATTAGTAGTAACTCACAAAATATTAGGCTCCGGCACGATAGAACCGCCTTCCAAGGCTTGCACTCGCGCCATCAGCTGCTCATTCTTGCGCTGCATATCCACTATCACAGAGTTTAGGAAGCTTACTTGCCCGTCCAACATTTCTTTGTCTTCCGTAATTCTGGGAATTAGAGATTTATCAATACAGATAGGTCAACTGTCTAAATCCGAAACTCGTAGTTGGAGTGGCGATAAATCCTCAGCTCAATAGAGTTGCACGAGGCGGAATTTCTTTTAACTAACTAACCAAAAACAGAATCGATAAAAACCATTTAAGTATCGTACCCGCTAAAATTCGGTTGATAAATATGACCTGTAGATAGGGCTCCCATCACCTAAACCAACAATACCGGACAAAATCTTAAAAAACCCGGACATTTGGGTGAAATTGAGTTTTTTCCCCGGACACCCATGAAAACAAAGTTCATATATTTTTTTCATTTATATGACTTCTTTGCGCAACAACTACAGTGCTACAAACATAATTATTCACCCTTCTTATTCTGAGGCAATCTGGTGATAATAAATAATGAGGATCAGTGTTATTTGGTATCAAATTGGAAATAAATTATAATTTTTGGTTTCATAAATAATGTTCACTTTGAAAACTATCGCGAATTTTATCCATATTAACTTTTTTTTTATTAGCTGTTTCCTAATAAGTTAATAAATAATCATTAAATTAGTAACTAGTTAGAAACTATAAAGTAGTATTAAATTTTTGTAAGCCATCTTGTTGTTTTACTTAGATTAAGTACCCAAAACGGTAAACTTTTTTTTGTACCTATATTAAAAGTTAGTAACAAGTTTAAATTTTGACGAGCTCAAGATCTTTTTACTTTACAAATTCACAAATATACGGGAGGTATACGTATATTTGTAATATTGGAATGTAATCCGCAAAGCATGTGTTATTGCAAACATAAAAATATTAAAATCTTTTTATTTATTTCGGTATTTTTCAGATGTTCAAATTTTTGTCAAAGTGGTCTTACTTTTCCAACAGGAATTCGGAAAAGTCAAAGCCACTCCAGATCCTTATATTTATACTTTATATCTATCAGAGATATAACCATGTGCTT